>OX374626.1:12740000-13990000 GCA_947347705.1 Nymphula nitidulata | reverse complement strand
GGAACCCGAACTTTTTGAAAAATAAAACTAACACTATTTCTGTTTAGATATCGATTGTGTAGGTCTTAAGCAGTAAACGTTACTATGAAACATGCTGTCTAAAATGAATAAAATGCATTGTTTTCATATCCTTTAATTTATTTTAGTAAGTGTTCGAAATAACCATCATTTTTCAATACAAAATTCAACTCGTTTAGGTGCTTAAAATTGTCTCTATGGTTGTTTCTAGCTCTTTGCTGGTGTCGCAACTTGTTACATACACTGCTTTACATGTTGTTATCTAAGATAATATTATCTATCTATGATTGTAATTGCTTACTTCTATTAATCATACTTACACTAATAATCAATTGGAAAGCCCACTTAGAAAAAGTATGTAGATACAAAGACGTGATTAACCTCATTTGAAAATGGAACATTTTTGTTTGAACAGAGACGTGATAAACCTCATTTTGAAATGGAACGTCTTGGTTGTTACAAATGTTGTATTGAAAAAATGGTGGTAATATCGAACACTTACTAAAATAAATTAAAGGATATGAAAACAATGCATTTTATTCATTTTAGACATTATGTTTTTTAGTAAAGTTTACTGCTTAAGACCTACACAGGCGATATCGAAATAGAAATAGCATTAGTTTTATTTTTCAAAAGTCCGGGTTTGTTTCCCGAGCTGAGTACACCTTTTTTTCAAATGTATGAATGCAGTTTTTCTTTTTACTAAAATCGATGACATAGTTCCTAAGAAGAGATTTTCGTATGTCTTATAATTTCAGACTTTCCCATACTGACCGATATAAATGTGCCGACCTGTATACTAAGAGGCCACTGTCACCCTACACTACCCTACTGAAAGATTCCAATTTTAAATAGAAACCTAGGTACATTATTTGAAGTCAACTCATAAAAAGAATGGAAGAAAAATAAAGAAAAGGAGGATAGGACCAAGGCGGGCCGTCAGCTTGTTTGTCATCTAGTTGTATAAAAAAAGGAAGTTTTAAAATTGCTTTATATCAGGTTATGGCAAAAGAAACATTCCTTTGACAAAGAAAAACAAATTAATAAAAAAAATAAAGAAGCAAAGAATTTTAGCCATCCCAGATGGTCTCATGAAGCCTTTTTTATACAGAAATAGCACGACAATGACTTAACATCACCTTAAGTGTGTTAGAAGATTTGCGACGACAGTTAGATAGCTAGTGCAGTTTAGACACTGCTGTAGCTGCCTTCACCTTGCCGGCCCAAAAAGTGCTTTTTCGCGCCTCGTTTAAAGGAACCCATGTATAAAGGAAGGAGAAAACATAAGTGCTGGCAAATAATTTTTCTGGAATAAATTTATTAAGTACTAACTGACTATACTAGTTGTTTTGCAATAAGAAAAAATGTCCAAAAAATAAAAATAGGTAGTACTGGTAGTTTTACTAGGTGGTAGACCCATATGTAGGGTCGCCTGGGTAGGTACCACCGCCTTTCTTATTTCAGCCGTGAAACAGTTCGCTGTGTTTCGGATTGAAGGGAAAGGTAGCCAGTGTAATTACTGGGCATGGACGGCATTTCATCTTAGGCCTCAGGATGACAACGCACCTGCAATATCAAGTGCTTTTCCTTGCTATTGCAGGTGTCTATAGGCGGCGGTAACCGCTTACCACCAGGTGGGCCGTCAGCTTGTTTTTCATCTAGTTGTATAAAAAAAAACGATTCTCAGACCTACTGAATATATACATATAAATATCCAAGCTGTCCTGGAAAACGTTGTTTAGCCTTTATGAAAAAAAATGTCCAAAAACAAATAAAAAATAGATAGCAGCCGTTTCTCAGACCTACTGAATATACATATAAAATTTCACGAAAATCGGTCAAGCCGTTTCGGAGGAGTATGGTAACTAAATTTGTGAGTCGAGAATTTTGTATATAAGATTAAGTTATTATGCCTGCAATACTGCTTACCTGCTTGTCATGTTGTACGGCTTTAAGAGTTACAAGTTCAGGCCGTCCCGTACTAGGTGCCACTTGATGTGAATCAGAAATCATAATTACCATAGTTTGATTATAGTGTTCAAGAATAATTTGAATTAGAATCATTTACGGGATATTTACCATGTAACTTTATAGTTGTGAGTTCCCGTAAATAATTCTAATTCAAATGTTAATAACCATGAAAGTATAAAGTGCTATATTCAAGAATAATATGTAAAATTAACCCACACTGCTCATTTATTTTGATTATTAATGTTAATATCTTTTTAAATCCTATTTAAAGTGTGATATCTTGAGGTACTTTTCTATTTATAATTAGGAAACCTAATGCTCGTTTTCACTAACATTTGCTTAGCGCTAAGTGTCTCTTCGCGATTTTTATCTTAGTCTATCTAAAGGAGGTAGAAAGAGACAAATGTCGTTAAGAGTCACCTAAGCCTAGGGAATGGTTAGTGAAAACGGCCATAAGTGTCCGCCACTAGGGGAACTCCCTCTACATCGTTATTAAAGTAGGTATTATTTTAAAAGTAATTATCTTACACAATTAAATCGTTGCCTTTGGAACTTGAAGAATAAATAGGTAATTGCTGAATGCAGCAATTACTGAGTATGTATTACATGCTTTACAATGGTAAAGCTTGATGTTAGCTTTACGTTTACCTTTAAACAGAAATACTTACTCAAACAAATTCCTCGGAACATATATAGAGCAGTTATCTTGATTGTAAAAGGCCGTGGGTTCGCATCCTAGCTGAGAATATGTTTTTTTTTCTAGTCTTGACAAGGCTATCCTTGTCAATCACTTTAAAGAATACTTTAAGTTTTCAATAAAATTTTGATCGAGTTGAAATCATTACTCACATTCACGGAGCATAAGAGGCAATCAAGAAATTTACTAGTTTTGTTTTATTTATTTTCTCGAGTAAAATAAAAAGAAACTTAAAACCAAAACTCGACGTTGTAGATCTTCGGTGAATCAATGGCCTGCATTCGCTACGGAACGCAGAACACACCCAAACTCACGTTGAGGCTTTAAAAATCGTCCTTTTGTTTACGACGCAATGAATTCCGAATTTTAGACACCTGCCCGAAAGGTGGGTGTCGCTTTTGTTCTCCGTGAATAATTTTCACCACAGAGCCGCTTTTATCGGAGTAATTCGCTCAAAATGAAACAGGTTAGGTGAAATTGATAAATACCGTTGAGCTTGTGCGATTCCCGGCTTAGTAGTAAAGCAAACTTTGAATAATTTTTGCCGTCATTTATTATGTTAAGCTGCAGGCGTTGTCAGTTATTTAGGATCCACAATGTTTTTGGAAGATAAAAGTTGAAGATTAAATTAACCCATGAATGAATGACAGATCACGACTGTTGCGATCTTGCGACTTTGTGATCATATTTGACATTATTTTTTCTTAATGTTTTAAGTAAACACAATATTACATTCTTTTCACTTTTTAATATGTTCATCTGTTGTCATGGATTTGCATTCTTCACTGCTTTCTTGTACATACCAATAATGATGTCTTCCAAATTTATAATTTCATAGCTTTTTTTATCCATATTGTTGATTTTCTGTCCTAATAGTCTCCTTTTTAACAACAAATAATAAATTCATCATAACCAGCCTATATGTATACGTCCCACTGCTAGGCACAGACCTTCCTACATGGGAGAAACACATGAGGGGCTTGGAGCTTTAACACAACCACGCTGGCCCAGGTTGGTGGGTTCAAACGGTTGCAGCAACAACCGGGACCAACGGCTTAACATGCCTTCCGAAGCACGGAGGAGCTCGAGATTACAAATTTTTGATTGACCCATCCCGGGCTCGACCAAGGCGAAAGTTGTTTTGTGTTCAAAATCGAAACCAGAGCACTCAAACCACTACGCTACCGAGCGCCTCTAAATATTAAATAATAAATTACCATCCATAACATCATAATTAACATTACAAGTTAATAGTATGTATTACCATCCACAGATAACACAAACCAGCACCAAAAACCGCTCATATTGTGTCCGAGAGAGGTCAATAAGGAGTGTGACGCATGAGCTGCATTAACTGTACATGAAACTTATATTCTGATGTCTTATGTCTGATGGAGGATCTTTATTTACCATTTTTTTCTCCTGCATAGCTTAGTAACTCAATATAATTTAGTAAAGTGGCGGAGCTAGTGTGTCACGACATGTTAAGCTAAAATAATTGCTTGCGATACAAAGCAAGCAAAATTTTATTCAGCAGTAAATTATAATAGAACACTTAACGCAAACAACATACTTTATATTGCAAGGAGCTATTAAAAATGCAGAAAGTTTTTCCATATCGGCGTCAGACTTTTTACTTAAAAATTATTGTGTGAGTTATATGTAAATTTTGTACCACAAACTGTTACGGTTTGTAGTTGTAATAAAAAATTAAACGCTAAGGATTTTTAATTAACTTTGCTCAATAGCTCGAGTAGATTTGTGTGAAAACAGTTAATTATTTAAATAGCAGATGCAAACAACAGTTGACAATAAATAAGCTATGCGATTTCGTCCATTACAAAGCTTAATGATATCGTTACAGCGGCAAACGTTCAGTTCTAGTCGTTTGTTCGATAATCGAAAACATAAATCACAATAAAACTCGCAGCAGGTCGACGCCATCCTCCTAATTTATGGGTCTGATGTATCCAACCTCTGGTGGAAACGAAATTACGAAAATATGTCCTCGCAGACTGAATTAATCAGTTAATATAGTCTCCCGTTCTCCGCGATCTAAGTGTGTAATTATTTTCAATTTACACTTAAAGCCTCTTTTTGTAAATAATGTGACAGTTCGCTTCTATTTTAAAATGCTCCCTTTAAATCTGTTCTGAGCTTAAAACTGATTTGTTTTTTGGTAAAATAAAACTATTATTAATTTTTATTTTAACATTGTTTAAAGATGTATGTTTTTCTATGTAATAATTAAACTAACTTAAAAAAGCTAAGCATCAATCGGTTTCGTAAAGTAGCTTTGAACTACATAAGTAGATATACAATTTACCTTTGACTGACGACCTGTCCACTAATGACTCAGCTAAACGTAATTTTTAGGACAATCCCATGTTTAGGTATAACGCCTTCATTGGCATCTTGCGTTAAAGGTAACTCGAACAAAAGGAATACATAAGCTTCGTTTTGAAAAGAAAAGATAATATATCATTTCTGGCTTTCAACTTTGAAATTATCGTAAAAATTTTACATTGCTCATTTCGCCAACCATCAAAACCTAGAGATGTTTTTTGTGACTATTTTAAAGAAAGAGGTTTTTGAATTCGATTTTTGAATACTTCGTTGCGTTTGGATCTGAATTTTTTCGACAGTACAGTCAAAGAGACAATATAAGCTTAACTTTGTGTTAATATGCATGAGAAGAGGTTAAGAAATTCAAATACAAAAACTACACTCATGTCTGAGAGACAGCAAATCTATGACTGCTCGCAGATAGTGCAGCATCACTGCTTTCATCAGCAAACTGTCATTACAAATAAGATTTTACGTTCGATTATAGATATGTACCTGCTCAAAAAATCAATAAAATAACAAAACCTTCTGTAAAATGTGTTTCTATAAAACCTTCTATAAAAATTTTGAACAAAAATAAAACCCTACTTTAAAACATTGAAGATTAAATTCGATTAAAAACGTTGTTCAAAAAATACCTTATCCGATAGTTACACCTACCATGTAACTATCGGATAAGGTATTTTTTGAACTCGGTGCTTCGCTTTCTATTGATTTGGAAACAGTTAAGCACCTACTCCAAAAATACCTTTTTATCTGATAAGAACTTATTTAAATATTTTTTTCCTTTTTAGTGGTTTGAAGTCGGTTTTAAAATTTTTTTTCACAATTCATAGTAATAAATTTCCAAGGTCAAAGTTAGATGGGTTACCGTCGGCAGTAGTATATTTATTCCAACGCATATAGAATTATCATTAGCAGCACTGAAAGGTCTCAGAAAAGACAAAATATGAAATGTCGTATAAATCGACTACTTAATTGTGATTTGAAAACCAAACATTTCAATCGATTTTGATAAAATTTCAATAGTATCAACCTGAAATTATATTCTTTCAATTACTATTTTTTTCAAATTAGTTTATTAATGACTGAGTTCTGAGGTAACAAATACACTTATAAACGAAAACAACAAAATACAGTCGCATTAATGTGTTCCTCCTTTTTTAAAGTCGGTAAAAACGTTTTTTATTCTTGAATATTATTCAAAATGGAATTGCATAGAAACGTTTTTGTGAAAATCTTTTGTTATTTGATTAAATTTAACAGCAAATTCACTTAAGCTATAAAATTTCTCAGATAACACTTCTAACATAATTCTGAGCTTTTGTTAAAAGCAGTCAATTTTATAACAGCTTTTTTAAACATTAATATTGTAAAATATTTTTATATTATTATAAGTAATGGAATTATAAAAGGGCTACGAAAGATTATTTGAAAGGTAATAATTGTTCCGTGAAAGCTTTTAAAACAATGCGTAATATGCAAAGTCTTTGATACTTTGAGTATCAAACGAAACTCATTCCTTTTCCAAGATAATGATGTTTATTTTCTTTTGTCTTAATTCCTTCAACCTTTATTTAATGGTGCCTAATTTATTTCACTGCCTTTATTTTTCATGTTAATGTTACCGTTTAAAAAAAAGAAAATAAGCAATTTAAATAGCACCATTATTAGGAGCGATCAAATTATGATATGCTTTATTTTATAAATTCTACTTGATACTGATGACTGGCGAGGAGCTCGGTGGCGTGAGGAGCTCGGTGGCGTAGTGGTTTGAGCGCTCTGGTTTCGATCACGAAAACAAAGCAACTTTCGCCATGGTTGGTCTCTGGATGGGTCAATCAAATTTATAATCTTGAGCTCCTCCGTGCTTCGGAAGGCACGTTAAGCCGTTGGTCCCGGTTGTTACTGCAACCGCTTTAACCCACCAACCCGCATTGGGCCAGCGTGGTGGTGCTATGGCCCAAACTCCTCATGTGTTTCTGCCATGTAGGAAGGCCTACGCCCAGCAGTGGGACATATATAGACGCTGGTGATGATGACTGATGACTGCCATAAATGGCAAAAAAGTGGCTTTGGTAAATTTATAAGTTACCGAAAATTTGGTAAATTTTAAGAGTGCCGAAAATTGTTTGAGAATTTAAAGCAGGGACTAAAATACCTCATAAACTTTCAGTACTGTAAGTTAAATTGAAGCCGGCGTAATGTGAATGTTTATTTCATATGCTTACTTCGAAAACACACATCACCAAGAGCGTATTCGTGCATCTTTAGTGAAGGATTTCATAATTAATTCAAAGTTTAAATTGCATGCCTGGAGCTACAACTCATCAGCGTTAAAAAGTTTTGGAGAAAATAACGCGTAACTTTATGTGACATACGGCCCGGTATGCTTTACAATTTGTTTAATTAGAATGCCATGCTCGAATCCCAAAAGTCATCTATTTTTAACGACTTCAATGGCAAACTTATAAAAATTGAATTGGTGCTTTGTGGTCTACGAAAAAGTTATCGCCTTGCGAGTGAAAGCCGTCAAGCTTATTAAGCTAGACTCGACTTTATGCGCAGGGATTAAAATCAAATATGGCATGATCGTTGGGCCAAATAAAACGCGTGCGAAATTTTGACACCCGGTTCAATATTGAATTATATTACTAAACGTAAAACTTAAAACTCATTTAAAGTTTGAAAACTGTATCCGTAGAAGTTACGCTCACAAACGACGAAACTTTAATTTTTAAGTTTTACGAAAATATTTCTAAGGATATGAATAAAATTTGAGAGAAACTTTGAAAGTAAACTTAAGTTTTTAATGTGACTAAAATAACATTTATGAGCTTTTACGTCGTACTCTTTTCATACAAACTTAAAATTCGAAAAAATTGGATACGAACAAACTGATCCTAACATAACTTACCATGAATAAGTCAGGTTAGTCTGAAAAGTTTAAAAAGATTTTTCGAAGTGTCATAAAATAGAAATTATTGGCGATTTTCGTTTCTATGAAAAGCTTAAAATTACTCTTATTCAACAAAAATACTGTCGTCGAACAATCCTCCGACATTTATTTAGACTAGCCTGGCTTGCAGTTGAGTGTAAAATCAATATTCTCTACTTAAAATTTTGTATGAAATAAGTTGTGTGACGTCAACGCTCTCAATGATGTAAAAATTCGCTGATATGTTGAGCATTCCGCAGACTATTTGACGGTACAGGGACAGCTCAAGGCTAGCATGTCTTGGAAATAACACTGAAGCAATAGTAAACCATATTTTCCAATCAATCGGATATCTGTGAATGTTATTAAAACCCCTTTGTCAAGTAGAAATGAGCTGATAATTATCAAAAGCCTGAACTGATCTTAATAGAACATCCTGATCACGTCAGCTTTCAACCAAAAAGACTACGGTGCCACAGACAGATACATAGATGCAGACAAGTCAAACTTATAACACCCCTCTTTCTTCGTCGAGGGATATAAATAAGTAGCGCAACTCTACAAAAAAACAATTTTTAAGTATCACATTTTATTTACGTCAGTATAAACAACAATTTGTTTCTCAAATAAATATGTATATTAATGTTCCCAAGTCGAAGTTCCAAACTCAAATAACCCGAAACATTTTATAGCTGGTAGATTTTTAAGGGGACTTTTACATACAGTATGTCAGTCCCATCGTAGCCTAATCTAGAAACAATTTTAAATAAATTGATGTTACTTTCGATTTTTGACAATTATTGACGAGTCACCGATACCAATTGCAAGGGAGTTTAGATGTATCTGTTGCAGGGTCTGCCAAAAATAGTTTGAACAACTCCAACATCAGATGTTCTAATGTTTAGTTGACTCGTCAATAGCTGTCGCTCTCGTTGGTTTTTGACACATTCCGTCAACAAGTGTTGCAGATCCTCCAGTCTATCGCAGACGCCACAAGTATGAGAGTTTGATTTTTTTTATTAAATATGCAAACTTGTTAGACGGAAAGTGACCGGAACGCAGTCTATGCAATAAAACAATACACTAAGAGATAAGTATTCCCTGGTATACAAGAAGGCTCTGTATAGCTGTTAGACTTTTTAATTTTCTGAATAATTCGCGACTTTCATTCTACGGCGACGACGTTATTAATAATTCATAAGCATTATTGCCTCAATAGTTTGCCATTATTAAGGCATCTCAGTTATTGGCGAGCCACTGGTCGGTTCCCGTGCCGATTATATTTAATATAATAGCTCTATTACTTTAATAAAAGTCTCTTGCTCGAAGTAGTTTATGTTCAGCCATTTTAAGTTTTATTGATGTGATGCAAAGAATTATTGTTTGAAGATAAAATATTCATGCTCAATTTTATAATCACATACAAATCGTTTTTCTCATGTGACATTTATTTTTTCATACAACTAGATGACTGATAGGGCACAGGTGGACACCTGGTGGTAAGTGGCTACTGTCACCGATAGACACCTGCAAAAGCAAGCAGCTGCAATAAAAGATCATTTGGTATTGAAGGTGCTTGGTCATCCTGTGAACCAAGATGAAATTCATTCTATGCCCAGTAATTACACTGACCAACTTTCCTTTAATCCGTATAGGCGGTGTGGTACCTACCCAGACATCCCTATATAAAAATCTATTGTGTTTTATTATGTTAATTTCTTCAAAACAGTCAAAATCGTTGATTAAAAATATAATGATAAAAGATGTTTTATCTTTATGGTCGTTACTTTCTCTGCATAGCTCACAATAAACCCGACAATGTCTCCTTTTCTCCAGCAAAGTAGGCTAGAAGAGCTCACAAGGGCATTTCAGAGCACGAACGCAGCCATAGATCAAAGTGTAAAAGTATCCGTCGCATTACTCTTTCTCTGTCAGTGCCACTGGGATTCCACAATGCACGTGGGCTCGTAAGGGAGCCCACTCAATTTCACTTCTTAGTGACATTTTCCTCTGTGCAACGGTCGCTTTTCCATGTTGTTGAAATAGTGATAGAGTGTTATGGACTGCGCCGACTTGTTTATTGTGAAACCATTAGCTCGGAATGGCTCGTAATGTACGAGGTCGGATGGTACCAATTAGTATGTGGTGCAGACGTTTCTAAATTTAAATTTTCAGGATTCAATGGCGAAGTTAGTGGTGTCATCTAAAATATAACAGAGTCCGGATTCGACCTTGTTAGTTTGCGAACATAAAACATATATTAATTGGTACCAAGTTCTATTTATTTACTTTTACAATTATTAAAAATAAAACAAAAATATTAAGAAATATTAAGTTATCTAACTTGATGAATTACAGTATACACAAGAAGTTTGGTTATAGAATGAAAGTAAAAAAAAATAGGGTCTCAGGCAGAGTACAATTAATCGCCAATAACAGTTAGTCAACCTATACTAATAGTGGTCACCCGCGGCTGCTTAATATTATTTCCTTTCTCACGATGCATTTTATTTCATTGTTAGATTTCATGTAAAACAGGTCAGCGGTTTAAGAGAGAAATCGTAACAGACAGTCAGAGTTAGTTTCGCATTTATAATAGGTATTAGTATAGACTAGTATAAAATATTAGTTAAATACTAGTATAAAATTACTATGGGCTAGTAATATTAGTATCTATTATAGATATTATTAAAATTTTTTGTAGAACAATAATTTATTAATAGTAATACTTAAATAATTCTCATGACGTTAGTTTCAAAAAACAAATATAGCTTTTTTATAAAAGATAAGGATAAATTACGTCCAGAAAAGATTAAACTAATTTCCTTAATGAAATTTAATGGAACGGCTTAAGACGAAGAGTTCCCGTTAAGTAATTCCAAACTCAATTAGAAGAACCTGGTTTCTATGACAAATGAGTGCTGAAATTGTAATAGAATTACAGCAAAATCGCTTTTATTACGAACAAATAAGGTCGACGCAATGTATGTGCTGCCTAATGTACTTCAAGCCTTTCCCAGGGCTCCTTAAAATGACCCTTATTGCTTTCTTTCATGAAACTGAAAGCTGTAAAGTCTTGAAACGGGTCGTTGCACCTTCTGAAATAAATGACTGGAAGCTTTTACTGAAATGTGAAACTGCACTGCCTGTCCAGCCATTCTACGAAATGACTAGCGCAGGTAATCCATTCAAATAGCTCTCGAAATATTTGAAATAGAAGTGGAACGTAACGCGGAAAGTATCAAGTAGATTTAAAATCTGGATATTATATTATAGATCTATTGACTATGCGCAACTGCATACAAATTAAAGGGATGTAGTAGTAATAAGTCTTTAAAATATTAAATAGATCGTAATAATGAAAATAGCGGACTTAAATATTTTGCTAGTTGCATGTACTCGTAGTTGGACACATATTTAATCAAAATTTATGTGACTAAGACTATGTTAAATGTGTAATTGCTTATTTTTTTAAATAAAATAGGTACTGCATTATACATATATGACTGTTCAAGCTCATATTAAAATAATAATACAGGAAACTTTTAATGACTATGCTTGTACCATCAAACACGAAGTGTAACATGTTTGTTGTAAAATAACTCTTATTGTAACGATTTAAGAGCGTTAGATTGTCAAATAAATAAGACTTGCTATGCATAAGCCAGTTAGGAGTTGTAGGATGATTTTTCAAAATGTCCAGTAAAAAAGTAAACATATCGGCGAATTTTGGTTCTTCTTATCTTATCATGGGGCCGTGACTTTGCCACGATGAAAATTTCGAATTTTGGTTAGTTTACTATTTTAATGGTTTTCGAAAAATCCTTTAACTGTTTTTAGACTAGCTTGGCATGCTTATGCCTGAAAAATCCTGTTGGAATGGGTTTGATCGTGTCTAATATTTCTGAATTGAGAGTTAGATGCGTGATACAAAGAAAGAACAAAAGAGGCGTGAAAAGGCACCTTATGAACCGGCAAGGTGGAGGCAGCCAGAGTCTTCGCATTAGCTGTCACACTAGCTGTATCCGCATGTGGACTCTTTTTACAGCTTCAGCTGAAACTCGAGAAACGGTTTTGTCTACATTGTAATGTCATTTTTGTCGAACTGAGGTAAGGCAAGGCACGACCTCGTAATTTTTACTGGCCACATTAACTTTTTATGAATTTTGACCGATGGTGTGAAGTTTAAATTAGACAAAACCACATTTTAAATGATTTTTGCAATCAAAACTGTTTTTGACTAAGGGTATCGGTCAATACTACTTCTGACTGCAAAAATCAGACAAAACTGTTTTTAACTAAGGGCAGCTGTCTAGACCATTTTTGTCTTATTTTTGCAGTTGAAAATGATTTTGACCGGTTATAAGTTTTGAGTGTAACATGTATATCTTGATCTGCAGGCGTGTGTACTTAATATTGTGATTATGTTTTGTATTATTTATGTTCAAAAAGCTTCAAAGCTAAATAGGAAAATTATTAAAGAAAACCACAGCAAACCCTATTTGACCCCTTGAAAAACGTTTGAACAATGAATAAATTATGAACATAACTTCTAAGAACGTAATGAAATGTCTTGAAGGATGGAAGAAATAAAAATGCAAATTACAACAATAGTACAGGAATTTTGACAGGCCTCATAAAAAGTTGGCACCGGTTGAACTTTCTCTTTGCATATTCATAGCGCAAACTCACTCGGAAGTTTTTGGTGAGAAATTATGATAATAATTTTATACTAACTTCATCCGTCTTGCGCGGCTTTCATAAATTAGGAGTTGTATAGAAGTGCGGATTCGTGCGGTCTGACGCCTCGAGTTAAGCGTTCTAGGGAAATTAATTTAGATACCTCTCGTGAACAAGAAAACGGTACCACTTTACTTAAAGTAGCTCAAATACGCATTTACACCATAATATATTTTGATGTCGTTTGCAACAGAGTGCGTGCATTCTTACTTAATGATTCTTATTTAATTAATTTTTATCATATTCAGTATTTATTCTTAAAAGTTATGAGTTATTTATGTGGGTTTAATATCCATACTATTACTAATAATAATAATATCACTCCTAAGCTGATTTTGATGAAAATTGGAAAACATGGAGATAGATTACATCTCGAGAAAGCATATAGGCTTCCTTTTGGGGCGATAACCGATAACCACGCGGGCGGAGCCACGGGCGGCAACTAGTATTGTATAAAATATAGCTTATTTTATATCCACACGCACAACACGTGAATAGCCGGGTGATGCGTTTAAAAAACCGCAGTTTAAGGAAAGGAAAAATCGCAGTGCGGCTTACATGCGATTCTATTTATAGTTCAGAGATATAACGGAAAAAATGAACGGAATTTTGCCGCAGTATGCGCTAGCTCTAACAGAAATAAGCCAAGCATGCTTAACGCCAACTAAATTCAGCTATTTTATCTAATTGATCAAAGCGCAGTTTTACACGGATGGTCTCGATGTCAGTCTTTCCGCAAGTTATGACATAAAGAAATGCGCGTTCAAAGATCATATTGTATGTATTATTGAATGTCTTTGTCATGAAGTAGGTATTAAAATATGGGAGTTTATTGTTACGTTTGGGGTAAAACTCTCGAGGCACAAAAAAATAATTCATCGCGAAAGAGAAACAAGACATTGAAGTAATTAGAATGTAAACAACTGTTCTTCATATTTTCATGTATCGATAGTTGCTTCACTAAAAGCTCGTCGCAAACCAAGTTATTATCCGTCGACGTAAATAGAAGATTTATATTCAAGCCAACCTTGTATGTGTTTAAGCTTAAGTGAGTACGAAATTTCGTGCTGCCAGCAAACAATCAACTGAGAGAGCAAATTCATTATCCTCTATCAAAAGCCACATACATATGTACTGTGTTCTATAACCTTCAATTTCTGAGTAAATGCGCCGCCGATTCCGCCTAAGCTCGGTGGCATTCATGTACTGTTCGCGCGGCTAAACAAAAGGCGGCATGTACGAAGATTTATGAACAATTCACGACGCAATGATATGGGGTATCTATTCAAATCCTACCCGAATTTGGGGCAGGTACTGGCAAGATGATGTATGTCTGCGCCTCTACAATGGGTACATTAGTTGGCCCACTTCGCACGAATTGAATTCAGTTTGACGTAAAGAACCAGTAATACCTGCGTCGTCTGTTTTAGGATCTCCGTTCTGGATTTACGTTCAAGTGGCGTCCAAGTTTCTTTTATGGAGAAAAGAGATTTAAAAACACACTCATTTTTTAGTAAGGAGCACCTTTTCTTGCTGACAGCCACCTTACAGGCATGATTGTTTTATCCACTCGAATCCCGAGTGTCCACCTAGAATGTTCTCTACATTATTTACAGAAGACCGCAGTAAAATATATACGTAAAAGATTTTGAAACATTTACTATAACAAGATTATACAAAAGTACTAGGAATACAAGAGTTGCCGAGAAGTGTTTTATTATGAATGTTCAATCAACACAGAGAGCACTGAATTCATGAAAAAATGAAAGCGTTCATGCTTTGCAATTCGAGATAATTTGTACGATCATGCATAGGTGGCACAGACGCGGCCCTATCATTTATTTTTTTAGACCATTACGGTAGCAATCAAGCATACGAGCCACCTAATGGTAAGCGGTTACCGTAGCCACGGAGGCTGTAAATACGTATCACTCACGCGTTGTAATTGTCACAAGAACTTGCAATCTGTTATAACTATTACAATTTCGGATTTCGGGTAAGGTAAGGTAATCAACTTTAATCAATAAACAGTTGTTGGAGTCCTCTTTTACGCAAAGAATGCCGGAAGGTTCCGCTTTTCCAATCCAACATTAAACAGTAAATTGTTATGATAATATTAAAATAATCAACAAGTTGTTTTTCTTTTTTTTATTGTTCTTTATTGTATGTGTGTCTTATTGTGCAATAAAGAATATTTGATTGATTGAAGTCCGTACTAGTTCAGATGGTTAGAGAATTCTTCTGTTCACGCCCCAGGATATATATATATATATAATATATATCTTCAACCTATATTCGTGGCTTTTAAGAACGTGGCATTTAATATAGTTTCAATAGCGTAATTTAATGGATAATGCTGCACATTAATAAGTGGGTGAAAACAAAGTCTTTACCGATCAGTTATATTTAAACTTTCCAGCCTTCAATTTGTTTCGTGGAAACTTAGGCGATTCAAACACGGCACCGCGCCCCGCCGCGGTTGGCGGTGGAGCGGATCTCATGCCGCATTGGCCTCTATGAAATACGTTACTGCCCTACACACGAGGACACGCCACTACACACGAGGCCGCCACCGCCTCTCCGCGCGGTCGTCCGCGCGGGGGTTTATCGTGGATGCAGGATGTTCTTGGACTTCTTGGGTCATTCTACTATAGTCCCCCAAATTAGAATTTTAGTGTTGGTTATAAATCATTTATCTGTTCAATAATACGTTGATTTTATATGCTACTAATTTCAGTATAATGAGTAACGTATAGGCAGCATACTTTTTGGGATATTAAATTGTTATATTTTGTTTTATTTCGAAGTTTCTCTTATTAGGTAACGCCAGTGACAATGTGTTAATCAAATTTATATTAAAAAATAATCAATCAAAAAAATAATCAATAAGTGAGTGAATAAAAATTACAGATAAATTTTATATTAATTAATTTATCAAATATCTCATTTTTAATTCAGGTAACACGAAAGGCACAATTCGAGGTACTAACACTGTTAAGCATAAATCAGCAAAAATAATCTATGAATTACGCTGTTCCTCTAACTAGATTAATATAGTTTGGAGTATTTTTTAGTACCTACTCTGATTAAATTGAAATCGAAAAAATAAATAAATAATTTAAAACAAAAATTTGATATGACACCTTGTTGTAGTTGATTCACCCTCTTGTCAGTGTCTGTGATCGCATTGGTCAAAGCCACATTAAATCTATCCGCGCGGACAAACGCATTAACCGCCTTACCGCGCGGTTGACCGCTACAAAATCCGCTTCACCGCCACCGCCTACCGCGGCGGTGCGCGGTGCCGTGTGAGAATCGCCTTAATGTTGCATGTGGTATATACCACACAACATCGAAATATCAGATATTTTTTCAAAATTATGGTAATAAATGAATAGCTATAATCGAATACCGACCGCCAATAGAATTTTAATGTAAAATTCTATTTATTTCTTCAAAAAGAACTCGGTATACATGTTAATAAAACACGTTTTCTTTAAATAGCCTAATATTATTTAAGAAGCATGTAAATAAAGTAACGTAACATAAAGTTCAAAGGCTTTTAGTAACGATCAGACAATTTGTATTACGGAGAGCCTCTATTAATAATATCCGCACTAATGTTTATAGCACACGCGATAAAGTGATTCCACTAAAAGCATCTCAGTAACCTTATAGCAAAGCACGCGTATAGAACATTTTTATTCCACCTATGTAGTTGACTGAATAGTGTTTCGGATAGGGCAAAGAAATATTTCGCCGAAGTCTTGTATAAATATTCTATGCGATATGCTGAGCGCGCGTTTTCAAATAATTTATGCAAATATTCGTGAGTTACACGATTTTAAGAGGTGGCATCTTGTTTCTAAAGTCGATTTCAAATACGAGTGCGAAAGAGGCGAGTAATCATTGTATTCAGGCACAGGTGGCCTTTTTTCTCCCTACGAGAGATTGTAATGAATGCCCCAAATTAAGCATGTGCGTATAACCATTTATAACTAAAGGTATTATATAGCTGTCACCTTAATATTAACGGGGGAAGCTAACAGTTTTACGCTTGGTAAAAGGTTCTTTAGTGAAGGAAAACAGGGTTCTCATAGGCTTTTCGTATGTTAGAGACCTTGCACGGTGTAAGAGCATTAACGGGAGCTGGGACCCTTTTAACATTGCGTTTGTTTGTCTAGTCACGTCCCGGGGAAACGTAAATAAAAACAAATTTATGTTTGAACTGAGCAAACATTCCTAAGTAATTAATAGAATTACCCTAAATTCAATTTTGTTAAGGGCACATTATGTTAGTGGTACCGTTACTCTTGCCAAGTTCTCTTGCTTTGAATAATAATAACATAAAATTAATAACCGTATCTGTCAGAGTACAAGTTATTTTATTTTTCTGAAACAAAATTAGAATTAGACTGTCACGTAAGTCTAATATTTAGTAATATATTGTGAAAAAAAATATACATATAAAACGAAATTCATAAACAAGTAAGTATTAAATAGCCCACAATCCATACCAAAAGCCTTTTTTAATGTTGGGGAGACGCCGCTGCCCCGGGCTAGTGATAAACTAAATGTTTAAATACAGCTTCCTCTAGCAAATAATTTTAACCCACTGCTAATATTGTAAAGTTAAATGAATTTAAAACATTTTAAAAAAGAGACTTGCAATTGGTTACTTATTGCTGAGTTTTATTCAAGTCAGACAACCACGGGAACAGCCACAGCTGTTCCTTTGATGTGGCGTACGATACATGTATTATATAATTTTAAGTTATAAGGTTTGCATAGTTGAATAACTTTACAGACTATTAGCTTTAAATGTCTTAGGAACTGTTAAGTGCCTGTGGTAAGTGTTCTACGTCAAACTTGTTTACCGAATGGATTCTAGATTTAAAATACACCTGCCAATACTTCACAAGAGAGGCGCTGGTATTGATAGGACTCGGCAACTCTACTTTAGCATAAACATTCAAAATTTTCGTATCGGTCTTGCCTTGTCACTGGATACAGTGACGATAAACAACAAATATGATGGTTGCTACAAACTTTCCGAATGGCTATCGAATCTTTGACAGAATAATTGCAAAATTAAAAATTTAAAGTAACCTAGGCGTCATTAATCATCTATCTAACACCATCTCATCAAGACTATTCATAGGAGCCCAAACACGCTATATCTGCTGTAAGTTTCTGATAAATTAAGCATTTCGCAGACTTTTTGATGATATGAGATCAGCTGAAAGTTGTCATGGGAATGTCATCGAAGTGACAGTACACGAAATTTTAAATCATTTGGATCTGTAAAAGTTAGTAAAATCCTAGTATCATGTACAAAATGAGCTGATAGTCATCAAACGCCTAAACTGATCTTCATAAATTATAGCTAAGAACCATTGTAGTGATATCAGCTTTCAAACAAAAAAAAACGAATCAAAATCGGTCCATTCGTTTAGGCGCTACGATGCCACAGACAGACACACAGATACACAGACAGACACGTCAAACTTATAACACCCCTCTTTTTCGTCGGGGGCTAAAAATAAAAATGACGTCATACGACTAACGTTTTAAGAAAATCAGAACTCGCACTAAAGTCTCCGAACAAAGGTAAGGTACATTCCGCCGTTGTACACGTAATGACTGAACTATTGTAGTTAAAATTGATCTCGTAAAGATCAATGCCATTAAAACAGGCATGTTTTTTCACCGCAAATAAAGTCCGTTCAACTGGGCTACGATTCTCCTTAAGTGTATTTAGGCAGCGATTTAATGAATTAAAACCAGCACGCGATTATGTAGACATTAAGGTAGTAATTATTTTAGGGCAATAAACAATAAGGGCCTCCGTGGCACCTCACGATATGCTCATACAAAATGCTGGAACAATCAACCTACTATCTCTATCCATTCTTTGAGAGAATCATCAAAGATTCATCTATTTAATCTACTAAGGGCTCATCTTCCATATGGACCGTTATGTATTGCGTGTGTTCTTGTGGTATTTACTTTTCAAAAGTGATGTTTTTGCATTTTTATTTATTATTTATTTATATTGGATTGAAGTGTGGTGTGCTACCAATACCTCCTAACTGTTATTTTTGCCAAACGTTTTTTGTACTATTAAAATAAGCAATATTACCACAATACCAATAGTTAAAAATACGATTAAATATCCTTCTATCTTTTCTATCTAATGAGGTATAAAAATGGATGTGATTATCTCTCTTTGATTTTTCTCTCTAATTTCAAGCCAAGTTTTCACTTCTATGTTTAATGGTTTTAATATGACATTGCTTTGTAGTTTATACTTGTGATTCAATACATTTTTTCAGATAATAATATTTCATATCCAAATAGCTCCAAAGAACAGGTTATCAAAATATTCATTGCGGTTTTATTTTTGGGTAAATCTCTTTATGCGACGTTTTATAGCGTGTTACTTCCCTATCATCTTAAAGTTCCAACTATTTCCATTGGTATTGCAACCTTATAGAACGACCTATAAATCACAATATCGCACGTAACCGAATCCTAAAGCATAACAAGATAAACTGGGCCGTTGCGAAAATCCACATAAAACCGCAAAACATTCGAAAATGATTTATAGTAGCCCCGATCTGTTTGGGAGGCTTCCCGGGAACAAAAACAGATTATCGGATTCCCAGTTATTCCCAACAATCGGTTTAGTGCGTGGAGCTACGAATAGTATCGAATTCGCAATATTTCCGTTGGAGAGAACATACTCAACGAGATTAAATTGAAAGTAAGCCGAGATAAAGATATGGAAAGGCAACTGTAAGCAAAACGTGTTTCTTTGGCAAGCAAGTAATATGTTTGATGTGATCAATGAAGATACACATATAAGTTGTTACTGGTCACTGTATCTAAGCCGGATGCTCAGAGAAGCTTATGAAATAGATTTTTCGTTCAAATTTATATCTGTCTTCCACCATCCCTGTATTGCTAAAAGAATTTAAAGTTAACACGGTACGCTGCTTTTGCTGATTTCACTACTCGTATTGTATGCCACCTTCTTTGTATTAAGCAGCATTTTGTTTATTTTTTAGTTTGCCCTTATATTCAAAAATACGATTTCAATACTTTATTTTCCAATACATACCATTAGAAGCTCAGTGGCGTGAAGAGCTCGGTGGCTTAGTGGTTTGAGCGCTCTGGTTTCGATTACGAAAACAATGCTACTTTTGCCAAGGTCGGTCCCGGGATGGGTCAATCAAATTTATAATCTTGAGCTCTTTCAGTTAAGCCGATGGTCCCGGTTGTTACTACAACCACTTTAACCCACCAACTCGCATTGGGCCACCGTGGTGGTGCTATGGCCCAAGCTCCTCATATGTTTCTCCCATGTAGGAAGGTCTGTGCCCAGCAGTGGGAAGTGTATATGCTGGTGACATCATCACCCGATGATGATGACAAACCGTTACAGTTTTATGATGATTCATTTTTAATAAGTGCTTTAATATAGGCACGGCTTTCCATACAAACTTTTAAGTCGAAAATATTGGAAACGAACAAACCGATTCTAATAAAACTTGCCATGCCTAAGTAAGTCAGGCTAGCGTAATTCGTAATAAGATAATTTTTCGGAAGTTTTTGATGAATATGGAGATACATTCATGCTTATAATACCAAGGCTTTCCACAAATTTAACTCCAAATTTGATTCATTCGAAAGTAAGACCACTTTAATTTAAACGTAAATATGCCTACAAGACGTATCCTTTTTTAAGAAGATTATAACTCGCTATTAACCTTTTTAGTTTAGTTGAAATTCAATCCGAAATACGTTAATGATTTCAGTACAATTTTGTTTAGTTTAGAGTTTTGTTTACTTAGCTATATTATTTTATATGTGTATTATATCTAATTCATTGCATAATTTTACACTTAATAAATGATTTTTTTACAGAGGCTGTTAACGAAAAGCCTTGAGAGCACTCAAAACACTTTTTGATGTAATTCTACCCCTCTCCTTTATACTCAAATATTACGGGTCCCCGGGGTCATCAATATCACGCACGTTATATGTATTAAAATAAAAATAATAAAACATAAATATCAAATCCTTTCTCTATTCTTCTCACATGCAGGTAAAGGGCACATCTGAGCACGATTGTATCATAAAAGAATCGAGTCCAATAAAAAATGGTACCACCAATTCTGCGGGGACCAAAAAATATAACGATGTATTTAGCTTTGATTTTATCGTTTTGTGATCGTGTTATATCCAAACGCCATTGCGATAAAGTGTACCGAGATTTTATGAAACAGTTGATGTGGACAGGAGGGATTAGTTTAAAAAAATACCTACGCGTGTCACGGCGCGGCGCGTCGTTGTTGAATTTCAAAATTAAAGTGTTTGTGAAAATCGCTGGACAAAATGGTGTGTATTTATTGTTAGTGCTAAATGTTTTAATGCATAAATAATGAGTGTTATGAATTTACAGATTTTCTTGATAATAATAAGTATTCTGGTAGAAACTTTGCAATAGAATCCTTAAAAAACTGAAACTGAATAGGTGACATGCTATAATGCGTGACATTTAACATTATCATCATGTGTTCGAATGATTACCCTTGTCCAGTAATCATTCGGGCACATGATGAAAAATCTTATGATTAAATAAATTTAATACCTTAAACTATGGCTGTTTCTGATTTCAAGTTAAAAATTAAGGTCTCTGTGAGGAATTCGCATGTGTATGATCATTAACAAACGCCTATATATAATTTCACAACTTCCTATACATAAAGCACAGGTTTTTCTCAAATGGAATTTTTACAATATTTAAAAAGTGAAAACCTTAAAGACTCACTTTACAAGATATATAATTTACTATGTATTTTAATTCGTAATACCAAATTATACGATATGGATGATGGATGATCTAAAACTTATGCTAGTAAAATGTAAAAGGTAGGTCACAAAAGCACAAATGGACTAAACACATCATGAAACGCATATTTTTGATGGCAAAAGGCGATAACTAATTAAAATAAGGAAAAACAATTTTCCCAATAAATAATGAAAACTTTCAAAAAACCTGGAGGCGAAAACCCCGGAGAAAGCTTATGTCGAAAGACAGGTTGATATTAAGGTTGCCAATCTCGGGACCTAAAAAGAACTTACTATATCAATTATGGAACTTTACCGCCAGATAAGTATGGACTGTGTTGATTCATTATTGTTAAAGTATTAGCTGTGCCCGCGACTTCGTTCACGTGGATGTCGGAAAATAACAACGGTGGGGTAGGTAGGCTAAGGATTTATGTTATAATCATGTTTATAAATAACCTTTGCAAATTAATGCATTGATCGCCCCCCGTGCCCGCCCACCTTGGAAATCATAAATGCGTGCCTGATACTTTAAAACTATGATATCTCTTAAGATATTTAATGAAATCAAATGATGTCAAGGACAATTTTTGCTCAAAATTAAATACTTGTGGTAAATAATGTATTTATTTCGCTAAGGAATAATATCATGTTTGCAAAAACACCTTCGCAAATAGTACATTATTTTAGAGCAAATTTGATTACCCAAAAATGGTTCCAGAGAGTCAATTTCAAAGAATAGACATATGCTGTCGCCGACTTTTTTCTAGTACTTTTAAGGAAAAACATTCCTGGATACTCGATTTATCCGTATCTTTAACCGCTTACGCAGCGCACGCAACGAAAGTTCTAAAAAGGAATATTTTTCCCGTTTTCGCAACACTCTTAATTAATGCTCAGCTCGCATTAGTGGTAGCGTGATGTTATATAGCCTATATAATACCTCGATAAATGGACTATCCAACACAAAAGAATTTTTTCAATTTGAATCAGTAGTTCCAGAGATTAGCGCGTTCAACCAAACAAACAAACTCTTTAGCTTTATAATATTAGTATAGATATCCAACACAACCCTTTCACACAAGCCTTTTCATCCACTTATAGGATAATATCTGGGATAAAAACTATCCTATAATAAGGACATCCCGGGAAAGATCCCGGGACTCAAACTATCTGTATACATTTTATTGTAATCGGTTCAGCGGTTTAAGCGTGAAGAGGTTACAGACAGGCAGACACACTTTTGCATTAAGAATGGCATTTAGAATAATATGAGCAGTCGTATAAGGGAGGCCGACGTCTCATTCTCAATAATAAAACATGTAGTTGTATTATATCTGAATCATGGACACCTACCTCAGAAATTAACATAACTAATTATGATAACAGCAAGTATACAATAAATATTGCATGATAAGGAATAAGGTCGCCCAATTTATTTCAATGTATCTGAGTGATGTACAATAAAAATTTATGAATAAATAAATAAGGATTATAATGGTAATGTAGCCTTTTGATGAAAACAAAAAAACATAAACCATAAGTCCAATCGTACAGTTACTCATAACAGTAAAATGTGAAAGATATACCTAATAAATAATAATGCTAATGAAACTTTCAAAGTCAAATAGTCGCACTTAGTCGTCGACCTTTAAATTTCTTTAACATTGAGGTTAATGAATTTACTATTTATCAAGAATAACTAAAACTTATAAAATTGGATGAAACAGTAGCCAGTTTGAAAGTTTGTCATGATAATTGTATTAGACAATGGCAAAATAAGTAATTTAACCATGAATAAAGCTCCATTTACAGTCATTATATCTTGTAAATGTCACAGAGATAATATTTTTAATTTTACTGAATAAAAAGGGTAAATTCACAAACAAAGTATGCCAGACAACTGGGGTCATTATCAGCGGGAGACAAGTCATCTCAGCGTAATTTTGAGTGGCGTAATTAGCGCGACCGAAAATGAGCCAGTCTGGAGCCGGACTTAAATAACTTTCTGTCGCGCTCGGGTCTCCCGTCGATCGCCGAGCGATACCGAAGTTCACCGAACCATCTTTATTTGCAGTCGGCTACGTGCCGTAGCGGCAGTCGCTACGTTCTCTTCGTAGCACGTCTACGCGCTACGATATCGACGTACGGACGGATGGTTGTTGCAAAACTTGAATATTAATGAACTATGGACCTGTAATTTGTAAAGGAACTTAAGGTGTGATTATTATTGGCGCCGGCTCTAACTAGTGCACGGAAGGATAATTATAAAAGGTAAGTTATTAAAACTGTACACCATTTTTTATTAAAGTTACGATCGTTTTATTTATTATAATATGAAAAACTTTTTGCATATTTCATATTTATATATATATAAAATTTATTTATTTATTTATATATAAAATTTTCAGTTAGTCTCGTGTTTAAAAAGAAAAAAAATGAAAATGCTAAAGTAGATGTTTTTATAGGTCTGAGAATTGAAATTTTAGTATATTTTGTAACATTTTTTGACGATTTTTACAGATATTTACACACAAGATACAGATGTTTACACACAATTTTTTCTTATTTTGTTTTTTATTAAACTTGGGTTGAATTATATTACGCAGTAGGAAGAATAAGAGTATAGAATAAATAAATGAGCACATTTGAGCCAAACAAGCCCAAAGCAGGATGATTAATATAGAATATTAAAGCGACAACAAGTCGAAATGGCGGTCAAAGGTATCTGTCAAAACACAAATTTCAGTGTCTTTTTACATTTTTTACGATTTTGGAGACAGGTGTGCAAAGGATGTCGCATAAATTTAATATTTCATAATGTAACAGAAAATCAGTAGCGTGGTTGTGATAACAACATTTTATTAACTAATAGAGATTTATCTAATGTTTAAAAAATGTTTTAACTTGTAAAAAGGGTTCTTAATCTATCTCCTGGTCGAATATCTCAATACTATTAGAATGTGTCTCCACGAATTCCGATTCGTATTAGATTACTGCAATTACACTAATTAAGCAGCCGTAACGATTCCCTGGTGAAGCGTAATCTTAATTAAACGTGAAAAGTATTGCGTGTAAGAATACGAAGATTTTTTGTGAAGTATCTATGAGTTTGATTAATATTTGTTTTGTGGTGGATATATTTGCTGTATAAGACAAATAGCCATCGCCTATATAAGTCCCACTGCTAGGCACAGGGCTTACTATACATAGGCGAAATACATGAGGAGTTTGGGCCATAACACCACCACGCTGGACCCAAGTGGGTTGGTTGATTAAAACGGTTGCAGTAACAACTGGCAAAATCGGCTTGACGTGCCTTCCAAAGCAAGGAGGAGCTCGCGATAACTAATTTTTTATTGACCCATCTTGGGATCGACCGTGGCGAAAGTAACGATGTTTTGTAATCGTAAACAGAGCGCTAAAACAACTACGTCACTGAGTTCCTCAAACAAATAGTAAGTACCTATAGAAAATGGAGACGATGCAGTCGAAAGCATATCTATTGGCGTGATAACATAAAGAAACAGGTTATCGGTGCTAACAACCTGCTTCTTTATATTACAACCCATAATGTGATATCAGTAAAGACCTGTTGTTAGTACTCTAACTGCTTAAGCAGGTTCAAGTGGATTAAAAGAGGGTTTTTGTTATTCATAACAATGATGCAGTAAATTGACAATCCGACCATCACAGATCTTGGATTCAAAATCTAATAGGAAATCAAATAGTAACAAAAATGTTTGTATTCATCATTCAAAATATCTGCCCTATACATGACACAAACATTTGTTCAGAGTCGATGCATGTTTGTATGTTTATTCAGTAACCTTAGTTCTAGTATATATTAGTTATCCACCTATTTATTTGTTGTTAACTAGTATTCATAACACATATCTTATTAATGATGGTTTGTTGGGTTAAATAATAGGAGTGACTGTATGAAAATTATTCTTATAAATTGATGTTCTTTCGACATCTCTCGTTGGTGTTTTGAGAATGGTCCAAAATTCCCCTATTTTATTATAAGGTGAGGTACAGTACATTAGTCAGAAAATCATCACCTCTTAAAGAAATAAGAAAAAAGAAATTACAGAAATGTCACAGTCAATAACTATTTGGAAGAATAAAAAGAACATAAAAAAATATTCTAAAATACCTAAAATAGTATAAATTTGCTTTATGTATACATTTAACTGGTTTGTCTGTAACAATATCTTGTTGCTATTAAATGCTAAATATTGATTAAGTAAGGGCCTACGTGATTACGTCATGTCTAGGTGACTGTAATCCCAATCAGACTACTCATATTCAATTGGAATCATTGTCAGTAACATCTAATCAAAAAAGAGAGAAATCCGGTAAAGAGGTTCTATTTTAAATTTGTGTACAGCCCCCCAATTCTGCTATTGTATTTTGATCTAAAACGAATCGGAAACGCTTAAATTACAACGTTTCTGTATTCTGCTAACTCAACGCAATCGAAACGTAACCGAAACGCATCAGTTTGGTATTCTACTAACAAACACGTAACGCGAACCGTTCGGTTCAATCATTGTTTCGTATTCTGCTAAATGTTTAACATTTGTGGCAGCCGAAACGCATCGATAGTTCTTTGTTCAAACTGTCCAAAATTAACAACTGTCTAGTCACTAAGCCAAAATATATTTGTTTCTTGCAATATTGCTAACAATCATCGAGCCGAAGTTGAACCAACCGAGAGCGTTTCGTTAGCGTTCCGGCTTTATAAGCACTGTTAGTGGAATACCTTTTTGTATTATAACCGCATTGGTAACGATACCGAACCGCAGCCGATTCGTTTAGGAAAATAAATAGCACAATTGACCCACAGAACTTAGAGACTTAGTAGCTTGGTGGTTTATTAAATATGTTCATGTAACGATAGCACCCTTAAGGGAATTTTCGTCGTAATCTGGGTTCAGGTGGGTGCCCGATTAGGTACGTACTCAAGCTCCTTGCTGCTTGAGAAAGTTCATTAAGACATAAGTCACGGAGGGTCACAAGACCACGAATGTTACAGCAAGATTACCCTAGTTGAAATAAGGCAAGGCGACCTTGATAGATTATTGGATTATTGAAAACTCTGAACCTTCCAAAATAATCTTAGCAGTTGCCCAAGAAATAACATAATAATTTTATATTTTAATTATACTACATGCTTAATGTGTGAAACGCTTTGCTGATGAATTTATCGTCGATGACTGTTTGGCTGATAAATCCCACCCTACAAACATTAGACAAAACACTCAACTTCCCTGACTCATAAAAAAAGCATGAACCTTATAATAACGCCATTATTTCCATTGAATTATTTCAAATGGTATTTGTAGACTTTGGATTTGTCGACTATACGTTAATCGATGAAAAATTTGCAAGCTTATGATCATTTAAATGGATGAGCTTGGTGGCTGACCTAGTTTCAATTACGAAAACAAACCAACTTTCGCCATGGTCTATTTTGGGATGGGTCAACCAAAATTTGTAATGTCCATTGTGCTTCGGAAGGCACGTTAAGCCTTCTTGTCGGTAATGGTTGTTGATCCAATTGGTTAACCAATTTGCATTGGACCGGCGTGGTCGTGTAATTGCGCAAACTCCTTATATGTTTCTTCCGTGTAGGAAGGCCTGTGCCCAGTAGTGGGACACAAATAGCCTGGTGTTGATGATGGTGATTGATTTAGATGATTCTAAAAACCTGTGATGTAGCGACACAGTTTTTTGCATCAGCAAAAATATTCGTAGCCGTAGCATCGTAGCCATAGCATCGTAGCCGAATACCGTAGCCGCATCAAACAGTAGTATCCCTAAACGCGTGCCTGCCAGTTATTGACTTTATTTTGTGTGTAACCTTGTCGCCGTCCCCGGAGAATAAAATGATAATTACAAAAATGCTACTTTTCAGAAAAAATAAAAAACGTGTTATTGTCTTTTGCTCCTTAAACTGGAAGCAGGCTTATGATTGATAGCTTTGAATAAAGGTTATTTTTTGTACGTTAAAAATGATTTAGTGAAACATGCATAATTATTAAAATACAGATAGTATTCAGGAAATAAGGAAAGTCATTGTTTTTGGTCTATAAAATCCATTATCATTTCATTCTTCAAACAGCATGACCCGAGTCAAATATTGCACGTAATACTTGTCATTTTATTCTATATGCATTTATCATTGTCTAGTGGGAATATTTTTACGAGAACATAATTGTATGACTGTTTGTGATACTAACAAGTAAGAATGCGTTTCTAAAATGTTATATTAAAATTTTATTCTCGTTATTTAAGGCCTTTGTTAAATCTATGAATACTATTATAACGTTTTGTAACTTCGTGAAATAACTCTTTAAAAATCTAAAAATAATGAGCTTATGTATAACCACCCACAGATCCCAAAAGTGGCATAACACTAAAACTAAGATATTGGCAGTTCTCATTTTATTCTGCGGGGACGGCGTTGTGTGATGTGATAGAATAGACTTCTACTAACTTCTATCTTCTTTTATTTACAAAACCCAATAAACTCTTCTGATTAGAATAACATCAAGACGACCTAAAGTAATGCCTAAATGTGAAACAGTTTTTTATTAATATTCCTGCATATTTTACTTTTCACTAGTTATTTTATGGAAATAGCCTTCGCCATTGCTCATTTAACTCATTTCAACACAACGTCCCTAGCGACCATACAAAACCTGAAAGGGCTTCAAAATTGTAATTGACCAAATGGATTGTTAGTGTATTCTCATGCGATTCAGTGGATAAAAATCAACAATATCCAGAATGACTGGCCAATTTTATAACGAATTTGATATTTTAAATCCGATTTATAATACTATGTTACATTTATATTTTGTGTTTTTAAAGAACATTTTCCTAAGCTTTCCAAGGTATTCAATAAATTTTTATTTTTTTTAATATTTCATACGGATTATAAAAATATGTAGTATAAAAGACGTAAATCTCCTTTTTATTTTTAAATTTTATATATTATTTTGGTATTTATAAATGTCGCTTTTTTCAAAAACAAGTCACCCCAATGACAAAATACTATTTTGAAATAGATTATTTCAAAATAGTATTTTGTCATTATTTAACATAAATGTTTAAGCAAGGCAGTAGTAGCTTTTAATGTCAGTTTTATTGTACTGTAGTAACACCAACAATTAAAACGTAACCATATTCAATTGTGATTCTCTCTTCGAGCTTCGGGGTTCTTTGGGGGGAATATTTAAATGTCACAACATCCCACTGAACACACACTGACTGTGTTATTCGTGGAAAATAGGCTTGGCTACTAATAACTGATAGTCAACTTCCGCTCCATTTTATGCCAATACTACTTAGTTCATGTCAAGGAGTACCTAAAGAATTCCAGCACCAATATTAATCCCGTCTCTAGTTTTTTTGGATTTTGTATACCAATATCGATTAAACGTGCCAGACTCTTTTATAGAAACTATTAACATTACCAGCCATTGCTGGGTACAGGCCTTCCTTTATCGGCGAAACACACGAGGAGAATATAAAGTATAATATATCTTATTTTTAAGTACATTATATATTATTTGAAAATCTCCGTTATCTAGTAGCCATAAAACATTATTTATTGTCAAGCCGGAGAGTCAAAATCAATCGTTTCTGGAATGTGTAGCTTTTTGTAAAAGGTTAAAATTTTTATGAGTATTTTACTGTAGTCTGTCAAATGTTTTTTTTCTTTTGTTTTTTCTTTTACAGTGATAGAGGTAAAAAGGTTTTCACATGACAAGAAAAATAGGTGACTTCGATCACATACGATGCCATGTCAATTTAGTTCCCAGTAAGACACCTGGGAGTTTATGAATATTAAAAACCAATTTTGTCTGAAATCTGCGGCTTAACACCATAATATAACAATGCGTTTTTCAGAGTATGAACTGTGTCGTTCAACGTATCACCTCGTCTTACTTACTTAATCTATCCTTAAAAACATTATACATACTACCTACACAATTTAACACTTACCCACACAAATACGTGAGGCTTAAAATTAAATATACCCGCACATACTATTTTAATTTCGTAATATATTTTCAAAAGTGTAAATTTATTACCTACGAAACGTTTTTGTCATTTTTTAACCGAGCTCACATCACGTTTATGAAATGGATTTTACCTTACGCGTTCACTTAGTAAAATATACTTACGATATAGATAGAGTCTACTTTTTGGACTTTAAGACTCCTTTGGCAGTCACGGTCATGCAGGCAACGGTCAAGTATACCGATACAACTACAAAAGGAGTTGATCTCGTCAAATAAAGCACTCACGCTTAAACACAATACTCTAGCTGCAAACACTCCCTCGGCTCAATTATTTCCATCTTTCCGCGGAAACGAGTATCCATTGTTTACTTATTCATACTCACCCTTGGGGCACATTCTGACGGCATAACGAGTGCTTGTGTTAATTAATTAGGCCTTTTGGTGACGCCGCCGGCACTCGCTGGGTCTTTGCTAAACAATGGGTCCATGCTTTTTTCATGACCCCGTTTTTTTTTCAATCTTTCCAGATGTACAACTTGACAGTTGTTCCGGCTCCGTCACATAGACAACGCCTTTCACCTCGTTTCTATAATTAAAATCGTTATATATCAATTTATTTGACAACTGAATATTAAGGTACGCTAACTGCAATGGAATTATTTCGAATAAATTTAACCACATTCATAAAAAACACTCATAAAATGAAACAAATTTTTCACCATTAACAATTACGTTTTTTTGTAGTATAATCATTTTACAAATATAATCATTCAACTGTGGCCGATTAATAATTATAAGTATCACTTCCTTGTAACCGTGCCGTCATGGAAGAAAGTGCGATGAGCTTTTCTTATGGATTTTTATGTATTCCATAAACAAACTTCTACACAGAAGTCACCCTGACCGCTAATAAATATTACCACGAAGCCAATATTAAACAAAAATTAATAATCCAGTTTTAAAATACTGAATTACCCCCAGCTGAATTATTGTTATTGCGGTTAAAAGAAAACCTCAAGCAAGAGTAAATTTGAAAGAAACGGGACCTTAGAAGCTATAAAACACTCGCTCGTAAGATCGCAGTCTCGTCACAAGGCGAGTGGAAAGGCCAACAGCCGTTTATTAAACGCGCAGTTAAATTTTATTTTAAACTTAATTTATGTTAGGTAATTCAAGTCACATATTTTTTCTCTCAGCTTAATGTCACTTATGTTAATTGACAGTGACACATTAGATTAGACAAAAGGCATAAATTGTGAATGTTTATGATAGTAATAGACTTCTAATAAGTCAGTCTCTTTCAAATCTTTCTCATAATTAACACTAATTTGAAACTTTGATTCTTAACGATTGCTGAGCTAATCAGTCATGGTAGTTTGGATTTTTTTAAAATTTGTGAACGTACTTATGAAACGAGCCTGTGTTATATGTAAGCGAACAAAGCGATTTTTTGATAGGGACTTCATTTATGATGAGCGTTACCTCAGGAGTAATAATTGCGCTTAGGCCTCAATACCAGCAACTATCAACGGCACGTACAGACGTACACGTCCTACTGCTAGGTATAATAGTGCTTGCTACGAGTATCTAGAAATAGTTCGATGGGATGTAGAAAATTTTGCCCTTTGATTCATTCGGATCTATACGGATTTATTATACTTAAATCCAGATGCGGAAGGCAAAAATGAGTAAAGTATATTTCTAAACATAAAACTAGTTTTTGAAATGGAAAAGTACTGCTTTTCCATTTCATAAATTGAACACGTTATTGAATAGTTTTATTTACGGAAGTGGTTTATGAAAAGGATATTCGACTCATTTTTTATGAAATATTTTTGGCCGGTTTGGTCGTTGCTTGTCGGAAACTCCTTATTAGGGGTTTCGGGTATTTCTACTGAATGAACGTGCCTATTCCACACATAAAAATAATTGAAGTAAATACTTGCGTTTTACACGTTTCAGTGGTAACATATAGAAAAAAAAAACTTTACCATCTGAGGAGTAAAAAGTACGGACTTTGTAAAGCGATTTGTACTTATGAGTGGATACTTATAAGTACAAATCGTTTTTATTAGATAATAAGTATCAAATACATAAAACATTTGTAATTGAAGTGATGCTATCTCGGGAACCTGAATGAAGAACATTTATGAAGAAAATGACAGGAAGGAATATGCAAAACTCAGACTTGGGGCATGGAGCACTAGCCATCTGTAACAACAATATTGAAATTAGAGAATTAAAATTAAACGATTATTGTATAATTAGAATATCGAATCAATTAAATTAACCCACTTCTAACCTTCACCCCGGTATTAAAAGTGTGCAGACCATTTTAACATTAGGCGCAGACTCTTTAAAAATTCATTCCGTCAATTGATCAGAACCCGTGTTTCTGAAAAAAACTAAGTTTAATTATAAACCTTTACGTTTTAAGAAATAAGCTTTATAATATTATCATTCAACAAGTTAACTGGGTGTTCGTCGCTAAACAATATCATGGCACTCAGTTTAGATAAAATTGCTGAAATTATAAAAAAATATTATCTCTAAATTTCTTCGTAGACTGTGAGCGCTCGTGCGGTGTTTGAGAGGGAAACATCTCTGGTTTGATGACAGCTGACGTATAAACTTAAGTGCATGAGTTTTACTAGAGTTTTTACCGAAGTTCTTAGCACACATCCTGGATTTGAAAATGTAGACTTTTTATATGTTTTAAACTTTACTACGATTTCAACAAACAATACTGATAAATATCTTAATCAAATATTTGATAGAGTTATAGAAAACACCTATAAGATATGAAAAAAAAATTGGTGACATTAAAACCTAAGGAAGAGAGAAGTTTGAAAAAGCCAAACAATGCCAATAAAATGATGGAACGAGGAAGGATCGTCATCATTTCTCGTCATTATATTTTCTTCCTCTCTCTCCGGACCGAAAGCTAAGTGAATTGACTGTGTGATTGATGAGATAGCTTAGAAAGGAGTAAATGTTCAGATTGCGAATAATAGTAGAGAATGGAAGAGATAATATTAACGAACAAGGCTTAGAGTATAGACATATATTAGAGTATAGACATGTCTTGTAAATATTTGATATCATACAAAGCGTATCATAAAAAAGAAAATATCATTTTTAGTATAGAGAAGCCTACGACCACCTTACAGGTTGAAAGTGACAACCTTATTTATAACCATTACTACTAACAGTTTTATGAACCATTTGATCTTCACTCCTGTTATACACATATAGGCTACATCAACGGGTTACCATCAGGCGTTTACTATTCTTTTTTTAAAAAAAATATGTGAAAGTGCATCAGAATGAGGAACATGTAACTTTAAATAAATGTAATGTTGTAACATGTTCCTCATGATATGATATTGATATTGATAGATGAAAAATGATATTTTCTTTTTATGAAATTTAAAAAACAAAACAAGCTAAGGGAGTCGCTTTATAAATTTGGAATAGAGGAAGCCGTAAAGATATAATCTGATAACCCGAAAATTTATTTTCTTATAGAACAGCTAATATCTCATCCTCAATCATATTGCGTGTCAGTTACAAAGTTAGGATGGACTCAAGTTGTGACGGTACAAAATATTGATAAACGTGAAAAGTGTATCATAGCTTAGTCGAAATATCTAAATAAGCCTAGATTAATAGCACACACATTTCAACTCCTTCAATAACTTGGAATTTCTAATTGATTTTTGTAATTTAAATCGAGTTTACTACAAGATATGAAATGCACCACTGAAGTTTTAGCACAGTCCAATATATTATTTTAACTATACTATATTACAATGTAAGACAATACTATATTATTTCAAGCTTAAAAAAAAATATATACTACGTAATTATAATTACGTTTTATTCCACGAGCACGTCGTACTCTGCAGTATTTTTGTAACTTTCCCCGCAAATAGTCAAATCATATATTAGGTTACTTGAAAAACTCAATATAGGTTACATGAAAAAAACAATGCGTCCTCTAAAACGGTGGCTACTGGTTGAGAGCGACTAAGCGTTAAAAACAACCAAAAATATTATATATAATTATATATTTATAATAATATATTTTATTATAATAATATATAATTAATATATTATATATTTATTATACAATTCGAGTCAAAAGGTTTTACGCTATACCCGTTAAAAGCTCAAACAAACTGAACTCTCTCAACATGTTTTCAATTTATATTTTATCATCTCACATACAATTTTTTCGTTAGTATTTCTAAGTTTATTTGATTTGATTGAGTACAGGGATTGATTGAGTGCAGATAACATAAGATACTTATCAAAGTTGAACGTTTTAAGAGATCATTTTAAATCCCAGCAAAGCCATCGATCAGTCAGTTTTTATTTACTTTTTTTTCTTCAAGTGTTTTTGAACACCTTCTTTGCTTTATCTGTAAGTTAACTCAGTGGACGATTTTTTGTATACAACTAGACGAAAAACAAGCTGACGGCCCATCTGGTGGTAAGTGGTTACCGTCGCCTATAGACCCCTGCAATAACAAGGAAAAAAGCCTTCCATGCCCAGTAATTACACTGGCTACCTTTCCCTTCAATCCAAACAAAGCGAACTCTTAGGCATCTGGATAAAAATCAAGCTGTCAAGCCATAATTGTTTTTAATTATGATATTTTCCCAATAGTCTTAAGCGGCTCCATATATTAATCGACGGTAATTAATCGATCGAATCATGCTAAGAATTTCAGGCACACTAAAAAATTTGAACTTAAACTGTCATTGATGGATGTTGATTCCCCTATTACACTAAAATATAATTCGTTAAACTCATACTTTAAAGTACCCAAATTCAATTCATTATTCACATAGGTGAATACGCTATAGAACGTCAGTAAAAAACTGAAATGAAATGTTCAGTTTAGTTGTAATTGTATATTCGCAGCTTAATATTCATTAAAATCTGCTTCAAAAGGCAACTAATAGCATTTAATTTTGAAAGGCCAATTATAGGTCTTTTTATACAACTAGATAACAATTAAGCCGACGACTCTCCTGGTGTTAAGTTGCTAGCGTTACCTATAGACACCTGCAATAACAAGAAAAATATATTGCAGTCCCTAAGCCAACGCATAGCTCGTCGCAAGATTTTCCATTTTCCCTTAGCATGTGACAACCCAGACATGCCCAACAACTTCTTAAATTCTTCTTTTACCCCATGCTATAATTATTATATATAATAAGTCGTGGAAAAAGTTTCTCCGCATTTTTTAAGAAAATTCAAAACATTTGTTAATATAGTTTATTTACATTTAACTAAAGTATGTAGGTACCATTTTGTTCGATAACTTTTTGCCATCTTGTAGGTAGGGACATGATCCCATTGCTATAGAAATTTTTGGGCTTCTGATCAAAATGTCATATAATATAAGTGGTTTTGGCAGTCCTCTCGTGATGTTAACCTGCCTGACACTGCTTAGAGAATTCTGAAGAGAGCGAAACAGGTGGAAATCTGAAGGTGCAAGGTCCGGACTATACGGCGAATGCATTAACACCTTCAAGCCAAACTCTCTTAATTTTTGCTGAGTGGCTAAAGATGTGTGAGGTCTAGCATTATCATGATGAAAAACCACACCCCTTCTGTTGATTAATTTCGGCCGCTTTCTCTTAACTTCTTGTATTAATCTCATCAGTTGTTCACGGTAGAGTTCAGAATCGATGGTCCTGCCTGTTGGTAACAGCTCATAATGAATAATGCCCTTCCAATCCCACCACACACACAGCATCACCTTGTTGCGAGTTAACCCGGGTTTCGCCACAGTCTGTGAAGCCTGACCGGCCTTTGACCACGACCTTTTTCGCACGTTCTTTTCGTACGTGATCCACTTTTCATCACCAGTTATCAGCTTCTTCAAAAATGGTTCGGTTTCATTACGTCGTAATAAAGAATCACAAATAAGTATCAAAACTTCCGGATTGAAAACGCTTAAGCCAAATTTGTGCTACTCTCACAGACACTGCACTAGGTCCATAAACATCGCAATTTTTTTCCGCGGCTTGCGTTGCATTTTTACCTTGTTTGTAGTAACATTTTAAAATGTATCGAATTTCTCCATTAGATTCACTCATCTCGACAATACGAAAAACAAATGAAAAACACACATTTTCCTAATTTGAATTTGGAATTATCTTTTTTGAAATCTAAATTTTTAATGATACCGAAACCAGCCAGATACAAATAGTACAGCCAACGAGATTTTATTACGAGTTCATACATACTATAATGCGAAAAGACTTTTTCCCTAACCTAATATACCAAAACTACTAAACTATTTTTCTAATAATTCAGTTCCCTCTATTTAATTCATCATAAGGTACCTTACTCAACTCAAGTTCATTAAAACAATGAATTCTCACACTAATTATGTTAACTAACAGTCATGTTTCACACGAAACAGCTCCCGAATAAACAACTAGTTTCGAAGAACCCTTCGAACCATGAAGGCTCAGTTTGCAATGCAACACCTGCTAGCGAAGCCTCTAATCCAATGACTTACAAACTAGTACGCTACGTGTACGGAAACAGGAATTGTACGAGTTGTACTAATGATTTTCACTTACATTTTATCTATACGGATTACGGATCAGTCTTTGAGCACCCGTCTAATATTATATTCCTCTGATAATAACGTTAAAGCCGTTATCATCGTTTTGTTGTCGTACTTTCAGAACTTAGATTTCTTTGCCGGCAATGTTTTCCTTCATTCCTATTCTTCCTACATGGGTTCCTTCAAAAAACATCTTTTGGGTCGGCAAGATTGAGGCGGCTAGAGCAGTGTTTAAACTGCACTAGCTGTCTTCGAATAAAGACTCTTCTTACCGCTTTACATGTAGCGTCCTACTATTACTTAGTTTTTAAGTTTTTAGGAATAAGTGCTTTTTGGCAATAGCTTCATAATTTTACGGAAAATAAGTTTTTTCTCGGTAGCCTTACCTTTATATTCTTATTTTGCTTCGTTCTGTGTAGTTTGAATTTATGTCAATCATACTTTTTATTTTGTAAATATTATCATAGTAAATTTATTTATTATTTTATTATATCTTCGACTAGCGTTTCAACCGCGCAATGATTATCTTTTGTTTTAAATCTCAGCCGGCTATCCTCACCTTTTGTAATCTGTTACGCCTAATTGTCCTCCCAGGATTAGGTGTAACGCGATACTCATTTGGTGGCGCTGAGTCATTTGCCGTGCAATAATTTTTTCCTTGTAATTTTACTTTTAACATTAAATTTATAGGGTCATCCCAATCTCAAGGTAGCTGAGATGGTAGTTTCCCGGATTATGAATGGTGAACATAAGTAAATTTTCTAGTTTAGATATTTTTTTATGTTGACGGTGGGCAAAGCACTGCAAATTAGTTATGTTTAATATTTTCTAATATGTTTCATATTTTTGTATTTATATCTAAGTAAATTACCTACAGACTAAAACCTATGATATTACTAACAGTTTTACAGATTATTTAACCGCTCTCATTACTCATATTACAAAACTGCTATAATAACTCTAAATATGGGTATTATGATAATTTACAGATATTTAGTAAGATAACAAAACATCAGCCAATTACGGATTCTCACTTTGTTACCAGAGAGTATAAAATTATAATTAGAATGTAGGTCAATATAAAATATACATTGAGATTTATATAGCATTCATCATCATCATCATACCAGCCTATGATGTCCACTGCTGAACAAAGGCCATATAGAATTTGGATAGTTAAAATATTAATAATGAGATAATACTATAAAAATACCGGCAAGGCATGTCAATTATGCAATATAATTTGATCACGTGTCTGATTTTCGAGCAAAATTGAACTGGCTCCCTATCCGTCGGCGAAGAGACCTACACGTTCTTACTCTACTTTATAATATTCTTTTTCTTCCAACCTCGCCAGCATATCTGAAAAATAGTTTTGCCTTCCATTCCTCTCCTCATTGTCATACCTTACGTTCCTCTTCCAACTTCACTCTTCAAGTTCCTCTTCGTAGTACCGTCTTTCTTTCATATTCCTTCTGTGCACACGCTGTCCGGCTGTGGAACTCCTTGCCTGAATATATAAGAAGGGCACGTAGTTTGGAGTCCTTTAAAATTCAGGTTACGAAGCACTTCCTACGTCCTTAGCAATTTTCTGAAATCCTATATTTACGTATGTATGTATGTATATTTGCATCTAATCATATGTATGTGTATATATGTCTTTTGATTATGTCTAATTATTTGTATTATAAAATAATTGTATTATAGGTATATAACCTATCTTTATCTCTTTGTTCTTGCACCCATTCTGTTGTCATTTTAGTATATTACTTTCACCCTAGGTTGCCTGCAAGAGATTGCTTGTTAGCAATAAGGTCGCCTTTTGTATGATTTGTTTTTCTTTTCTGCTTTTTATGTTTTTTTTTGTTCTAGTGTGCAATAAAGTATATTTGTATTGTATTGTATTGTATAATTTGAGATGCATGTCAATTATGTGTGTGTGAGTGTGCCTGTGTTTGTATGTTATAAAGTAAAATGTACTTAGAAAGCGATTCAAACCAGTCTACCACTACTGTCATCTTTCATCGGCTAGTATAAAAGTTTGCAGTTCAGCTCTGACCATACATCACGCAAGCCAGACGCATATTTCACCACCGTATGTTATTGAGACACAGTATGTTTGTTTCTATCACATTGGCCAGAACTAAAAGCTTGTCTTCGGGCTTTGTATAAACATATTTGTTAGCTAAACCAATATATTTACAACTCCAATCTGTATTGCTGTTAATCCGGATGGAACCGATGGATACAGACATGACAGACGGACAGACAGACAGACAGACAGACAGACAGACAGACAGACGGAAAGACAGACGGACAGACAGACAGACAAATAGACATTGTAGGCTTGGACCATTATTGTCCAGTAATAACATTGTAAGTTATTTTTTTTTGTGATAGACAAACATATTATTATGAGATTTTTAGAGTTATTGGAATGAAAAAAAAGTGATTTTTATTTTTTAAATCATTAAAAGCAATACGAAAAAACTGATTAAAAAGTATGACTTTGAAAAATAGTGTTGATTTCAAAATGAGATTCAAATAAGTAAAAAAAAACTAAAAATTATCCTCAAAATACTACATACCTAGTTGTATTACTTTTTGCAAAAATTAAGTGAAATAAACACATAAAGTAACTTACACTCTTTACGAAAATAATAAAATGTACATCATTAATACCATTTTTTGAGAGCATAAAATTGAAATACAACTGTTTTATAATGGTAACCGTTCATTTCGGATGTCAGAAGCATAATGCTCGACTGTCCGTTGTTCACTACATTATTATTGTTTTAAATTTTCTATACATTTGCTACTTGTTAAAATGTATTTATAGAAAACAAAAATAATCATAATATTCATATTCTGAGTGAGTCTAACTCACTCTTATTTTTTAGCCCTTACTGTGCTTGTGTTTTAATTACTAGATTTTTTTTTATATACAACTAGATGACAAACAAGCTGACGGCCCACCTGATGGTAAGCGGTTACCGCCGCCTTAAGACACCTGCAATAACAAGGACAAATCACTTGATATTGCAGGTGCGTTGCCATCCCGGGGCCTAAGATGAAATGTCGTCCATGCCCAGTAATTACACACGATAACAGAGAAGTATATATGATAGTTATATGTATACTTGTGGCTACCTGCGGTTCCGTCTGCGTGGATGTCCGTTATCGCGCCGTTCGTTCCTAGAGTCTGAAACTATCTCCATACAAAATTTTATCTAAATCGGTTGAGCGGTTATTGATTTCCAATAGAAACTTCCACTTCCCTTTTCACCCCCTTTAAGGGTGATATCTGGGACAAAAACTATTCTATATCCTTTCCTGGGGCTCAAACTATTTTTATACATAATTATATTTAAATCGATTCAGCGGTTTAAGCGTGAAGAGGTAACAGACAGACACACTTTCGCATTTATAATATTAGTTTAGTATGGAATATAGATTGAGTTTGTATTGGGAGAAGCTCGATGGCTTTGAGCGGTCTGGTTTCGTTACGAAAAACAAAGCCACATTCGCCATGGTCGATCCTGGGATGGGTCAATCCAAGTTTGGTATCTCGAGCTCCTCACGTTAAGCCGTTGGTTCCGGTTGTTCTTGCAACCGCTTTAACCCACCAAACCACATTGGGCCAGTTGTGGTGTTATGGTCCAAACTCGTCGTGTATTTTTCCCATGTAAAAAGGGCATGTGCCCAGCAGTGGGACGTATACATATAGGCTGGTGATGATGATGATGATGGAGTATGGATATGGATAGTATGGATGAATATTAGAAGTATACTACATTAACATACAAACATCCATGAATTGTTCATACTTATCTTGAAAACATCTGCCCGTACCGAACCCCGGACTTCTAGTTCAGTAGACTGGAAACCGACCAGTCGACCAGACGTCTAAACTGTCAGTTTTATTAAGCAAAATTGTGCTATCAGGGCTAGCCTATGCTAGAGCTAGCTCTGACAACTTTAATATACTCGTAAAACTTATGTAACACTGCGGTCATTTATCTTGAACGTCAGACACATAAGGGCTTCTGTCCACTTCGTAAAAGTGGGCAATGCTTTCTACCAGATATGTTCAGAGAAAAACTTTTTGGTAGATGTAACAATTAATTTATGTTGCAACTTTGCAACTAGCGCTGTGAAAGTTACGATCAATATATAACGACTCGCTTTATTTGTTATATTGAACTAGTCGCCGCCCGCGACTTTGTTCGCGCGGATTTTGGTTGTCGTGCCAAAAGGTAGAATAGCTATTTCCTTTCTCATGATTATCTACCTACCATCATGGTAGATTATCTACCTACCTTCCAAATTTCACCTGAATCTAAGCAGACCCACTAAGCTGTGGGTAGTGAAAACGTAACAGATAGGAAGACAGTGTTATGGGTAGTAGATAACGAAGGGATATATTTTAAATAAACACAAGCATCCATGATTCGTGAACTATATTCGTACAAAAATTTACTCCCACTACACAAAAAAAATGAAAACGAACCTTCGACTACGTGTAGCTCAAAAAAGTGACTAGATGACCTATGGTAACACCTAGCCAAAAATAAAGTTGCTTACACCTCGTTAAATTTTAGTTATTCAAATGTTACCAAAGTAGTTGGGTTACATATTATATTTTTTCCGTGTATTCCACACTGAACCTAGCACCTCTAGTTTGGGTACTGACCACTCCACTAGACGGCCGTATTATTTAATTCCTTACTTCCATGCAGGTTTTCAAATAAAGTAAGATAGGTTGTAGTGAATCAGATCTAATAGAAGATATCCGAACTAATATTGACGATATCACGTCATCGTTTTACACTTTCATTGGCTGACCATATGTGATAACCACGTCGACCAATCAAGAGCTATCCCACCGCAGGATGCACACATTTTGTAATAAAATTATTATAGAGAATTAATAGAATTTATTTGCAAAATTAAACGCAAGAAGCTACAACATAGGTATAATACGGACTGCAGATATAAAAAAATATAGTATTTGCTTCGTGTTATAAGGCGCACCCACGCTGTGTCATGAGATTAATGTTCACGGCATTTGGCCTTTACTTTCTCTTCAAGAAAGGCCATAAATTTTAATAGAGTTTTCCTGCAGTATTTTTCTTACAACAGGTTTAGACTTTACCAGTCGTCCTAAGAGAGAATACTTTAACTTAATTAAGGCCTCTAAGCATTACTTTAATTTAACTACCGGGCTTTAGAGAACGCCCTCTAATAACACCCTGCGACCTATTGCCCAGGAGGACGAAGCTGCGGACTGCCACCCGAGACGGATAGCACAGGAGAGTACCCTCGACGGACTACGTTGTCAAAATTTTTACCTAACTTTTTACATTATCGTTTTTAATGTTAAAAATATAATTTTATGTTGATTTGGTGTTTTAGGTTTGTGTTTACTAGGTGGTAGACCCATATGTAGGGTCGCCTGGGTAGGTACCACCGCCTTTCTTATTTCAGCCGTGAAACAGTTCGCTGTGTTTCGGATTGAAGGGAAAGGTAGCCAGTGTAATTACTGGGCATGAACGGCCTTTCATCTTAGGCCTCAGGATGACAACGCACCTGCAAGATCAAGTGCTTTTCCTTGATATTGCAGGTGTCTATAGGCGGCGGTAACCGCTTACCACCAGGTGGGCCGTAAGGTTGTTTGTCATCTAGTTGTATAAAAAAAAATTAGGGATCTTTCTTTTACTGACCAAAGCCAATGTGACGTGGCCCACAACGGGGCTAGCATATAAGATTACCAACCATACAAAAAGTATGAGCCATTTGCACCACACGCCAATAAGTTATGTTTCTGATCTATTATTTTAATTTTTAAAAAATAAAAGGCAAAATCATAATTTTGACAGATTTATTCTGTATGTTGTTATCAATTAAATAAATAAGGCTGGGTATACCACAGCGCTTACTAGAAATTTCAAAATGAGACTCCAAACATAACTTAAATAAACAAATGAAAATACCGTTGAAATAGTTTCAAAATGTGACAGTAATAAAACCGCTCTCAACATTATGTTTATTCACGAGCTCTGGCTTCCTTACCCGTCACTGGAAAAAACATCACGAACTGGCTGCAATATTTTATGAGGTGGATTTGTTACCCCAGTTAGGTACACAATTACTGTGGTATAAGCCACTATTCCCCAAAACTCTTAGACAAGACCGACTAGTGTCTTGAAAAATTACTTTTGTGCATACATAAAAATAAAAGAGATAATAATGAGATATTTGTTTTATGTATGCAAAAACTGATTTTTCAAGACACTAGTAGGTCTAGTCAAAGAGTTGTGGGAATAGTGGCTTGTACCACAGTAATTTTGTACCTGACTGAGGTACCAAATCCATAAAAGAGATATTTCTTTTTAGGAGAGGAATCACATTTGAATTTATTTTTAGTTGCCATGTATTGATGGCATAATATTCAAAACTACGGTATTAAAACGGATTATCTATTTCATACTCGTGGCAACATTATTAGGTTAGAGCACGGCTTAAAATTGATTAGCTCTGTTGTGGATTGAATAGAAATACGAGCATCTACTTTAGTGTTTAATAATATTAATTACATGCATTTCTGTGTTATGTAAATAGTTGGAGTTGGAGTTGGGTATATTTTTTTTCATACATATATTATATTATTTATTTAAAGAAGGTATTCTTTTCTCGAGCTAATTGCTCAGTATTTCCGAGTCCCCACCCTTCAGGATAGGGTGGCTGAGATGCCCCAGACAAAAACTGTATCTCCTAATACAAGCTTGTTACCACTCATCAATGATGTCATCATGATGTTAACGTAATTTTTTACTTAGAATGTTTTGAGATAAATAAATTTAGTATATAATTATTTTCAAAATCAACAAGGTACCATAGGAGAAAAAGCCCAATGTGGCATTCCCACCTTAAGCGGGTAAGTCCCTGTGTATGTCCGTATCAAGCGTTAGTGAGAATGAGCGAGTAGCACGCATGGCTGGCCACCGAAAAATCAGCCATCCGTGCCATCTTTATAAAATATCTTTGAATTTCATCGGGAATCGGCGACTAGAGGATTTTTGAGTTAAACGACTAATATTGAGTGAGTTACCTGCTCCTACATTATTTCCATTGAAATTTTAAGCAGTGCATATTAGTAACACTATGTACAATTAATGGTATAACACAATGGTACTACTGGTCTAGAATCATCAATAATTTATAAAAGTGAAAATAAAAACATTGTTATGTAAGTAAATCCAAGCAATAAATTAATAATACATTCATAAGCATAACACAATATCAAGATAGTTTCTCGGCGTGCGAGTTATGTGTAGGCACATAGGGTGCTGAAGCAATTCAGGTGCGGCTCAGGATATACAATTTAGCAGAGAGGAAGGCGATGATTTGCTGCCTTAACCTTAAGGAAAACGCGAAAAAAGAATTACTTATATAAGTAGTCTACATTTTGCTAAGAAAATACACTGTCTTATGTTATCAGCTGAAGTTTAAATTTATTTTTATCATTCTAGCAGCGGTAGTGTCAATGTGCACTTGAAACTTTGCTTCGATATCATATTTTGTCTGATTGGAAATAAAATTTTGTTCCAGCACTTTGTTGCAAGGGCCGCTGGCCTATATTACTCGATAGGAAAGCACGATCAGACATGGGGTCGTGATCAAATATTTTACAAATATTAAAGAATTTTATAGTGGATATTCACGAGCGTGACATTCAGCCAGCGCGCCAGTAACACAATATGGCTCGCCGTAAAATTTTTTGCCACACTCGCGGGCGAGCCAGTGCGCCATAGTATCTACGCAGCGACGCTAGCGACCGCCGCATTGAGCTTTGATACTGATGATGAGTAATGAACGAATTGACATTGGAACCTGCTGATTGGCGAAATAATTTGAGTAGGTTCGTCCATCCTCAAATAACTAATTGCAAAAGTTTGAAGAAGGGTAGGTTCAACCTACCCTTCTTCAAACTTTTGGATTAGTTACTCCGTTAATACAAAAACAGAATTCAAATGTGTACTTATCTCATAAACAATAGAATGTGAAGAACCGGAATTTTTATGAAATTAATAGGTGGGCAACCTACTTACTACCACAACTACTACAATATTGTTTCAAGTCTATTTACAAAAAGTATAAGCTACCTATAATAGTATTATCTGTAATGAACGTGGTAAGGGCGATCTCAAGGTCAAACTGTTACGTTTTATGTACTGTCGAGTGTACTATGAGAATGTAAATATTATTAATTGGTTACAAAGAAGTAAGCAAAATTCAATGCTCAATACCTACTACGTATTACATAGATAGCTTATACAAACATAGTAATATATTACTATGTTTGTATAAGCTATCCATAGCAGATAAGCTTCTTAATACAGACGACAGCACATTAAGTGTCTCAGTTTGACAACCAAAGTAGCATATGAGCGTGCTTTAATCGAGCGGGCGCGGCGCCCAATGACGAGGCGCGATGGTGTTTCAATGAATTGGAATTCCAATTTTTGCGTGCCAGACCAAATGGCCTGCGCGGATTTCGACAGTCACGAGCGGATTTTTCAGAATTGGAGAGCCATTTGGCTTATGCGGGCCAAATGGATCGCCCGTGAATCCCCACCGTTAGTTTTGCATATTCGGGTCACGTGAACCTAAGAACTAATATGATATTATTGTGGGCATTTATAAAAAGTTATTTATTGATATAATGAATCATAATAATCACTTAAGCAGTAATCCCCGTTGAGACTGCTAACTAGACCGATTATTTTAAAGCTTCAATGAATGTTTCGAATATCTTTTGAATTATACTTAATGGCAGAATTTATTTACCTTTTGGCAGTAACTATTAACAGATTTTTGGCATAATCGAAATCATACAGCTCGAAAATAAAAATTGGTGGGGCTTCTAATTATTCAGACTTATACCTATGTGTTGTGCGATTGTGCGTGCGGGACAATAGTTTAAATGTACAATTTAACTGTACAATATTTGCATACTTATACCATTACATGAATTACAACCAGCTGATAAATTTCGTGGTCAATCGAAATAAAATATTATTATTGGAGTATGTCCGCATGCAGTGGACCGACATAACTGGCTATCGGTCTGTCGGAGATTCCATTATATCTACGTGTACGGCATCGCAGAAATTTATCTCGTTTCGCTTTTTGTCAGATTGTCCATAAATTATGAATTGTGCAATCAATTCAATATCTTGTATTAAGCACGATGGGGGTTTTATTGTAATGAATATTTCATAGATTATTGAGATATGTTTTATTTTAAATTATTTTATTAAACCTGTAATTTGTGGAGCAACCAAAGAACAAATATAATTCTACTGTTTTGACGACACCAGCTGGCTGGTAAGAGGCATAAGCTTAAAGTAATTAAATACCATCTGTATAATAACTTTACGCAACCAAACCTATTACACTAACATTACAGGGGTAATACAGGGGCAGATAATCTCTTATTAGATTAAGAGTAATTTGTACCTATTAGGCAATGTCCGCCCTTTCTATTGATCAAAATTTCTTATGCAAAAATAAACTTAAAAAAATGAGAATTCTTAAAGAATGCATGTATGCAAAGTAAAAGCAAAGTAATAATTATTATAAAAAAAAATATACCTACATTTTTTCAAACCATACTGCAATATTTATTTTCGTGTGTGGGTTTAGGAAGGTACTAGATCACGAATCGTAAGTTATATTATGTAATAAATAATATATAATTTTTTCTCCACATTTTTTTAATACGCACATGGAAGCATAATATATCAGCAATACCGCAATTAAATATTTATCCTAGTGCCTACTTTCTTGCTGGCTGATCCCTTTAATATCTCTCCCGATTTTCCAAACCTATGAAATAGACGTCAGCGAGTGCTTTCAAAAGTCTATGTCGAATAAAAAGGTCTATAATATTCATTTTTCATGAGAAAGAATAAAAGTCCGTAATATTTTACAACTCAAATGGTACCATCCTTTTGTTTTAAGAATTGACAAAGGTAATCTAGTCTTTATTTAAAATAGATTTCTATCACTGGACACTGACTTGGTTGAATACAATGGCTATTTTGAGAACAATAGTGCGGCTATACATCCCTGTTTCGAGTCTCAGTTGGTTATTGTTATTGTTACAGAAATATTATTTATGTCATCATATTTTAAAAAAGGATCGTGTGCTTTTAAAGTCACAGAAACAAAATTTTCCATACACTTGACTTTGACGGTGATTTCGTTCTCTTGTTTCTATTTATTTTTTACAAACAAACGATACAAAATTTTTGAAAATCAAATTTATGAATAATTATTGTTCACAGGTACAATGGCTGAAGATGAAAATGAGAAAGCAGTGCCGTAAAAATTCAGCTGAATACTATCAAATAAAATCAAATAGATACGGACGAACGTAAAAGGATTAGAGATGGGCAGCAAATTTGTATACGTGCTGACCACAGCGTTGGCGCTTCAAATAATTCGAGCGTCGAGGCTGATGTGTCCAAGTGACCCTAACTGCGTTTGTGGCGGCGCGCTCGCTGTCGAACTCAATTGCAACATCGACGGTGAGTGCACTTAAATTTTAACGCTTCCCAATATCTTTTACACCCATTTCTCTAAAGTCAATTTTAACTATTCGATTTAAAATGGGCTAGACTGACATTGCAAAAAGTATTGAAATATTTAACAACAAATTACCTACTCTAATTAAAATTTTATCTTTTAACGCATCTCATTTTGTTGCAGGGCAATTAGTAAAAATTGATCTTTTACCAAATACATATATAAATATCAAATGCGAGAACGCAACTAATCTCAATTATAGTAAATTGCCAAAATGTGCCAACGTAACGGATTCATTCAAATCAGTGAGCTTCAAAGACTGTCCACTACCATCAACATCATTTAAAGACGTTTTAACAAACATGGGAGTGTCAAAGACAATGACATTAATATTTCAGAACGCGAAAAATTTATCAGGATATTTCGATAGAAAGCATTTTGCTGGATTACAAGATTTGACGAAACTATTACTGTCTGTAAAAGGGGTCAAACATTTACCAGATAATTTATTTCAAGATATAAATAAGTTGACATGGTTGAACATACGGTCGAATGGTATTAATCTATCAGAAGAGTTGTTTAAGCCTCTTGAAAGACTAGAAACTTTAGAAATAAGCCACAATCACATGACCAATATATCATCGAACTTATTTTCTCATTTAGCTTTTCTGCGAAAGCTTTCATTGTGGCAGAGTAACGTCACATGGTTCTCTAAAGACTTTTTTACTGGAGTCAATGTGCTTGAAGAGTTAGATTTGAGTTCTAATGGACTTAATGAACTACCTGGATCAATATTCAAACCACTCAGGAAATTGAAGAAGCTAACTTTGTTCTCGAATAAGTTCTTGACATTGCCACAGAATTTGTTTCGGAATAGCAATGAATTGGAAACTGTCGTCATACTGAACAATGACGTAAAATTACAACAACTCCCAAAGTATCTGTTTGGTAATCTACCAAACTTAAAGCTGATTTACATTCAAAGATGTGGTCTTGAAATTGTTCCTTACGATGTTTTCGCAGATTCACCGTCGATCACAAACATATCACTCGCTTATAATGACATCAATGTTTTACCAGAAGCAGTTTTTAATGACCAAATTAATTTACTTGAGCTAGATTTAAGTCACAACAAGCTGCAAAACTTGGAGCCGAAATTATTTAGTTCATTGGTGAAACTAGAAAAATTAGACTTGTGCTACAATTCATTAGTGGAAATCAGAGGGTAAGCAACTGTATATTTACTGCAATAAAAACATAGCCGCGCGTCTTACTATTTGCAATAATAATGGTGATTTTTTTCAGATCTACATTTTCATCGTTACTGAGCCTTATTCACTTGAATATGGAATATAACAACCTCAAAGCAATAACTTCCGATTTGTTCAGTAATAATAAACAAAAGATGTCTATATCGCTGGCTTACAATAAACTCAATTTCGAAGACAGAGAACTCAAGAATAATTCGAGGGTTGTGAAAAGATTTTCACCCTTTGCTCATACATATAATTTAAGATTATTGAATCTCAGCCATAACGATTTTCAAATCACCTTTGCTGATTGGTGGATAAATGGACACGATAATTTGGACATCACTTTTAATCACATTAATACATTATGGGTAAGGGAAATAATGAGTAATATTTTTTGTATTTACATATAAGGAAATCCAATAAATTTAAAGAACCTACCGTAATAATCAGATCAAAATTAATTTGTAACTTTAATATCTACATTAGTCTATACATTTAGTTACCATAATTCATCCATAGTTCTCAACATCCACCCAAAGTTGAACATTATAAAAGTATGCTTCATTGTAAAAAATTAAAACATGCCTGATATCTTTTTAAGCGACTATATTTATTTTAAATGATATTTTCTGCTTTTCAGGACGATGAACAGACAGATAACTCAGAATATGATTTAAAGCGAAGTCATTATAAAGACTTTGTGAAAAAGTCATTTAAAAAAGTATGGATTTCGCATAACCCTTTAAAATGTAATTGTAATACTTTTAAGTTCCTTGATTACATCGCGGAACATACAAAAACGAAGGTAAATTAAAATAGCTGTTGATATAAATAAATTTAAAATAAAAAAAATCAATGTTCTCATTAATTCTTCTGTTTTTCTGCAGGTAGTGGATATAGATAATTTAAAATGTCCCGTGTGGTCCAGAGAGACATGTAAAATAAAATTTATTTTATTTGCTTCACTAATTACAGTCTCAGTGTCACTATACATTGTACTACTAATAGTATTTGTGGTATATAAAAAAGAAATCAACGGATTTATGAAGAAAAAGTTAAGCGAGAGAAAAAACCTAACCAGCTGCCTCCAATTTAACAAAAGTGACGTGATCGTTAAATATTGTGAGCACGATGAAGAATTTATATTGAAAGAAGTCATACCTGGCTTGAAGAACCAAAAGGAAATGAAAATCCACATGAATCCTATCAGCCATCCAAGAAACAAGCAATTTATAAACAATTCGAAAATGTGTGTCAAGGATTCACACAAATACACAACAGTTGTCGTGTTTTCCCCGAACTACTTAACGTCAGCTTACAGTCACGTGAATATAAAGGAAATTCACGGTGAAATGTTAAAAGCGAAAAATACAGTTTATGTTTTCGCCGATGTCGGCCCTGAAAACTCGATATACGCTTTCTTGAGAGAGCAAAGAGACATGCGTACGTCAGTAGTGTGGGGTGAGGTGGATTTTTGGAATAAAGTTGTGGCTATTCTGTCAGCCGACAAGAGGAGTAATGAATCACGTACGAAGTTCAACGCGTCGAGGCACAAGGCCAAGTTGCCACCCAATATTTCTTTCTCGAAAATACCGGAATGGTCAAATCTCAACACAGTTAATACTTTTACGCACAGTCATGTTTAGTTCGTACACATCTCTATAATTTAGTGAGATAAAGACTGACTTCTCCGATGTAGTTACAATCCATAATATTTATCAGTTTCGATGTTGACAGTAACTTTTTAATGAACGTACGGCTCTCAGAATTGAACAAAAATTATGTATAAGTTTTTTCGGTATAAAATAATTCTGTGAAATTTGTACGAATATATTTTATCGTGTAAAAATTAGAATAAGAATATTTTATTATTTGTAAACTGTATTGTAGATGATATTCACATAATTCTATTGTTTTGTGTATAAATAAAAAAATACCACTTTTTTGACGCCTACTTCAAAGAAGTTTGTGTACGAACATCACTCAATGAATGTATTCTAGTGTAATCGTCTTGATTTAGTGTAAATATTAAACATTAAACACAAACCATTTAAGTTTCATGGAAACTGTTTGTTGTTAAGAGTTGTAAAGCTTAATAAAACGTATACTTTACAAACATAAACCTTTGCTTTATTTCACTTCCCTGTAAAGAAAAAAAAATAGGAAACTTACGATAGCATTCATCATCCTAATCATCATCACCAGCCTATATACGTCCCACTGCTGGGCACAGGCCTTCCTACATGGGAGAAACAACGATTATTCGATTAATGATATTTACTAAGATTATTCATTGATCTGTCAAGCCACACATTTCAAACACTATACCCCTTATTACAAAACGCAGACTAAAGTTGGACCTAGTTTAAAATTGATTCCGTCTCTGTCTTTCTTTTAACACATAAAAGAGGCAGTAACAGTTTTAAGCTAGGTGTTACTATAGCTCACGTCTTATAATAAGAGAGATTGAGCTTTAAATTGCTGTGTTCCCGGGAGTCTTACTTTTGCTTAACAAATTAATCAGCTATTTACAACCAATAATTATGATTTTGCTTATACCACGAATTCGGGGATGGCTGTACAAATAGATCATCAATTTCACTATAGGGATTATAAGACAATACTAAGTAAGTATACTATCATTACAAATTCAAATAAAACTACGCGGGCGTGGCCGCGGGCGGTAATAATTATCACGTTGTTTTTTTTTATTTCTGTGACAAAAATGTACTTTTATTTTTAATGAAAAGGAGATGTTCGATATTGGTACTTGAAAGCCACCCACGATAAATTATATATATAATGCGAAAGCTTATGCTCAGAGGATCTTGAATATACCCTTATTTCATTTTGATACTCCGGAATTTTTGAGTAATTTTGAAAAGTGTATGCAAGAATTCTAAGCTTTGTCTCCAAAGTTTCTATGAGGAAATATAGTAAAAAATAAATTGAAATCCTTACCCCCTGCCCTTGACTAGTAAAGTCAGTAACAAGGGCAGTAGCAAACTTTCCGTGTTCTTCTAGCATTTACTACAAAATATAATTGCAAAATAGTCGCAGGCTAAACAAAATTATCCCCATGCCTGCTTTTTAAAAAATATTTGACAAGACAATAGACGACATTAACGTTTTGTGCTTTGCCAGACATGTAACACTTTTTTTTTATTGTTTTTTTACATCTCTGGATGACAATTTTTTGACCAGAGTGAAATGTTATTTTTTATTTGAATGCAGGTATTTAAAATTATACTTTTTGTCTCTTATTATTCTTAAGACTATACTCTTTCTTCTCATATAACTTTTGTCTTGGGGGGTAGCTGAGTACCAGCCCTCATACATTTTCAGAACATGTCCTTTACCTCAGAAAATCTTGTTACTTTTTACAACTTAGTGCTAAAAGACATGTTTCAAAAATGTATGGAGAATACGAAATAGGTAAAATATGCAGAGCAGTGTTCAATTGTCCATTTTCTTTTTATTTGCTTTGTTGCATGGTACCTGTAAAAGATTTTTTATAGAAAAAACTGCAACACAGCCAAATATTCATCATGGCGCTTATGTCACTTTAATGACGTTTAGTTGACTTCTATGTCACCCGCCATATTGCCATAGTGAATAAAAGTGAAATCGACGAATTTTTTTTTTATACAAGCAAACTGCATGAAAATGAATTATTAGTATTTTTCGCGGATTCAGGAGATTTTTCCTGATTTTTTGGGATACTGTACATATATATACCTTGCTGTATATGAAACATCTCCTGTAAGTAAGAAAAATATTTATCCTTGTGAGAAAAATATTTTATTATTTTTACTAGGTGGTAGGCCCGTATGTAGGGTCGTCTGGTTACCACCGCCTTTCTTATTTCAGCCGTAAAACAGTTCGCTGTATTTCCGATTGAAGGGAAAGGTAGCCAGTATAATTAATTACTGGGCATGGACGGCATTTCATCTTAGGCCTCAGCATGACAACGCACCTGCAATATCAAGTGATTTTTCTTGTTATTGTAACAAGGGAAAATCGCTTGATATTGCAGGTGCGTTGTCGGTGACGGCATTTCATCTTACGCCTCAGGATCACACTCACTTGATATTGCAAATGAGACATAAAACTGAGGCATAATATCACTTGATATTGTAGGTGCGTTGTCATCCTGAGGCCTAAGATTAAATGCCGTCTATTACATGTGTATAGGCGGCGGTAACCGCTTACCATCAGGTGGGCCGTCAGCTTGTTTCTCATCTAGTTGTATAAAAAAAATGTGAGAACGCTCAACTGTGTTTGATTCATTTCAGGTCGGATTCATTCTCTTAAGTAAGTAGTTTAACCATGAAAATGAAGGTGTGCTTTGTCTTATAAACGAGTGTTGCGTGTTAGTGTTTGTGTGCGGTTCAGAAAAAAACCAGGTCGCCACCGTGATGAATCACACCTACCGAGTTTTTTGGTAATAAGCAAAATACTAAAGCCATTATGATATTGGACGGAACCATCTATCCAATGTTACAGCCCTCACAAGTTTCGGAATCTTTTAAAACCTTTTTAACCCGTCAAGCATCGGATTCCAGACATGATTGATTTTTCAATTGTCGTAGGAATAACGTCGTTAGACAGATTAATTGTCAGAGTAATTGTTTTGACGACCGGTTGGTCAAGCGGTCTGTAGCCCTTGCTAAGCAGGCTACTCGGTCAAGAGGTTCCGGGTTCGAATCCCGGTAGGAGCAAATGTTTGTATGATGAGTACGAGCATTTGTTTACAAGTCATGGATGTTTATATGTTTACATGTTTATTTAGTATATTTCTAATATTTATAAACATATTATTATCAATATTTATCCGTTATCAGTATCCATAACACAAGCTCTTAATGATGCTTACTTTGGGCTAGATAATAAGTGTGAGTGTATGAATATTATTATATTATTATTATTATTCCGGGCTACAACATCTGATGCTACCATTATGCAGTCATTAATTAATGAATAAAATCTATCGCATTGGTTTTTGAACAGTGATAACGTATTTATAGTAGATGGGAGCTTTAGAGATAGCATTCGTGATATTAATAAAGAAATGTGGTTCGATAACCACGTAATACATTTATTTTTTTCGAAAAGCCATACATACTGGTATGTATGTCGCGCGACCACTGACGCGTTTCTTTTAAGGGCGCGACCACTGCAAGGTTAATGCTTGGTAATTTTTTGATATTCCAGCATGAACTATGGCTCAGCTTATTAAATAAATTTAAAAATAGGCCTTCAATTAAATGGAAATATGAGCTCATATTATACCCCTTGGCTTAAAACTGCTGTCACTGTCTTTCTTTAACCAATTATAAGTGACAGCATTCAGTTTTAAGCCGTGTGGTTCGACAGATTAAAAAAAGTTAATTTTAAGCGTTCTTATTTCAGCTTAAGAGATACCATACGATACCTACCTGCTGAAACAGGCATATTTTGATAATAACACATTCTTTATCACACCCCTCATTTTTCGTCAAGGTTTAAAACTTAGTACTTATGTGAAAATACTTTTGTTCTTTAGTCAAAATGTATCCACACACAAAGAGCTTTGTATGAAACCTTATATGCGGCAACTAGGGTGAGTGTGGAAACCGTGTCTCATGCCCCTTTGTGGAAAGTTTAATATAAGTATTCGCTATAAACATCTATTAGAGTCTACGGTAGCAACCTTTTTGCTTATTTACATTATGAAGTCTGACAAGTCACATTCATAATCATAATCATAATCATTTATTTGTCATAACATAGGTACAAAAAGTTTTTAAATGTTTATGGCTAGTATCACTATGTTTCGCCCTACACACGATATATTCACGTACGTTCTTCGAATTGATCTCCTCCTCCTTTTTTAAAGTCGGTTTAAAAATAATTATTTATAATAATAACAATAATGAAGTACCCACAAACCATACATCACATATATTTTATTGATCATGAGACGTGGGCGGAGTAGTAAAGGACAAAAGGTAAAAAAATCATAATTGACGAAAAAACAAATATCACAATTTTTTTTTTTTTTTTTTATACTACTAGATGACAAACAAGCTGACGGCCCACCTGATGGTAAGTGGTTACCGCCGCCTATAGACACCTGCAATAACAAGGAAAAATCACTTGATATTGCAAGTGCGTTGCCATCCTGGGGCCTAAGATGAAATGCCGTCCATGCCCAGAAATTACACTGGCTACCTTTCCCTTCAATCCGAAACACAGCGAACTGTTTCACGGCTGAAATAAGAAAGGCGGTGGTACCTACCCAGACGACCCTACATACGGGTCTACCACCTAGTACCGTTTTTATTTCTTTGCGAACATAACTTTATTTTTTTTTATCTATAGCAATATATTAGTCTCGCTAATTGGTTGTTCCCCTTATTTGACAGTACTTCAGCATTTCAGTAGGTAATTTAACTGCTTATTTAGTAGACAATATTTACAGAAGTCTATGTAACATCTGTTAATTAACTGCCATATTTATTCTAATATTCTGACATATAATTATCTTCTGTATAAATTAAAATGTTTAAACTCGTTGATTTATGTAACGTAATTGGAGGGCCCGACGGGTAACTGTTTTAATAGGGAACATTAATAAATTGAAATTTTATTATTATACATTTTTAATTTATCTGTATAAATTATTATTGAAACTTTTATATTAAAGTGGACCGTACAGAGTAATAACTTACTTGCACGCAATATCAACACGCAAATAGATTTAAGTAATTTATAGGATTAATAGGCTTAATATAACAATGATAATTAAGTAATAATATATAAAAAACTAATAATATATAAAAGTTTAACTCATTAGCTGTGTATTTAATTTAGGTTGTAATGTATTACATAATATGTAAGTATATTTAATTTGTATATTATATTTTGTGTGTTTTACTTTCAGTATGTACAAAGATTCTTTATTCCTTCTATTTCTTGCACCCTTTCCGTATTATCCATCTTCATAATATGTATATTACCTTAGGTTGCCTGGAAGAAATTTAAAAGATAAAGCTCAAAGTAGTACAACTGGGCGACCTTATTGCTAAATAAGGTGGCCCAGTTGTACTACTTTGAGCTTTTCACTTTGTATTGTTAAATTTGTCTCTTGTGTGCAATAGAAGAATATTTATTATTATTATTAAAAATAGTAAAGTAGTTACTATTTTTAACATGATATAATATAATTGATAAATAAATTAAAATTAACATTACATAAAATTACATACGTATCGCCGATTTAAAATTTCTACTCCTCTCCATCATCTTCAAGCTAATATTTTTTTTGGCTCTCATATGTAATACTCATCATCATCATCATCATCTTTAGCCTATTTACGTCACACTGTTGGGCACATGCCTTCCTGCATAGGGGATACACATGAGGAGCTTCGGCAATAATACCACCACGCTGGCTCAATGGGGGTTGGCCAACCGAGACCACCGGCTTACGGAGGAGTTAGAAAACTTACTTCTCACTCTAGTTTTGAGGAGCTACATGCTGTATAGCTGGAGGATGACATTAGGAAGCAGCGAGTTCCACTCATTAGATGTAACTACATATTGTATCGATGTGGCCAATCAAAAAATATAAACGTGACAGAACAATTGGGCCTGGTTTCTCAACAATGGAATGGGGCAGGTGTGATATGATAAGATCACGCAATTTCGTCACAAACTCCTCCAATCTATAAAACATCGATCGACGGCAAGTCTCAAGAGCAACTCTGCGGCGAAGTTCAAGGTCTTGAAACAATTTTTTAATAATGAATCACAGCTGAAGTAATTATTTAGCTTTGTAAATACCGAAACTCTACCTACAATAATTCCTCTAAAGAGCAAACAAGAAATAAAAACACTTTATAGATAACAGAAATCGAATCGCTGACCGCTTTCCAAGATGACGTTTTCATTACTCAGCCAAATGGTTCGCGATATTTTGTAAGATAAGTTCTTCTTTATTGAAGCTCCGGGAAATTTAAACAATGGCGGTATTCGCAGCACGTTTCCGGCTCGCAGTCAGATAATTCAACAGTGAGATTCGTTTCGTTTTGTATATTGTGGCCGACCGTTAAATATTTTATTCCTCTTAACTTATTATATTATTAAGAGCTCGGTGGCGTATTGGTTTCAGCGATCTGATTACGAAAACTAAACATCTTTTTCATGATCGATCCCGGGATAGGTCAATCAAAATTTATAATCTCGAGCTCCTTCGTGCTTGGGAACGATGGTCCTTATTGATACTTCAACCTCTTTAATCCAGCAATCCGCATTGGGGGAACGTGGTGGTGTTATGGCCCAAAATTCTCATGTGAGACTCCTATTTAGGAAGGCCGGTTACTGCTAGTTTTAACGGATCCACGTTAATCTTAAACAGTATTTTAAGCGCAAAGGTGACTTTAAACGATTTAAAAACTATATTTATTTATTAATCACGTTGTAAGTAATAAATTTGTAGATTGAGTATTCGTCGTTAATACAATCCACTAGAGCATTAAAATGAATTCCATGTTCAACTGTGTGTTTTGGAAGAGGTTTTATCTTTATGGTCAATTGTCAAAAATTATTATACGGAGGACAAAAAACCTTATCAGGTCAGAATATAGCAATAACTAGGTGGTAGACCCATATGTAGGGTCGCCTGGGTAGGTACCACCGCCTTTCTTATGTCAGCCGTGAAACAGTTCGCTGTATTCGGATTGAAGGGAAGGGTAGCCAGTGTAATTACTGGGCATGGACGGCATTTCATCTTAGGCATCAGGATGACAACGCACCTGCAATATCAAGTGCTTTTCCTTGTTACTGCAGGTGTCTATAGGCGGCGGTAACCGCTTACCACCAGGTGGGCCGTCAGCTTGTTTGTCATCTAGTTGTATAAAAAAAAAAAACAAAAAATACTGTCAAATTTACTCACATCAGCCTGACGCGTCAGTTGAAAAATGACTTTTATTACAACGAATTATGGAACAACAGATGTCAAAGCATTTAACTTGATCGGCTGTGTGAGAACAATGAATATCTCATATCCAATTTAATGCTGTCAGTTATTTTCAATAAACATAAAAATATTTCTTGTGACAACGTTTATACTTTACAGAAAAATAAAGGATGATGTAATAAAAATAAGTATTTTATATAATTAGATACTAGTGACCTCCCGCGGCTCAAGCTGCGTTGATGTCAGCTATCGCGCCAAAAGGTCCATTGTCCTTTCTCAAGATGAAGGTAATCTATCTCCATGCAGATTTTCATTTAAATCGGTTCAGTGGTCTAGGGCTAAAAACGTAAGAGATAGACACATAATTTATAATGGTTAAAATGTACTTTTTTCCAACTTCAAAAAAAGAAGGAGGTTCTATGTTCCATTGTATGTAATTTTTTTTTGTCTGTATGTTCACGGATTTATCTGTAAATTGTGAACCGATTTTCAAAATTCTCTTTTATCCGATAGAGTATACTCCTGAAGTAGTCCCATTGTCGCCATGTCAGGATTTGATGATGGGATCTCAGGGAAATCGAGGGCAAGCCTCAAATTTTATAGGCACAATGACATGTTTCACTTTTTTCCAAAGCTATTCAAGTATTTGCTTTGTCACCATCTCATATTGATGAGCTGGTGATGGAAGGTACAGCTTCTGAACGGTTAAGAGTTGGAAGATAATTATTTCACTATTACAGGTAGGTACGTATTAGGTTGGGGAAAAAGTCTATCTAGCTTTGACCTTGGGAAATCACTTAAAAATGTGAAATATTTTTTTTTAACAAAAAAAAACCGACTTCAGAACATTAAAAAGGAAAAAATAAATAAATTTCAGTACCAGTACTTACCTCCTCAGTGTTTTTTGAAGTCGGTTTTATTTTTGTTAATAAAAATTTTAAATAAACCTATTGAAAAAGTTGATCATCACCAGCCTATTTGCGGCACAGGTCTTCCTACATAGGAGACACAAGAAGTTGATACAGTCAACGAAATAGATAACACTTATCAACCGAATACTTACTTCATAGACAAGAAAATTTCAAATTCACATTACAAGCTCATCAAGAGATATAAACTCAGTAAATTAATACTAAAAATGTGGTAAGAATGTGAAAATTGCCAGAGATTATAATCTCCAATACAATTTATAAGTACCTACGTAGGTACACTACACGCGATTGAAATCACCCGAGATGAGATTGCTGTGGGATAAGCGACAATGAACTGACAACGTGACAAGAATGCAACAGCGCCCGATTCATTTTAGTTCAGCAATAGTACATTAATGAACAAAAAGGTTCGTTTATAAATAACAATTACACTGGAAATACTCAAAATAGTTTCTAGCATTAATTGAGAAGAGTTACACCTATTTATTTTGTAGCACTTCTGTTGTCTGTACACACATTGCTTCGTGTGGGCTTGCATAACTATCTGTGTGTGGCTTTAAATATTATAGTACACTGAAGAAACTGACAACTAAACTTTCGACTATCTGTGACTCAAAATACTGACTGCATAATTTAGGGTAACACCTATCCAAAAACAAAGTTGTACTGCTTTGTTAAATCAAACAAACTGTAATTACACCTTGCTAAACTTTTATTATAAGTAATGTAACGGTTAAATATTTTTTCAGTGAAGGGGTGTGTGGGGTAATTGCGGACGCGGGGTAACTTTTGACAAGGCCGTTTACAATGTTAAATGATAAAATTTAATAGTCTATTTCTGCCTTGATATTTACTAAGAGTTGCGTCCACTCCAAAGAACCCATACTGCCAGGCGTTGGCATGATGTTAAGGGCCTTGTTAGGTACCCCGCGTCCGCAATTACCCCTCCCTACTAGCATAGAAGGCCTTATTCTCTTAACATATTTTTTTAAAAGTCTATTTAAAAAATATATTACCATAATATTCTGCCTCAATCATAACAAATATCGTGAATTCGCCAGAGAGACTCTATATACAGCCGATCGAATCTCATCCCGTGAACCTCGCGGGATAAGCGACAACGACCCCGCAACGTGCCGCGAATGCTATCACGTCATCTGCATAGTGTATGCTGTGCAGTGGGTTTTGGCTCAACATACTATATATAAGAATATGGAGCAAATTGAGCATTCATGAAATGCAATCTCTTACAAAGTACTTAATCAGCTGTAAGTACCAATAACAATACTAGTCTCGTGCCAATTAACCAATTTTAATTTAACTTGATCACGAGGAATCATGGACAGATAAACATAGCTTCTGTAGATGGTGGGCCCAGAGTATGAAGATATTTACGATCAAGGTAAGTATGCTAATTATCATAATAAGAATGGGGAATTCTGTAAAAACAACAAATTATTGTAAACATATTATGTAAGTACCTACGTGTGTGTACAAAAAAGAAATAAAATATCAATCGTTCCTGCCACACAACCGTTCTGCCCCGCCCCGATCAGAATTCTTCTGTGCTTTAAAACCTTCTTTTTTAATTTATATGGTTGTTTATAGTTCACTCTGAAATTTAATGAAAAAAATAAAATAAAATTGGTATATTATTCTTCCACACACAACAATAATTCAGTTTTCGTAAAATACTCTACGAAGCTTTTCTTTTAACTGTGTCATCTGGTTTTACACGATCCTATTTCAAACGATACAATAATACAATTCGCTCTATTTAATAGAAGGGGAATGAGTATTGGGAGATTTCCTTTAACTGATCAGAGGCGCAAAACTAGTTAAAGTCTTGAGAAATATTTAAAAGTACTTTGCGAAGGCACCACCCACCTGCATACTACTTGTTTGGCATTCTTTGAAACAGAAAAAAACTTTATTTATTTTTATAGTTTCGCTTTTTAATAAGATTTCCTACAAGATACGTAGATACCTACGTACTTATCATACTAACGTGTTATTATTCTAAATTGCCATATAATTTAGGCACACTTCGATATTTTAGTAATTCTGATATTGGCTGACGCTTTTTCAGTAATTTTCAGACACATTTATTCTAATGTTATGAATAAAATTAAGAAGACACATATTATTTTGCCGAGAGACGCCCACTGCATTATTATTTTGTGTTAAACTCAGTTAACTAGGTGTTCTGGTAAGTCTCTTTTGTTATTTGCTCATTCAAATATATTAAATTTGTAAAAAGGCATTAACACCCTAACAGACATTATCACATTTTCACGCCATCTTCATTTTCAATTATAATACCAAAGCTATCATTATAGGTCAACAAAACTACCAAAATAGCTATTTCGGTTAGGGTCGTCCCACAATTAGGTAAAGGTTCGGTAGGTATGCGGTGATCGGAGCCGTCTCATGAAATATGCATTGGTTCGGGCGCGGGTGGGGTCACCCTCCCGATATATTTACCACTGACCGCGTCGAGAGTGTCACGGAAATTATAACTAGGTTTACTCGTCGAGTTGTATCGATACGGTATGCATTTTTTGATCATGGCAAAATTTTGTTGTGCTTATTTAAAAAAAAAGTCGTTAAATACGGAGCGGTGCGATGAAATTTAGCGGTGCCCGCGACTTTTAATGATGATTGAAAATACCAGTGTTATCTTTTTGGTATAAATTACATTGAGCCTAGATCCTTACTGTAACAAACATGCAATTGTTTTTTCTTTCATATTATTTTTGTAATTGGCAGTGGAAGTGGTAGGTATGTTTGTCAGAGCAAAATATTATATACGGTATTTCTATCTTTCTACGTTTTCTATTGAAAAGTGTAAAAATTTCATAGGAAAATTTGAAGGACAGAAAAAATCACCACGCTACTGGCTCGGGGGAGCACTGAAGAACTCAGCGAAATAACACTTCGTTCGGTGAGAAGGTCACGAGAGCTAATCAAGAAAGAGTAATCTTGGGAGCCGGGAGACTCGTCTCTTAAACTTTCTCTTGATATTTACAGGGTAGGCAACGTGTGAGTAGTGCCCAAGGTGCTACGAGCATCTGTGCGCTACGGTAACAGCTTACCACCAGGCGGGCTATATGCGTGTCTAACTCGTCAACTAAAAATCTTAAAACAAAATAAACTTTTGTAACCTTTATTGTTTTACAAATAAGAGTCATAAGCTGTTTAAATTTATCACTTCTTATTTAAAGTGATGTTTGTATGTTTGTTCCCTATGCACTCCAAAACTATTGATCAGATTGTGATGAAACTTTGGTAGAGTTCCTGGATTAAAAGACCTTTATTTAATTTTATTGATTATTAAACAAGTATGTAAGTCTGGCGACACCGGTTTTCTTGGCATTAAAGTAATTATCTAAGTAGAAAAATATAAAGACTAAGATACAAAAACAGAGCGATCTTACTCACCACTGGAACACAACACTAAAAATTTCGTGTATTCCTTATACTAAGCCTAGAACTCTTATTATTATTCAATTAATACTAAGCCTAGAACTGTGAACCGTAGTTCAGTTTGTCCGAAATAAGGTAGGTATAACTGTTTGACCGGCTAGCTCTAGTTATACCCACACATAAATTATGATGATGTTATGACGATGTTTGTCCCGTGAGTTATATGACGATACAAAGCTCGACCAAACTATGAAGTATTTGAGTTATTATGTTATTGTTATTATGGACTCAGTTGAATTGAGTAATAAAGTTGAGGCGTAAATTACTAAGATTAAGCGCTACTTACGCTGATTCCTTTATAATGTGGCTCCGGACATTTCAATGCCGCAATACTACAATGTTTCCAAAGCGAATTAGTGCTTTATAGGTAGGTAACTTTACAGCTTCATTACTTTTGTATATTTCAACATTTTTAATCATTTAATTTTTATAATCACTAATTAGCCTTAAGTTTCCTAAATATATAAGTAAAAAATGAGGCAGTAATGATATATGATTTATTAATTTTATAATATTCATAAAATTCCCCACGACACAAATGGTTAGCCATTTCTTTAAACTTCCTTTATCCAGTTGGTAGTGCAGTTGGAAGGCTGTCAGATCTGATCGCTATGTATTGATACCGGTAGCGTAACATTAAAAAGGAAAAGGGCTGGAGATGAAAGGTGACAAAGCTCGGTAGACTACGATTGTTATCTATATCGAGACTGCTGGCCCTAATGCAAAATAATAAATATAAATATGTTGAATTCCTTAAACTATTACTTATCTATCTACAACAAAGTACATGGTGGGATGTTGTACTTGTCTTGTCAGTACTGAATGTAAATTTAATTATGCTCAATATTATTACGCTGTTTCTACAACTACTTTATCAAGAATGGAAAGTAAATAAAACCCGCCATAAAACCATTATATTAAACAATAATATTTTCATTTTGTTCCGTCCAATAACGATAGCTGTGACGAGTAAAAGTTGCAAAAATATCGCCTTACAACCAGACAATAATTTTCCTAAATTATTAAATAAACCAAAAACAATAAAATACATTATAAGTACAAACCAAAAATAATTCCAAAATCCAGGAAACAAAATATTCATATTGGATAATAATCATCATTCAATTTTTTATTTTGCCGTATCATTTTTGTTCGAATGACTTAAATTAATATAATAACTCTTTCTCTACAGAGGTACATACCAAAAAGTGAATTTAAGTGCAACTAAATACAGAATATTGTCCGTAAAAATAAAAGTATGAATGATTTAAACTGGTTTCTAAAATTACTTTCCTCTTTTAAGATAAAATTCATCGCAAAATTGACTTTTTTCTAATTTGGAAGTGAAATCCAGAGCATTACTTACAGACATCTGTGACAAACAAGGAGTATCGTCGAGATGATATTTTTTTATCCTTGTAATTTCTTAATCAGAGCGAGGGGATCGGATCGAAACAGATTGCGTCAGCTGCTGGCGACACGAGTGGTCATGGTGATTTCATAACTGTTACCGTTTCAGTTAAGAGCTTTTTCCAAGCGGACTCTATTCACGGGGCTCACTTTATTCGAAAGGTTTTATTGTTAAAATCCTGAGCTCAAATCCTTTTTGTTCCCTTATTTTTATTTACAATCTCAGACGGAGTTGAGTTAATTTTTAAAATCCTTACGGAATAATGAATGCGAGAAATAGAGAATACTCTTAATGCCGCTGTCTACTTATAAATCGCATAAAAAGGTGAATGTGATCAAGACAAGATCATTTTTGCTCCCGGCAGCTTGATAGCAATATGGCCTCAAAAACTTCTTGACAAACGACAGCGTTATTTTTTTTTATTATTATTATTATTATTTTTTGGAAGACTAATGACTACATAAACAAGGTATAAATGGTATTAAATACATGAAGTCTGTGAAAGTCTCCGCATATAGAAGAATTATAACAATAAAAAATGGAGACAGTTAAAGAAACAAGATTGACAGTAAAGTAAAACTGGTACATTATTAAGCCTAATATAACTAAATAGCTACACATATTGCCTGCCATATATAATATTCATTAGTGTCAAGTCACTCGCCTTTGAAGAATAATGATGATAATATATTTTTAACCGTATCAGTGCTCATAGAGAACGGATCCAAGTCGCACTCTTGTGCCTTAATATTAAGTAGATTGCACGCTCGCCAAAGAAAGGAATTTTGTTTGTAATTAGATGAAACAAGTGGTAAACTAAATAGTTTATAAGAAGTCTGTCTACAGCTGTAACTTGGTACTGAGAACGAAAGCCTACTTAGGAGTGGGGTAGAATCGATTTGGTTGTGAATAATTTTGAGTAAAAATAATAAATCTGCGATTGCGCGCCTCTCGGATAGCGGAAGTAAATGGTAGTGTTTACAAGCTTGAGCGTAATCAGGAAATCCTAGTTTTGTCTTATATTTAAGATATCGTAGGAACTTGGCTTGAATGCGCTCAAGCCTATCGATATAGACGTTGTAGCGTGGATTCCATATTTGAGAGGCATATTCTAAATTGCTACGTACAAAAGAACAATACAATATTTTTATCACCTTAATGTTGCTAAAGTCGGAAGATGTACGCATAACAAATCCGAGCATTTTCAGTGCCTTTGTACATATGGAATTGACGTGATTTTCGAAGATAAATTTGGAGTCGAGAATCACCCCAAGATCCCTGACTTCAGTAACTCTTCGAAGTCGCTGAGACGATAAAGAATAGTCATATATTAAGGGATGGCGTTTCCTAGCAAAAGTTATACAAGTGCATTTAGAGATGTTCAGGTCCAGCCTGTTCAGGTGACAATACCTATCGAGCCTGCAGAGGTCCTCCTGTAGTAAATCGCTATCACGATGGCTGGAAATTTTTTTGAAAATCTTCATGTCGTCAGCAAAACATAGAATATTAGAATTGACAAAACAAGAACCGATGTCCGAGATGAAAATGGTAAACAGCAATGGCCCAAGAAGAGAGCCCTGCGGGACTCCACTAGGGACACTCATCCACGTAGAGACGTAGTTGCTTGTCACGACCGCCTGAGACCTATTAGAGATATACGAGGTAAGCCATCTCAACAGGTCGCCCCTTATACCGGCGTACTGAAGTTTCTGAAGCAGGATACTATGATCAATACGATCGAAACACTTGCTGTAATCAGTGTATATTGTATCTGTTTGATAACCCTCACTCATTGAATCCAGTACATCCTCACTGAAAATTATAAGATTAGAGACGGTAGAGCGACCCTTCAGGAAGCCATGTTGGGAATCAGTAAATGAGTTCTTTAAAACACTATATAGTTCATTATAAATTATTTTTTCCAATAATTTCGATATTATACATAACTTCGAGATGGGTCTGTAGTTCATAACGTCAGTCCTAGACCCTTTCTTAAAAACAGGTGTAATAAAAGCACACTTCCAGAGGGACGGAACAAGGCCCTCTTTTATAGATCTACGGAACAATATATAAATATTATTTGAAAACTTTTATATTTCACAGATCGCAAATGATTAAAAATGTTTTAAGGAAATTTTATAATCGTATTTTTGACCTATAAAAATTAAGAAAAAAGAAAATAAAAGAAAGAAAAGCTGTTCATACTAGTCCATAGACAAACCAATCATCCACGTAATACGATAGGGTAATCAATTAAGTAACACTATCACCAAGTGCTCTACAGTTGTAGGTTTCAATTACACTCTAGCACTGATATATTGGGCGCGACCATATGCGTTTGACAGCCTTAAAGCACTGCAATAAGGGGTATATTGAAATGGCGGGTTTGTACATTTCAGTGCCAAATGTGATAGTTTGTTCACGTCACGCATATATCTTGCTCGCTTACGCATCAGACGTTGATTGATGAAGCTGCACGTTTGTCCCGTTGAAGATCGAGCTTAGAGTTGATGATGTAAGTGTCGAGCCGGAAGCTTACTTACAAGTAGTCACAAAAATATACAGAGATTGATTTTGTTTGAAAAGAAGGGTAGAGTAAGGTAATGGTGACCTTAGGCTAACTCTGAACGAGGGGTTATTACGTTTATATCGCAATGAAAAGGGACTAAGAGCCTATGCTTAGTGCCTGGTATTGGACATTGTTGAGAATTATTAGCGAGCAGAAATAGATTATCGATTATTCTTTTCTATTATTAATTGGTAATTAATATAATGAGTCTCTTGATAAACTTTAGTCCCATAAAGGGGTGATACAAGATAAAAAATATACGAAAGAAAATTGAAAAATTATAATATTTATTGAAGATTTTCATTACTTACACGTATTTTATGGATTCCGTGGGGATCATGACTTCGGCTTGGCCAAGGAGGCGGGCGACGGCGGCGGCGTCTCGGCAACCACTGCGCGGTCGCGACGACGCGCTGCGAGGCCGACATCGAGACAGCGCGCAGTGGTTGCCTAGACGCGAGGCGCAGGACGGCCTGGCCACGGGGACGGAAGCGTCGGCGAGACGGCAGTGTCTAGACGGCAGTGCCTAGACGCGAGACGCAGTAAGCGCGTGCGCGTGCGGTGATGTGTGGCCAGGCCGTTAGACTTAAACCTAATTTTTACTTTCAATTTCTCAAAATTGTGCCCACGATAATACAACAAATATTTTAGGACTGATTATTATTCTCATTCTTTTTATGTGAATTATTACAAAATATTTTTATTCTATTTATTTCTTGATGATTAAGCTCTTTTCGGGATGGCACTTTATGCAAAGCCAAGATGTAGGTATAATTTTATTTTCAGTTTTCAAACAATTACATTGGCACCACCTATTTAGTTGACTAAAGTGGTTGGCTGGGAGTTACCTAATGCCTAATAGGATCAAGCCCAATCATAGTATTTAAAATTAATTCATCTTCAACAAAGTTTCATTTGTTAAGCTGCATAAGAATTCCGGGAGTCATCATCATCATGTCAGCTGAAAGCCGCCCACTGCTCGACAAAGGCCTCCCTCAAGGATTTCCTAACTGATCGGTCCTGCGCTGCCCACATCCATCGGCTTCCCGCGACCCTCGTCAGGTCGTCGTGAGAAATAAATAAATTCTATCAGGTGTGTTGGTGACTTTCATTTTATCCTTGAAAAACGGTTACTCTGATGCTTTGGTCTTACATAATTTTGAATATGGCCCGCTCCAAAAGTCGAGACAATAGCAGTCAGCTTGTCTTTATCGTTCCCTTAGTCAGCGAAATTGACAGTAACTAATATAAATTTAAATATTTGAGTTTAGTTACGTAAACCTACTATTGTGAATTTCCATTTATATTACCTACCTCTGAACAAGGATTAATGTCTATCTATTTTATTAATCTAGTTGAAGCAATTATTATTCGTGGCGTGAGGAGCTCGGTGGCATATTGGTTTGAGCGCTCTAGTTTCGATATGAAAATTAAGCAACTTTCGCAGTGGTTGATCCTGTGATGGGTGAATCATAGTTTGTAATCTCAAGCTACTCCGTTGGTCCCGGTTGTAACTGCAATCTATTTCACCCACCGACCCGCATTGGACTAGCGTGGTGGTGTTATGGTCCAAACTCCTCATTTGTTTCTTCCATGTAGGAAGGAATATGCCCAGCAGTGGGACGTATATAGGCTGGGTGATGATGATGAATTATTAACAGACCTTTTGAAAAATATTACAATATTACCCTATACAACGGACCTTTATAAAAGCAATAGCAATAAGTATGAAACAAAATTTATGACGATTATTTCTCTGCTAGGAAAAATATTTTGTGGTGGACTTATTGTAATCGTTCTTCATATATAAATTATTGGGCTAAATATAAATTTTACAACGAAGTCTAAACTAAGCCTATCCTTCTCTACCGTACCCATTAGTTTTAAATTTGAATTTCAAATAACATTTGATAAACGTAAAAGTTCAACCAATTAGTGTCATTAGTTCAATTCTTAATTTCACAAGCCGCGTAAGAATCCCGGGAGTTTTATGACAATCATAACCCAATTGTCTATGAAATTTGATGCTTGAAGGGTGCTGTCAATTGCTACTAAGTCCGAGAAAAATTTACTTCAAAGTTCCGCATGGCCACAACGCTAGGTACACCGCCGTAACAATAGCCTCGAAAGAGTGAGTCAGCAACATTCGTAATTTCTCATTCTGAATATTTTATAGGCGGCTGAAAACATAACGTAACGTTGTATTTATTTTTCAAACAATGTGGGCTCAAACATTATGAAAAAATATGAAAAAGTAACAAGTCAATTATAATTTAAAAAAAAACGAGAGCTATAACGTAACATAAGGAGATTTTATTTGATTAAACTGGTTGATACGTTTTGTTCAAAAAAAAATATGCGCGCAATATTTTGTACCTTTTTTGCTTTCAACATCAATTTTTCTCAGTGAAAAATGACAGTTACGCAGCTAACAACCGCAGAGTCGTTGAGAGCAGTCAATTTTATCTATGGTGTTTGTTACAAATCGACTGTGATTTTTCAACCGAAAATATTGGCTACTCAATTTACTACTTTTTCCTAAATACCGTAAAAAAGCAAGTTTACCCATAGATAAAATATGTTTTGTAATAATATACAGTGTAATACAAATGTTAGAAATGAAATTGGAGTGGTCGTGTTCCTTGTGAACAGTTACTTCTGAAAGGTAAAAACATTGTCACATCTGCTCGTGAAATAATGCAGCTAATGTTATATTATTTCATACAAATGTCATAAAATTATCAAATGAATAAAATGTTTTTGAAAGTGGCAAACCAGTTCTATGAACTAATATAGCCCATGTTTCAATTTATTGTCGTATTGACAGCACCATTCTGTATAATGATATGATACAGTGAAGATTTTACGTCTATTAATTCTAAATTATTATCATTGTTATGTATTGGGCTGGTAAGAAACTAAATGTTAAAATGATCTCAAGCCAAAGGAAGTCCATCCTTGGTAACTAATTGAAATTATGTATTAATTTAACTTTGCTACAAGTGCATTAAAGAGTATAATATGAATCTACATAAGCAGTGTCACAGATGGTCATTTGTGTGGCAACATCGTTGCACTCGCACAACACTATGTTAGCTTAACATCACTATGGTCGGTATGCTATCTGTCTCATAGAGATTCTACCGTGTGAAAATTAACCGACTGCACTTTACTTGATAAATTATATTCCATGTCTGTGATTGATAATATTGATATTAAAGTGATTGTATCCTCGACTTCTGTCCCTAATTTACAATAATTCCTCCTGTGATCCTGAAGTGGTGCCTTCATAGCACCAAACTTGTCTGTAGGTATGTATAAAACCCCCCAACAGGCTATCAAGACGCCAAAAATAGGTAAATCAATATAACGCAGGCAACTTCCCTTTTTTATACAGCATCGACTAAAGCTACATACATATAGTGAAGTGACCGAATAATTTCCTCATTTGTCAACGTCTTCGCATTGCCAGGAGAAAAATGATTCAGTGAATCTGTCAGGGCTTCAGTTCGCTGAATTAATTGAAATAAATTACCCACTGCGCGTCAACAATTTAATCTTGGGGGAGAATAATCTGAGACCTGTCGCAATTACTCAACTCTTCAATTAGCGACGCGATACCCTAATGATACTCTTTGTACCTTATATGATACTAATTTTATACTACCAGAGATGGCTCGTTCGTCATATTTATGTTTAAAAATTGAATACACCGTTGTATGCCTATTTCGTCTTTCCATTATGCATTAAGTCACTATCCGCCTTATTACAGAAGCCACTTTAAAGTTAGACCCGTAGGTACCCTTTTTGTTGAAAGATATAAGATATACAAGTCTGTAAGCTCACAAGTTATAATTTAATTGACGACCAGCTGGTCGAGTGATCTGTACCCCTTACTATGCAAGCTACTCGGTCAGGGGTCCCGGGTTCGAATCCTGGTAGGGGCAGATGTTTGTATGATGAGTACGAGCCTTTTTCACGAGTCATGGGTGTTTGTATTTTTATTTAGGCCTTTATTTCTAATATTTATATTATTATCAATAATTCTCCATCATCTAGCATCCATGACACAAGCTCTTAAATATGCTTACTTTGGACTAGATAATATTATTATTAGGTATAATATTAGGTTCATTACACTAAAATTTAGAACCTAGGACCTCTGATATACTGAAAAAGGCTATTGATCACTCTACCAGCCAGTCATCATAAAGTGTAACATTAATAATTCATCATCATCCTCATCAAATTAGCCGAAATACGTCCTTTGCTAGAAAAAGACTTTCCCTTAGGACTGTCACAATGACCGGTCTGGCGCTGCACACATTAATATAGGGCTTACATAATGTAAGAATTTTCTAAATTTAATTTTTAAAACTAATTATGTATTTATAATAAAATTAGATAATTCTGTATACTGTTGATAATGACGTGTGACTCAAGGGTGCATGTTATCCTTGTTCCGCATAAATAGAATTCCTCTATGTTCATATAAGTTAGTCAAAGTTATAGGTAAGATAAGGAATTTGTATCGTGTTGATGACATGTTTATCATTTAACGAACTTACTCTTGTTTGTATTAAACTTATGCGTTTATGTGCAAACTTTTGTTTACCCTATGATTAATGTAGCTGATATCACGGAAAGCATGTTGTTCTAAATCAGTCATTATTACCATCATAATTAAATCCTATTTCCAAGGAAGATCGATGTAGCAGCGTTTATAGGATGTAAGTGCGTGATAAGTATCAAAAAGGAAGAACATCTATAAAAATGACAATAGAAAAGCGATTTTATGTGTCACATAGTGATTCAGGAGACAAGGAAACTATTGGGATTAGAAAAAAAGGATATAATAGTAAAACTTAAGTACTTATTGCCTATAAGTACTTAAGTTGTACTATAAATAGCCTATATCAAGATGCTCGTTTGATTTAAAGACTAGAAAAATACAAAAGTATAACACGATAAATATCCAACACAATCATGGGTTGACTGGAAGAGATCGCTTATCGAGATAAGCCCCCCCCCCCCCCTTGTTAACTCTTGTCATTATGTATTGAAAAACTTTGTTACAAGTGCAATAAAGATTATACAATAAAATATAAGATAGGCTCCCTGTGCCTAGCATTCCGGCCACATAAGCCATCAGTACGATCGCAGTGTAGAATGAAATCTGAGTTTTGTGCACAGAAAACCTACCGTAGTAACGGTTAGCTTTGATGTCCTGGGCTTATGGACCAAAATCTAAGAATTTCTCATATATTTTTCAAGATCTGCGTGATGGTTGACTGGTTGTTTAAAATCTTGAGCTCCTCCCTGCTTCGTAAGGCACGTTAGTCCGTTGGTTCCGGTTGTATTTGCAACTGCTTAAACCCTCCAACTCGCACCGGGTTAGCGTTGTGGTGATGTATCCCAAACTCTTCATGTTTCTTCCATATAAGAAAGCATACGCCCATCAACGGGATGTATGATGCGATGAAATGATGGATGTGATTTTGACAGTCATCACATTCGCGTAAGCGTCGGAGATATTCAAATAGACATGAGTAGGTAAGCAAATAATACTTGAACATCAATAATAGGTCTTTAAATATGAAATTGCCGTATTTTTCCTAATGCCCTGTTTTACAATATAATTTTAAATGAATATCTATTTAAAATATAACAGTTTATATTCAAAGTGGAGTACCTATACAAGCAGGATTTTACGAATGGAATTATTATTTTTTGTTAAAATATATTATTTGAAAATAAGGGTCAGAGCTGCTGCTAGAGCTGATAGGATATGTAGCCGATTTTAATGTTCAGATTTGTTGTAATTATTTTCTGTTGAATTTTTTTTATTTTCACTGCATTTACTTAACAATGAATGTCCTAAATTATTAACAAAATTTCAAAGAAATCGGTCAAGTCAATTTCAAATCCAGTAAAGTAATTCCAGTTTGGACAAAATTCTTTATACAAAACGACAATTTCATACTTAAGGACCTAATAATAGTATATTTAAATCTCCTCTCATAGGGCTTGGCTGAATGTCTGCTCAATAACTCTCAAGTGCTATGAATTTCTTAATAGTATTAGTGGTCACCCGCGGCTTCGCCCGCATGATTGTCGGTTTCGCGCCAAAAGGTAGCCTTTGTCCTTTCTCAGGATGTAATCTATCTCCATGCTAAATATCATCTGAATAGGTTCATCAGCTTAGAGGTGAAAACGTAACAGACAGAGTTATTTTCGCATTTATAAGCATGGAGTATGGTATTTATAAAATTGAGAAAATAGTAGAATGTCTATATTGGGCCTGGTTTGTAGGTACTTCAAACTCAAAACTTTAATTGAACCATAATGCTTTATAATAAATAGGTCTTAAGGCTTTAAGCTAAACAATAAACATGATATCATTAAGGACCCTGTCGGGCACAGCAAACGGAGCAATAAGAGAGGAGAGGATATACCTACAATATTTCACTTACTAGACAATAATTTTAAAAATTATATACTACTTCATCAATTAAAGAATAAATTGGAGTGAGTAAACATTGTTCAGCGTTTCTATCCCTGATTTAATAATAACGAAACCAGAGCACGCGTTTGCATCGTTACATACGTATATAGTTCCATTATACAGAATTTATGTTGCGCTATTATCGGGCCGGCTCGAAGAGTCCCTGTTTTATTTTTTCCGAAGGCGTGGTTCATACCTACTTTCCATAAACATCAATATTCAAATGCGTGGACGCTAAAAACTCATACGGTCCAGGTTTTTATGACGGGATATTTTTCATCGACTGAATATTAAAGTGGAAATCCCGCGTGGATCGCGGCGCCAATTGAGCCATATTTTCACGGACCAGCCTTTGAATATTCTATGGAGGTTGAAAGGGCCAGGCCGTACCGTTTGAGATGGAACGCACGTTGTGGTTGATACATGCATTTAAATGTGCACGGCCTCTGTTACTGATATATGTTGAATACAATACTCGTACTATTATTACGCACAATTACAGTAAATAAGGTTGAAATTATTAAGCCGCTTTGGGAGCCTAATATTTAAACATTTAAAAAACAATTTGTGTCCGGAAAGCGTGGCTTTGAAGGGTAATAAAAATATATGTATTTTTTTCATTTCTTTCATTTTTTTCATTTAAGTTTCGAAATTAAGCAGAACAAAACAATTGAAATATTTTTCGTCGCTTCCAAATGTTATTCTGAATGTAAAATAGTTGCTTGAAAAGGTGAAATTTTATAATGAAAAAAAAACTTCAATTTTATTTGCTAAAATCGTTCCAATTGTGTAACGATTATTAAAAATTTAAAAAGATATTTTAAATTGTCCTGTGAACGCGTTATCATATTAGGCTATAATGTAAGTACTAATTAGGTATATAGGAATAATTGCGTACGCGGGGTAACTCCGGACAAGGCCTTTTACCGCGATAAATAATAATATTTGATATTCTATTTCTGCCTGGATGTTTAGAGGTGGGTCTACTATACTCAAAATTAACGCGGTACGGTAGCAGTAAACACACAAGCGTGTGACGGCTAGCCGGTATATATATTATGTAATCAAAATTTTTAAGGCAATAAACTTTTCGTAGCTATTTTTTATTCTGTATTACATTCTCTTTGGATCCATGCGATAGAAGGTGGTAAACATTTTGGTATAAAATTATTTTCCTGTAGTGGGTAACTGCTGTCTATACACAATATAAAAAAAATAGAAATAAAAGTTCTATTTAAGCTATCTATGCTACAATACATTTAAGACAAGAGATAAAAAATTAAAAACGGAGTAAAAGGTGTAAATCGTCGTTACGATCTGTCGTTCCAGACCGATCGAAACAACCAATCGACAGTGTACTAATATCAATTTACTTGATTGAAGACGATATCGGAGATCGCAACAAAAACCGATCATGCAATCGTAATCATGCATATCATAGCGATAAATCGAAAGTGTATGGCTCTTTCCGATTTACAATTCGTTTTTTTTACTACTTATTTCATTTTTTATACGGGTACAGAGACATCACGCGAATGTATTGGTGATCTGAACCGGTAAACTATAGGTAATACTTTCCAATAATATTTTTTTAATTTTTAGTGTAAAAATAAATTTAAATATAACTACAAATTCATAAAAAAAATATTTCTTTATATTTATTTTTAAAACAAATTTAAAAAAATATATGCGCCACGTTTTGAACTCGTTTCGCTGGTCCTCTTGATGTCTGCATGTCTCGCCGCTGTGACACTATTCATATTATTCACAGCGACGAATTAGAACTACCATTTATACATAAGTAAGTATATGAACTTATAAAAAAAATCCGATCCCCGCCTCAGGACATGACATTTTTCTAGTTTAGATATTTTTATGAGTAAATAATTTTTCAAACATTTATAATAATGTTAAAATGAAAATTAAGAATAATTATATGAAATTAAATATTAAGACTCGACCGAGAACTTGGTCTCGGTTCTCGGCTAACATGGTTGGAATTCTCGGCCATAACCGCGACAGTACGGTATGGGATTCACGTTCGTCGCTGGGTGTAAGTGCGAGAATTAGCTGTCGATTGTGAGTTATTATGCAAAAATCTTGCATGTTACGTACTATCAATATTATACAAAGTTTCATTGTCACGATTTATCTATTATCGGACTCGGTACTCGGTCTCGGCCGAAAACGAAAATCCTGTCTCGGTTGACCCTTATTAAATATTATTAATTGTAATTAAAAAAAATATTACATATTTTTTATCATTAAAATAATGAAGATCGAAATGTCATCGAAAGATTAAAATGTCTTACCACGAGATTTACTCCTGTAGTTGTATTTGTAACAAACTATATAAATACATTATTTTTATCTCATCATCATCATCATATCAGCCTATGATGCCCACTGCTGAACAAAGGCCTCCCCCATCGATTTCCAAATAGAACGGTTCTGCGCTGCTGCCCGCGACCCAGACCAGGTCGTCTGTCCATCTAGTGGGAGGCCGTCCTACTTTTCGCTTTTCAGTACGCGGTCGCCATTCTAGAAATTTATCGCCCCACCGGCCGTCTGCTCTGCGTGCTATGTGGCCGCCCTGTCCACTGCCACTTCAAGTTACTAATACTAATAGCTATGTCAGTGACTTTGGTTCTCTTCCGGATGTCCTCATTTCTGATTCTATCTCGCAGAAAAACACCCAACATAGCTTGTTCAATAGCTCGTTGTACGACTGCAAACTTGCACAGAGGGCCCTTAGTGAGCGACCACGTTTCACAGCCGTATGTGTACTTGCAACAAACACTGGTCGAAAACTTTCGACTTCAAGCACTAAGGAATTTTGGACGAGAAGATCTTACTCAATTACCCGAACGGGCAGCGTTCGGCAAATTGCGTAAGATCTTCCGAGTTGGATTCGTCGATTTATCTTTTTCTCGAAGTTGGCCCTACCTAGCTGAAGCATTTGTCCAAGGTAAACGTACTCGTCAACAACTCCGAGAACAGAACTCCCAACTGTAACTAGTCTAGGTTCGACATGGGTATTCGACATAACCTTTGTCTTGTCCATGTTAATTTTTAGACCCACCAGTCTGGAGGTTCTGTCAAGGTCGTCGAGCATTGTGTTCAATTCCTCCAGGGATTCTCCCATGACTACTATATCATCGGCAAATCGAAGATGAGTAATGTACTTGCCTTGGATGTTGATGCCGAGTCCTGTCCAGTCCAGTAGTTTGAAAACGTCTTCCAACGCAGCGGTAAACAGTTTCGGAGATATTACATCTCCCTTTTAGTATGCTGATTATGTACGGATAGGTTTCGTATGCTGATTCTGTACACGGACCGACATGGTGGCGCTCTCGTACAAGGATCTCATCACCTCAATATACCAATAGTCAATGTGGCACCTCTGAAGAGACTGAATCACGGCCTAAGTTTCGATCGAATTGAAGGCCTTCTCGTAGTCCACAAACGCCAAGCAAAGTGGCCGGTTATACTCCTCGGTCTTCTGTATAACCTGCCGCAGCGTATGTATGTGGTCTACGGTTCTAAAGCCTTTACGGAAACCGGCTTGTTCGGGAGGCTGGAAGTCGTCAAACCTACGCGCAAGACGATTCGTGATAACCCTCGAAAACAACTTGTAAACATGACTCAAATGCGTGATGGGTCTGTAGTTCTTCAGTAATGTTTTGTCACAATTTTTGAAGAACAACGCCACCAGGCCTCTGCTCCACGCTTGTGGCGTTATTTTTCTCTATGTGTTATGAAAAATTAAAAACTGACAAGGACTGCTATGACGGCTTCAGGTCTTAGGCTCGAATCACACTAGGTTGTAGGTTTTAGTTATTAATAATTTACCACCACATAGGTAAAGAAATAAAGTTTGTTGTCCATTTTTACAATAGGGTACGTACGTAGTTGCGATCGATCGTGACGACCAAACGAAGCGACTAATCGTACCGTATAAGGGGCCCTTTAACGAATGCTAGATTATAATGGAGTCCTAATACTCAAAGGGCCATTGCCCGTTCTAATTACTATTTCAATTTAAATTCATCCTAAGTTAGGGGTTCATAAACAGTTGATTGAACATGCTCGATCATACCGTTTAGATAATTACAGGCGTAGAATCGTGGCACCAACGATGAATAGTTCACAATTTGAACTGTTGTCTATCCGATTAGAATAAAGGTTGAATCACGGACCACTGAATATGAGATTATACGTAATATTTTGGAACATCCTTCCTAAAAACGCTAGAACTGTTTGCTACACTTATTTTTGTAATGGGAAATTCTAACATTTAAATGAGCTCCTATGAAAACCAGAACAATATCAATAATGATGAGCGTGAGCTATTGTTGATGTCGAACAATAGCAATTTACAGTACCACAATTGGCCGCGTTGTTTGATCTAACCTACGAATTGCAGGAGACTCTCAGACATTCTAGCACGTTTACTTAATACATAATACTCTGCTAACTACATATTTCACTAAACAGGAACTTCAGTTTTTTAGTAATAAGTATCCTATCTGAAGCAGATAAAAAATTTTTTGACGATATTTTTTAAAAAACTATGCTCAGCATTCGGAAGTGTATCTCAAGGTAAGGATGACGATCTAGTGAAGGTTGCAGTTAGCCGATGGATGCGTGCAACCCATGACCTATCGTCGTGGAAATCTTTGTCCAGCAGCGAAAGTCCTTCGGCTGAAAGAGTGATAGTGAAATAGTCTTCTGGCTAAGAATGTGGATAAAAATGGTGCGTATTTTGCATTTGCTCTGAAACCAATTGAAAAAACAACACTCCTTTATTCGGTTTCAGAAGGTTGTTGTCTCTGCTGATATAGTTTACTTGAAAGCTTTCAAAAAGCTTTCAAGTGAACCTCGCTAGAGTCTTGAAACTGGAATATCAGTCTTACCTTTCTGGCTAAGTACGTAACAAACAAAATATTATTTTGTGCATTAAGGAGCAGTGGGTTTGTTCTAGATGCGGAGTAATTTTAAACAAGGATTGTGTACAGCGGGATAGCTCCGCCAAGTACCTCATTGATGCACTGGACAAATTACAGCGTCGTGCCGTCCGTACCATTGTCGATTTAGAGGTCACGAACAGCCTAGTGCTTCTACAATTGCGTTGTGACATTGCATTGCTGAGCACCTTCTATCGGCTTTATTATGAAGTGTTTTGGGGAGTTTTTCGACCTTATCCCACCTTATCCCTTCATACTCAGGAGCACACGTGACGGTATACGGAGACATCAATTGGCTGTCTCCACCTTAAACGACGCACAAAGAAGTTAAGTAACTCGTTTCTGTGTCATAATTCATTGCCAGCGCATATGTTCCTTCTTCCTATAACATGGGTTCCTTCAAAAGAGACGTGAAAGGCACTTTATGGGCTGGAAAGGGGGCGTTGGCTAGAACAGTGTGTTTCAAGCTGCACTAGCTGTCTCCGCATATGGGCACTTCTTACCGCTTCACATGAGGTGGTGCTGAGTCATTTGCCTTCCTTTGTATATAAAAAAAGTCAGCAGCACATTAAGTGTAACAGTTGCAGTATGGCAGTCTCAAGGTCAAACTGTTACGCTTGATGTCCTTTCGACTGTACACCATGATAGAAGAACAAAGTTGATAATCTCTTTTTCTGCTGGCTGAGAGAGAAACCCATGTTCATTGCCAGGTTTCAAGCAGCCTCGTTGGGTGTTACCCCAATCTCCAATACTATTGCCTAAGCTTTTATATAACAAATTCTTTCTACATCATATATCAGAAAGTCGAATAAGTACAAGGTTATCTACGTTTTTTATTCCTTTACTCGTTTTTAATACCTACAATACTTGCGTGTAAGGTTACTTAAGTACTTAAACACACATACACACACACACGTACATTAAACATTTAATGTACGTGTCCGTGCGGTGACGGATTAAGAATACAATTCACCGCCCCATTTCTTCCCGTGGGTGTCGTAAGAGGCGACTAAGGGATTACCGAGCTACCAACTGCTCGACTGGTGGTAGGGTCTGAACACCCGTCTGGTTAGTGACCACCGTACGCATGGCGTAAAACCAGCCAAGTGACCACTTGTGGTCGCGTTCCGGGATCAGTCAGCGTACAACCAGAGCTTGGGGAGACGTTGCGGCGATGGATTCGGTCAGTGACGGCTTCCGTCTAACCAGAGCCAGGTGGACTGCGTTGACCCGCCGACCAGGGAGACCCGAAGAAACGGCTGTTCCGCTGGCCGCCCGTGGTACAGTACAGGGGCCCAAGCGAACCTAACCAGTTCGTGAGGCTGCCCTATCATGCCACGCATAATCTTGGGGTGGTCCGTCGTGCCGGTTGGTGACCGGGTGGTGGGGTCCCGGTGGCCATTCCCGGGGGGGTTCGGGGGCCCTTCCGTTCGGCGGGTCAGCGCTTCTCTTCTGTCGGCTGTTAACTGGGGAAACAGGCCTCACGCTTTGACCGTCTATATCGCGGCAACGTTCCCTCAATTCACGCCTCTCCTCCTTACATCATATTCTATGGCAGCGCTCAAGAACATGAACGGTCGATCAGCGGTGCACACCCCCACCACAACCACGCTGTTTGAGGTCGGGCTCACTAACATCCGTGGGCTCCATGCTAACCTCAATGCCGTCCACCAACATCTCGAGACGGCTCGACCGGCTATGCTGTTTTTGACGGAGACGCAAATACTTCGCCCGGCAGACACTAGCTACTTGGATTACTCCGGCTACGCTCTTGAAGAGTCCTTCAAAGCGAAGGCCGGGGTATGCTTGTTTGTCCGGGCGGATGTTTGCTGTCGCCGTCTGCGCTGCTTGGAGGACCCTTCCTACTCGATTCTTGGGGTGCATGTGGACCTGGGCACACATAGCCGTGTCTACGTGTGCCTGTATAGATCTCACAGCGGTGACATGGAGACAACTCGACTTTTCGAACATCTTAGTCGGGTGGCAGATGTTGCGCTGGAGCAGTATCCAACCGCGGAATTGGTGTTTTTAGGGGACTTTAATGCTCACCACGAGTCGTGGTTAAGTTCCTCTAAAACTGACCATGCTGGTAGAACTGCCCATGCTTTCGCTCTCACGCACGACCTGACACAACTGGTAAACCAGCCCACCAGGATTCCAGACATTGTCGGTCACGCGCCCTCATTGTTGGACCTTCTGCTGACGTCTCGTCCGGACGGATATCGGCTAGAGGTTCGTGCTCCTTTGGGAACATCGGATCACTGCCTGATATCCGCTGGGGTGCCACGGGCGTCGCCACCGGTACCTATGGTTGCCAAACGCCGCATCTGGCACTATGCGTCGGCAGATTGGGATGGTGTGCGGGATTACTTCGCATCTGTCCCTTGGAGGCAGCGCTGCTTCAGTGAGCTGGACCCGAGCGCTAGCGCTACTGCTGTTGCTGATGAGATCATGTTAGGGATGGAGTACTATATCCCTCACTCCGATCTCATCAGTAGGGGTAGGCGTAACCTCTGGTTCAACCGGGAGTGTGCCATAGCTGTTGAGAACAGACAGTCGGCATACCGCGCTTGGATCAGGGGTCGAGCTTGCGGAGATCCTAACATTGACTCGCTGAAAGCAGCTTATAACAACGCCACCAAGTCCTGCAAGAGGGCATTCATCAGAGCGGATGCACAGCGCGTTGCACGAGTTGGCCAAGAACTACTCACGCATCCTACGGGAAGCCGTAGCTACTGGCGTCTGGCCAAAGCCGTGCAGTCCAACTTCTGTCAACCCTCGCTGCCCCCGTTGAGATGTTCTGACGGCTCGCTAGCTCACAAGCCGCAAGAGAAAGCCGATCTTTTGGTAAAACTCTTTGCTGCTCATTCCCGAATCGATGACTGCAACTCACAGCCACCAACACTCTCCCACTGTGGCCACACAATGCCTAATATCCGTATCAGGCAATGTGATGTACGTGCGGAGCTGCAGTCAATCGACGTCCGGAAAGCTAGTGGACCTGATGGCATCCCAACGATAGTACTAAATAAATGCGCAGCGGAGTTGTCTCCCATCTTAACCCGGCTATACCGCCTTTCTCTCTCTTCTGGGTGTGTGCCTGAATCTTGGAGAGAGGCCAATGTGCAACCGGTCCCCAAAAAGGGAGACCGATCAGACCCAGCAAACTACCGCCCAATAGCTGTCACCTCAGTTCTTTGCAAGGTCATGGAGCGGATCATAAATAACCAGCTGATCCGATACCTAGAAGGTCACTCATTAATTAATGATCGACAGTACGGGTTTCGGCCGAAACGGTCAACGGGTGATCTTCTAGCGTACTTAATGCATGTCTGGGGTGAAGCTATTGATAAACGTGGTGAGTCACTGGCTGTTAGCCTTGACATTGCCAAAGCTTTTGATCGGGTCTGGCACAAGGCTCTTCTCTCCAAGCTCCCGGCATACGGTCTGCCCGATCAGCTCTGCAACTGGATCGCCGGCTTCCTACATGAGCGGAGAATACGCGTTCTCGCAGATGGATGCGCTTCGCGGTTCATGTCTGTGAATGCTGGTGTACCACAAGGCTCTGTTTTATCCCCCACACTCTTTCTTCTTCATATCAATGATATGCTTCCATTAGGAAGCATTCATTGTTATGCGGATGACAGTACAGTGCATGGGGGATATTACGGTCGCCCAGGGGCTGGGCGCGCTAAAACCGAGAAAGAGAGGGAGAATCTTACTATTGAGCTCAACAGGGTGTTGAACCTCGTATCTGAATGGGGATCTAACAATCTTGTTGAGTTCAATGCTAAGAAAACACAGGTGTGTGCGTTTACAGCCAAAATGTCGCCGTTCCTTCCCCTTCCCTCTCTTCAGGGTACTACTCTTTCGGCACAGGCCTCCTTGAACTTACTCGGTATGGAGATATGCTGCGATCTCAATTCTAGAAACTACATCGAAACCGTGATAAAAACAGCCTCACGGAAGCTCGGTGTCCTGAACAAGGTGCGTCGATTTTTCACGCCTGACCAGCTATGCCTGCTGTACAAAACTCAGGTCCGGTCTTGCGTGGAATATTGTTCGCACTTATGGGATGGCTCCGCCAAGTACCTCCTCGATGCACTGGACAGATTGCAGCGTCGTGCTGTCCGTATCATTGGCGATGTAGAGGTCACGAACAAACTTGAGCCTCTACAATTGCGTCGGGACATTGCGTCGCTTAGCGCCTTTTATCGGCTTTATCACGGAGAGTGCTCTGAAGAGCTTTTCGACCTTATCCCACCTTCCCCCTTTCTGCTCAGGAGCACGCGTGCTGGTCTTCGGAGTCATCCATTTACTGTCTCCACCTCAACATCACGCACAAAGAAATTTAGTTCTTCGTTTCTTTGTCGTACTTCCAGAACTTGGAATTCTTTGCCAGCGCATGTGTTTCCTCCTTCCTATAACATGGGGTCCTTCAAGAGAGGCGTGAAAAAGCACCTTTTGGGCCGGCAAGGTGGAGGCAGCTAGTGCATTGTCCGTTTCTGCACTAGCTGTCTTCGCATATGGACTCTCCTTACCGCTTCACATCAGGTGGTGTTGGGTCAATTGCCGTGCTTTGTATAAAAAAAAAAAAAATGTACTGAAAATCTGAAAATAAATATAAAAAGGTAATGATCGTCACTAAGTATAATTAAGAATTTTATAGGCTATAATCACCTATGCATTTGCCAACAATGAATCAAGCAAGTCGTTCAGCCATAGGCCGTAAGAAAGAAAAAAGGTATTAAGGCGTAATTTATCACGGTTTCCATGCCATTAAACAAGAAGACTGCAAAAACCGCGTGCGTGATAAGCTTCATGAGAACTGAATTGTTTGCAAACGTAAAAATCATTGCGGTCATCAGTTGGCTCCGTAATGTTAGCGGGAGTTTTCGATAAGGCATAGCCTCGAGTTACTTTATAGCCGAAATAAGAGATGGTATGCTAAATACAGGGTGGTGCCGACAATACGACAATAAAGTGAAACATGGGCCATATTAGTTCATAGAAATGGTTTGCCACTTTAACCTCTCATTCATTTGATAATTTCATGACATTTGTGTGAAATATTGTTACATTGACTGCATTATTTTATAGAAATGCCATTAAATTATTAAACGAATAAGATATTTTTCTCTCTAATTTTTAAATAGTTTTGTGATGCTGGTTGTATTTAAGCATGCATGAATATCACTTTTTTAGGAGTTTCGTAGCTTTTTATTTATCAACCTAAATAAATGGCGTAGAAACATCTCACTGTGTTTTCTTGTAACTGAAAAAGTAGCGAAATATTTAACAATTACAACTAATAGAGATGAAACTGCTCACTTTCTTGTGAACTGCCCCGACGTGAAACTAGGATTAGAACACGGACTTGACATTTTTCTTGACTATAGTAAAAAAGCCCATTTGTCTTTTAAAATTATTCGTTTACTGGTGCATAGGAAAACTACACGAGCATTTGAGAAGAAAGATTGAGACCATGGAATGTGAAGGGAGAGAGGAAGACTGAAAAAAAGAGATACTGTATGAATGATGAAATCGCAAAGAAATGAGCGGTTGAAGAAATCTGAATGGCAGAGAGTAAAGGAAGAGAAAGAAACAGAGCAAGTTGATAAATGATAAATGCTCATCTGATAATATTAGATAAGAATTGCAATGGGTACTGGCAACCTGGATTGAAGGTCGCCAGGCCAGCAATGAGCCAATAGGTCGAGAAGGTATCTACCTTGTCGACCTATTGGCTATTGCGGCCTGGTCCATTCAAAAGCAAACTGGAGAGGCTTTTAGGCTAAAATGATGTTTAGTAAGAATTTGACCTTGTTTGTCTTTTCTATATCAGCTAGATAACCAGAAACCTGTGATAAGTAGTAACATCGCCTATAGACAAATAAAATCACGTGATAAAGCAGGTGCGTTGGCATTCTAGTCTGGAGGATTTGCTTCGATAGACCTCAGATCACCTTTGGAAAAAAAGAAAAGCGGTGAGCTATTCAGAAGTTTTCGCGGGTATTCCTAGGGTCACCTTAGCCAGGGGGCGATCCTCGTACACACCTGCTGCTTCGCCAGCGGTCAGTAGGTAGAAAGAGGTACGTTGACATTCATAAGACAAGAGATGTGTGCTTAACAAGTTATATGAGGAAGTAAAGTATTGTTAAGTGATTGATTACATTATTGGCGCACCATAACCTTTCCCCACATATAGGTGCCATGGTGAGGTCAGTACTATAAAGCTAATTTCCCTTTAAAGAGACCTTTACTAATGGACATAAACATCAAGAGCTCTTCGCAGCCCCATTGTTTCGTTTAAAGGCTAATGGGGTTCCAGCGTAGCCCGGCGTGCGGCGTGTTATTCAACTGTCACGAAGATGAATGTCGCGTTATTTATGAAGCCACCGTGAAAAACTGGCTTTTTGAAAACTGAGCATTCATTTCAAGGCTCTTGTGTCGTGGTTATATAAATGTCACAAGCGTGTTTTATTTGTACGTTGTTCATTTTTTGAGGTTTTCATTGTTATTTGAAAAAGTTACGTGTTTGTGTGTAGCATTTAATGTACCCACAGTTTGCTTTGTCTGCTTTCAAAGCCAACCTTTTTAGCAAATTTCCAATAATGATGAATATTAAAACTTGTGTGTGTACAAATTGTTCATTGTTTACACAATCGTGATCAATATTACCCGAGAAAAAACGAACCCTAATTGTGTAATTCTAATGATCTCAAGTTTGTTGCAAATCCATTGTTGCTGGAACTATGACGTCATTGGGGTATCTTAACTTGTAATGCAGCAATAGATAGGTAATAAACTTCAAACGAAGCCCATCGTCGTTAACCATTGGATTTACCTAATGACGGGTCTGTTCAGACTTGACTTCAACGATGTTTACTTGTGGCTCTCATCAGTTTGTTAATCTATCTAGAGGGAGGTAGCTTCACTGTTTGCTTCCCGTTGCCGGATGGATATCATTTAAGAAGGATTTCTGCTGTTGGCCATCAGTTAAGCTTTAAGTTAAAGCTTTAAGTTAAAGCTTTAAGTTAATAAAGCTAAGCGTTTTTTTTTCATTTACGCATGCCACGTGATATGGCGAAAGTACGGGGATGTATGGGGCTTCTCGACCTACTGTGACAGCAGTCAAGACTAATGATGCCCTTCTTAACCAATTTTGGCTACTCACGCTGTTGACGCCATCAGGTCATCAAGATCAGTGGTGCTCGTGCGCTCTAATATTAATGTGACTCAGATGGTCTTTTCTTAGAAGCAGTCCGGTGCGCAGGACATATTAAAGTGCATAAACGTACGCATTGACGGTGCACTCACTTGTCATCTCCCTTGAGTATGAAACCGCTAAGTATGACTGGCGAAAGGTTTAGATGTTGTGTTTGCGTGTTAACGGCAGTTGTACAAGTCAAGATTACTCACAAAATTAGACTGCAAATTCTCTGTACTCTATGCCGCCTATCAGCAAAAAGAGTGATGCAGGAGGCAGTTACTCCTAATTCATTTCTAAATTCGAAATTCTAATTGATTTAATAACTCCTAGTTCGACGTCCGATTTCCGACTGTTACATGTATTTTACTACCCACCCGAAAGGAGGTTTTGTTCAATGTATGTCACTGAGACTGTTTTTACATGCAATAATTAATTTGTGATATAAAATTATTATTTAACCTTACTTTTCCTATTGTAGGTACCTTAATGAAATTTTATTACTGTTCAAATTTTTCTAGACTACGCTACATAACTTATTGCAGACTGAGATTATTTTTGATATTTTGTACGCGACGAAATTGTATTCACTGAAGCTTAAAGAGTGTATCAGACGATGCAGCCGCCGCATACCGCAAGAAAGTAAAAGGAAAACAAAAGAGACATCGATCAATAAGCCTTCAGAGTACACGCTCATCTAGACAATGCAATACAGATTAGAACGAGTTTTTAATAACACGGATCGCTGTTATTCATCATCACCAGCCTTTATACGTCCCAATGCTGGGCACAGGCCTTCCCACACGGCAGATTTGAGCAACATCACGCATGTTCGTCTGGCCCGCCCAACCCCGCGGCTTTGGAAAACGAGATTTACATCAATCCTATGTACTCTTTTACCCAACCATATGTACAACTTTCATTTTCAATGTAACGCTAATATAAATAAGTTAGAAGCATCACTGGTGGCCGGGCCAGCCTGACGTTTTCAGCCCGGCCCCGTCTACATCACCACTACTACAACAACTAGTGACAATTAATTGTTAGAAAACTAATGTACTACATAAAATACATACGTTCAAGCCTTTATTTCATACTAAAATGCAATATCTTAGGAGATATTAAAGTAAGGTGGGGCCGGGCTGAAATTATTGAAATAGCTAATAACAATAAAAATACAAAACCTAATAACCCATATTCTATGTGTGTGTAATCTCCCAGAGGTGCAGAATATATGTACAACTTTATTTTTAAGTTACATTATTTAAATATAAAACTATGAGCAATAGAAATTATTTCAGCCCGGCCCCCTACAATCGTTTATATCTTTTTAGCTATTGCATCAATCTGCACAAAACGACAATGTGTGGACTCGTATACGGTAGTACTTTGATAAATTTTGGCTCATGAATTTACTAAGATTATATTCGACGAAATAATTAAAATCTAAGATAGTACTAGTGGAGTGACCATCAGGCACGTGCTAATTTCAGGACATTTTTTTTAAATTATCTAAGTAGATGATATACAAGTTAATGGCCCAGCTGGCGGTAAACAGTTTCCGCCACCTATAAACAGCTGCTTTAATAAGGAAAAATCACTTGATATTGCAGTTCGGTTGTTATCCTGAGGTCTAAGTTGAAATGCCGTACATGCCCTCTAATTACTTTATTGGCTATTTTTCCCTTCAATCCAAAACACAGCGAACTGTCTTAAGGCTGAAATAAGAAAGGCCTACCCAGACAACCCTACATATGGGCCTACCATCTAGGAAACATGTTTTTATTGAATGATACAATTTATAATTAGAGGATTTGTAACCGACTTCAAAAACGAAGAGGTTCCCAATTCGGTGGGTATGTTTTTTTAAATTATAAAGACCTTTTAAGATTTGTGAAATTCAGCAACATTCTTATTTTTTACTATCAACAATTATAATTATAATAAAATTGATTTTATGAGGCTTAGACAAGGAAAAAAACATTTTTTTAACCTTAACGGGGTAACTCTTAAGAACCAAATATTTTGACTTTACAGCGTATCTACATATGATTATTATGGTCACGTGAAGATCCGGTAAAGTTGTTATAAAAATTTAATATTATACAAGCGTCATTAAACAATGAACAGTAATTGATTGCCTATTAGTAATTTTCTTATATTTCTTACAAATATTATATATCTTATGACGGGCATCTACCCCGTCATAAGATATATACATTTATAATAAAAATGTGTAAGAAACAGCCATTTGATTTTTTAAGATTCAAGAATTTAAGATCTGTTTGTTAATATTTATCTTGATATTTTAAGAAATGATTGAAAATTTGCTCAATGTCGTAAAATAATGAAACTTTGGTGGAACAGTCGCCCGAAGCGAGGTTAACCTGCTAACCTCACTTCGGGCGACTGGTCTACCAAATTTTCCTTGGAATGCCGGGATTTCATTCTATCTTTTTAATTTTACACTTTATTATGATAAACATACATCTATATTTAAATTGTGGACACATATTTGTGCGAAAAGCTGTGATTTACTAGGGTATATAAGAATATTAGACTTTTTATACATAGATATAAGTTTATATCAATGTTTTATAGTATAATATAATATTTACAACCGTACCATATTTATTGAAGTTACCTAGATTATAAAAGTAATTGCTGCCTACTACTTATATGTAGACCAAATATTAACCAATACTTTTATAAGTTATAATTTTTGAAGTACCTAATGAAAGACTGTGATTTAATAGATTATATGGAAGTTAATTAATAGGGTATTTGACAACATTTTATTGAATGTTTAATAGCATCTTAGTACTTTATATATGACCATGTTACCATAATTAGTTTTGTTTTATTTATATCGTCATTTTTTAAAAATTGCAAATAATAAGACCAATATGACATAAAAATATGTGCTCTTCAAGTATTTTTGTCAATAAAATAACTCATATTTTTGAATTTAAGTGGAAATCCTACTTTTTTACTTGTTGTCAATATCCCTATTACGTATTAATAATTTTAAATACGAAGGTTGTTGATTTATATAAATCTGAAAATGTTGTATTAATAAAAAAACTCTAATTATTACTTGTTTCATTCGATAAAACACATGTCCTGAAATTGACACGTGACTGATGGTCACTCCACTAGTACTATCTTAGATTTTAATTATCTCGTCGAATATAATCTTAGTAAATTCATGAGCCAAAATTTATCAAAGTACTACTGTATACGAGTCCACACATTGTCGTTTTGTGCAGATTGATGCAATAGCTAAAAAGATATAAACGATTGTAGGGGGCCGGGCTGAAATAATTTCTAGTGTTCATATTTTTATATTTAAATAATGTTACTTAAAAATAAAGTTGTACATATATACTGCACCTCTGGAAGATTACACACACATAGAATATGGGTTATTAGGTTTTGTATTTTTATTGTTATTAGCTATTTCAATAATTTCAGCCCGGCCCCACCTTACTTTAATATCTCCTAAGATATTGCATTTTAGTATGAAATAAAGGCTTGAATGTATGTATTTTATGTAGTACATTAGTTTTCTAACAATTAATTGTCACTAGTTGTTGTAGTAGTGGTGATGTAGACGGGGCCGGGCTGAAAACGTCAGGCTGGCCCGGCCACCAGTGATGCTTCTAACTTATTTATATTAGCGTTACATTGAAAATGAAAGTTGTACATATGGTTGGGTAAAAGAGTACATAGGATTGATGTAAATCTCGTTTTCCAAAGCCGCGGGGTTGGGCGGGCCAGACGAACATACATCACGCTGGCCCAATGCGGGTTAGTGGGATAAAGCGGTTGCAGTAACAACCTGAACCAACGGAACAGAGAAGCTCGAGATAACAAAATTTTGAATTGACCATGGAGAAAGTTACTTTGTTTTCGTAATCGTAGCGGTAAAACTACTGTGCCACCGATCTTATTAATCTAAGATCTTTTATTAATTTAAGAATATTAGAAATGCGGTTGTATAATGAGTTACCCATTAGTGAATTTGACAATATGTTAGGCATATTCTTTTCCTACCGATTTCAATAACAAATATTTACTGTAACGATTATACTACTTTTGTACTTTTATCTCACGAAGTAACTTGCACTAACACGCGCTTTACTTGTGTTAACTAAGTGTCAAACACGCTGCGGATGTGTGCGTGAATACGAGTGGCGTTAGCATATAATTTTCAACAGATGGAAATAAATATTATCTATATAATTTTATTATTATCAAATGTGAATGTGAATATGTAAAACTTATTTTATTTAGGTTTAGTAACTTAAAAACAAATAAAATTAAATCGTGATATTTTGAAGGTTCTTAATAATTAAAAACAGAATAAAATAAAACAGTGTTACTTGTGTTAAGTTTAATTAAATTAATCAGATTCACTCTAATAGGTAATTATCAGTTTAATCTGCATCATCATGCCATTTTATAAATTCCGAAATCATAATAGGATATTCACCAAAAACTTTCAAGCTGTGAAGCTGACTAATGTGGCTAAACAAATTAACGATGGAAATAATCATTATATAGAACACACACACACACACACACATTTTTTTTTTCTTCGTGTGGCAACACTATCTTAAACAGCTGTTGCAATTTGCTCCGTAACTAATATTTTATTTTAACAATAATTACGGCCCCGTTTTCAGTAATCACTAAATATTAATTATATTTAAACAATCAAAAGTGTATATAAATGTGTAGTGACAACCAATTGTGCCATAATATCAGTTTATGATATTGTAAAACCGGCGAGTGACTCATCACAGTGAGTTGTCAAACGTTTTCGTTGCTATCCCTTTCAAGTAAGTTGTGTTTTAAATTCAGTTTTAGTCTATATTTATTGATAACTGAGATGTTTAAATAGTCTTTCCATATTTACATCGATAGTGTTTGTATTTTTTGCCGTAAAGTAACCTCACTTATAAGTTGATTGAACAACTTCTTGAGAACAAATAACGGTTTTGTTTTATATTTTATTTGTGTTTACTATCATAATAAAATGATGACCCGTAAGGCCTTGGCTCGCCAGGAGGAATATCAACTGGCTTTGCAGGAATTAAAGGCTTCCAAGGAGTTGGTTAAGCAATTGAGTAGGGAAAGGGATGACAATGAAAAAGAACTGTTAGATTCTCTAGACATTAACTGTAAATTAAAAAAGGAAATGGGTGAGTTGTACACTCAAAATTTAATGTTAATTAAGGAAAAGGACAAATTGCAATATACTATAGACCAATTTGACCAGTGCAGTGATGAGTATGAGCAGGCCCTCAGGCGCATCGCTGAATTGGAAAAATGTTTAAAAGAGGCTTACAATAATATTAATGTTTTGGAATCTGAAAAATTGAACTGGACCGCCTCACAGAATCAGAGTCTATTTGATGAATTGATAGATAGTGCCCCACATATGGTTTCTGTTGCATATAATATAAATCCTGCAGTGTCATTGAACTTTTCTTCTAATGATGAGACTATTAATACACCCAACACTAAAGGATTGGTTAAATGCAGCAGAAACAAAATAAAAAAGTATTTAAAATTAAATAAATTTATTAAGAAAACAAAAACTATGATTAAAAAGCAAAAGTATTATAACAAAAATTTGAAGTTTAGTGAAGAACGTACAGTGTTGTTAAACAAATTAGATTCTTATTCCAAATTAATAAAAGAAAATCAAGAGATGTATGATAATAATGTAAAATATTTAAATAACAAAATTAGTAATCTGCAGACATCTTTAGGTGATATTTCTAATAAATATAGTTCATCAAGAAAAAGTTTGAGGGAACACACATTGACACTTAATCACCTATTAAGCACTTCCAAAACTGAAAATCACCACTTGGCTAGGCGATGTTCCTTGGTGTCAGGCCTGGTCACCTTGGATCAGTTAGAATGGTCCATGTCAATGTGTGAGCCATCTTTCTCTGAACAACCCACATTTGAAATGTTTAGCAGTAATGAAAACAGTTCTTATACACAAACAAACAACAATAATATAATGTTTAGTGATGAAATTGGAAAAGATTTGGGCCTTATGTTAAAAAATAAATTGGGACAAAGTGTAACAAATTACTGTAGTCCGGGCTCATCTTACAATAATATTATGGATAAAATATCCAAACATAACTTGACTAAAAGTGATAATTTGATTATTTTAATTGGAAACAGAGGTAATGTAAACAAAAAATCGCTTCAAAACTATCTTGACTATTTAAATAGATTAAATGTGAAAAAAATTGTTATGTTTACATTACCCTACTGTTACAGTTTGCCACAGGAAGAAAATAATTTAATAATTTTAAATAATAAATAATAATTTTTTGTGATAGTTGTAAAAATGTGTTTTTGTGACGATTTAAAAGTGCTTCTTTGTGGCCTATTTAAATAAAATATTTTTTCTTTCTTTCTTTCTTTCTTTCTTACACACACATCAACAGCCTTTATACGTCCTACTGCTGGGCACAGGCCTTCCTACATGAGAGAAACACACGAGGAGCTTGGGTCACAGCACTAACACGCTGGCCCATTGCGGGTTGGTGGTTTAAGGCGGTTGCTGTAAAAACCGAGACCAAAACGGCTTAACGTGCCTTCCGAAGCAGAAATTCGAGATTAGAAATTTTGGTTGACTTATCCCGGGACCGACCATGGCGAAAGTTGCCACCGAGCTCCTAAACAATATAGAACACCAAAGCTATAACCAGTATAGGATAAGACATTTTTGTTGACGCTACTAGCCGAAACATGACGGGTTATTTCTTTTCGTCTAAGCCTATTAGCCTACGCTTTCAGTAAATGACCCTAGTTTATAAATAAAATAACATTTAACTGTCTATGATTTCACATTTTTTTGTTTAACGAGAAAACCAAATTATCGCTTAGAAATGTACAGTCAACAGCACATCAAGCGTAACAGTTTGACCTTGACGTCGCCTTTACTGCTTTCGTAATAGAGGCGGCTTTCGTAGTGCAACTGTTATACTGTCGTATGTACCTTTTATGTCTAGGCATACACAAAATATGATTAATTAAACTGTGAAACGTTGTAGAAACTCTCATTCTTTACCTTTAAAAAACTGAGTTGGGACTGTGCAATGTCGTCTGTTAGTATGTTTGACTCAACTCATCATAGTCTTCTTTTCAAGGACTTATAGTACTCTCAATTTCAGCTTTAGTTCTGTGGATATTTTGTTCACAATATTAAGCATAAATTTTAACGATGAGGTCCATCCTTGGTAAATAGACGGCGCCATGCATTGTTGCTTATCCCCCAGAGTTATGATGAAGCTATCGCCGTGGTCACACGCATATGAAATTTTGGCTCAATTTTCAACCTAAAGTCTAGTCTATTAAGGTTACACCAATGCCAGTTTGTATACCTACTCATGAAATATTCATGGGCTGAGAATGCGGCAATTTGCCCAATATACTCCATGTCCCACAAACATCATGCAGATGTATCTTAAGTTATGACTGAGCACAATGCTAGCGTGAAATGGTCCGTTGTCTTCTGCTTAGTTTCGTTTGGATTAAATTCTATTTTGCATCTGCAGATTTTATACGATTATTATTATAATTATATTCACATCGATTAGTATTAACGTGGGGTATTAGGACCACATAACAATAGTATATGAGGTTTCAGTTGATGAAATATAAACAAAAACTATTCTTGAAGATGTTATCGTACATTTAAGGTACGTAATTCAGAGCCAACTAGTTAAACTACGCTCAGTAATTCTGCCGAAGGGAAAGGAAATCCTAAAAAATATCCACCCACAGGAAAAATTCTAACTTGGCTAATAAAGATTTATCGTTGCGATAAAAATTTTCATAGCCGTGAGTTGGCCGTAAATAATTCGTGGCATACCTGCGAATGCTGATTTGACATGGGTCAGGGCAAGGCCGTATAATATTTCATTTCTTCCAAGTCGGATCACGAGGCAACCGCGACGCAAATTGAAATTTGCCCTCTTACACTTTTTAAAATATTTAACATTCCAGGGGGTCTTGTTTGTTTTCAACGATGCTCGACTCTTACGTAAACATCTCTGGGCTAGTAGGAAGAGAGTTAATAAGACATTTTTAAAACTTTTCAACGCTACGTTAGCCAATCTGTGTTGAGTCCAGGAGTAGCATGATATTCATTAAATCAAATGAAACGCTCTCTATTCACACGTTAACTCTACTTTGCAGTTTCTGAGTTACGTAATACTTTTATGAATTCATCCATTTACCTAATCCTACCCACATTTTGTCTCAACGCCAAGATATCTGGCGCACTAAATACTGCTTTAAATGCTTTTTACCAGAGTTCAAATCTGCATGTTCACTTTAAGCAACTAATTTAAGCTGACAAAAACCACGCACTCACATTTAGTTGTTTTGTCCCGTACTCATTATTTTACTTGAGTGGCTAACCCTAGAATATCCTTGGCTATTAACCACTAGTACGGGGTGCACGATAAATTCGGACTTTTCATATATAAATCAGGGTGTAGTCCGGTCCAGAAGGTCCTTAGATAAACCCAGTGGTATAAAGAGGAGAGGCATTATCCGTAGCAGCTGGTCCGTCGCGAACTCTGTCACATTACACTTGGGTTTATGTGTGCCGGAATCTTATTGTAAGGCAGATCACACACTGAACTTGCACACTTTATGATTGTAGTAAAACGCAGAGCGATCAGAGATTACATTAAATGTATCTAGTAATTAAGTGAATACTAAAGTGTGAAGAGGTATAATAATAATTTTAAACATAACTTTGTATTGTTTTGAGAAAATTTTGAACATAATCTTTTTTTTTCTCTGTTATAAAGAGTGTTCTCACTAGGCTCAGACGCAGTCGTGGCCTTTAAGTTGATCTAAAGACAAGAGAACTCCTTTTACATATTCTACGTATAAAATGTAATAATTATAGAAGAAGGTACTCTTAGTGGTGCGCATTTGAGACAGTATGGAAAAGCATTTAGTGAAATAGTCAATGCGTCAAAAGTGTTACAAACCAATACCTACAATGATCACGATGATTTGCCACCTCTAGTGTAAAGTCACCACTATGTTCCACATTTTTTTTCCAATCCTACACAAATTGAAACTTGTACCGGAGTGTTTCGTGTAATTGAAACATTTATGTGGCGTGGACATTCTTTTGTATTAGACTATTCGACTCGAATCTAGAATAGGATCGTAATAGATACCTACCAGGGGTGGACAAGGGCTTTCGAAAGTACATTTTTATCTATTTGTATAATAGGTAAAGGCTTAAGGCATCGTTGTAGTATTTTATTTTCCTTTGTCATTAATTATGTGTGAAGTACCTGTTTTTTTATACATTTTATTTAATTTTAAGTATAATATTGAGGTATCGCAAATGATCTTTGAATGTCAATAGCGGTTAACAGTAGTGTCAGCTTTTTACTTGTTATATGATAATTAAAACATCATTAACGTATAGGTAAATCAGTTTAGCTCTTATTATAATATAAGTCATTAATTAACAAAGTGGCTTTTCGGGACGGGACACACAACAGTAAGCACGATGACTAGCGAGGTCGGCGCCCGGAACCAAAGTGGCGGCCGTTATACCGCCTCCTGTCAAACTGCTTCATGACGTCATGAGTGTTGCCAAGAGTAGTTACATTCGCATTTGTTTTTCAAAGTGCCATGGGTTAAATTCAGTGCAAATTCATTACAATGTAACATGAAACTTTGTGGGTTCGCATCTCGCCACAAGGTACTTCTTTTTTCGAGTCTAGACACTTTTCTACCTTACGTTCTCATTTTTTCTGTTAGAATATGTCTGACACAAAAAAAAAATATAAGTTAGCATTCAAAATGATCTCCCCGTACTGAGTTTTTCAGGCAGCTTTTACTCTTGATGAACCTTTAGTAAAAGGGCAAATACATGTGTATCTTTCTCTTCTTTTTTCATCATGCTCCTTTTATAAATTAATTATTTATAAATCCATATTATGTTTGATAAGTAAGATCGGTAGAAAATTCTATAAAGAAAACAAACAAAGAATAAAAGAACACAACGGTTTCTTTTGGTCTTACAAGGTTCTCAAAGATCTTTGTAAACCAGTTCCAAAAATATTGTATCTGTATCGTTTCTCTCGTTTTTATTAAGTGACTAGTAGCCGGCTCCACCCACGTGTTTGTTGGTTATCGCACTAAAGGGTAGACTATATATTTTCTTAGGATATAATCTATCTCTATGCCAATTTCATCTAAATGAGCAGTTTATGGGTGAAAACGTATCAGACAGACAGACAAAGTTTACTTTCGCAATTTTTATAATATTACCTATGAATGGATAACGATTAACGGTGAAGATAGGCACCTATAACAATCACGATTACATGAAGTAGAAAAGCATAAAACTTAGATTCAAAACCTTTTTTTAATGCTTATTTCAAAGTCATAATATTCCCAGTCGAATTTCCTTCCTTAAATCCGGACATCCGAGTTCATCTAGACTTCGCTTTTAACAAGCGATGAGAAATAAAAGTCACTAAAGATGTAAAAGATATTGAATTCATTCGTATTTCGTGTTCTGTGAGCAATCAATTATTTTTAGAAGTTTGTCTTAAAGCATAAAAGGCTGTAACAGATCTGCATGGTCTGTACCACGATGTAAAACATTAGGAAACCCATTAAAAAATGTATGTTAATTGATTAGTAAAAAATATATTATTGTTTTACGACGTCTTATTACTCGTATTTAACAGCTTGTAAAATATCTATCATTAATCTGTGGCATATAAGGCATTTAGAATAAAACCACGTTACAGGACTTAACTCTTCTTTCGTTACATGTTTATTATTACTTTATACCCGACGACGTTGCGATTACTTAACAGCGATCGTGGTCACGGGTAGATTTTGCTAAGTGTTTATGATAAATACGTCACTATGTGTATATTTAGAAAGTACCTATATTGTAAGGGCTAAAACTTTATGATTCGTATGACAGGATCTTGTTTTGATTACATGATTTTCCTGTTCCCCCCTCGTCCTTCTTGCCCATCCGTTTCTGTGTAGTGTTTTGTAATTTCAGAAGTGCTACCTGACTTGTTACCAACCGCACTATCGCCGACGATAAGTCAGTCACTAGAGGAGAATCGAGGAAGCCCGTGTCAGAGATTTGTCTTTTATACCAATACAACGTCTTTTCCTTATCTATAAAGACTTGACAACACGCGAGTGTACGTATACTTATCTACCCCTGTGCCTCGAGCCTCGAGTGTGAGTTTTCACTTTCCAAGGTAATACTATCGCATCTCCGTTAAGTTCTCAATCGATTAAGAGAGTAAGGAGTATTTTTAACATATGACATTTATAACAAAAAATAAACATCAAAAGATTTTATCTTAGACAGGAATGGTCGAACAGAAAATGACAACTTCTAACGCTACGGGCACTACTCGCCCAAATCATAGTGAAAGTCAAATATTTTTAATAATAATTATTTATGTTTGTAAGATAAAAAATGCTTATAAGTAGTTAAATAAAATGGAATACATTTTCATGTTACAATCAAACCTCACAAAATAAACGTTTGAATTGCCATGTTTATCAAACACAATAGATCCTATAGAATGGTTTCACAAAAAATATGAGTGGATGGAACAAAACGAGCTTTCAGTGGAAACAAGATCGAGATACGTATTACCGTGGAAACTGGAAACATAAAAACGTCAATTTCGCTCGAGCTATTAAATTTCGCATTTTTTTCTTTGTAATAGCGGAGCGATATTTCATTTGCGCCCTTCACGCTCTGTAATTTTATTACGGGATCAATTTTACGATGTTCGATACTTTTACGGCTGTTGAGTCTTAAACGCAAAGGGGTTACGACGCCCAACCTTTGTTCTTGTAAGACATATTGAGAACAATTCCAGATAGAAACGGTATTTTATTACCACAGTCGATACTTTACCGCTTTGTTCAAAAATAGTTAGATAGTGATTGATGGTGCTTAAATTGTATTGATCGCATGTTCTTGTGAAGCAAACAACCTCTCGTAGCGTCGGAGAAGAATTCACCGTTTTTCTAAACTAATAACGGTCATTTCTTACCCTACTACACGCTCTGCTCTACGAATCATGAAATTACAGTCATTTATGTTTCTATAATGATAACAGAATCATTATATTTGATGACCGGCTGGCCGAGTGGTTTGTACCCCTTGCTACTCGGTCAGAGGTCTCGGGTTTGAATCCCGGTAGGAGCAGATGTATGTATGATGAGTACGAGCATTTTTTCTCGAGACATGGAAGTTAATATGTTTATTTAGTATATTTCAAACATTTATGTATATACATTTATCAATTATCAATATTCCTCCGTGATCCTGAATAGATAAAAGGTGTAAGTGTAAGATTATTATTATTATGTATTTATGCTAAAATCTCAGCTCGCTGCTGGTAGGTAAGTAAAATCAGCTACGGGTTAAGCCAAGTAACTGATCTGTTTTATTTATATTATGATTTTTTTTTATTTTAATTATAATTGTAATGGTTCCCAAACGGGATAGGTCAACTCGCAATAGGTCGAATCACTTTTTATAATCACATTTTAATGTTTTTGATGCGTTCGCGCCTGGCCGGTAATCAGGAGACGCGGGTTCGAATCCCGCCTGGAGCATAAAATTTTGTCATCATTTTCTTTCTTTATTTGTCATTGCCAATTTTTATATTATTATTTTTTTAGATCGCTATCATAGATTTTTTTATATAGACTTTAAAAGCATTGAAATTTCCTGTTAAAGTTCTATTTCTACTTAAGTTTCGTTTTACACAGACTCTCATGGGACATTGTAATGCAAAAGAGTTGCATAAATGTATACTTTTCGAGACCTTTATCATATGAAATTCTTAGATTACTGGATGCGACAATTTAAATTCAAATATCATTACACATTTCCTTTAATGGAGAATGTGTGCTCATGTCCTCGGAATATTCTCATACTGGGGGATCCGTGCGATGTTTATCTACTCGAAGGAATCCGTGCTCTATTCAGAGTAGTATTGAACAACAGAATTTGTAATCATACTATCTGCATGTGGTTTTGCCCACGTGAATATTCTCTGATCGCAGTGCGATAAGGCTTTGTATCTTGTAGTATTTGAATCCTTTTCGTTTGTGTATATATTGTGTACACACAGTTCTTCACTTTGGCTATCCAAAGTAAATAAAGAGAAGTACGTCAACTCTGGTCCCGTGCGGTAAATAATTATCAAATTCGGTATAGTTGGTATCGTTTACTAGTGGTTATTAAACAAGTGGCGCCCGCGTGGTTATTGGTTATCGCACCAATGTATCGACCCAATCCCTAATTTTACACCTTATAGCTTAAAAATCGACACATTCTAAAAAAGGTAAGTATCTCTCAATTATATTTATGAGTGTTTATGGTCACATGGTCTTAAATGGTCACCTTAGAAAGGATTACCTTTAGAAGGTTTTCTTTTGTGACACTAAGAAGGGATTGTTCGATATTAAGGGGGAGAAACGAGGTAGCAGATTTTGTATCAGCAACAAACTGCATGAGTCACATATTTGTATGAAAAGCGACGACCGGCTGGCCGAGTGGTCGGTGCCCCTTGGTGTACAGGCTACTCGGTCAGGAGTCCCGGGTTCGAATCCCGGTGGGAGCAAATATTTGTATAATGAGTACGAGCATTATTTCACGAGCCATGGATGTTTATATGTTTATTTAGTACATTTCTAGTATTTTATAACATATTATTATCATTATTTCTTCATTATCCATCCGGTATCCATCTATGCCACAAGCTCTTAATGATGCTTACTCTGGGCTAGATAATAGGTGTGAGTGCATGAATATTTATTATATTTATAAATTATTCCCTCTACGTCGACTCTCTTTACGCCGATTCTCGCTACAGTAACTCTCGCTAAGTCGCGTCCGAGCTTGTATTAAAAAGGTTTGTTGAATGAGGGGACAGAAAAGATGAACGCCCGTATTCACAAACGATACTTATGTAAGTAAAGGAGCAATACTATGCGAAGTAGGGCATTTCTCAGTGGGTTCACTATGTCAAGCCTTTCAATTCACAAACAATACTCAAACGAATCTTTACTATGAGGACGCATAGCGTTTAATATAGCTCTGTGATTGGATTTGATGAGTGTTACGTAGTTCACTTCACTAACTGACATTTCAATTTTATTGTTTATTCGCTTTTAATCGTAAACTCCGTAGTGATTCCTTTTTTTTTGGTGAGTTAGACACTGCGTTGATTAATATAGCTATCAGACTGCCTTAGCTAAGTGTTCATTATGACAAACGCATAGTGCTGATTGTCACTCAAGTATTGTTTATGAATAGGAATTTGGCATCCTGTGTGTCCGCGGGCACTGTGAGACCTCATAGTGTTGTTTGTGAATACTGGTGAAAGAGTACTTACTCCTCAATAAAAAATTAAAATACCTTTTTCAACATTTGTCAAATTTCATGTTTCTAGCTTCAATAGTTTCAGCAGGGCGTTGATGGGTAAGTCAACCAGCACCTTTATATAGATGACCTACTTCTCTATATTTACTTTGATACAGTTTAGAGGTAAATATTGCCGTGGTTTTCCCAGGGGGCTACAGCATAAGGATAATCATATCAAGATAGACATAAGAGGTTTTTACGGAGACAGCAATACGTGACTGTTTCTTATGTTTTTGTTACGGTGGTCAGGTAGTGTTTCTTTATATGTTTATGTTACAGGCAACTTGAGAAGTCCGTTACTATGACTAAAATGGCCCACATACTGAGAGAACAAAACTTTTATACTTAAGCACCTATCTGTCTATTTGTTATATCTAGAATCCATAACACAAGATCTGATTGATGCTTACTTTATGTTATATAATAGGTGTTAAGTGTATGAATGAATATTATATTCAGTTATTATAAGCGGCGGTAACCGCTTACCACCAGGTGGGCCGTCAGCTTGTTTGTCATCTAGTTGTATGAAAATAAAAAATAAAATAAATAAATTATTTCAACTCAGGAACCAACATTGGGTCAGCTTTTCTTTATACCTACCTACAGAAAGGGTAACAAGGTCGCGTAGTGTCGTTGTGGCCTGAACTCTGCCTGTTGATGGTAAAATTCCTCCCCGTCCTTCTCATTCGCTTAAAAAGGGATTGATGGTGCTAAGAAATGTTACTTTAGATAACAGATAAATAATCCAATTACCGATTAGGTAAACTGTATTAAAATTTTAATTTTAGTGAAATATCGAAAGACGTCATCTGTCCTTTTGTATAGTACGATGAAAATGGAAAATAGGCAGTTGACTTCAATTGAGTTTTAGTAATATATACCTACTAGAGATTCAGCAGCAATGATTCATATGTAAAATATTTCAATATTGTTATTCGCATTCAGGTACAAACATTAATATATCAGATATGCTCATAGGTATAGCATTTTGATTTATGATACTTTGACTGTATGATATATTTTTTTCATAATACGTTTGAGTATTTCTCTCTTCTAATCGACTCCAGCATCGAGTAAGTCTCCAGTGCATTGTCTCAAAGAAAGTAGTAAACGTTGAATATTAGTAACACTTTAAAGAAGTGATAGTAGATCACGTTTGTAGAGCCATCATAATGTGAAATAAAAGGTATATATCTTTCTCTTTTTTCTATAGTGTTTCTAAAACATGGGTTCACTTGAACGAAGAAAGAGATTATTGACCAAAAGTCTGTCTTCGCACTTCTCGTATGAAATCCACTTTCCATTTAACATTTTTTATCAAAAGTTACGTTTCTGCTTCGAGTAGGGACCTACTTACATCTCTAATCAGTGAAGGTTAGTAGTTAGCTTTGTTCGCTTCTTTCTTTCTCTCGTGAGACGAAACAATTAGCAACAATGGGATTCCAATTCACTCCCGAACTTTTCTCAGCCAACACTGTTTCTGCGAAATCTACTCGTAGTTCATTTGCTTTTAATTGCCAAAAAGGCTTTGAATAGAATAGAAATTTTAAAAATTCATATTACCAACTTATTCTATCAAATAGACTGAAATTAAAACAAGTCACTAATGTAAATTAGTGTACATATGTTCCCATCATTCCTGTAAGATGGCTCTTTAAAAGAGAAGTGTAAAGGAATCATCCGGAAAGGTGGAGGCGACTAGGGCAGTAGGAATATGAGTGTTTATATTGCGCATAGGAATGCATTCATCTTAGGGGAGAGTCAGGAATATTGTACCGTCGGATATGTTGCACTACCTCACAATTTTCTACCAATTGTTATTATACTATCTAAGTTCGGTGGCAGCACAAATGTAATTGTAAGTCCTAGCACCGCCTTCAACTAGTCCAGTTAGCACATTTTGTGTTAGACATTAAAACGTTTTAATTGGTGTTTTAGGCAAAATTTGAAGCCTTTGCCTAAGGAATCAACTCATAATAAAGGTGTGTTATACTTAATTTTGCAATATTTTTTTTGCAAGGTCCGTCATTATCTTTTTCTTGTAACATTTTTTAAAAAATAACTTGCTTGTTTGGTAAATCGTACCACCGTAAATTTTTCTTGTACAATTTACCCGACATGATAACATTGTGTATTTTTTCAGATGGATAATAAAGAAAGTACATATTTTAATTGAATTAAGAAGATCTAGAGACGGCGCTGTTAGCTTCAGAAACAAAGAAGATGAGTTTGAACCAGATATTCTGTTCTGAAACCAACTATTTAGCAAGTTACTAAAAAAATGCTAACTATTCAAATTACAAAAAGGAAAGCCCACTACTTTGCATATAGAGTTGGAAATATAGTTACTTTAATGAAACATATTCTGGAGCTGTAATAGCTAGGTTTATGTTCGAAAACAAGTTTCGTACAATTACAAGTAAAGAAAGAGGGTTTCACACGCCTGCTGTTTGCTGTGCCAGTGTTGCTGGAAAATTTGTCGTTTATTACTTATATTTAAAAGAGCGACATAGAATCCTGAATTTGCAAATGGTCCACCTGCATGAATAATTGTCTTGTTACTATTTCAGAATCAGGCTACATAAATTCAACATTGTTATGGATTCAACATTTATCAAGACAATCAATTATATTTGCTGTGAAGGCATTTTTTTTAATTCATGACATTATTTTTGATGATTATTAAAAAATCAATTAACACGTTATTGTTAATTTATTAAACTAAAGTGGGTTACACAAAATTTGTCAATTATTAAGACCAAACATCAATTAAATCTCAATGCACCAATGAGATTTAATTTACCATACCTATAGTGCAATTGAATCGACTAGTCGGATAAATTGTGCCAATGGCGAGCTTGTAGAAAAATTAATTTTAAAAGAAATAAACAATCAGTGCGCTATTGACTTTGCGGTACAAGCTAAATGAATCACACTGCTGCAGTGTGATTCACAAACAACTATATTCGACATCGAATTTGACGTCTGACAAAACGACGAGCTGCCATTGATTTTGACGTACGCACTGCGCTGCGCGAAAGCGTATTCACTTATCTCTATGTCGGTCTCTTGGCTGTGTATAATTGTCACTGTTTTGGTTATACGAAATGAAGCTCAATCGGTATTTTTTGTTTTTGTTTTTGTTGTGTTAAAATTGTATCGTAATGACTTTATTCAATATTTGATTGATTTTTACATAAAGATATAAAAATCAACAACTTATTAGTTCCGGCTCACGTAGTGCTCGTCGTCGGAGCTCTGGTGTCGCCAACGGTTGTCAAACAAACGCCAAAAGCTGGCATGGCTGCTGACTTTAGAGAATCGCATAGGAGTGCTGAAGCGTCAGAATCAATGGCGGGTATTTCTGTTAGTGTATCGCACTGCTGTAACTGTTTAAAAAAAATGCCGTCTGTTAGCAAGTCGTAACAAGGTACCGTGGCAGTTGGCAGGCGCGTCACGTAGGGAGCGCAGTAGCGCAAGGCGCGCCTGAAATTGAATTATACTATCAGACCACGCGCTAAACATCTTACCTTCACAGAACTGTTGTGCTACTTGAAGTCGAGACTCTTAAATGAGAATACGAAACATTGTATAAATCTATATCAAATATCTGTACGGCAGCTGAACGTCAAAAGTCAATTATAATTTTTGGCGTGATGTTACCATTGAAATTCGGCGTCTTTTTGAGTGAGACAATCCACAACGACTACTTGAAAGACGTTATTTAGTATGACATAACCTTGAGACCTTACCCCGACGAACCGATTGACAGAGATAAATTATTGACTTTAACTTAGTATTAATTTCGCAAGATTCAAAGCTGTTATTTCGATAGTTGATAACAGAACATGTTGATGTGCTTTCATATCATTTGCAACACGTCACTTCGAAATGAGGCTCGAACGAAAACTCGGTCACGGTTCTCGGCTAAAAATGACTGAATTTCTCGGCCATACCCGAGACATTTGTACGGTATGGGTTTCACGTTCGTCGCTGGGTGTCAGTATGGCAGTTAGTGGTCGATTGTGGCATTATGCAAAAAATCTTGCATATTACTATCAATAATGTAAAATTTATTTTTTTCACGATTTATATATTCTTGGCCTCGGTTTTCGGTCTCGGCCGAGATTTTACTTTATTCTCGGTGTCGATCTCGGCCGAGAACGGAAATCCTCTCTCGGTTGACCCTTACTTCAAAATATTCTCTCGTCTTAAAATATTGTTACCTATGAATTTGCTTATTTACCCATGTATTAAATACACACTTAAATATTTATAATACTTATTGTAACAATACAAAACAATCTTATAATGTTTTGCTTATTCTTTCTGATAAATACCTCCTTGCCGGAGGCTCTTTAAGATGTCATAATGTCATTGTCATGATGAGTGTGATGGACATTGTCGTAATTAATCATATAAATAATGTAAAACTGTAAAGACAATATTGCTTAATTGAGAATTGTAATATACAATAAATTGGCGACCAGATGTCGGAAAATACAAAAAAAACTAAAGAAAGTACGCGCCTCATTACGAGGATTACTCACAAAAGCAGAAACTCACTTAAGTAAGGTACGTAATCTACCAAATGAAGAAATCGATTCCAGATTGAACTCCATACATGACACACTACAAAAGTTACAAAATATACAAAGAGATATAGAATTAGATACAAAAGATAACAAATTAGAAGACGAAATACAATACAGATTTAATTTTGAAGAAACTTACACTACAATTAAAACCAACCAACCAAAAAAAAATACTTGATATTACGAATTCAAATAACACACAACCAGAAACCTCGACAATTACGATGCAGACAACTAGTGACAACAATAATATAGAAAAACATCCAAAATTGAATTTTCAACCATTTGAAGAGAAAGAAACGTTCCAAAATTTCAAAAAAAGACTCAACGTTTTCTTTCTCATGAACGATATTAATAATTCAGAAATGAAAGTGTACACGCTCTTGTCTAAACTATCTCCAGAACTACACGAAAAGCTCTGTGACTTATGCTCTCCAGAAGAAAGAAAAATTAAAAGAAAACAACTTAAGAGTATAAAAAAAATGACAATTCTTCAAAAAAAGCATAAACTATCTAGGTCACATAATAGATAAAAATGGATTACATAAAAATGGGGATAAAGTTAAAGCTATTTCAAAAGCAGAGCGACCGACTAATATAAATGAATTAAGAACTTTTCTAGGGATGTCTAACTATATAATAAATTCATACCCCATCTAGCTACACTGACACATCCTCTGAATGAATTATTAAAGAAAAATTCGAAATACATTTGGACAACAGATTGCGAAAGGAGTTTCATAACCATTAAAAACGAAATTATAAGTGACAGAGTTCTAACCCATTTTGATCCAACAAAACCTTTAATTCTAGCTACTGACGCATCCCCTACAGGACTAGGAGCCGTATTATCACACCGTTTCTCTGATGGCACAGAACGCCCTATTGCCTTTGCGTCTAGAACCCTAAATGAAACAGAAAAGAAGTACAGTCAAATTGATAAAGAAGCGACGGCCATTTATTGGGGCATTGAGAAATTCTTCTATTATTGCTACGGTCGGAAATTTACTTTGATCACCGACCACAAGCCTCTCACGGCAATATTTCACCCACACAAGACACTTCCAGCAATGAGTACTATGAGATTATTCCATTATGCTCATTTTTTGTCAGGATTTAATTATTCCATTGAAAGAAATCTATAAAAAATTTGAATGCCGATTTTTTATCAAGATTTCCAGTAGAGAACCCACATAAACACTTGAAGAACCAGCATGCTATTTTTCAACTAGGTCAGATTAATAAACTTGAAATTAGCCCAGAAATTATAGAAAAAGAGACGAGAAGTGACAGCGAACTGGCGAGTTTACTGTAGGCTTTGAAGGTGGGCAGTCTGTCGAAACTTTTGGTTATAATGATAATTAATTGTGGGAGGCTGCATATGAAAGGAACGCGAGTTGTTATACCAAAAAGTTTACATTCGCGCTTACTGGAAGAGTTACATGCGGGTCACATAAGAATTGTTAAAATGAAATTGTTAGCCAGGAGTTACATTTACTGGAAAGGCATAGACCAAGATATCGAAAACAAATCCAAATCTTGCAGATCCTGCCGATTACAACAAAATGAACCCAGGAAGTCTCCAACGCATCATTGGGAAGAGGCAACTACTTACACCGTGGGAAAGAATCCACATAGACTTCGCAGGGCCAATATTAGGCAATCACTTACTGATTCTAGTCGACGCATACAGTAAGTGGGTGGAAATTATACTAACAAAAAATATTACGAGCGAATGGTGCATAGCTAAGCTGAAAGACATTTTTTGTACATTTGGCTTTCCGAAAATACTCGTTTTAGACAACGGTAGACAATTCACGTCCCAAGCATTTGAAACTTCTTGCTAAATCACGGCATTATCCACAGAACTTCAGCACCCTACCATCCCGCAACTAATGGACAAGCCGAACGGTTTGTTCAAACGGTCAAAAGAGCACTACGGAGTATGGCGGGGGAGAGAGCAGATCTAACCGACAAATTGATCCAAATTAAACTCTGTCTTCGCCGCACACCAATCAGAGATGACCTATCGCCATATCAATTGATGTTCGGAAGAGAGGTGCGGACGAAACTTCAAGCCATGATCTTTAGGCCTATTCGGAGTCAAACCAGAGTAGCTGAGATCGAGGGGGTCTCCAGACATTTCGCCCCGAATGATCGGATACAGGCTCGCTGCTACAACGGTGCCAGTAAGTGGCAGTTCGGCCGAGTGTCCCGCCAGCTCGGGCAGCTCACTACGAAGTGCTGACGGATGCAGGTGAGACGTGGCGTCGTCTCGTGGATCAGTTGCTGCCAGCGCCTTTGGTACCAGTGACGTAATTGCGGCCGAGGGCTTATATATACCTCCTTGTCGGAGGCTCTTTGAGATGTCATATGTTTGAGGAGCTCGGTGGCGTAATGGTTTGAGCGCTTTGGTTTCGATAGGAAAAATACAGCAACTTTCGCCATGGTCGATCCTGGGATGGGTCAATCAAAGTTTGTTATCTCGAGCTCCTCCGTGCTTCGGAAGGCACGTTAAGCCGTTGGTCCCGGTTGTTCCTGCAACCGCTTTAACCCACCAACCCGCATTGGGCCAGCGTGGTGGTGCTATGGCCCAAACTCCTCATGTGTTTCTTCCATGTGTGAAGGCCTGTGCCCAGCAGTGGGATGATAATGAAAAATGGCGGTCTTGGCACTACCCAATGGCATTCTCTACCTTAACCGCAAAATACTCAAAAAGCGATGCACAGCACTAAAAAAAATATTTTGAACAAACTAAAGTTAAATAAATTTAAAATAGAGACTCGTTATACCCTATTAGTGCTCCTTTTGTACTCAGTAGAATGCCAAAACAAAATAAACACACAATGAGACTCACCATATTAAGGCTCGGGCCGAGAAGAGAACTCGGTCTCGGTTCTAGGCTAAAAATGGCCTCATGTGTTTCTCCCATGTAGGAAGGCCTGTGCCCAGCAGTGGGACGTATATAGGCTGGTGATGATGATGATGTCATTGTCATAATTGAGTGTGATGGACATAGCCATAATTAATCAAATAAATAATGTAAAACTATAAAGACAATATTGCTTATTTGAGTATTGTAATATACTTTCTGTTCCTACCATTAAACAATAGAAAATAGAGTAAAAACAACCATAAAGCATCCCATAAATATTTATACCTACGAATGAAAGAGGAAGTATGGGCAAGTGCACTTGTTCCCTGGTATGCCCAGGGGAGAATGCGAATCACGTCCTGCCAGGAGAATTCCTCCGTCTCAGTCGATGTCTCAAATTATCTACCAGACAGAATGCACTATAGTTGGATAATCCGAAGCACTCGAGAATAGTTCGTATGTGAGATCCTAATTTATGTCGTCTAGAACATTCTGGAAATCTTTTGGTATTTAAGATGTTTCTAGTGGCTTAGTCCCATTTAAGAAGCTTTATTTTGTCCTTCTTAGAGATAAAGTCTGTGTTTTGAACTGTGAATTTGCGTAGACTCCGTAACGCGGGAGCGACAAACAAAACTAATTATTTTTAAATTTATTTTGCGTGGTGCTTTTATGACGATTGGTAGATGGATACAAAGCACACGAGCAAAATAAGAGTCTAGAAACATACTCGTGTAACTGTGGGTCGTCATATGAATCAAATTATAATAATAAATCCATATAATATTTTTTTTCTTTTTTATTCAACTAGATGACAAACAAGCTGACGGCCCACCTGATGTAAAAAGCATGTAAAAATATTAACATTTTACTTTCCGATAACATTTAGTCACTAGTCAGTTTATTTTTATAAGCCTAATGTATTATTGTAAATGCGAAAGTGAGTTTGTTTGTTTATGTTTTTTTATCACGCATTCACGCCTAAACCAATAAACTGATTTACGTGAAACTTTGTACGGAGACAGTTTAAGACCCTGTTAGGAAATAATAATACTTTTTAAAGCGAAAACCGATATCCACGAAGGCGGAGCTGCGAGCGAAAGCTAGTATTAGTATAAAAAGGTTCCCCTTTGGTCGATCAACAGTCATTATAAAAATTTACAGATAACAAGCAACGAAATTCAAAGTTATCATTTCGCAAATCAACGTTCCATTTATTTATGTTTCACGAACTTTACATCCCATAAAGTAATTTCTTCATAAATTGTCATTTTGCAAAAGGATATAAGTAAATTTTTCCTAACACAAATACGTTAAACGACAAAGATCTATTGACCAATTTTTCTTTAATAATATGGTTACTTAGTCTAAAGACATTAGGCAATTTATGGTATGACACCGTATCATTTCTTAAATAATATCGCTATTATCGCGAAATATATCGCTGTAAAACGACACCACGTTGTCTTGTCTGCCCTACCCTAGAGTGTTATTTAAGCCCGCGAAGGCGCGGAGGGGCGAGGCGGCCCGCGAGCTGAGGAGCAGGTGGTTTTGATGACCAACGCCGCCGCTGAGGCTGGCCGGCTTGGCCGGCCAGCAAGCCGAAGCTGCGGTGGTGGGTAGAAACCATCTGCGAGGACGCCGGAGCCCCGCAGCGCCGGAGCCGTGACAGAAGCCATGTATGCTGCATGGTTGCATGCTGCTTGCTTGCATGCTTTAGGCTTGCTTGCATGCTGCATGCATGTTTATCTAGTCTCCATTACACAAGGAAACATTTCAAACAAAAAACAGAAGAAATTTTAGTAAACAAAAAGTTTGTAATTGAAATTTAGTCAATTAAATTATTTGCGAAATATTATTTTTGGTTTTTGTAACTTGTTGACATGTGAGTATGTCTTTTAATGCATTTTTGAAATGCCGGCTTGTCTTATGCATGTTTACGTTTTGATGTCCTCGTTAAAGCATTAGTTTGCGTAATGAAACATTGACAAATGTTGCTTGTGAAATTGTAATTTGCCAATGATTTGTGTGTGAAACATTAGAGAACCGTATAAAAATGCTAATAAAATAACAATAATTTTAAACCGATGTAGGATTGTATTGTTTATCTTACTTTTATTGTTTTGTTGATTATGTAAGTGTCCTATTGTGCAATAAAGAATATTTGATTGATTGATTGATTGAAGGTATATCAAAACAAAAATATTTACAGTGGTCATAATTTTAGTATGTCACTTAGTTAGAATTCATTCAAACACTTCATACAGTTGGTGTCAACATAAACCCACAGATAGGCATACCATAATTTAGGTAGTTACCGAATTCTCTATGGTTTTTAATAATTTAATTATTAAAAAATGCTAATTCCGCTACAATGTTGACGTAAGTAACTAATATTTTGGTAGTCTTGTCGGTCTAAATTCAAGTGGAAACTACGTCTGTGCCCTGCCCTGCCTATGATAAAATAAGATTAATACGCTCATCTTAAGAAAATTGTTAACGAGGTATGGCCATCCAAGTTAAGTTTATTAGTACTCAAACAACTATTAACTAACCACAATAACAGTTTTGCACACAAGCCTGGTAGTGACAGCTACGAAGACATACTCATGACCACTATTTATATTTATGTTACAGGCAACTTGAGAAGTCCAGTCACTATGTATAATGACTAACATAATACATAATTTATTGCACAAAGATACGAAAAAGGAAAAGTACAATAATAAAATAATAATATGGGTGCAATAAAAAAAATTACAACTTAACTTTCGACTACCTGTAAACTCAAAAAAGTGACTACTTCTTATTTGAATACCTAGCCAAAAATAAAGTTTCCTATGTCCGTTTTCACTAACCATTCCCTAGGCTTAGGCCACTCCTAGTGACGTTGCTCTCTTTCTATCTCCTTATAAACTGAAATAAAATAAATAGACTCTTAACGCTAGCAAAGGTTAGTGAAAACGTGTAGTAGAGATGCACCGTTTTGTTAAATCAAATAAACTGTAATTATACTTTGCCAAATTTTTGTTGCTACAACAATAACCGAAGTAATTTGATGAAATATTTTTTTCAGTGTATTATTTAAAATTAAACTAAAAACACACATAAAAGTACATACTACCCCTACTGGGATTTGAACCCGGGACCACTGACCGAGTCAAAATTTTGATTGACATGTGGATCAGCTATAGCGAAAATTGTTGCCAAACTTATAATTATTTTAGTTACGAGTATAAGTAGGTAATCTAACTTGGAGTCAGGACTTAACCAATTCATCATCACCATCATCACCAGGCCTTCCCACATGGGAGAAACACTTATGCCAACACAACTGACGCAAACACTTAGCCATAACACCACCACGCTGGCCCAATGCGGGTTGGTAGGTTAACCCGTCAATCACAATTGAAAAATCAATTGTGTCTGGAATCTAATGCTTCCAGACACAATTGATTTTTCAATTGTGATAGAGCTTAAGTGGTATAACACCGCTCGACAGATTATAGCGGTTGCAGTAACAACCGCGACCGACGGCTTAAAGTGCCTTCCAAAGCACGGAGGAGCTCGAGACAACAAATTTTGATTGACCCGTCCCGGGATCGCCCATGGCAAAAGATGTTTTGTTTTGGTAATTGAAGCTAGAGCGTTCAAACCACTACGCCGCCAAACTCCCCTACCGTTTGTCTGGACCTAATTCTAAACAAAATTCTGAACTACAGCAACAATAGGTATAGAAAAGCAGGAAAGACAATGGTATTTCACAATGTGGTTAGCTAGCGAACAATGAAGTTTCGCATTATGTAGTATTATTTGGTCCATGGTAATATTAAGTCGAGGATAAAGTCGGTGTACGCTATTTTCTTAAATCATGCAAGTTGCTTGTTACTTTGGTCTTGTTCACAATGTGTTTGTTTGCATTTTAAAATAGCTCTTTCTACTAAGGCGAGAAGCTAAAAATGTAGAACTAAATCACCGAAGAGTACACACTTTCAAAGTGTTTTAGGTGAAGCAACTAAGTAATGAAAATAGTACCTCAGTCTCAGTAAATTGAAGTAACCTAGACATTGATTAGAGAAATAAGTGTGTGATTGTAAAATTATTGTGTATTTTTTCATCTCATCTTTCATTTTTCCATATGATTTGATACAGATGCTGACGGACAAACAAACAAAATAGGTCTATAATATGACTTGTGAACAAGTGATTGTGTTCATCACACAAATATCTTCTCCTAATGGTGATCGCGAAACAGAACGCTCAGTGGCGTAGTGGTTTTAGCGTACTGGTTTCGATTACGAAAACAAAACAACTTTCGCCATAGTGAATTCCGGATGGGTGGCTCCTCCGTGCTTCGGAAGGCACGTTGAGCCGTTGGTCCCGGTTGTAACTGCAACCGCTTTGACCCACTACCCCGGAAATTGGGCCAGCGTTGCGGTGGCGCCTAAAACTCCTCATGTGTTTCCCCCATGTAGGCTTTTGCCCAGACGTATATAGGGTAGTGGTGATGATGAGTTGGTAGACAAACTCGAAACCTTCTAATTAGTAGAATTTGTTCGTCGAATAAATTATATTCAGTAGTACCTACTCTCTCGAAGAATTTGAATTCCACGCTAAAAATACAAAATTATAAATTTTAGGTAACCCCCGGCGCCATTAATCATCTATCTAACACCATCACATTGAGATTGAGACTGTTCATAAGAGCCCAAGCAAGCTATATATATAGCTGTAAGTTTCTGAAGAATTAAGCATTTCCCAGACTTTTTGATGGTTTAAGATCAGCTCAAGGATAGTATGTCATGGGAATGTCACCGAAGTGGCAGTACACCAAATTTCAAATCAATCGGATCTGTAAAAGTTAGTAAAACCCTATAATCATGTAGGAAATGAGCTGATAGTCCTCAAACATCTGAACTGATCTTCATAAATTGTACCTAAGGACCATCGCAGTCACATCAGCTTCGAAAAAAACCGAATCAAAATTGGTCCATTCGTTTAGGCGCTACGATGCCACAGACAGACACACAGATACACAGACAGACACGTCAAACTTATAACACCCCTCTTTTTTCGTCGGGGGTTAAAAATAGTAAATTTTGTATTTATGCCTTTATTTTAAAGTGTTAATATTTTTTACTATTTGCCACAACTTTTATTACTCATTTATTTTTGGTCGGTACGTAGGTACCTACCTATATGCAGAATGCTCACATAAACGAGTTCACCCGATGCGACGCTTCGTGATTGCTGTAATATTGAACATTCCAGGAATGTGACGTCATAGCCTTTATTTAAATTGTAACGTATTTTATTACATGTTGCTATAAATGCCTAATATTTCCATTTTGAGAATTTCATTTAGACTGTAGGGAAGCAGAGCAGCGTTTTTCTAAACTAAATAATTTTATGCCGAAACTCCAGATTTATGGGAAATCAACATAGTACGTCCAATGAATTTCCGTGATTTTCTTGAAAATACACTAAATATACATACTTAGAGCTTTAATCATTTATGACAATGCATCTCTTGGTTGGTTTACTTAGCCCCTCTGCTAATAGTGATAAAATAAATCAACGACATACAATCATATATTACTCCACATAATAGACTAATGATTACGAATATAGTTTTCATTTATCACTTTCCTCGTACGCGTCTACACGATCGCAGATCAAGAGAAACATAACAATAATGACTGCTCCCTATTCCTTTGAAATAAGAGTTATCTTTGAAATGCCATAACATGTTTGATAAGTTGTAGGTATCGACATGGATTAGCCGGTAAATAATTGATCACAGAGACATAAAGTGGTGTACGTTTATTTTTTACAAATAAAGGAAGAATAGGAATTGCCCAAAACTACGGAACAAAACAGGTATGTTCAGACGACCGCACATCATGTGTAACAGTTGCAATACGAAAGCCGCCTCTATTACGAACGGTATAGGGGCGGTTTTAAGGTCAAACTATTATTGATATGCTATCGACTGTAATAAATCAGACTAATTTTGCTAAAAACAATGTCGATATACTCTATATATACCAGACATTTAATTTACCACTAAATCGCATTGAGCCAATGTGGTAGTTCTATGCCCCAAACTCTTCATGTGTTTCTCCCATATAAGAAGGCTTGTGCCCAGCAGTAGGACGTATATACGTCCCACTACGTCCCACGACGTATATAATCTGTTATAATGAGATATATAAAAAAAAACTCAAATTACGAATAAAGTCAGCATTATTTTCTACACATATACAGGATGGAAAAAATCTATAGGTCCTGGAGGGGAACTACTTTAAATCCTTTAGATAGCTCATTTTACGAAAAGGAAACATTCTTTTATTTTTGAAAAGAAACAAAACTGCATTCAAAGATCTTTCAAAAATTCGCTTGTCTCACCAACTAAAAATTAAAAAAGTAAACACTCTCTATTTTTGATACGAATTGGAAGGATTATTGTTCAGGATAAAATTTGTCTAGTAAACATTTGGTACCTATTTGAAATAAAAAAAAGTGAAAAATAATATTAATTAACGAAAAAATACTTTCAACATGTTAATCGATTTTAAAAATGATGAACGTTGTCGTTCGAATTTCAAATTATTGCCTCGCGTTGCAATAAAATATGCGTTCCATTTTTAACTTTTCGTCAGCTTGCCTAGTGTAAGAACGAATTGTGTATAAATTTATTATTACAATTTAATGATTTTCTTATCGAAGTCTTCATTATGGTACTTAGAGATGAATAACATTAGCAAACCTGTACTACATAGGTATAATATCTTTGGATTTTAGAGACAAGAAAATTAACGTATGACTTACTTGTTACAAATGAACATTACAGTACTAGGTATTGTTAATAAAAAACTTGAAATAAATATTCAATTTCATAGGTATCTCGTACGATAGATTAGGAGCAAATGTTTGTAAGACAAATTTTATCCTGCACAATAATTCTACCGATTCGTTTAATAAAATAGCGAGTGTTTATTTTTTTAATTTTTCGTTGATTTGATTCCCGGGTGAGACAAGCGAATTTTAGAAGATCTTTGAATGCAGTTTTGTATCTTTTTAAAAATAAAGGAATGTTTCTTTTCAGTAAAATGAGCCAACTAAAGGATTTAAAGTAGTTCCCCTCCAGGGCCCATAGATTTTTACATCCTTATATACCATCCATATATACCACACTTTCGTGGTTCTTACTACATAAAACCAATACGTATTACAAATAAAGAGTAAACAAATTACAATTTTGTTGAATTCCTAAAGCTAAGAATATAGGCACGATGAAACTCACCTGATCCAAGTAACCCTCCTAATCTCCCGTTTTAAGTAAACGTCGAGGACTTCACGTGTCATTTTTTATCACCGACCGTAAGTGACGTAGAATAACCAAACATTACATAACTTTGTAAGGTGTACTACTTAGCTGGCTAAAAGGCTTTGCACATTTAACCAATAAGTATTAACTATCGACTGAAAATCATTGCATATTGCAAATCATCAAGCTTTCCTATTAAATTAAGGAAATTAAAATTAGTATAAGCCCGCCTCTTTTCATTCGTGTAGAAAAGGAAAGGCAAATTTAATTTTAGTTTCAAAGTCAGACCAACCTGAGTTAGACTACTCTAAACTCAGGTTAATGTTTGTCGCATAACTTTTAATGTGAAGAGCAGAGAATTTTACAATGTCTCTGGGTTTTCAATGCTAGCAAAATCAGCTAAATAAAGGGTTTTTAATGTAACTAGACTGGCAAATAATTTTATAACCTGGCTGATGGTAAGGGGGTTAAAAAACAACATTGAACCTACCAATCACACAAACTTACTAATAATATAATTGATTGACAAGTCGATTTACAATTTGCCTGTGGTATACGAGTACGTATCTCTAAAATGTAAGCACTGTCGCATATTCAGGTGACTTATTTTCACTACAGTAAGGACGTAATTGATTTGGGCATGTAATTAATCGAACTTCTAAGAATTATCAATATTGTCCTCTAAAAATCGGACCTGCCTTCTAAATTAATTAGTCAGGCACAATACATGCGCTTCTAAAAATTGCTATATTAGCCGCAAATATCATTGATTTAAGCTTCTATAAATATGACCTAGTACGATATTAATTTTTAAGCATCTAAATTTATGACATATATTCAAGCAATAGCATCCAAAAAATCACCAAAAAAATTCTGTTATTGACATCTAATTTTATAACTTAGTGTGATTAAAAATAAAGTGAAACCTCAAAATTTATAACTCATACATTATCGTTTGATCATTAAAATCTAGCTACATAAACTTGCCATCTTTGGGGTAGAGGTGGGGTAAGGGTGGGTTGTCTATTGTCTAACAGAATATTTCAACACCATACAATATTGTTTTCGAATCTATCTAAACTATACATTTGCTCATGATATTTCACTATAATCGATCCAAGTCGCTTCCGTACAAATATAACCTACCGCCCTTGTCTTAAAAAGCGATTGGATTTCTGGCACTTTGCCGGCCGCTACCGCGGCACGCTCGCTTCGCTCGCTCGGCTCGTGCGTTGTCTTTCATGTTCTAATCTAACCTAATCTAAACCTATTGATTGTTTAGTTTAAACGAACCTAACCGAAACCTATTGATTGTTTAGTTTACACCGTTTTTTTTCTAGAAGCAATGTCGATGGCAAATGATGTTATGGCATGTAATAATTACGGCTTACAATGATTATAACAAATGATGTTATGGAAATTGATTTAATGGGGAACAAAGTTTCTAACACGTGACAAATATAGTAAACAATGAGTGACAGCAGCGGCCATCTCACTCGCGCTAAACAGATCGTGCAGTGTCTATTTTCATTATTATAGAATATTAAGTATTACTTTTGATGCTAAATTATAAAATATGATGTTCTTAGTTGAAGCTTAAATGATGTTTTTTTGAGGAACCTATATTGAATGTGTAAAATTTTAAATGTGGGCGAGTTACTAATTCCGTGGCTGAGTCATTAAATTAGGTGCTTAGGTATAAATGAGTGAGACAAGTTATAATTTTTCATTTTCCCGTGGCTTAGTTATTAATTTTGAGGGTGGTTGCCGTGTCAATAAAAAAATTTGCGGCTTGATTTATTATATCTCATTGATTTGCCATTACTTCATGACCCTCACCACAGGCTCGGCTGTATTTAAGCTAACTACTCTATTATCCATACTTATTATACTAATATTACTTACTTACCTGCTTATATTAAATGCGACAGTAACTCCGTATTTCTGCCTGTAACTTTTTCACTCCTACCCCGCCTCAAATTGGCATCGAGATGTTTTCATCTTGAGAAAAGACAAAGGCTTCCATTTGACGAGATAACCGACATTCACAGCCACTAGTACAAAATATTTTTATCTATAAATCAACAAACTTTTATGGCTCTGTTATTTTCAGCTTTAAAGACCAAAACAATGAAGTTAATAGTTCAATCAATCTAAATAAGCCTACGAAATTTCATTTTGTGCGACGATAAAGTTCTTGATAATAAAAATCGCATTTAAATGGCCGTTGTTGCAGAAGCAGCTAGTATTTTTTTATTAAACTAGAGCTCGTTAAACTGACTGCGGACGAATTAAATCAGAGGTCATTTGGTTTTACTGACGTCGATAATTGCTCTTGTGCCGCCCGCCCAACTGTTAAATGTGATCCCATGTAAATGTGCTGACGTAAAACGTAATTCAGTCCGGATTCCCAATTCGTAGAATAGTGTACGTATAATATGCTTCACTGATAAAATATTTACAATTTAAACAAGCGCATTTATTTCGAATTGACCAAACGTGTCTTTGTGCTTTTTGCCCATTGTTTAAAGTAAATATATTGTTGTTAAATATTTCAATGACATTAACGTCATTTGTATATAATTACATTGAGAATCACGCAGTTCATAGTGTTGGGAACGTTGTTATATTGTTAAATAATTGTACCTACGATAAAAAAAACAAGTATGCGAGGTACGGCAGCGGTGGCGGACAAAGCGTCATTTAAATTTAACAAGAGACGAGGGTTCAACACGGTTTGTCCAATGCTTAACTATTTTATTGTGACCCGACCCGGTTAGCACACGCCTTACTACCCTATATTTCTGATTTGATTAAGGTCGCCAGTGCTCAATCAAAAAGCTTTATATTCAGAGGAGGGGACTCGACTCCTACGCTGTCAACATATAGACTCTAGCGTCTATATATAGGCTACGATAACAGCTTTCTATCAGACGGGCCGTACGATTGTTTCTTTTGTCAAATCCTGCTTTAACGTTTTCAATAAATTGATCTTCTATTTTTTTTAATGGTGTGGAGAAGAAGGGAATTTGATAACAAGTAAAAGAGGAGGGGGCCTTCGAAAATGTAAGTTATTTTACACGTAAAAAGCATTGCAAAGTACATTTTTTTGTATGATTTATTAGATAAAGTGGCGTATAATCATTTTTATCCCTAGTAGTTAGTGGTTTTATTTCAAATCATAAATTTTGTTCATGCACCCATATTCGGTGGCCACTACCGAATCGTGACATCACAATTCTTCATAGTTTTAACCGACTTCAAAAAAAGAAGAGGTTACCTCAGAACTCCGTCATTTATAAGCCGATTTAAGATATAAATTTAATTAGATGTTTTTTTTATAAAAATTTTTTTTAGAGTTAATGCTACATTTCGTTGCGTATTTATTTTTGGTCGATATAATATGCAGAATGCTCAAAAAGAAACATAAAATAATATATATTCAACGGATCTTATTACATAGAATGCTTGTCGAAATCAGCGAGTTCACCCGACGCGGCGACGCTTCGTGATGTGATTGCTATGATATTGAACATTCCAGGAATGTGACGTCATAGCCTTTATTTGAATTGTAACGAATTAAATGTTTAATATTTCGATTCTGAGAGTAATGCATTAAAGGAATTAGAGCAGTAGATCAGCGCTTCTGTAAACTGAATCATTTTGTGCCGAAGCTCAGATGTATGGGAAATGAAGATAACATTCCCATTTATCTATAATTTCCTTGAGCGTACACTAAATATAGCTACTTTAGACAAAGTGCTTTGATGATTTATGATAATACATCGCTTGGTTAGTTTACTTAGCCCTTCTGCTAATAGTGATAAAATAAATCAACGAAACACAAACATAAATTACTCCACATAATAGACAAATGCTTATGAATATAGTTTCATTAATCACTTTCCTCATACGCGTCTACACGAATGCAGATCAGGAGTAACATAACATTGATGACTGTACCCTATTCCCTTGACATAAGAGTTATCTTAGAAATGCCATAACAAGTTTGTTATGTTGTAGGTATTGACATGGGCTAGCTAGTAAATAATTGTTCGCAAAAAACAACACTGTGGTGTAGGTACATCTTCTAGAAAGATTATAGGAGAAAACATTCAGATTTGATCTCTCTGTAAAAATCTAGAATAATGCTGAGTAATAGTTTTTAAATAAAACTTTTACCGTAGACACTATGCCAGAAAGGCCGGCTTTTACAGTAGGTATATTGGGACCAGCCGCAAAAGGCTGAGGAATGATGGCAATATTGCGCACTGTAATTTTTTAAAAGTTTTTTAAGCATTTCTATTCTACCACCAAAAGGACAAAAATAATATATAATAATAAGAATAAATAGTCGGCTATCGCGTCATAGAGTAGCCTATGTATTTACTCCGTATATTATCTATTGCCATGTATAATTTCATCTAAATCCGTTTAGCGGCTTAGGAGTGAAAATGTAACCGAGAGACAGACAGAGAGATTTAGATTCACAATTATAATATTGGTACAAATGGATAGGTAACTCAGAATTATGTTCATTTGCCGTGCTTTGCTACCCGGTAATAAGTGAAATTAATATTAAAATTAGAAGTGACATTCATGAAAATGGTGAATTAGTAAGACCAACATGATTTCGGTTTAGGTGGTCATAAAAAATAACATTGAACCTACCAATTACAAAACAATCTTCAGTACTAGACGATCTGCCTAGGCAGACAAAGAACTGCTGGATTCTGCAATAGATATGTTGACTGTATTCAAATAAGAGTTTAATTTTGACGCCAAATGGTAATTTTACAATGGAAATACTAAAACACAGTATTTTAATGTATTATTACGGAATTCAAATAATATTTAATATACAACATGCAATTAAATCACTCTCAAGTCACGTACACTAAACATCAATCTCAGTGTATGACGTCACTTGTTGTTATTCTGACAAAATAAAAACCATCTAAATCACCACAGCAATATCATTGCTTGGTAACAGGTGACGTCACAATTGAGTGATGGAGTTTTGGCGCGAAATTTGAAACGTTATTTAAGATACATGATTTTTAAAACATAAGTCGTATTAAAATAATTATGGTAACTATTTCGGGCTATAATAGCTACTCCTATAGGACATAAAACACTTTAACAAAATTTGTCAACATCCCTATTGGCCTCAAAGTTGGATGCCTTTATGTAGAACATATCGCCACTACAATCCGGCTGAATATTACAACGACGATTTTCAATATAGCTCGCCTTTTTGTGATGCGGCGTGTTATACGATACAGCTAGATGTTACATTATGTTGTATTCCTAAAGTATGGTCCCGAAAAAATTCACCTGCTCCAAGAAACCCTCCTAATCTACCGATTTAAGTAAACGGCAAGAACTTCACGTGTCCTTTTTTATCGCCGACCGTAAGTGACGCAAAATAACCTAACGTTACATAACTTTGTGTATTACTTGGCTAAGAGTTTTTGCTTATTTAACCCATAAGTATTAACTACTGACTTAAAAATCTTTACTTAGGCAAATCACTAATTTTCCAATAAAATGAAAAAAAATTAAAGTACAAACAGGTCTGTTCTTTCGTCTTAAAAAGGAAAGGCAATTTAATTTTAGTTTCGAAGTCAGACTCCCGTACCGTAAACATAGATTAATGTTTGTAGCATAACTTTTAATATTAAGAGCTGTACCTCTAGCACGAACACTTTTAAATTTCGAATCGCCATCGTATCGAGTAGTTACGTTAGCTTTTGTCTGGCTTTTGTTTGAAATTTTAAGCGTGCGTGAACGTTACGATTCGAAATTTAAAAAAAATCGTGCTAGGGGTATAGAGAACGTTACAATGTCTCGCTAGCAAATCAGGTGAAATAGAGTTTTTTTTTATTAACTGTGGCTAGGTCTATGGCTAATGGTAAGCGATTATAAAAAAAGATTGAACCTACCAATCACACAAACACAGTAATAATATACTAAAATGATAAGGCGATATACTGGGTGGCACATTTAGATCGGTCAGTATGGGAAAATCTGAAACTATAAGACGTACGAAAATCTCTTAGGAACCATGCCATCGATTTTAGTAAAAAGAAAAACTGCATTCATACATTTAAAAAAACAAAAAACGTGTACTCAGCTCGGGAATCGGACCTTTTTGAAAAATAAAACTAATGCTATTTCTATTTCGATATCGATTGTCTTGGTCTTAAGCAGTAAACGTTACTATGAAACACGATGTCTAAAATGAATAAAATGCATTGTTTTCATATCCTTTAATTTAGTTTAGTAAGTGTTCGATATTACCACCATTTTTTCAATACAACATTTAACTCGTTTAGGTGCATAAAATTGTCTCTATGGTTGTTTGTAGCTCTTGGCTGGTGTCGCAACTTGTTACATACACTGCTTTACATATAATTATTTGTGATAATATTATCTATCTATGATTGTAATTTCTTACTTCTATTAATCATACTTACACTAATAATCAATTGAAAAGCCTACTTAGAAAAAGTATGTAGATACAAAGTCGTGATAAACCTCATTTGAAAATGGAACGTCCTGGTTGTTGGAAATGTTGTATTGAAAAAATGGTGGTTATATCGAACACCTTAATAGACTAAATTAAAGGATATGAAAACAATGCATTTTATTCATTTAGACTTCATGTTTCATAGTAACGTTTACTGCTTAAGACCTACACAATCGATATCGAAATAGAAATAGCATTAGTTTTATTTTTCAAAAAGTCCGGGTTTGATTCACGAGCTAAGTGCACGTTTTTTTTAAAAATGTATTTTAAAATAGTATGAATGCAGTTTTTCTTTTTACTAAAATCGATGACATGGTTCCTAAGAACAGATTTTCGTATGTATTATAATTTCAGACTTTCCCATACTGACCGATCTAAATGTGCCACCATGTATAATTTGTCATTGATAAATGTATTAAATCAAATCAAATCTTTATTGCGAACTTAGTGTATATGTGTTGCCTTTTTCAGGCACTGCAACGTTAAAATGTATTTGTTTACGAAATAATAGTGATTAAAAATTAGTACTCATACTCAAATGAGTATGAGTACTAATTTTTAATTACTCATATACCACATTCAGGAGACCTATTTTCACACAGTAAGGACGTAACTGATTTGCGTGATTTAAATTTTACAAGACGCGGTTCGACACGGTTTTTCCAATACTGAACTCTTTTATTCTGACCAGAGCTGGGTAGCACACGCCTTTTTTTTATTTTTTACCAGTAGAAATCCATTAACGGACGGCGTGTGCGGGACTCGCCCAGCGTCTAAATTAACCCTGGGAATACCCGCTAAAATCCTGGATAACTCCCGTGCCTTAGTTTGGGGTCTGCGAAGCAAATTCACCAGACCACCCCCAGGCAACCCGGCATCGCGGCGATGGAGATTGCCCAGAGTTACCATGGGCAATTTCAGACGTGGCGGCCTTTGTATTGCGCGCGTGGGAGCCACCCGACGCGCACGGCCGCACCTAGGGTACAGGCAGACGGGTGATTGCCACCCGCCTTCTTGCGCCTACCTGGGGTAGCACACGACTTACTGTGCTATATTCCTGATTTGATTAAGGTCGCCAGGGCTCAATCAGAATGCTTTATGTTCGGAGGAGTGGGACTCGATTCATATGCGGTCAACATAACATTTTCTCCTAATTTCAGGGTAGGCAATGCTTGAGTAGTGCCCAAGATCTCACGAGCGTCTATAGGCTATGGTAAACGCTTACCATTAGACAGGCCGTAGGCTTGCTTCTCTTGACGAATCCTGCTTTGGGGCTATAAATAGGGTGATGACGACAATACGACTAGAAATAATTACTTGTATAAGTAATTGTTACGATATAGTAGGCGTTTAAACGCATCAAAAACAATAAAATATGGTAGACCATATTAGTTTCGTTTTGCAACTTTCAACTACATCTGATTCATTTGATAATTCCATGACATTCCTATGAAACAATGCAGCCAATGTTATATTATTTCATAGAAATGTCATAAAATTAACAAATGAATAAGATGTATTTGAAAGTTGCAAAACATTTATATGAGCTAATATAGCCCATGTTTTAATTAATCGTCGTATTGTCCCCATCACTAATAATTTGATCAAGTTTTTCAGTTACTTGGATAATGTTATCATACTTTCTCATGTTTTTATTTTTATATCGTTTGTGTATTTACAGACATAAACATAAGTTTACACACTAATATTAATCGCTAATAGAAAAGAATATGTTTCCTAAAGCTCTTAAATTTATTACTAAGAAAATAATCACACCAAATTGTCTCAAAGCAATCTGCTCACGTATTTCAGTAATAATTTCAAGCTTAAATTACGTAATGTTTCACATAGCTAACCTTCTAGAATATAAATGTACCAAATAATGCTCAACATTCGGACAACAACGCAGTGTCTCGGACTGTTCTCATTGGGTATTGGAACTGTTATCGTAATATGCAAATTCAATTGAGTGTAGAACTATGCGAAACTTCGAGAGGGATGCAATCGAGTATGCACCCAGATACGATTTGCTTGGTAATGGCAGCACTCCAACTGGATTGCTTTCACTAAGTGTTTTGGGTAATACTTATAAATAATTATTATTATCATTATTCTACACGGTTTCAAAGCAACTCTTAGTATGAATGCAAATACAGCAATGAAGAATAACATAGAGGAAAAAGTAGAGATAAACTTGTTTTTAATTTATTAATTTCCCAAAATCTTCTGGAAAAAGTATAAAATGGACTTCCGTTTTTACAGGGTTGGCAACGCCGTAGCAATACGCCTAGTGTAACGTTGCAAGCATAGGATTCGATAACCGCTTACCGATGGACTATATACTTATAGATCTCCTTTATTGTTACCATAATATTGATTGGCATAAAAACATCGATTTAAGAATAACTTAAAACATTTAATAGTTGTTAACATATTACGAACTTATCAAAATTAAGTTAATGATGCCATTATACTAAAACAGCTTCAATTTCCCTTTTCGCGCTTTCATTAAGGCCCATTTACACGATGCAAGTATCTGGCATATTTGTGTTTAGACTATACAAGTCATTTCTAGCTTTAATACAATTGTATGCTTCTGCCAAGAAACTTGCATTATGAGCTTTTAATTATTATGTCTTACGATATTGTAAAAGAAAACAAATAGAAGTGCCTATACGAGTAGTTTGTAGTTATCTGCAACTGCTGCCGCATAGAGTTAATGATCGCATAAAATACATACTTTTTCATGTTCACGCTGCAGACTACAATACAATTGTTTTTTTTTTATTATTATTTTACATAATTATTGTATTTAAGAAAGTTGAGATTACCGTTTACAGTCTCTGATGCTGATTGTTTATAGTTCATAATGTGTTATGCTAATTGCCAAAGGTTCACTAGCTAGCAAGAAACATTTCCAAGAAAAGCGGAGAAGAAACACAGCAAGGCTTAGACATCTTATTGACGCTATAAAAAGGGAAACTTGCACCAATAATTATTTTTTCGTACCACTTGCTCAAAAAATTGACATTCTATGCCACAAAAAGTGAACATAACAATAGTCATTTTTAATCTGTTAAAAACAGGGAAAGAAAATTGTACTGAATTTCATTCATCCTCTAGGGGGAGAATGTGATTTAAATTTGGAATACTTACCGAAATTTATACTGAACTACATCTGTGTTTACATCATTGAGTTTGTATATAAAGCATTATACATCTTTTTGAAAAAGGAATACGCATTTATTGTGCAGCTATGATTATTAAATAAAATTACGAAAACCGACGAGGCCGTATGAGCTTGATGCCTTTGCTTTTCCAACAAAAAAATATTAGTCCAAAGGACAATCGGACAATCTTCGTCCACGATGGTGGTGGTGGTCTCACGATGCACCACCACCACTATCTCCGACGTATACTATCAACAATGAAACGCAAGTTCCTCAGACGCAAGAACAGAGAAATACTCAAATCAACTCATCAACAATAAATGTACCAAACAAAAATGTAACTCTCTCTTTCTCCAATGTTTCGAATGTTAACTTTTACTTTTAATTGTCATTATTTTTAATAAATGCTTATCTCATATTATTATTGTGTTAATTTTTTCGCAAATGGTACGAGAAGTAGAGTATTTTCTTCGGTGATAAAGCTGTCTTAGTCTTGGGTGAACTTAAATCCCTCGCTACACTCAGGACTAGTCTTAAATCCCTCGCTTCGCTCGTGATTTCAGTTTTTAACACCCTCGCTACGCTCGGGAGTAAACCTCGTTACGCTCGCGATTTAAATCGTCATCCGCGACAGAAGACACTGCTTTATCCCCTTGGTTAATAATCTACTATTGGGTTGTATCTAGATGCAGTCAACAGCACATCAAGCATAACAGTTTGACCTCTCGTTTGAGATCGTTCTTATTCCATTCGTAACAGAGTTGGCTTTAGAAATGCAACTCTGACATTTGACGTGCTGTTGCGTTTTGTGTTGGTTATCGCGTCGAAACGTCACCTGTCCTTTCTCAAGACGTAATACGTACGTCTCGATGCCTAATTTCATTATCGTAACAAAGAGATGACAAGTTATACCTATCAAACAATAAGTTAACATATCTAAGATACCTACCTCTTTTTCTTAGCTTACAGAATTATTCATAAGTAACATTTTAGCCATATCTATTACGACTAAAGCAGAAGTTCAGTGGGATAATGCAATACACTTGTATTGTACTGCATTTCTTTTGCGTCCTGAAGTCAAAGGAAGGCACGAAGCGTAACTACCGCATTCAACGTATAAACTGGTATGAACACCATATTTAAAAAAGGAGTTTTCAATATCTTCCTTTTAAATTTCACAATAGAAGCTCTGCTGCTGTAATAAAAACCCCTAGGGTCAGCACAGTTCATGAGTGCATTGAGGAGGCACTCAAATTCCACCGAGTGCCTCTCTACCTCCGCGTCCTCGTGGGGGAATACCTTTGCGGGAGAGAGGTCCTCTATGAGGACGCGGAGGGCCGCGTCCAGTCATGGCCAATGGCGGCAGGTGTACCCCAGGGTTCTGTACTAGGCCCCTTACTATGGAACCTGGGGTACAACTGGGTTCTGCGTGGCGCCCTCTTGCCGCGGATGGATGTCGTTTGCTTTGCAGATGACACGCTGGTCGCGGCAAGGGCGCGTGAATGGGAAGAGGCGGTCCACCATGCGTCGGTCGGCACGTCCATGGTTGTCCGGCGCATCCGCCTGCTGGGGCTGGAGGTGGCTCTCTCCAAAACGAGAGCCATGTCCTTCTACGCCCCGAGACGCAGAACCCCACCGGGGCTCGAGGTCCGGGTAGAGAGGGTCCGAGTTCCTGTCGAGATGTACCTTAAGTACCTCGGCTTGGTCTTGGACCCTCGGTGGAACTTAGAGGAGCATATTAAGCGCCTCTCTCCCCAGCTGCGTGCCACCGCAGCCGCGCTTGGACGGGTCCTCCCGAATGTGGGTGGTCCCAGCTCAGCGTGCCGTCGACTTTACCACGGGGTGGTAAAGTCTATGGTCTATGGCACTGTACGGAGCCCCGATGTGGGCAAAGTGCCTCTCCCTCCGCACACGCGCCCTCTTGCGTCAGCCACAAAGGGTCATTGCGATCCGGGCCTACCGAACGGTCAGTCACGGGGCTGCCTGCGTTTTAGCAGGTACGATCCCGTGGGAGATTGATGCCCTGGTGCTGGCCGGAGTGCATCAATACCGGGTCGCGGCAAGGGAGCGGGGGGAGCGACCCGACATTGATGAAGTGAGGCGGGTCCGCACTTTGGCGCGGAGGGAGGCTCTGCTCCAACAGGGAGAGACCCTCGTCACTCCCACAGCCGGCCACCGGACGATTGAAACGATTTGTCCGGTGTTGGAGGAGTGGGTTGGGCGCCGGCTGGGCAGCCTCACGTACCGCATGGTGCAGATACTGACCGGACACGGCTGCTTCGGCCATTATCTGTACCGTGTCGCCCGTCGGGAGGAGACACCGCGGTGTCATCACTGCGACTCCCCCGACGATACAGCCGAGCACACCCTTGAGGAGTGTCCGGCCTGGCGACACGAGCGTCGCGAACTTCGTGCGGCTCTCGGTGGTGTACACCTCTCGCTACCAGTCATGGTAAGAGCCATGGTTGGTAGCGAGAGGGTATGGGGGGCTGTCGCCTCCTTCTGCGAGACTGTGCTCACGCAGAAGGAGGCAGCGGAGAGGGAACGGGAAGAGGACCCGCTGGCCGCCCTTATCCGGCGTAGGCGGGTGGGCAGAAGGAGGCGGGCGGTGATCGCTCGTCTTCCTGCGCCCTAGGCGCGGCCGCGTGCGTAAGTGGCCCCCACGCACGCATTGCACAGGCCGCCAAGTCTGAGATTGCCCAAGTGACTCTGGGCAATCTCCAATGGCGCAAAACCTGGCCGTAAGGCCGGGCTGCCTGGGGGTGGGCTGGTGAAATTGCTTCGGCAGAGCCTAGGCTACCCCCGCGAAGAGCATAGAGTTACCGGGGAGTTTTAGTGGGTATTCCCAGTGTCTTTGGCGCTGGATATGTCTGCAATCAGATTTCTCCTCGAAAAAAAAAAAAAAGGGTCAGCACAGTTGCAGTACGAGAGCAAAGCGAAAAATTCGATTACAATTAGTGTAACTTAAATTGGTGAAATGAAAGAAATTGTACTGAACTCAAAGTGCCACGTAGCGCGGTCGATAACCAGATATAACCTAAACCAGAAATAGTCCTACTACGAGTACCTATCACTCGATAGTGGTCGGAATCAGTTGTGGTCGGTGCATCAATGTGAGTCAGAATATAAGTCTTTTAATAGGAGTAGTTTTTGCGACTAAGGGCGCAGTCTTCTTAGCAGAGATATTTTTGAATTTTGAATCGTAATCATACCGTTGTCGTCTACTCACAATTATATAAAAAATCTAACGAATATTACTCAATCTGATATTAATTAGATAGTTTGTAATCGAAGGTATTGAGTAAAATATTGAATAATAACATATCCATGCTAAATCAAACAAGTGTTTACCATAGAAATGTCCTCCTGGAATATCATTGATTTGAATATCGTTATTATGTTATAACGTGTTATCTGTTTTAGTCGCGCTTAACAGAAAAGTGGGCCACATGCTTATTCTTATCATATAATATTAGATTTAAAAAATCTCCATGACTAATAATAATAACAAATTTATTGAGTCCTACATGTTTGTTCTTATTCAAATTGCCTAAAAGCATGCTTAACTGTTATTGCACTGAGTCATTTGTCATCTAATGCCTTTCGTTTGGTTTCAAAGATAAAGTCCATTTATAGATATAGATCTACACGTAGAGGCCCCGGTATTAAATTGCATCTTGAGTTGCCTTTTTTATCGTTATTACAATTGGGACAGTAAAATGTTTTATAGTAAGTGCTCTCACTTCTATAACTGTGTAAAGAAATTGTGTAGGTATATTGAAAGAAAGAAAAAACATTTTATTGGCTACACTACGTAGTTATTCGGCTATGTTTTTACTAAGAAAAGAGAGTTTTCAGAGTTAGCAGTGTATATGTATTCACAGTTGATAAAGCAAGAGGTGACAGACGCAAAGATTCTATTTTAAAATATAAATATATAAAAATACGACGTCTATCAAAATACGGCCAGGATGTTACAATTGAAAACCCAAAGAGTTTTAACACCCCCCCGCAATGGGAACATCTTGTATAGAAAAGTATATACAAGAATAAAAACATGATATATCAAAGTTCACTATACACTTAGCAATAACACATACAAAGAAAATATTTTTATACACATCAATAACCATTAACTATATACACACACCTACCTATCACTCACTACCTATAACTTTACACCAAAAAAAAAAATATATACAAACACAATACACAGTAGACGAACACAAAATGAATAAAAACCTAACCTAAACCTAGACTATTAGAACACTTGTAGTGTTTCAGTTTCGGCAATGGTTTGGTAAGTATATCTGCAACCATCTCACTAGTATGAATGTACTGAATGTGTAAGCTGTGGTGTGATAGTGAGTCTCGTATGAAGTGGTGTTTAATGTCAATGTGTTTGGTGCGTGCATGGTATGTGTTATTATGAGCTAGTTTGATGGAACTTTGATTATCTGAATGTATGATGAGAGTATGAGTGGTACCGAAGACTTCTGTGATGATTGACTTGAGATAGATGGCTTCCTTGCAAGCCTCGGCCAGTGCCATGTACTCGGCCTCTGTGGTCGATAGTGCCACTGTACGTTGCTTGCGAGATTCCCAAGACACAGGTGCTCCGCTCATCATAAATATGAATCCTGTATAGGATCGGCGGTCAATTAAGTTGTTGCCGTAATCGGCATCGGCGTACCCTTTAGGGTAGAACTGGCCAGCTGAGTTAAAACGAAGTTTCATATCTTTGGTACCCTTGAGATACCGTAGCACACGCTTAGCGGCCTTCCAGTGTACCCCCCCGTAATGAGCATTAAATTGGGAAAGGTAGGAGACCGCGTGAGCGATGTCAGGCCTTGTACAGATGGAGATGTACATTAGAGACCCGATAAGCTCTTGATATGGTGCTTCGAATTTCTCGTCCTCTTTGTCAGGAAGAGTTAATTTAAGGCCAAGTTCCAGCGGTGTAGTGACGCTTATTGCGTCATTCATTTTGAATTTGTCAATAAGCCGCTCAATATATTTAGTTTGATCGAGGGCAATGCTATCCTTAGATTGTGCCACTCGCATACCGAGACAATCTTTGAGGGGACCAAGATCTTTTACTGTGAACTGTTTCTTAAGTTCACACTTAAAATCTTGTTTTATGTCATCGTTGGTACTAATTAAAAAAAAATCATCGACGAACACAGCAACGATAAGAATGTCTTTACCTGACCTCTTATAGTAAAGGCAATGTTCGGATGGCGCTTGAGTAAGTGACAGCTCAGTCATAGCTTCACAAACTTTTTTATTCCACTGTCGTGGAGCTTGCTTAAGTCCATATAAGGCCTTTTTAAGCAGGCAGACTTTCCCTTTTGAATTATCAGTAAAACCTTCTGGCTGCTTCATATAAATCTCTTCCTCAAGTTCACCATTTAAAAAGGCGGTTTCCACGTCAAGGTGGTCCACTTGCAGGCCATGTTGAACGGCAAACGCGAGCAACAGTCGCACAGAAGACAGCCTAGCAACCGGGGAGAAGGTTTCACCATAATCGACTCCAGCGACTTGAGTAAAACCTTTAGCTACTAGTCTGGCTTTGTACTTTGTCACGTTTCCTGAAGTGTCCTTTTTTAACTTAAATACCCACTTGCATTTTGTAATTTTTCGATCGGATGGTCGATCGACGAGAATCCAGGTTCCATGCTTCATCAGTGAGTTGTACTCAGCCTTCATAGCTTCCAGCCATTCGTCCTTTTGCGGGTGTTCTGTAACTTCTTTATAGGTGTCTGGCTCCAGATCTGAAGTGAGATAAAGATTATCCTCGAATCTGACGGGAGGTCTTCTCTCTCGGATAGGATATCTTCTTTCAGATTCTATCTCCACTATGGGATCAGTATCTGGACGCTCTGGTGAAGTTACAGGAGTACTGAAATTCTCAGTCTCTATAACGACCGGCTGTATAGGTAGGACTTCAGGCTGGGGCTCAGGTAGCTCCTGAGGCTGCAACTGATGAATCTGAATCTCTGGTTCTGGTTCATTGTGGATATTTAAGATATCAGATTGTGATGATGGGGAGCTTGAGGATGATTGACTTTTAGACTCGGCTACGGGCTTTGTTTGCGTTTTATCTTCAATGAAGACAACGTCTCTCGCGGTGATAATTACTCGGGGGTTTTGGGGATCAATAAGACGATATGCCTTGCTCTCCGTCGAATACCCTACGAAGATGCACTTTTTTGTTTTGGGATCGAGTTTTAAGCGCTTTTCTTTCGGTACGAGGATATGAGCCTCACTACCGAAAACTCTCAAATGAGACAAATTAACTTTCTTACTCGTCCACACTTCTTCTGGGATTCGGTTGTGGAGAGATTGTGTAGGCACTCGATTCTTGATATAAATCGCCGTATTCACCGCTTCTCCCCAATATGCAAGCGGTAGCTGTGAGTCCTGGAGCATGGATCTGGCCTTTTCTATGACGGTACGATTGGCTCGCTCTGAAACACCGTTTTGTTGTGGAGTGTATGGAACTGTGGTTTGATGAATTATGCCATTCTCCTTTAAAAAGATAGAAAAATCTTTATTCACGTATTCGCGACCATTGTCCGTACGTAGCACTTTGATCCGTTCACCAGTCTGGTTTTCTACTAGATGTTTAAATTCTACAAATTTACATAAAACTTCCGATTTAGATTTTAAAAGGTATCCGAATGTTTTGCGACTAAAGTCGTCTGTAAATGTTAGCAAATAAAGAGAACCGCCCCACGAATGCGTACTCATCGGTCCGCACAAGTCCGAATGGATGAGTTGTAGGACTTTGCTCGTTTTGCTTGTAGAATTTTTAAAAGGTTTTTTAGCAAGCTTACCTTGCAAACAGGGAATGCATTTTTTATTTAAGTTCCCGCTATAATTTACACCAACACATTTGTCTCGAATGATATGCATACTTTGTGCATTTAAATGTGCTAGACGTCTATGCCACAGTAACGCAGACTCCTTTGATGTACTTGTAGAATAGGCTTGTGAATGATCTACATCTAGTCTATACACCCCTTTATGAATAGAGCCTGTCGCAATGACGCTACCTGTGACATGACAACTGCCACTAGGACATATTTTTGCGCCGTCCGATGTAAACAATACATCGAAACCCTTATTGACTAATTTATTTACAGATAAAAGATTGACAGCTAAACTAGGAACATATAATACATTACTTATTTTATTTACACTATCGGAAATTGCAATATTTACAGTACCTATGCCATGACTCAAAACTTGCTCCTTGTTGGCAACGTTGATTGGTGTGACGTGACGAGACATCGACACAAACCAATCTTTTCTGTTGCTCATATGAGAGCTTGCACCTGAGTCGATAATCCAGTCTTGGGAACCTGTAGGAGATGGGATGTTAGTGAAACACGATGAAAATGTAAATTCGGATGTGTAATTTGTGTTTTTCGCCGAAACTGAATCACTATTAGACACACTTTTCTTTTTATTTACAATTTTCCTACATTGAGATACTACGTGACCGCTTTTCTTACAATATGTACAGAACAATTTCTTTACACTTTTTACACGCAACGCAGTATTCAAAGGTTCTTCAGAGGTACTAGTTGTTGATGCAGCACGAACATCTTCCTTCATTAATGCTGCAACTACATTCTCCGATGTGATCTTAGTATTGGAGTGCTCCAGTGCCATGACGAGGGGTCTGTACTTCTCCGGAAGTCCTGCCAGCATGATGATGGCAAGAAACTCGTCGTCTACTGCAGCTCCAATACTTTGTAGTTCCTGCTGAGTAGCTAGCATTCTATTCACGTACTCATGTATGCTACCGTTGAATATAACTGTGAGTAGGTTCTTCATGAGACCTAGTCTTCTTGTAAGACCGCTGTCTGCGTAGGCTTTCTTTAAGCAAATAAAAGTATCATACGCAGTTTCTGTTGACCTGATCACGGGGAAGATGGCTTCATCGCAGGCGAGACAAAGCTTAGCACGAGCTTTCGCGTCCTTGCGCTTAGCTGTGGGATCTGTGGGACTGACTCTATCCTTTACCACGTCCCATAGGTCGAGGTCGGTTAGCCAGCACTCCATGGCAAACGCCCACGTGCTGAAGTTGCGGCCGTTCAGCTTAGTAATGCTGACTCCGCTTCCCGTCGAAGACTGGTTTTGTGTCGGCAAACTTACCGATGGTGAAAACATTTTATTGTTTTTCTCCATAACACTAAAACCTCACAATGATCTACACTTTTTAAAACTTTAAGGGACCATAACCACTAAGAAAAGAGAGTTTTCAGAGTTAGCAGTGTATATGTATTCACAGTTGATAAAGCAAGAGGTGACAGACGCAAAGATTCTATTTTAAAATATAAATATATAAAAATACGACGTCTATCAAAATACGGCCAGGATGTTACAATTGAAAACCCAAAGAGTTTTAACATTTTTCAATAGAAATATTTGGTCATAATAATATGAAAATTCATCTCGTGTTTTCGTAGCAAAAATTCTAACTATGGAGCATGCTTTTCTAGAAGTTACAGTCTTGAACTAACTACTCACGTCTGCGCTTGCTTTTGTTTAATTCTTTTACATTCTTATATCATAAATGCTTTAGGATTATCTACTCCAGGTTAAAGCTTTGCATAGAAAATATCTCTAACATAAAGAATAATGGAATCTATTAAAAAATTTTGTGGTCAATTTTAGTATTCCTCGCGCCTTTACAGTACCAATTAAGAGTACTGCGTATTTAGATCCATATTGGACAAGCCATTAGGACAATACCATCAAAGCAAATAAATCTCACCAACTGTGTTTCCTCTGAACAAGGCCTGTTAACGTGTGTACCTGTTCAACACAAACGCGTCCATTTAGAGCAGAACTTCCATTGCATGCGGGCTTTGTTAAACTTGGGACAAGACACATAGCTACCTAAAATTTAAATTACACAGATACTATATATATATATAAATGGTTTTCCGCAATTCTAGAAATTCTATTTGAGTAGATAGTGCGTTTATGATAATATTGGTGATTTTTACAATAAGAGTAGCATAGCGTATAGACGCTCGTAATTCACTTTGACCTGGTCAAGGTCGCAGGAAGCCGTTGGATACGAACTGTACAAAACTAATCCGTTTGGAAATCGACGAGGAAAGCCTTTGTTCAGCAGCAGCCTTTGTTCCCGTTGAGTCACACCATTTTGTGTCACACTGTTACACAACGGGATAAATATTCCCATTGAGTAACACTGTAACTCAGTTCCACTTTTTTTCCGTTGAGTGACAGTGTAACTAAACAGAACGCTGCATTCCTGTTAAGTTACACCTTCTTGGGTAAAATCATTGTTCAAATTTGTATGTATGTAGCTGGATCATCCCCTGAAGTACCAGGCTACCATAAGTATATGAGAGGTTATTTATTGTACCCGTGAATGTTATTTATATAAAATAATAGTATGCTAAACATCTCCTACATGGATATGGTAGCCTGGTACTTTAGGGGATGATCTAGCTACATACACACGGGAAAAAATAGTGGCATTGAGTTACGGTGTTATTCAACGGGAATATTTTTCCCGTTGTGTAACAGTGTGACACAAAATGGTTTGACTCAACGGGCAGTTGAGTTCGTAGGTTGATATGAAAATGATGATGACTGTTACTTATTTAGCTGCGAATCTGCAATCTTCTGTAGTGATACTACAGTGAAAATATGCCCTGCTTCATCTACCTGTTAAGCTACTTAAAATTTTTGATTCATAAAAAAAATCTGGAATTGAAATAAACATAGAACAGAACGAAATACCTAAAGAGTTAAAACTGCTATAATATACTTAAAAGCTCATCTGTCATAGAACTGAGGAAAGCGAAGTGAAATCTAGTGAAGAACAACACATTTTTCCCGGAGTCACGGGGTAATAAAATAATTTAAAAAGTCGTCGTGACTAGTATGCTCGCTGGAGTCATGCCAAAAGCAGCGGGATTCGGCTTTATCCTTGTCTCTTGTGCAAACTTTTAAGGAGCACCCTCAACTCTAAGTTTCCTACTATTATAAAATGTAAAGAGGGCGGAAATAGCACAGGAGCGGATTTTTAGACATTTCAAACAACGATTATGGGCCGTGCTCGTGTTGGAATCGATGCTCGCAAATTTTTATCGATATTACCTGCTTCCACACAAATTTATATGAGTATTAAGCTGGACCCATAATTTCCTAAAGTGAGAAAGACCCTATAGTTTCAGAAAACCTGACTATGATAATTCCTTTAATAATCTCATAGAATGAATAGTTCCAAAGTTCATTGGTATGTATAATCGGATAAAGTTTATATTTATGCACGAACTCGCTTTATTTGTAGATTATACCCTAAACTTTACAGTGGAAGCGCTTTGTTACAATCAGCAAAATTTTACAACACTATAATACAAAATGACCCTAGTGTTTTCTTAGGTGCCAGCAAGTAAAAATTATAACAAATATCAGAAATCTGAAGTTGATACAATCAAATATTTATAATCCCAATATCGCTTAAGAGATAAGGCGAATCACAAATTCCTTTCCTTTTAAAGACATCACCATAAAATCACGGTTTGCTGCGTAAAACAAACCCTAATCGTATGGCTTCCAAAAGAAAAAGTCGACAACTCATGCGACATATTACCTGATAGAGGAAATATTACAAAATATCAATAAAGCCAATTACACGTCAGTGCTATTCCTAGATTTGTCAAAGGCCTTTGACTTTGTGGCACATGATCTACTTTTGACAAAGCTGGAACACAATGGAATAAGAGGACCTGCTAAAGATTGGTTAAAATCATATCTAAAAAATCGGCTACAATACGTAGAAATAAAAAAACTAGATGAAATGCATACTACGCAACTCTACAACTCTGACCGTAAAATAAACAGCTATGGAGTGCCACAAGGTAGTATCCTCGGACCACTTCTGTTTTTGTTGTATATAAATGACCTACCAAATGTGACTATGCATAAAATGATTTTGTTTGCCGATGACGTATCGGTCATCGTTACTTCAGATAAAGTTAATAGTTTAGAACAACACAAAATAGAAATAACTAAAACATTGACATCAATAATTAAATGGTTAACAAATAATAATCTACAATTAAATTTAAGAAAGACGAAGCTAGTTAATTTCAATAATTTTAAGAATAGAATAGTTGACATTGATATAAATCAACATAAAATAAGACATGAAAATATAGTGACGTTTTTAGGTTTAAAGATAGAACCATGTCTAAATTGGAAAGAACAAATACAAATGGTCTGCAATAAAATAAACGGATTTTCATTTGCACTGTACAAACTTAGAAAAATCGCAAACAAAGCAACAGCTGTTACATCCTACTTTGCTTATGTAGAATCTGTGCTCAGATATGGGCTTTTGATTTGGGGAAACGGGACAGATATACAAAAAGCTTTCATATCCCAAAAAAAGTGCATCCGTGCGATATGTAATATTGCACCGGATATCTCCTGTAAACCACACTTCGGAAAATTAAATATATTACCATTACCTTGTTTATACATACTGGAAGTAAGTACATTTGTTAAACAACACTACCACAGGCTTACTAAGGCAGAGGACGTAACAAAAAGAAGTTGTAGATTTCCAAATAAAATTATATTAAATACCCTTCCAAAAACAAAACGTTTCCAACGGAACGCACCGACAATGTCAATAAATATATTTAATAAAATACCGGAACATATAAAACAGTTGCCTTTTAACAAATTCAAAACCGCTCTTCGTAAATGGCTTTTGAAAAATTCTTTTTATAGTGTTGACGAATTTATGAAGTATGACAAATAGATTATAGAACATGGACTGATCAATTATTTTATATGTATTTTTCCCCCTTTTACCAACTGACTCGAGATTGTAAATCTAATTATTTTATATTGAATACCTATTGTTGTTTTTATGTAGAATATTTGAATAATAATTAAATATAGAATAGATGTATCATTAAATTTTGACACAACGTAATTAGGTATTATATAAATTTGCATGCTATTATTGATAATGGCTAAATAGGTTTAAGATCACACACTGAAATTGTAAACATCTTGTAAATTACCCTATTTATCGCAAATAAAGAATTTGATTGATTTGATTGATAAATTTCTTAGCACATAATGGCAAGCTGGCAACACCTTGCAGTATATTGAATTAGGTATCATCTACCCGGTATTGGCGCAGCTGGCGTCTCATTCGGAGCATGTGTGCTCGCATCTCATCATTCAGCTGTAGCCTGCATCGAATCGCTGGGGCATTTACGTTACAGTGTGATAAATCGCTGCTCTTAAGAAACTAGTAGTATCATCGTACATGTTACATTACCTCCTATCTGATTTTTCCGGCTGGCTGCGAAAGCTCATGTAAAATTCATGCGGGACATGTCACTGTAATTGCAGTTGCATTTTGGCACTGTGGGGTCTGGCGCAATCTCATTTTCAATGTTCACACTCATCTGCCTATTATACTGCTAATGACAATTAAATTGCTTTCAGACCTAGATTGTAATCCTTGAAACAGTTTAAATATTTATGATGAATTGGTAGCTTTTCAATTACAAGTTTTGATGAATGGACGGATGAAGACGAAATTTTATCAGATTTTAAGTTATTAAATATATGTACTTAATTTAAAACATAATAAGAAAATAAGCACTAGTATATAAAGCTATTACATACTACTTCAATTAAATGTAATATAACATAGAGCACAAAACTGTTTTTACCACCATTTGCTGGCGTAAAGTGAATTTCACCAATTAGTGTTCATTTGTAAGAAGCCTATAGTGCACGTGTTACCTAATATCTGATGTTTCCGCTGGCTGCGAACGTTCATGTGTTATGCATGTGAATGTGTCACTCCGTAATTGCAGCTGCAATTTTTACGCCACAAGATAATACATTACAGCCTGGCTTAGAATATTCTCACACTCTTTTTTAGTTGAACCAGCATTGTTATAAGGTTTAATGTTTGCGGACTTAATCTCTTTTAACTCTTATCTCCTTAATGTATGTTGCACACGTTTACTTCACTTTGGATTTTAGAAATGAGTAGGTATGCTGTTTTTGTGGCATAGCGTATTTTATTTTGTATTTAAATATCAAAAATATTTTCATCCATAAAAAATAATAAACCTACGTTATTTAGCACTAAGAAAATAAAATTAACTGTACCTACTAAAAAAACTAAACTATACATTAAAACCAATAGTAAATGAAAATTTTAAATTATTAAAAAATAACTGAAAACACACCTTTTATGTTTAATAAGGTCTACGTCGTTTCCATGTTACGAAGCATGACAGAAACATTAAGCTCAAAACGTTGTGAAATTCATAAGTCATATCAGATACAAATCGAAACCACATAAACGTCACTTAAATCCACGAAAAGTGAGCTTATTCCAAATAATTACTTTTGTTGCGGTCCTGATCGCGTGGAACTTTTTAAATTGAAATTACCTACACAAACCCCGGAACATAAGCACGCACGGCAATGGTAGACGGCAATAAGTTCCTAGAATAAATAATGGCCGTAGTCGAATAACACAAGTTGCTACTTAAATTTGAAAGGGCACATAAGTAATTACTCTTATAAAATTAAAATAAAAAAGCACTTATTTTACAAATAGGCTGAAAATAGCGCCACATTAATGGCTTTAAGTAGCATGCTTTTTTAACGCAACAAAACTATTTCTAAAATTACATTATTTGATCAAAGAAACAGTTTCAATTATAACTTTGTTGATTCTTCTAGAATATTTGAATAGGTGATTCTGCATAACTGCTATTAAGCAGTTATACAGAACTTGTGTGAAAATATAAAACTAGATATGTTCGATAACATGTCTCAGAAAATTTTTCGTAATCATTCTCTATAACATTACCTTTACAGATTGTCTAGAGAACAAAACATGTTTTAGCACGATTGTAGTCGGTAAAGCAATATGCATTATGCCAGGGCTGCGACCGTTTCCTATCAAATTAAGTTAATTGGAATTCCCGTCAAGTGTGAAATTGGCTCCCTATTTGATAGAAATACGATTTAGACATCTGCCACCAGTGAACGTAAACTTTATGGACATCTTTTCTTTATAGGTACCTTTACTTATCTTTTAGTAAACCAACAGGTTGCTTACAAATTTCAGTAAAGACACTTTATTTTTATTCATTCCATTTTCTTAATTTAGGACAGACAACATTAGATAACCTTATCTAATTATATCTTGATGCCAAAATATATTTTTTACCAGTCTCTGACTCTTCGAAGAAAGGCAGTTGGGATTATTAATATTTTTTTTAACTTTCACATATTAATGTTGATGATATTTCATAGATACTTTTAAAATATTTATCACGCCTTGAAAAATTAGAGGGTTTGATATTATGTCAATGAAAACTTTGTGATTATTTAAATAAAATAAAAGGGTGGCCAGCAAGCATAATTACGCTTTCCTTATGGTAAGCGGTTAAAGTTTGAAAAGTTTGATTAAACATCGATCGAGGAACGCAGACAAAATTAATTGTCTTTATGAAATGAAAATATCTTTATGCACATAGGTCACCAAGAAGCTCTTTCGAATTATCAAAAATCACATTTGTATGGCTATCACAAAAATATATTTTAAATAACAACGTCCTAGTGTTTGTCTGTATGCCTGTCCGTTGGCACCAATATTATATGGGAATAAGAATCTTTCGACCTATGCAAATAAAAATCAAACAGTATGAACAGTTTGTGTACAAAAACTTCGCTGAAGTGAAATTCACTCTAACCACACATCAGTTGTAACGCGACACCTCAAGTGTTTAAGATTTATATTTACAGACAGAGGACTTACGGCCTGGCCACCAGAACGGGCGGCGGCGGCGCGGGTGGCGGTGGCGGCTCCGACTCGGCAACCACTGCGCGGTCACGACGACGCGCTGCGAGGCAGACATCGAGAAAGCGCCCAGTGGTTGCCGATTCGCGAGTCGCAGGACGCGCGTGCGGCGAGTTCGTGGTCATGATGCCTTAGATCAGCGTGTTTGGCTTGGTTTGTGGTCACTGCGCCGTGTATATTTACATCACTACACTATGTATTAGGCATACGGGGGGTGAATCCGAAAGCGGTGTAATTTTCATCTCAAATTTCCCATCGTTTGATAGAAAGGGTAAGCAATAATCTATTTCTGCTGCCTGTGAGCTCTCTCTCTCAGCCAGCAGAAAGAGATTATTACTTATACTACTTAGCATCTTACTAGGCACTGAGCTTGCCATTATAAAAAAGTATTTACACATAGCTCGATTAATGACTCAGGACCACCTGATGTGAAGCGGTAAGAAGAGTCCAAATGCGAAGACAGCTAGTGCAGCTTAGACACTGTTCTAACCGCCTCCGCTGTGCCGGCCCAAAAGGTGTATTTTCACGCCTCTTTTGAAGGAACCAATGTTAAAGGAAGGAGGGAACATGTGTTGGCAAAGCATTCAATGTTTTGGCAGTATGACAAAGAAACGACTTACGAAACTCCTTTGTTCCTCTTAAGGTGGAGATACTGAATTGAAGACTCAGAAGACCAGCAGGTGTGCTCCTGAGTAGAAAGGGGGAAGGTGTGATTAGGTCCAAAATCTCTTCAGAACACTCTCCATAATGAAGCCGTTATAAGGTGGCGTTAAGGTGGTGGTGGTGGTGGAGGTAAGGTTATAAGGTGTTAAGCGATGCAATATCACGAAGCGGTATTAGAGGCTCTAGGCTATTCGTGACCTCTACATCGTCAATGATACGGACGGCGCGACGCTGCAATCTGTCCAGTGCATCGCGAATTACTTTGTGAAGCCATCCCACAGGTCTGAGCAATATTCCACGGAAGACCGGACCTGAGATTTTTTTTAAGGCATAATTGCTAAGGTGTAAATAATCGACGTACCTTGTGCAGGACACCGAGCTTCCTTGAGGCTGTTTTCATCACGGCTTAGATTTAATCTGAATCAAAGCTCGCAGCATATCTCCGTACCGAGCAAGTTGATAGAGCCCCTATGCTAAAAGAGTAGTGACCTGAAGAGAGGGAAAGGAAAAGAACGGCGACATTTTGGCTGTGAACGCCTACACGTCGGTTTTCTTAGCACTGAACATGACAAGATTGTTAGATCATGAGGATCTAACAATCTTCTAACGATCAATACTGCCGCGCAATTTATGAACGCAGTAAAGAACATGTGAACAGTTTCGAGAAAAACGCGGTCAAAGTTTAAATAATATTTTAGGCTGCCTATAATTAATTACGTAAAAAAATGTAAAAAAATATATATGTGCTTAAAGAGCAAAACTAGAAGATTGTTTTGAGTGAAGGTTATTGCTTTTTATTAAGTATTTGTGTATAAAATATATAAAAAACCGTTCTTGTTATGGCTTTAGCATTGTTTTCACTTGATACCTGCTACTCATGCATGCAGTAAGATTGTTACTTACTGCATTTATGTGTAGTTTCCTGTACTTACCGCACTAATATTAGATATATTTCGTGTAATTTTAATTTTGGTAACATACCATAAGCGCCGTATCATTACAGCATACTGCATTTATGAGTAGGAGCACGAAACGAACTAACTCAACAAAACTTTTAATGCGCAGTAATCTTACAATTATACTGCGTTTATCTTATGTCATTAACGCTTTTCAGTAGAACTTTACCAAATGAGTACCCAATAGATATATGAAACAAGGATTACAAATTACTGCTGAGATACTTTTATTTAATAAATCACAGACATTTTAATTGACTAGGCACAAAATGGCACCAATCTGAGCTTTAATAGGTAGGTAATAATAGCGTAAATCAACATTGTTAAGATCTCAAAACGAATTAAACAAAAAACAACTCTTGAAAATTCGCATAACTTGAAACGTCTAAAAATAATGTTTATTAGTAGGTAATAATAATAGGTAACATCTCAAAAATAGAGTAATACGTACAGGGCGTAGGGTACCAACGTAATAGAATAAAGTTAACCATCAATAATTATTTAATGAGATTTTATCCTTAAGTATTTTGAGCATCATGGTTTCGTTACATAAAAGCTTTACTTAACTAATCACAGCTTTGGTAACTAACTCTAGTTCAAAAGAATAATTGAATAACTATCTTAAACCTAAATCAATTCAGTCTTGTTATTTTAAATTCTTTGTACCCTTAGAAGGTCTATAAAAGATATAAAAAAATTGTAAATAATATTTTTTTTATGTATCTACATCTAAGTCAACAGATTCTGATACCGGCAAATTAGTCCAAAACATTTTTTATCACGGTGCGTCAAAGCGACGCGGTATGTGACTTTTCGAATCGAATCCGCGATCCGACAGTTTCTGAATTAGGGGGCAGCTCTAATAAGCTGCTTTTAAGCGGCTACAATATTGCAACTCTCAAACCAAACGTGTCCCAGAGCCTCTGTTTTTTGGCATACTTTTAGTGTGTTGCTTTCTTGCTTATTATTTTTTTCTTGTATTTTGTATGGAATCTTAGTGTGGCTTAAAAACTTGCACGGACCATAACGCAACGCGGCTACCTCCATGATATATTATGATGTTAAACCCACTGATACCGGTTACGGAAACGCACTGATACCTACGTCTACACGCCAGCAAAAAAAGTACCTAAATAATTTAACAAAAATCATAATAAAATAATTTGTCCTAAGTAGGTAATTAATTACGCACCACAATAATTGTTTAAGTCTATCTCATTTAATTTCTGTACGATATTATGCAAGGCTGTCAATGTACTCTAGTTAGACTCATTCGGCCTTAAAATATTAGGCCCAAACGTCATAAATCTATGACATATAGAAAATTTTATTGTGTCTGATATGTTGTGTATGGAGAGAATCCTCAAGTGGCAGTGGGCAGGCCACAATGCAAGGAGGACTGACGGTCGTCAGGACGGAAAGGTCCTCGAGTAGCGGCCGCGTACCGTGGGCAGGCCCCCCACATGGTGGACCGACGCTATCTGGTGAGGGCCGCGGAAAGCGGATGGATGCGGGCATTGTAGGGCCGATTGACTTGGTGATGCTTTGGGGGAGGCCTATTTACCCAACAGTGGGCGTCCCTCGGCTTATATGATGAATAACCAATAGGTATGAGGAGCTTGGCAGCGAAGTGGTTTGAACGCTCTGCTATGCGTTTCTCTAAATTCAGCGACCTTGAATTCATGGCTGTCGGCAGCGCTGTCATACCTTTTGGCGTTTGTTTGTCAACCATTTGACAACCTTTAGTGAGACTAGCGTTCCGACGACGCGCACGGCGTGAGCCGGAATTAAAAAGTTGTTTTTTTTTTATATCTTTATTAATGTTCTGGTTGTTATTATTAAAATAATAATCGTATTTACAGTAAACCAATACACGAACATACCATAAATGCCGTAGTTGTTAGTTACTGCGTTCATAACATGTTGCACCTATGCGTCACTTTGATGAACCTTAATACTTTGATGAACCTTATACGCAGTATGATTGTAATTACTGCATTAATATTAAGTACGAGTCATCTGCTTTTAATAAGGAATCTTATCATCAAGTGATTAAGTGAACTTACTGCGTATATATTATGTGGGAGATGTAATGAATAATTGTAGTAACATAAGAAGAACTATGTACTTGACACATACTGCGCTATTATTATGTTTCAAATTAAGTATGCACAGGTATCTACATAAAATTAAGTTATTAAGTGCTCTTACTGCAAACATACTATGTAAACAAGCCTAAAATCTGCTCTTTACTGCATTTATGACAACTTGTTTCTGCTTTTCTAAACGGGTTAAAAAAAACGGGTCTTTGATTCTTATAGATCATAACATCAGCTTCTCGAATATCTAATACAATCATAAACGCAGTAAGTGGTACTTACTGCGTTTATAAATTGCGCGGCAGAATAATGATTTGGAACGGCCAACATATGTTGAAAAATCAGTGAAATCACTAAAATATAACAGTATCATAAAAAAAAATAGTACCGCCATGTTGCTTACAGTTTCAGCTGTTCCCGTTGATTCAATTATTTTAAGCGGAAAAATAAAGGGATCGAGCGTATACAGCCAAGCTTTCCATGTATTTTTCTTCTATATAGAAAACCTAAACATGTAAACCTTCACTTTTGATTTATTAAATTAATATATTTATGAAGAAATAATTACAGTGTTGTATTTTATTTTTTTATTTTTTCGCACTTGGTACGAAAAACAGAGTTTTGGAAAAAGCAGTCTTATATCTCGGTGCGCTTGAATCCGTCGCTGCACTCAGGACACTATACTAAAATTATATAATTAATTGACACTCTCGTTGCGCTCGGGAGTTGACCATAGAGTCCTTCGTTACGCTCGCACTGCACTGTAAGTCTGCACCCGTGACATAATACATTGCGTTATCCTCTTGGTATTATTATCTACTATTTTGATTTTTTCAAACATTTATTCAATGTTAAAAATAAAATGAAAAATACCTCATTATATCCTATAGTTTATAAGCTGATTTTAGGTGAACCCGTTTTTGACTTAATAACATTCTCTAAACCGCAATAACATCAAAGAGAATATTTGAAGACGATTTTACCAGCGTACCGAAGTCTCTTTGTCACAAATGATAACAAACGTTTATTGGCTTCTGAAAATATAAATCGACGAGAATTTCGATCAAACGATATTGTTGATTACGATCGCATAGTATGTTGACTTTCTTCAACTTATTCCTACCCGAATTAGGACTAAACAACATTATTTCCTCACATTTACTTTCTTTGATGCTCCTATTATGTTTTCCTTGGGGAACGCAAGTGAATTTCGCATTCCTTCTGTACTATTTCTTCCGATAGTAAGTTTTTGTTTGAAGAGTTTTTAAGGTAATATGGTGGAAGTGGGGTAGTAGCAAATGCGATGTAATTTTAATATATACTAGTTTCTGTTGACATATAGGAGATGAGACCCATGTTCAATGACAGACATGCCAATGGGCTCTTTCTGCTTTTATATCATTATACATAAACGGCTGTATTTCTAACTACTCCACTCTTCCCTAGCATTTAAAAAGTAATTCGTACTTAACAATTTTATGTTCTTTAATAAATTTACAGACTTTAGACTTTGGTGTATTTCCAAATTCATCAGCACCAAACAATAACTGCCTATATGTCCTGGTGCGGGATTCAGCCCTCCCTAAATGAAAGAACCGCATAAAGAGTTTGGACTGTAACATCAGCATGCTGGTCCTATGCAAGTTGATGGGGGAATACCATTGCAATAACAGCTGGAACCAATAACTTAACGTGCCTTCTGAAACACGGAGTAGCGCAGAATTACAAATTTTGATTTTGATTACCCAATCTGGCATCAACCATAGCAAAAATTATTTAATAATTTTCCTAATGAAATCAAATTGTTAAGTAAACTTAAATTCGAATCAACTCAAAAGATGGTTATAAGACCATTTCTTTTATTTTGGGTTCCAATTTGTTTTCATAAACAAAACCTACGCTCTCAAACCACTTCAAACCACAGGGAGAAGGTTCTCCTTCGATATGAAAATTAATATTGATAAGTGCTGAATTTTCAATCAGTTGACATTTAACCTATAGGAAAGTCAAAATTTCAAAATTTCTTAACGAATAAAAGACAAATATAACATTTTTTTTTTTTACAAGTAGTAAGCAGTAATCCCTATTACCTTCACCCACCATAAGCATATCCGTATCGTCAGTCTTCCCGTAACCACGGTCCCTGTAAAGTGATTTAAGCTTCGAGTATTAAAATAAAAATATTTTTTAGCAAAAATAAAACCGACTTCAAAACACTAAAAAGGAAAAAAAAACAATTTCGGTACCGAGGTACTGTGGTGGACTCGATACTCTTTCACCACTGGCATGTAGATTTTGTCGTCATTTCGAGATAGGAACGCGATTCGCGAGCGGACGTCAAACAACAATGTTTGACACACTTCTTCCACGACCGCCGCGCCAACTGTATAGTGAGTGTTGTTACCATAATAGAGGAAATATCAAAGTCTGTCTGCGTTTTATTCAGAAGTTGTAGGAGCTACGCCCTAAGACGATCCCGGCGGTCGTCACATGGTGGAGGCGCCGAACTCACATAGTGAAGGCGCACACTGAGCGAGTTTTCAAGAAAGTTTACGGAAAGTGCTCAATAAAAAAAAAATGGAGCGCTACTCCGGATTATCTGGTGATGTATTCGATTTTTTTCGGCAATTCGACATTATAGCGGCTGTAAATAGATACGACGAGACAGCAAGAAAATTTGTGTTGGGGGCGTACTTGGAGGGTCCGGCCCTAGCATACTACAAATGCATTTTCAGAGATACGGCGACGTTTGCCGACTTGCAACAAAAGATCGAGGAGGAATTTGCGCCCACTACGGACCCAATTGCGGCTTTCTTTGAGAGGAAGCAAAACTTCAAGGAGGACCCCTTGACTTTCTTTTATGAACTAGAAGGCTTGGCTACCAAAGCGGGGCCAGTCGTTGATGAGAAATGTTTCATCACGCAATATTTAAAAAAATGTGAATTCAGTTTGAAAAATAAATTAGCTTCGCAGATTTTTGACAGTAAGAAACAACTGAAGGAAGTTGTCAAGCAAGTCAAAGAATTGTTTTATTATAGTAAAAATGCAGAATCAATAAACCTTCCGATGGATATGAGGAGCGCTGTGCCCATGTCCACGTCGCTTCCAGGAAGGCGGGTCGAAACGGGAACTGGTGACCAACGATTCGGGTCACCGCCTCAGGCGCATACCGTCCCTGCCACTTCGAATTCTACTAGACCCTTCCAACCGAATCCTCCTTCCCGCACTCTCTCTCAAGGTCCTTACAATTTTAGAAGCAGAGCAAGCCGACCAACTCCAGGACCGCAACACCCAAACGGACAGCGGCGCTTGATGTAATTGGACGGACCGTCAAGCTGCCGTTTCAAGAAGAAAATTCTCGAAAATGTGAGTCCGTTCCTTTTATTAGTGTTACGTGCGGTGATAAAAAAATTTTGACTCTCGTTGATACGGGTGCATCGGTTTCGGTGATTTCGAGATCATTGGCCAATAAGTTTAAAAAGCAGTTCGATTCCTGCGACGTCCACGTGAAAGCTATCAACGGTGCGAGGTTAACAGTCATAGGGACGATGAAGCTGAATATTTTAATCGAGAGTGTTGTATTTGTCCAGATGTTTTATATAATAGATAATATTGGTCAAGATATGATTTTAGGTCAGGATTTTTTGTTTTGCAACGGAGCTAGTGTAGATTTTGCGAATGAACAGTTACGTGTGAAAAATGTGTGTTGTAAATTTGTTTTAAAGTCGGACGTTTTGAATGTAAATAACACTATAGATTTTGTACGGTCAGACAAAGAAATTTTATCGAACGGTGATTATTTATATTTTTGTAGGCAAGTAACAGAAAATGATAAATATTTGTATGGGTCATGCATAGCGGTCGCAAATATAGACGAAAAGTTTAATTTGTTTAAAGGTTTGCAACGGAACAAATTCGACGATTTAAATCGGTTGTTATTGAGTCATCGGTCGCGATTTGCTTTCAATAATGGCGAACTAGGAAAATGTGGGCTCATGGAGGTAAAGATAGATACGGTAGATGAAATCCCAGTTCATAGAGCTCCATATAGAGTGTCTCGCGAACAGCACAACATTATTTTGGAACAGGTCGCGGAAATGTTGAAGAATGGCGTGATCCGGGAGTCTAGGAGTCCGTATGCATCACCGGTGGTATTGGTTAGGAAGCCAGATGAAACGTGGCGATTTTGTGTTGATTTCCGTAAGTTAAATAAAAAGGTTGTTACAGATTCTTATCCTTTGCCGATAATAGATGATTTAATTTCACTTTTAAATGGTGCGAAATATTTTGCTGATCTTGATTTAAATTCGGGCTATTGGCAATTGAAAATTACCGAAGCTGATAAACACAAAACAGCATTCGTAACGCCTTCCGGGCTGTATGAATTTAATGTTTTACCATTTGGGTTGAAAACAAGCGGAGCTATATTCCAACGAACGATGGATAAAGTTCTATCCGGCTTGAAATATAAGAATGTGATTGTGTACGTAGACAACATAATTGTGTTCGGAAGAACTTATCAGGAGTTCCATGATGCTTTGGATCAGGTTTTATTGCGATTAAAGGAGGCAAATTTGACCTTAAAGCCGTCGAAGTGTAGTTTTGGATATGATGAAATCACAGTTTTGGGGCATAAGATTTCAGGAAAAGGAGTGTTGCCGGATGAAAATAAATTGGGAAAATTAAAATCGGTTAAAATCCCGAAAAATACAAAAGAATTGAAATCGGTGTTAGGTTTATTTTCCTATTATAGAAAATTTATTGATAGATTTGCGGAGTTGACCGTACCTTTAAATAAATTGCTACGGAAGAATGTCAAGTTTGAGTGGTCTCTGTTTCAACAAAGAGTGTTTGACGAGTTGTTGTCAAAAATTCAATCGCCACCGCTATTAAAACATTTTGATAATAGCGATAATGTAAATACAAGATTATTTATTGACGCGAGTGAATATGCGCTCGGGGCGTGTCTCATGCAGGGCAAGGACGAAATGTTTCCTGTGTGTTTCGCTTCGAGGAAATTGTCGGATTGTGAGAAGAGGTATTCTATTACGGAGAAAGAGTGCTTGGGCTTAGTGTGGGCCTTAAATTATTTTCGGCATTATCTTTGGGGCCTAAAATTTCAAGTGGTTACGGACCATAAAGCACTTTGTTGGCTGAAGGACCGAAGAGATATGTCAGGAAGACTAGCGAGGTGGGCCTTGGTGATACAAGCTCATGAATTCGACATAGTGCACTGCTCGGGAAGACAGAACGTTGTGGCGGATTACTTGAGTAGAAATCCATTTAATGAAGATTACGATAGGGATAAGGAGGTTCAAGACGGGCTGCATCTCTATAGAATCGAAGCTTCACAAGTCACGGCGGTACAGGAGAGTGACCAATTTTGCCGGCGGCAGCGACGTGCCGTAGCAGCGAACCCTCGTAGCAGATATAAAGGATATTTTGTGTCGAGTGATGTATTGTATAAAAACGTGAATATACGTGGTGTAAATAAAGATTTAGTGGTGTTACCGAGACCTTTATTTAGTGAAGTGATGTCCGAAATACACGATGATCCGTTTACAGGTGGTCATTTGGGTTTAATGAAAACTTTAGCGAAGTTCAGATCGCGGTATTTTATGCCAAATGCTGACGTTGAGATCGAGCGTTATATTAAGAATTGTGTGCAGTGTCAGGAGAAAAAGGAAGGAAATAGGATCGTTCCATTACAGCCGATGGTAGTCGATAGTTTATTCGAAGCTGTAGAGATTGACATTGTTGGTCCGCTGAATCGATCAACGGTGGGGAACAGATATATTATCACTTGTATAGATTGTTTTTCAAAGTATGCTGTTTGTAAGGCTGTCCCTAGAGTTACGGCGGAGACTGTGAGTATTTTTTTGATAGAGGAGGTGTTTTGTAGATTCGGAGTGGTCCGTAAGGTAATTTCCGACAAAGGTTCCGTTTTTACTTCTACTTTAGTAAAAGATACAGTAAGGCGTTTTGGTAGCAGTCAAAGTTTTGCGACCACTATGCATCCTCAAACTGTAGGATTAATAGAACGCTTTAATCAGACGTTATTACGGATGTTGTCAAAGTATGTACGGCTTACGCAGTGCGATTGGTGTGCGCATCTGCCACTGGTCACGTTTGCTTATAATTGCTCGAAGCAAGCTTCAACGAAGTTTTCTCCATATTTTATTGTGTTTACTAAGGAACCAGAGATTCTGTCTGATTTAGGATTGAATCGCAATATTCAATCATTTGATAACATAGAGAGACTACGATTACATAGTTACTGTGTGAGGAAGGTAAGACGTAATTTGCGCAAATCTCGAATAGATCAAAAAAGATTGTACGATAGGAAGGCATCACCTATAGTTTATACCCCTGGGCAATTAGTTTTATTACATTGTCCTAAAAGAATAACGGGAGTGAGTAAAAAATTAGCTCGTCCTTTTAAAGGTCCATATCGAATTATTAGGCGCTTTGATAATAATTATTTGATAGAAAGTGTTAGTAACTCAAGAAGAGTACTAGTACATGCAAATAGGTTAAAGCAGTTCAGGCTTAGGTTGTAGTAGTGGAAGTGTTATTAAATGTTCTTGTAGTTCGTAATATTTTTGGTTTAATTTTTTACATACCTTTCTTGTCATAAAAGATGTTTTCGGTTAGTTGCTAGGATTTCTTGTAAATATATTCGTTTTTGGTAATTGTAAGAGCTTAGGATAACATAATATTAGGACTTTGAACGGTCTATTGATGCTTTGTAAATTGTTTCATGGTTCCTGAGTTCATGTCCGTGAGCTGTCACGATGTTGCGGTGAGATGACCGGACCTACCAAACACACTCTCGGAGATAACATGATATATGTCCACAAGAAAGAAAAACGTTTAGCTAGGTCAACGAAGTATCGGGGAGATAGGAGCTAGGCCGTCGTCGTGCCATGGACTAGTAACGCATGCTGGAGTCCGTTAGTTCCTATGGGAAACGATGGATGTCAGATTAGGTTGTCTGGCTGGCATGCTTACAAGTCTATTTCGATCTCTTTGTGTATGAGTGATCTTTTCTCCGAATTTGGTTTTTTACTTGCGCAACGCAGCCTTTGTATGTCGTGTATTCTATTTGGTACATTCGATCAATTAATGTTTCGCGAGGTTCACTCATTCATGTTCTCCCTGCAAACTAACATGAAATTATTTTATTGCGATCCAATTGCATATTCGAACATAATAGTTTATTATTGTGGACGTGTATCGGATTCGGAGAGTTTTGAAATGATCCTTGTGGGTGTGTGGTAGAAGAGATTTATTATGTCTCCATTCCTAAGGTCTGTCACCTCACTTGGCGGGAAGGGAGAGTCACTGTCTGACGACGCGTTCGATTGTTGATTCTGATGTTTAGTCGCTTTGCGGGACACAGTGACCTCTTGTACCGATCACGGATTTGGTCTTATTTGTGGAACATAATTTATAGGGTTTATTTTTTCAAAATTTTACTTCTTCGAATGTTGTATGACTATTCGGTTAGAGTCTTACATGGCGTTCGCAAGCTTTTCCGAAGGTTTTTGCTTGCATGGGGTTCTTCCCACCATTATCGCATGATGGGTGGATAATGTGGTAAGAGCCAGTCTATCGAAAAGACCGTCATGTGTTGTAAATGCCCTTCGTCAGGTAGGGTAGTTTTAAGTAGTAGAATGTGTAGAAGGTCGTGTCGTTAGGTAGGTAAGAAAATTTATTCATTCGACTTCCGGAATGAACAAATTTTAGTTGTACGGGGGGAATGTGGTGGACTCGATACTCTTTCACCACTGGCATGTAGATTTTGTCGTCATTTCGAGATAGGAACGCGATTCGCGAGCGGACGTCAAACAACAATGTTTGACACACTTCTTCCACGACCGCCGCGCCAACTGTATAGTGAGTGTTGTTACCATAATAGAGGAAATATCAAAGTCTGTCTGCGTTTTATTCAGAAGTTGTAGGAGCTACGCCCTAAGACGATCCCGGCGGTCGTCACAGTACTTACCTCCTAAAATGTATTTTTTGGAGTTGGTGCTAAGCTGTTTCCAGAGACAATAGAAAGTAAAGCACCAACTCATTTTTTGGAGTTGGTGCTTTACATTTTAGGAAGTAAGTACCTCGGTACCGAAATCGAATTATTTTTTGCTTTTTAGTGTTTTGGAGTCGGTTTTATTTTTGCTAAAAAATTTTTTTTTTTCACATTTTTAAGTGATTTCTTAAGGTCAAAGCAAGATGAGTGACCGTCAGCACTATCGACTTGCCTGTCTCTCGGTCTTTGGTTGAAATACATAGTGAAAGAATTATCCTCTAACTCTTAACCGTAACGAAGTTGTACCTTCCATCATCAGCTCATCAACATGAGATGATGACTAACAGAAGCAAATACTTGAATAGCTTTGAAAAAAGGTAAAATATGTCATACGTGCCAATAAAATTATAGGTTTCCCCTTGATTTTCCTGGGATCCCATCATCAGATCCTGACTTGGTGACAATGGGACCACCACTGGAGTATACTCTATCGAATAAAAAAAGAATTTTGAATATCGGTCCACAATTGACTGAGAAATTGGTGAACATACATACAAAAAAAAAACACACACACACAGTGGAACATATAACCTCCTTCTTTTTTGAAGTCGGTTAATAAAAAGTAACTTTGATCATACGAGATTTGAATCCATTGATGTTGTTTTATTCGAAATCTCTATTACCGTTCATTTACAGTAATATTAAAACTCTCTGATTCAAATACCTAGACCAGAGTACTGTCTGCCTTTTTTAAAAATGATATTTTAGGCAAAACAATGTTGAAACATGTTTTGTTTCTCTTACTCATATGTCCGACAATATTTGACAGTGCTCTTAAAAAAATACCGGGTGGTACGAAATTCCATAATAAAATTTGGGATTCAGTAAGCATTTTTGAGGTTACAATTGGAGGTGTGACAATGTTATTAATACAACCTGAAAATAAAAGTGGTCTAAAAGTTGTCAAACTTAAAGGTTACTTATTGACAAGGAACACAACCACCCCTTTTTTAAGCATTTATGAGTAAAACCGTAAATTATATAACGTGATACAACACAATGAACCCATTCTTGATACATAAATCTTCCAGTCGTGCCCGTCTAGTCCCTAGATTAGTCAATCACAGGGTATCGTTGAATAATCAACTATAGTCGTAATAATAAGTAACTTCCAATGTACAAAAAGTTATGTCAGCTTTTCTATGTTTTCCAACCATTCATTTTAAAGTTCAAAACTATCGGTCCCATTCAAAAGCTGTCAGCAAACGTTACAAACTTTTTGTTCCCGTTTTACATAATTCTGCGTTGCGGCAGAAATAAAATTTTGCGAACGCAGCCCATGGTCCATTAAAGCGCTATGTTTCCTGAAAAACTCGACGAGATAACGTGAAAATCAGTACCTACCATGTAAGCTATTAACTTTGTAATATTAAATCGTAGCAAAACTTTGTATTACATGAATAAATATTGCACACTAAAATATTACTACTGAATCGTATTAAGGACAAAATAGTTAAGGGTTGCACAGCTAATGTTCTATTTCCCGTCGGATCACAGAGTACTTTGAATACTGGAAATAGAGGTCAATCTTAGCCGTCAAACGAGTACTGCTACACTAGCGCTGCGAGGAGAATCCGTGGTAAACAGTACGGTTTATTTATTCTCTACTTGTATCTATTTGTGCGTGAGTGTATGTATGTGTTGCACTACGTACGTAGGTAGTACCTACGTACGTAGTGCAACACATTAGATACCTATACCTATTGAAAGTATTGTTTATTTTCTGAGTTGATAGTATTGATACTGTTTTTCATCAGTAATATTGTATTTAGTTGTAGAGTGTATTTATTATTATTACATTCAAGTTAGTAAATTAAAAGGCAACTGATGAAAACTAGTATCAACACCGACACAATAACCTAAAAATTATCTATGAAATAAGAACTATTTATTTTTAAAGAAAAAATAAAATAATTTATATTTTCTTCCTTTTACAATACTTTATACACACTAAACACCATACAACCGAGTCCTGTCCTGTCTCAAAAACACTTTATAATATCATGCTTCACAAATATTTCTATTTGCACAGCCCGCTCTCAACTCAACATACAATTGTTTGAAATGTGATGACATACTAGTTGAATCTTATTTAAACGGGTGAAGAAAGCCCCGACTCAATGAACTTTACGAAAGAGTCATAAACAAAAAATCTAAAAAACTCCAAATAAACAAACAAGTTGTAACTCTAGCGACGACGACGACCATATTTGATTTGTGTACAAAATGATACCATTTTTGTACATAGTTTTAGTGATACCAGTCAATTTCTTGTTATTGTACTACTAACCATTGCTTCTAAATTAAATTAATCTTTAGAACTTATTAGGTTTTCATAAAATATTTGACGTAATACTAATGTATTTCTATGTTTTATTCTAATGCACATAAATAAAAGATATATTTTAGTCACCTAAAATAATACATAAGTACGTAGATTTGAAATAAAATTTCACAATAACAAGTGGGTATCTTGACAGGCAACTCTAAACGGGACAGCCAATGAATGCGACGACAGAAGAGCTATCTCTGAACTTGTGTATAAATTAGTGATTTGCAAGCATTGCGCTTGTACTTTTGCATCAAGATTGAATACCCTGCGTTGGATTCAGTCAGACAACCTTACAGAAGATGGCAGATACTGCTATTGTAGCGTAATATTTCTGAGGGAAATAAGGTCGCCAGAGTTCAACGAATAGCGTTTAGGTCAAGGTGACTTGTCTCTTATTATTACGCTGTCAACATAACACTTTGTCTCGATTTGTAGAAGACATAAAAATCTGTTACTAAGCGTTCATGAGCTATCGTAACTGCTCAATGGGCCGTAGGCTAGTACAATGTCGTAATTAAGTCATGCTAGTTTTTTATAAGACAAGGATGGTAAACAAGCGTATACAGCTTTGCTGGAAAGCGCTTAACGGAGCGTAGCCTATAGACGCTCGTAGCACCTTGGGCACTATGTCATGTGCTGCCTACCCTGTCTTACTTAAGAGAAAGCGTTATGGTAACAGCTTGGGAAACGAGTCCTTACTCATCGCTGCTGACCTTACATCATTGCAGGTAAATAAAAGTACAAAGCAGTGTTATTGACCTGGGATCCTCTACAAGGTAGTGGTGCTATGCTAGTCAGGTGCTCGAAACTCTAGTGGCAAATGCCACTAAACACTCTTTTTTCTCTTTCGCTAGGAAAAAAACATCGTGCCATAGGGACAGAGAGGTGGCCAAAGACGTTATAAAAGAAAGAAAGTAAGAAAAAATATTTTATTTAAATAGGCCACAAAGAAGCACTTTTAAATCGTCAAAAAACACATTCTTATAACTATTACAAAAAATATATTAACTAACAACGTCTAAGTCTCTCCGTCTGTCATGTCTGAATTTACACCGGTTTCAAAAGTTGAACTACCGAGAAGATTTCGCCAACAAACTCGTGTAGTCACTCTTTTCAAATATTAAATTACAATGTTTGTAGTTACAAAAATTTTACCTTTAGCAGTGCAATGCCGCCCCGCGAAAAAAAATGAAAATTAGAAGAGAAGGTATGTCAACGTACCAAGAAAGTAGGTACCCAATGTCATAAATAATATCGTTATTTTCAGGATATCTGACAATGCACAATCACAGTATAGGTTACAGAGGTTAATAGTCACAATACTCGTAAATAAACATATAAAACATTTGAAATTTTAATGTGTCCATGCATTCTTATCATCTAAATATTCTTGGACCTTATAGTAGCCTTTTTTCATTAAAGTTTATTTCACATATAACTTAAGTTTGTGGAAAGGCAGTTCAGATACATTTGGTGGGACTTTGTTATAAATGTTTAAACATTTAGCCAAAGTTAGCCAAAGTTCAGAGTGAAGTCAGCTACCTACCCAAATTGGTTCTCCGTAGGCCTAATAAGATTATTTAAAAGTAAAAATAAATACCACGCTTGTTACAAACGTTTTGGTAATCCTCGTGATTATACGCTTTTAGTATGCTAAGAACACGCACAAAGGAAATGATGTCTGTATGCTTTAAATCATTTGTTGAAAGAATTGAGTTGGATCTGAATATTAATTTAAAAGCATTCTGGCGTTATGCGAAGAGTAAAAAAAAACACAAATGATATTCCAAATCATATGGTATACGATGGTCGCACTGCTGATAATGGTGAAGATATTGTTAATCTATTTAGTAGTTTCTTTTCTTCTGTGTACAAATCACCACCCGACATCAATAATGCTTACGTTCCTAAGTTTGCATCGTCAGCTTCGCAGCTAATTAAAATATATCTTTCCACTGATGATGTACTCTTGCGTCTGAAGAACATTGATGTCAGTAAAGGGGCTGGACCTGATGGAATACCTCCTATCTTCATCCGTTTGTGTGCGACTGCCTTGGCCGGTCCCTTAACCATTATATTTAACAAATCCTTAAATGAAGGAGTTTTCCCATCGCTCTGGAAAATAGCTAAAATTACACCGATACACAAAGCCGGCGTAAAATATGATATATCAAACTATCGACCCATAAGCATTCTCGGATGTTTTTCAAAAATATTTGAGAGCTCAGTGTATGAGCACATTTACAATCATGTCGCCCATAGAATCAGCCCCTTGCAGCACGGTTTTATAGCAAATCGTTCCACAGCTTCCAATTTATTAGTATTCATATCATATCTTTGTGAATCATTTGATGAAAGAACACAAGTTGATGCCATATATACAGATTTTGCAAAGGCATTTGACAGAGTTGACCATCCGGTCCTTCTATCCAAGGTTTATCATCTGGGTATCCATGGAAACCTATTTCGGTGGCTGACATCTTATCTTCAAAACCGCACCAATATGGTATCATTGTATGGCTACGATTCAACACCTTATTTGGCTACCAGTGGTGTTCCTCAAGGTTCAAATCTAGGTCCCCTCTTGTTTGTGATATTTATAAACGATTTGCTCGAAATTATTACCAGCCATTGTCTTGCCTATGCAGATGATATCAAAATTTACCGCAAAATCAACAATGTTGGGGATTGTTATCTTTTGGAGAGAGATCTTGATACTATTAGTTCTTGGTGTAAGACCAACTTTATGTCTCTAAATATTAAGAAATGTCAAGTCATAACATATACAAAAAATAAAAATCCTTTATATTATAACTATTGCTTGGATAGGGTTTGCCTCGGCCGCGTAAGTGTAGTGCGTGATCTGGGTGTATATATTGATTCATCTTTGTCATTTAGACAGCATTATGAATATGTTGTTAGCAAGGCTCACAAGATGTTAGGATTCGTAATAAGAGTTGCTAAGCCATTCAAAAATGAGCGATCATGGATTGTGCTTTACAGTTCGCTGGTTCGCAGTATCTTGGAGTATTGCTGATCTATTTGGTTTCCTATTTACCAGACGCATAGCGATCGTATTGAAGCAGTGAAACGTAGGTTTTTAAGAGTTCTTAGTTATAAGCTAGGTTTGAAACGTGAACTCATAGATTATGAAGGTAGACTGGAGAGATTTGGGCTTCTGACACTTGATCGGAGAAGAAAGATTAGTGACTTAGTCACCCTTCACAAAATAGTCAACGGGATATTTGATGCTTCAATTCTTGACCAAATTAAATTTAGAGTGCCGCAACGTTCTGTTCGACGCCAGCAGTTGTTTGAGATACAGTCCTCGACCAACAATGTCTCAAAAAACAATCCCATTAATAGAATCTGTAAATCATATAATGAAATATGTTGTGACAGTGATATATTTTATGATAGACTCCCGTCTTTCAAAAGGATGTTGATAAAAAAAAAACCTATAGATTAGTTATTCTTCTATAAATTTGTTTAAATCGTCTTTACGCTCAATGTCTGTCAAAACGATGTGTACAGTAGTCATAGGAATTCAGATTTAACCATGTTATTTAAAAAGAAAAAACATATGTGTATGAGTGATCTGTTTTCTGTATCTGTACCTATAAAATAAATAAATAAATAAATTTCCCCACGAATGAGCGACTTGTCTTGTGAAGTCTAAAACTTGGAACAGCAAGTTTATTTTTATATCTAGTGTTTAAATTATGAATATCACTATGTTTTGAAAAGGTATGTTTATATTTGTGAACATAAATTATGTTCTCATATATATATTGAGAAGCAACGGTCAAAATATTAATTTCTTTAAATAAATCCCTCAGTGTATTACGTGGCTTGAGTCTGTAAATAGCACGCACAGCCCTTTTTTGTAAAATAAAAATATCTTTAATGTCGGCTGCTGTGCCCCACAATAACAAGCCATATGACATAACACTGTGAAACTAACCAAAGTAAACAAATCTTGCTGTTTCAACATCACACAAAGACCTTATTTTTTTAACATCATAAGCAGCTGAACTATCACCCGTATTCACAAACGATACTTATGTAAGTGAAGAAGCAATACTATGCGAAGTAAGGCATTTCTCAGTGGGTTCACTATGTCAAGCCTTTCAATTCACAAACAATACTCAAACGAATCTTTACTATGCGGACGCATAGCGTTGAATATAGCTCTGTGATTGGTTGTTACGTAGTTCACTTCATTGACTGGCATTTCAATTTTATTGTTTATTTGCTTTTTATCGTAAGCTCCGTAGTGATTAATTTCTCTTTGGTGAGCTCGACACTATGCGTTGATTAATATAGCTATCAGGCTCCCTTAGCTAAGTGTTCATTATGACAAACGCATAGTGCCGATTGTCACTCAAGTTCATTGTTTATGAATAGGAATTTGGCACCCTGTGCGTCCGCGGGCACTGTGAGACCTCATAGTGTCATTTGTGAATACGGGCGTAAGTCTTTTAGATAGGGACGAGATATGAGGATACCATTGTAAACGAGAATCTAACTTAATTCCTAAAAATACTGTAGAGTCAACAAATTCAATAGTTTCTTCATTGATTTCAACATGAGTACTAACCTGCCTTATATTTGGTAAAGTTAATTTAATACACTTAGTTTTCATTGAATTTAACAATAAATTATTATTTTCAAACCAGGATAGCACTTTTGAAATGTCATTATTTACATCCAAATAGTCAGTTTTAGTTCGATCTATTTTAAAAATTAGAGAGGTGTCATCTGCAAACAATACCGTCTCACACAATTTTTTGGAAAAGTAAGGGAGGTCGTTGATATAAATTTAAAAAAGCAATGGCCCTAATATCGAACCCTGAGGCACGCCCATATGCACAGGCACACCAGAAGACTCAGTTTTGTTTATAACAACTTTTTGAATTCTATTGGTCAAATAGGATTTAATAAGTTTTAATGAGTTTATTGATACACCATAATGCTTTAATTTACCTAATAATGTTTGATGGTCAACACAGTCAAACGCCTTGGATAAGTCGCAGAAGATACCTAGAGCATCCTGCCTATTTTCCCAAGCATCAAATATAAAGAAAGAAAGAAAGCGTTTATTGGCCTAAAAAATAAAAATAATAATTACATTAAAAGAAAGAAAGAAAGAAAACAAAAAGAAACAAACAATAAATAAATAAGAATAACAGGCCAACTAGGTCACTGCCTCAGCATAATGCCACAGCGTCAAACGTCACTGTGGCGCTGGTCTTCTGGCAGGGCCTATGTTTGATGATAAACTGAATAAAATTATTTGACCTTAATTACAAAAAGAACAACAAAATAAATAATTGTGACAGTACAAACAAAAAAAAAACCAATACATCTAAAAAATTAACAGAAAAACATCTAAAATACATTTGACACACAATAGATACGGCTGAATGAATTATATCCCTTTGCCTAAATGGTAGGAATTATAGCAATTACAAATACCAGGAATATACAATCTTTAGCTAAATGTAATCTGTGCAAACATCATACGGACAAGACAAACAAACAAAAACTATGCACACAAAAACAAATAGTATTTTTTATTGTATTATTTAACAATCTAAAACAGTCAGTATCATATTAATACGTGTTTTATCTTTAAAACACGTATTAATATGATACTGACTGTTTAATCGCTGTTTAATCGACTGTTTAATCGCTGTCCTTGTTTGCGCTGGATACTCTTGTATCCAGCGCAAACAAGGACAGCGATTAAAGAAACTCCACTGCGTAACCAAAACGACCCCATGCAATGTATAGCACGTCGTGAAAACTAGTCGGTAAGTAAATTTTTTGACTTCTGCATTTGTAGTAAAGACATTTTCACATGTTTTCTAAATGCTTCAACTGTTTTCAGAGCACGCACAGGCGGCGGGAGATCGTTCCAGCAACGTGAAGCTGCAAATCTAAAACTTCCACGAAATGCCACCGTTCGGTGCTTCAGAGTGACAAACACACTCTTGCATTGTCTGGCCTTATACCATGGTTTATCCTGCGCCCACTCAAACTTATCAAAAAGGTATCGAGGCTTTCTTGTATTCAACACGCCAAAAAGCAAAGTAGCGAGATGAAGCTTTCTTCTCGCCTCCATATTTAACAAATTAGCCGCATTTAAGAAGGGAGTAATGTGAGAACGGTCCGGCACATAAAAGCAAAAACGCGCGCAGGCGTTTTGTGTCCGTTGAATTGGCCTACTAGTACGGGCCATAATGCGAGGCCCAAATACTGTGTCATAATAATTAAGTTTTGATAAAACAAGCATTTCACACAATTTTATTCGCAAATATATAAAATATGTGTTTTATAAGCGCAATTCCCGCGTCTGTAGTATTTTTTCCTTTAGTAAATCCGAACTGTCTATTGTGAAGAAATTAATTTCTCGTAAAATGAGAAAGTAATTGGTTAAGAATATTTTTTTCAAAAATTTTGCTAAGAGTCGGCAAAATAGAAATGGGACGGAAATAAGTGGGGTCACTGATATCTCGCGCCTTAAACAAATGTATTATTTTACTTAATTTCATTTGATTGTGAAATACACCATCATTAATACGTTAATTAAATAATATAAAAAATAATTGAGGAGAGATAACATTTATTGAAAAACCTCATAAATCCTCAGTCTTTTTCATATTCAAAGACTTAAAAGCTTCTATCATCGTATTAACATTGATTTCATGGAAATTGAAAAGAATATTGCACTTATAAACATTCGACTCTATGGGCCGAGACTACCCCCTAAAACACCCCTCGGAGCTCCAACTTCTATCACATTTTCGTTTCAGGCAACAGTTTCCCTTATCTATGTTACTGTTGTGTGGGATACGTGTATATCCTGCTCTAACAAACGTGTTACCACTACACTATGATCAGTTCGACTCGGTTGACGGGACTCCCGATCCGTCTTCAAAGCCCACTTCGAGGAACCAGCGCGCTCGTAAGAATACCACTAATCCCTACCTTTCTTTCATAAAAAAATATCTGTTCAATGTAGGTATCTTCACTCAAACCCATAAACAAAAATGGCTTAAGTACTACATGAATAATTTTACATTAAATAACCTTGCTTTGTTTGGTGAACCTAATTTTTATAGCATACTAGTAAACGTAAAAAATGAGTCTTGTACCAGTCGCTGGCTAACACAGGGCATATCGTGAACCCGAATGATTAAGATGCTAGCAAACTTAGTCCTCATTTGTTAGTTCTACCGAACAGCTTTGAATTATGAAACTGATTGTTTGGTAAATGCAAGAAAATTCGTACAGAAATAACTTGTTTTGCCTACAAAAGCTTTGTGTTTATGTCGTAACTATTATGTAATGGTTATCGACCGTCGTCGTGACATTACCTATAAAAATTTGGCGGTATGTATGACAACAGCCAATCTATACTTTTTTTTATACCTACGACCATTGTGTTTAACATAATAATATGTACGATATGCCAGATGCTAAGCGGTTACTGCAATCTGTAGACGCTCGTATTCCATTGGAGATTACTCAAGCACTGACTACCAAGAAAATGTTATAATAAATAAGTGATATCATATATTTATAGCAACAAAAGACAAGTTACCTACCGCCAATAAAACACTTTCTTAATAAATTCTTTCGTCAGTGTTAGAAGAGAAAAGAAAGGTAGAACATAATGTTATGTTATAGGATCAGGTAAAGCGATAAAAGCGGGTTATTTATATACATAAAATAATAATAATTTTCTGTTGGAAAAATGAATTTCCGCACGCATGGACAGGGTAGGGGCAGTGTGATACTTGAAGCACTGAGGCCCAGTACCCATTAAAAAACCAACGTGTTGTTCGCTATCAGGGCTTCAACATAGCGCAGGGTACTTCTCGCAAACTACTGCATAAATGTGTCGAAGCTACTAAGACGCTATTAGGCTCAACAGGACGGGGAAAGCCCGTACCGGGCATTCTCCCGACGTGGGGTGTTTGATGCAGGTTACAGGGCCCCACTCTGTCAGCCGCTACCCCTACTACGGTAGACGGTATTAGGCGGCATAGCGCCGCATTCTGGGGCCAAGTCGCCTCCAGCGGGGATCTTCCTCTCGAGCCCGCTCCAGGGCTTCCTTCTGTGAGATAAAATCGTAACAGAAAGAGGCCAGCGGATCCCGGTTTGCTTCATATACCTACTTGCTTGTAAAATTTACTTCATTAAAGATAATAATAATGACAACGCGTGATGGCGACTGCCTTTCAATAAAACATTTCTGGGATCTATCAGACATTTAATTTTCTCATGAAAGTTTGAGTTTTTTAACCTTTTGAAACCCAATAAACCAGACACAATTGAATTTTAATTGTCATGTCAACTTAAGTTGCCATCCGGTCCTTAAAGGATTAATATAATCCTGACTAAAAAAAAATACATGTCCTAGGACGGGAACCTTTCACCGCGGCTCTGAACTTGTTTTTAAGCATTATATGCTAAAATCTTTTTCAAAATTTTACCAACAAATACCAACGATTCGGTTTAGGAAGGCAAGCTTTTTAATATTTTCTTTATTTTGAATAAACATAATTTTAGTTCTCGAAAGTCATGAATACCTAATACAGACGTCTCTGTAAACTCCTCTTTATTTCCAAATGAAATATAAAAATAATGACATTATTGAATTATAAGCAAAAAGAAAACGAAATACAAAACTCTAAATATCAAAGGAATTGAAACCATTCTTAAATTAATATAACAGGTACTTAGTTTCTATCAAAAAGTACTTTCAAATAACGGAATAAGTTGCTTACATTTCTCTTTGTATCACAAACAATTTATTCTTAGAATAAACATGAAAGACATTTCCATAATATGACCTGAAATTTCAAACAATGAAAGTATATACTCTATGTAAGTTTTATCTAAGCTTCGACGTGAATATTCTAAGTACACGTCTAGTTTTTCTCTGAAATATAGAATTCAAATCCGTTTGGTTATGAAATAGACACAGCTTTTCTTATATTATGGTTGTAGCAAACAAATATAGACCGATTTAAGCCTTTAATATAGAACAAGTTTGTAAATTGATGTTTCATTTCATATATTCTTAATTTTTGATTTTAACATTATTATAAATGTTTAAAAAATTACTTAGTAATAAATATAGAATAAAACTAGAAAAATTTCACGTCCTGAGGCAGGAATCGAACCCGCGACCTTTCGCAATCCGGGCGAATGCTCTGACCACTGAGCCACCCAGGACTTGGGATATCCCTGTGAAATTCTTCTAGTCTATCTGTATTTGCGTTTATGAGCTAACGTCCACCCTACAATGTCGAAATATTCTATTTCAACATCCGAAACGAGTATTTTTACAAATACCGACGATTCGGTTAAGTTGGGGCAGTGCTTTCAAATATTCTTAATTTTTGATTTTAACATTATTATAAATGTTTGAAAAATTACTTAGTAATTAAAATAGAATAAAACTAGAAAAATTTCACGTCCTGAGGCAGGAATCGAACCCGCGACCTTTCGCAATCCGGGCGACTGCTCTGACCACTGAGCCACCCAGGACTTGGGATATCCCTGTGAAATTCTTCTAGTCTATCTGTATTTGCGTTTATGAGCTAACGTCCACCCTACAATGTCGAAATATTCTATTTCAACATCCGAAACGAGTATTTTTACAAATACCGACGATTCGGTTAAGTTGGGGCAGTGCTTTCAAATATTCTAAGTTTTATTTCATTTTAATTTTATTATATTTTAATTGATCTGAATGGTAGACCGACGTTTTCAACCATTTATATACATACATACATACTCTTGTACATTCTGTCCATCTAAAGGTTAACTGGAAGAGTTCCCTATTTAGTCATATGAAGTCCCTGCTACAACACAATTTCAACATATTATTTATACACCGAGCCCGAGGACGTCCTGCTCCGCGCTTGCTGAGCCGCGGTCTCCACTCAAGAACCCGCTAACTCCAGCGGTCATCAGATCTACAGATAACATGACCAGCTCACTGACAGTTTAGCTTAAAACTCGGTGGCCTATATCGATGACCTTATTCTTTTTTAAAGCTATATCATAGAAAAGGTATGTACGTAAAAAAAAGAATGGCCACCCTCCATCCCGCACCAATTTTAGTTTCCGCACAATTAAATGTTTCTTTCTTTTTTCCCAACACGAAAATTCCTTGATTAAATTAAACGACATTACTTACCGATTGATTTGTGTTTATAATTTCAATAATTTTAAAAAATATCCGATTCACTTAGTGTGTGTAAATTTATTTTAATCATGTAATTTTTCAAGTTTATTTAGTTTCACTCATATGTTATTGCAGTAGTTTTGTTTGCCACAATTCTGTCTGTATTACTTAATTTATTTATAATTATTTTTTTATCATTCTATGTTATAATTTTACGCTTACGACCTTTTGTGACATTCATCAGAATATTTTTTTTTATATTTGGGATGGTTGTGTGTTTAATATGTAGTTTAATATGCCAGTATTAAAGGTAGATAGAATTTTACGATATATAAAGTCGAAATAAAAATGTGTCTTTCAGTAGAAACAGAAAGAAATACGCCTAAGGAATATCAACGAACCCAGGTGTTAAAAGAAATTGTCGCCCATTATGTCCGCTCCGCCAGACCATTTTATGAGTACTGATGGGATATTGTTCGAAACGTGAGCAGGGAAAAAATCCTTTAATATTCACGTCTCGGACCCATATACTCACAACAACCCGTTCCCCCTAGATTATTACAATGGTAGCGCTTATATTATTTATTCTATACGCGTGGTGTATTGAGTGGGGGATACCAAAGGATTGTTTCTTTTTTAATATTACAAATCTGGCTTTAAAGCTATGTAAATAAGGTTTTATTGTGGTATTGTTTATTGCAAAAACATATAACATTTTTGAAAATGGTAATTAAACGCCCGAGTAGTGCATAAAGTAACTTTTACCAGCATTTTGCGGCGTAGTAAATAGTAATGTATAAGCAAAACAATACCTTCTGAAACGTACCTAAAAATCAACTATTTGACAAGTACGAAAACCAAAGGCACGTTGAAGCGAATTACAATTATTATTTTCTCCTTTTTCTAGGAACGTTAATAAAACTTTCCACGTAAAAATGTTAATAGAAAATTTTAGTAGCACACTGTATTCTGTATAATAATAAACACTAAAGGCTTATTGTGGAAAAGCCCCTAGGCAATGTCCATAGTTTTGGGATGAAAATAATCACATATTATTTTACGGTCGTGACTCTGGAGAGTACATAGAGTAACAAAAGGACGTTCTCTTTGTATTAAAATATTACTCTTCTGAACTCATTCCTGAGAAAATAAAACAAAAACATAGCAAGTTATACTAAGCAAGAAAGAATATTGTTACCTACTTACTTTTTATGTGCCTATACAACTAGATAACAAACAAGCTGACGGCCCATCTGGTGGTGTAGTTACCGTCGCCTATAGGCACCGGCAATACCATAAGGAAAAAGTCACCTGCTATTACAGGAGCGAGCGTTGCCATCCTGAGGCCTAAGTAAAAATGCCTTTCATGCCCAGTATTTACACTGGGTACATTTTCCTTCAATCCGCAACACAGCGAACTATTTCACGGCTGAAATATGAAAAGCGGAAAAGAACTTAACGGATGACTTTATTTTGACATTTTAGCACCCTTATTATCTATGCCTACTGATATCATACATTACTGTTAAGACGCCCCTTATTACGATCGATCGACTGGCTTATATCTAGAATCGATATGTCATGAAGTAGACGCCGGTGTTAATCACGTAACAAGAGATTCCATGTACGGAACCCACTGGCCGTATAGCGGCAAATTGCTATTTGATCCAACTAATACCCATTTGTGAGGACGAAATAGCTTTTGTTGTTCGGGATCGAGCGTTGTGTTAAGGCAGGCCTGAGAAGTTAGGAAGTCGGGAATACATGCTTACGGCTATTAATCTTGACCATATTGCGTATACACAAAGTTAATTACGTAATGCTCGTTAGTTTCAGATAAAAAGGCTGTGTGTAGGGGAAAATGGTCATTACGCGTAAGGTAAGGCATGTCAAAAGACGTAGTAATGTAATTACTATCTTTTTTTTGGTACGGTTGCTTACTGGTAGGGGTCGGAACTTAAATTGATAATGTTAACAGCTACCACTGTTATGAAAAACAATTTTGCTAACTAGATTCATTGACGATGTGATAATTTTTTTCGTTGTATTAAAAGGGTGTAAAGCACCGGTATACTCTGGTCGTGGGATGATTTTCTCCCGTCCTTCTACGACACGACTGACTTGACCCAATGCACAATGCCCGAGACTTTAGCCTCAGCTCTGTTTACTTATTCGTCCATCGCCCCGGAGACTCTAATGGCGTAGGACTCAACAAGATTCTTGCCTGTATTTATCTACGATGTTATAGGCCGTCTGTAGCCAACAGCATTAGTTGGTCCCAAAAAATCAATGGAAAACGTTATGTTGATTCAGTTGGAAGGCGCCACTCCGAAGCTTGTTGAATAGTTTACATGTCAAACTCTTAGACCCACGTATCGTCACTAGTAACAATACGTTTCATGAATGTTGGGTCCAAATGACTCGTTCTAGCATGTCCTCAGCGACTCTCATGCGATTGAGTTTTTGGAGAAAATTCAGGTCTTTTAGGACTAGCCGAGCGGCAACATGTTTCATACCCAAGTGATTATTTAAATGTTACTTCAGTTGCAGTCGTTGATGGCCTACAAGAGCGAGGCAAATCTTCCATCACATCTCGACCGCTTTTGAACGTTTTGTACCACTCATAAGCACGTGTTTTTGATAGAGTCGATTCACCGTAAGCCTTCTGTAACATATTCAGTGACTCCGAACACGAAATTCCATTGGCGATGCAATATTTAAGACAAACTCTTTGTTCAATGTTTTTGTCCATTATGAAATTCGCAATACACACTAGATATGATATAACTGAAAACAGCACTGTATTTAATATAATAGCCCAGTCATATTAGGTAAAAAAGGGGTCAACCTCGGAATGAAAGATAATAAGCTGTAAATTGGTATAAAACTTTGTTTTGTCGTCCTAAATATTGTCTCTAAATACTGCGCACTCTTCGCGTTCTACCCGCAAAATGGTTGATCGTATGAAAAAAAAGTTCAGACAAAAGTTGTAGAAAATTTTATACTCTACAACTTTTATAATAAGCGCTAATCTTATTTAAGTAGGAACCGAGATATTTGCGAAAAACTGATTTTTGTGACCTTTTACCTTCAATATCTTAAGACGCGGACACGATAGCATTTGTCACTTTTGAGACAATATTTATGACGACAAAACAAAGGCTTATACCAATTTACAGCTTATTATATTTCATTCCGAGGTTGACCCCTAATATGACGGGGCTATAAATAACAGATGCAATTCAAACTCCGCGCGAAAATGGCACAGTTGTCATCAGAAGTAAAAATGCGTGCGTACTATGTCATTATAATTTATTTTAAATTACTATTTAACTAATTCAGATCGACATTCCAATTACAATGGAATTGATTATAATTCGGTAATTATACAAATCACAACTCCAATATAAATCAATGGCAGCAATCAAAGTAATTACGGGCAGTAATTATAATAATATCTATGCCCATATATAGTGGTCTGTCTGTCTGGGTTTCATCGTGCCTTTGCACGGCTACGGGCCTCGAGCTTAGGCTCATTGCCCGGGCATCTTCTCGGTGAGCTGACGCTCACTGGTCATCGGGCATCGCCCTAGAGGCGATAGCCCCCTCTTCGCCCCTATGCTGCGACCCCGGCTTGGGAGGCGCGGCCCTCAGCGCGGTCTGCCCCACAGGTGAGATGACGTTCGTCAAGGCCCGTTGAGCGCCTGCGAGCGGCCCGCGGCTTAAACTTCCGCCAGGGGAGCTTGAAGTTAGGGGAGGGTGGACTAAATGGTAGCCGTGCATTGGCGTTGGCGGTGATGGTGGTAGCGGCGGTGCCCCGGCGAGCAGCGCGAACTCTAACGCGCTCAGCTTGAGGCAACTGGAGGTCATGTCAGGCAGGGTGTGTTCTTCGTACGCAGCCTCGTGGGCGCGTACTTGAGCACGTGTCAGTCCGGTGGTTGGCGTATCGTGCACAGCGAGCTCGGCACACAGGGGTGAGGGTCCTGTGGCGTGCTGCGAGCCGTACACGATACGCAGTCGTATTCGGGGTTGGTCGCTTCGTCGCGGGGTTGCAGCTGTTGGTGGTGGTGGTGACGTCTCCCTCTCCGCCGTAGGCGGTGACAGGAGGTCGCAAGGCATAGGACGACCGGGGGGGGGGGGCGTCGATATTGACGCGGGGAAGGGGAGCAATGTTGTGGAGGTGAAGGTGCGGCCCGTTGTCGGCGCTGTCGAACATTCGACGCGCCAGACGGGCGATGAATTCCTCCACCGTCGGCATCCGCACGTCCCGGGCGATGACGTCATTACGGACGTATTACTCAATATATATAGCTAGAGAGCCTCAGAGAGGCCTAGTGACAGTCCGAGTGGCTAGACACGGTCGGTACATCAATAGTATCAAGACGCATCTGATAGAAATGCGTGGCGATGGCGACTCAACGCTGCGCCGGCTTATATAGGCAGGTAGTGGGGAGCGGTACTCTTTGGGTGGCGCGGTGGCGCGATGACGTCATGGAACACGTGCCGTTAGCGCTAGGAGCGCCGCCTTTCCACGCTTCCGTCGTTATGTTTTTCATAAATAAATATTTTTTTTTGTGTTCATTTGACGGCCAGTCGCTATAATATATATTTTAATATAGAGCTTTAAGGCAAATTGTTGCAAGTATTATATTTCAACTGTAACCTATAGATGCAGCCGACCAGAAACCCCTTAATACCTTACAACTTCTTGTTGTTGTTAAGATCCTACTTCCAAACTCCTATTAATCAATAAAGAGATTCGGGAGCTTACCCCGCAATACTAGTGGGCTGGAAAGCAGCAAAATAGCAGCAATTAAAATCTTATTGTTCTTTCGGCATAATTTCGTTGCTCTTAACAACATTATCATAAATTCATCAAAGGTATTAACTGTAAGATTTTGATGTCTGTTATCGGTTCAATATGAAAGTGAAAGTAGTGTGGTCCCTTAAAGAAAGCGGTCCCTTATCTTGTCTTATCTTAGTTACGACTTTTTGATTAGTCGATTAAAGTTATTGATAGTGATCGGGTAAAGAACGAGTATTAAAATATCAGACAGAATAAAGGATGTGCACAAGTTTCTAAGAGCGTTTAACCTAATATGATGTGAGATTCAGTCAACAGCACATCAAGCGTAACAGTTTGACTTTAAAACCGCCTTTACTATGTTCGTAATAAAGGCGCCTTTCGTAGTGCAACGGTTACACTTGACGTGCTGTTGTCTACATACAAAGAAAAAGGACATTATCAGAAAGCCTTTCAATTCTAGAATCAACATATTATTATAAAAACAAAAATGTTCTAGCAGTCCCGGATTTTTTACAGGAGTTATTGTATTATAACCACCAGCCTATAAACGTCCCACTGCTGGGCACTGGCGTTTTTTGTGGGAGAAACACATGAGACGTTTGGACCATAACAACACCACGCTGGCCTAATTCGGGTTATAGCGGTTGCAGTAACATCGACCATGACGAAAGTTGCTTTGTTTTCGTAATCGTAATCAGACCACTACGTCACCGAACTCCTCCGTGGCATATATTAGTCTAAAAACTAGATTAGGAATAAAATTATAAATTACACGGTTTACATGTGAACATATTTTTAATGCAAAAAAAGTTCAAAAATGATTTTCTTTGCCATCCTCGGCTACTTTGCAACCTTCGAGAAAGGAGTAAAAGAGACAGCGCGTTATACTAGACAAGGATAGATGAAGAACTTTCGAGAAATGGAGTACCTAGACAACGCGGACACTTCGAGAAAGTAGTCAGGGACATAGTATGTGATTTCATATACTGTGGAAGCCTTGATATATTCGAGATAATTGTCTAAATAGTATTCGGCGACAGTATAAGCACTTTTGTCGCAGCACAGGTATTTTATTTTAATTAATTCGCGGTAAGCGTTAATTGTTACTGTGGTTTAATTGATATTTTAGTCACACCTAGCCCATAACCATAACAATATCAATATCCGTGCGTGTGTCATACAAAGACTTTCAACTGATTTGCAAAGAAAACAATTTTAAAAAATGTCAGTCGGAAAGTCGCAAAATTCTTTGACGTTTCTAATATGAAAATGGCGCGCAGTTGTAGATTGCGCTACGTGCGCGTGGTCAAAATTAGAACTACATAATAATTCGTCTCATTTTTTCCATAGTATTAAAGTGTGAAATTCGTTTTGAGCAAAAGCGCTTCCAAGGAGGTTCGATCATTCAGCCTATTTATCCTAGTAATGGGAAACTCCTTGGTTGAATTCTGATATCTAGCGTCGCAGTATCGTCCATATTTCTTCGGTACTCTTTAATTATGAAAACATTAATTTATTATTAATAAATTATTTATTTTTCTGGACATATAGGTCCATGAGTAATAAAACAGAAATAAATATACTATGTTTCTCACATCAATCATCAATACTTCTGTTCGTGTCGCATGTCAAGTTTCATGTTGTATTTTTGACTTCCACGGCATATCGTGGTCACCTTCTTTTACTATATATTGTTTCTCAGCGCTGGTGGGCTGGCATAAAAGAGATAGTCCTATATATCACAGTCAACTTTCTTCAAATTATTTTGTCACGTGACAAGATCATTAGCCGGCCAACAGCACTAAATCCCAAATGACGTCAACTCGGACTAATGACCGGTAGTTAGGGAAGTTTCATGAAGATTCATTCATGACACATTTTGAATGTTTACGTTTTTGTACATTCGCCATGTAATAAACCTCAAACGAGGTCTTCTTCAAATGAGTAACTTCCTTAAATGAGTCTTTTTCTACAGTACGCCTTTTCCTTAGATGAGACTTTAACGAGCCCAAGTACCAACAAAAACCTAAATACTCGTCATGTACATTGTGGCTGCCACATAATTGCGAGCACCATCAGCGGGCGAGTGAATGGCGCCGTGACGAGCTCTGATGGCTGCGCTGTGTGCCGCTCTTTTGATGAAACCATGATTACACAGTACGTACTCGCATGCATTTTTGTTCTGATTTAGAATTGCTGGAAGTGACTTTGTGATTAGAATATTTCTGTTCAACTAGACCTCATTAAAATATAAGCTCCTACTGGTCGTTTTAAAAAGAAGACACGGAACATAGAACTACTTTTTTCATATTCAAAAATTAAAAACCGACTTCAAAACACTCAAAAAAAATAGGTATCTATTGAGGAGATCGGTGGCATAGTGATTTTTATATTTTTCTAATTTCGATTACGAAAACAAAGCAACTTTTGCCATGGTCGATTCCGAGATGACCAATCAATATTTATATCACGAGCTCCTCCGTTCTTCGGAAGGCACATCAAGCCGTTGGTCCCGGTTCTTATTGCAACCGCTTTACCCCACCAACCCGCATTGGGGCAGCGTGGTACTGTTATGGTCCAAACTCCTCATGTCTTTCTCCCATGAATGAAGAAAGGAAATCTTATTCATTTGATAATTTCATGACATTTCTATGAAATAATGCAGCCAGTGTTATATCATCAATGTTTTCGATAGTGACAAACCATTTCTATGAACTAATACAGCCTATGTTTCAATTTATTGTCATATTGACGGCACCACCCTGTATAACAATATCAATTTATGAAAATTGTCTGATGTTCATCATCATATCCTATAAAGTCTACTGCTGAACAATGGGCTCCCCCCTCGATTTCCAAACGGAGTCTATTTTGCGCTGTTTGCATCCAACGCCTCCTCGTGACTCTGACCTTAAAACAGTTAAAAATATTACTTTTAGAACAAATTACTTTTTAAATAAGATCATTTTCCAATGCACATCCAGTCAGTTTACATCATCGTCGTACTACGTATACCTACCGGTACGTTGACACACCTTTGTATTGCAGGCATTCAGCTATGGGTTAAATAAAAACTGCGCTCTGCAAAATCTGAATATGGAACCGCTCTATCCGGGACTTAATCACAGTCTAGACAGTTACATAGATTTGTAAAGCTATTGAATGTTATTATATGACATTGCAAAGGACACAGTCACTTGTGACCCTGAGCTATAAAAATGTCTGGAATGAGTATTGACAGTGTCAACTCAGGACTGAATTGAATATATACCTACTATTTAATATATAGTATTTTTTCTTACACTATGTACTTGTACAGACAGCGTCGAAATCATCTGATCTTTAAGAGTGATCTCAGCACTCACTATCCGTACAATGATTGAATCATATATTTTTTTGTAACGCCACTTAAATCCTTAACAAGTGAAAAGCGATTCTAATTATCTAGTAATACGGTTGCTTTTATAAAGCATCTTAGTATTTTTAGGACCCTGAAAGCTCCGATAATTGTGATGCTAACTGTACTGTCTCTTGTTTTAATTAAACAATAACGGTGCAAACAAAGCAATACGTACTATTACGTACAATAAACGGAAAATAACGGAAAGTAAAATATTCAAAAACTCCGACAAATCAGACTGAAAACGGCTAAGCCACATAGAAATATTGAAACAGTCACGCTCTCTAGTATCTACCTAAACATTTGAATACTGTATCATTTTTTGTTATCATGATTGTTTTTATAGGCTAGCTATTGTAATAAAGACAGATACATTGTATTGCTACAGGGTGATAAAAATTGTAGATTTTTCCTTAGTCCTTGACTTGACACTGAACCATGAGTTTGGTATGTAATGACGTAACTAACTATGCGTTAGAATGAACTGTGTTTTCATGGATTGGTTCCTTCTTCGCCGGATTCCAAGTTCGTCGGATTCCAAACTTGTCGGGTTCATCGTTCGGTGCCATTTTATCACTACCTACTATGATTGAATATTATTTGCGTCTTTATTTTTTACGGCAAAAAAACCTAATGTTTATAAAAGTTATAATTTATTTGTAGTAGTATCCTTCATTATTTGTGATAATATGGCACGTTGAATAGCCATGTCAGTATATTTTGAGAGTTGGATTTCAAATATTTTCCTTTTATTTGGAACTTTCAAAGATAGGTTTTTTACGAATTGAATCGGGCCGTTTGCATGTGTAAACTTTTGGAATGGAAAGGATTTAGCATCAACATAAACTTATCTTCATTTTGCTTCTGATATCGTTGTCATAGCTAAGACCCTGAAAGACTGGCACAATGCTCGACGACCTCTGTAGGGTCTCCCAACAATTAGTCTTAAAATGAACATGACAGGACGAAAATCATGTCAAATACAATGTCGTACCCACTTCCAACCTTTACATGAGTAAAAGTTGGAAGCTTTACTCTGAATATTAATATTATACTATTATAGTCGCTGGGCTAGGAGCCTATCTAGCTGAACGAGTACTGCCAATCCGCCTCGAGGCTCCAAAAGTAGAACTCGATGCCTCAAGGTTTTTACATCAGTAATAATAATTAGTAGTCAAAATCAATGCCTATTATGAAAGTATTTTTTTTTTTGTTAAAAATATTGCAAATAAGAAAAACATAATTTTAAAACAATACATGCGCGAATAGAATTGTTTTTTATTCTACATATAATGGTTGTCTTCATAGCCAATCCACCCCACTTTCTGAGCTGGGTTAGACATCCCAGTGGTAATTTGGAGTGTATCCAGTCCTGTTTTGCTTACCTCGCACGTAACTTCCTTGGCATAGACGCTCTTCACCCGACACTAATGTGTATTATTTGCCAACACATTTTTACTTTGAAGAGACGATAATTTGGCGCTACAAGAACAATCGTGACAGAAACTGCGTATATCGCGCGAAGAGAAATAACTGTGTATCTTTTCGCAAAATGAACAATGCTATATTTTGCTACAAATATCAGTAATCATTGAGTTGATTTCGAATCCACTGCAGATTAACGATGACATCATAGATATATATAACTATATCCTTAAACTAAACGAACCATACGATGGAAATATACAGCAAAGTCCGCATAATAGGCGATAAAATTTTGTGATTTAAGTTGTTACTATCACTATCCCCTCCCCCACCTCTTTACCGAATTCGAATTTTGAGATAACGTTATTTTAGGAGCAGCCTGGACTCGTCTTATAAGCTACACATATTGATTTCTCTTTATTTTGGGCACTCATAGGCAATGCGTGGGTAATGCTAGTAGCGTCTATATAGGTTAACAGCTTACCATTAGGCGGGGCGTCAGTTAGTTTATCACATTTGTCGTAAAAAAAATATTTACTGAACACCCACCCACATGCACACACACACACACACACACACACACACACACATCATCATCATAGCGGAGTATTTAATAAAATGTCTGCAATTTGTGTGATGATGTCACTAATTTAGTATGTATAGCTTCCGTACGCGGACGTAAAGTCCCATTGAAGTTTTGGTGCGAATCAAAGGGCCAGCAGCAAGTGTCTTGGTGCTACAACGTTACTTACCTACTAAGGCAATTGTGACATTTAATTTAATGATGCTGGAGCAATAGTAATACAAAGTTAATCGTTTACGGTGTCGTATTGCTTATCAATATCGTAAATAGTTAAATCATTTATCCATTTGAATATTTAAAAAAAACCCTTCATAATGTCCTGTTTTGGGTGGTAGTAAAATATTTTATTAGGTAAAGCGCATTCATTATTGTTTTTTGGGGTCGATATTATAGACGGCATAATGAAAAATCCACAATTGTTTTTCATTGAAATGGCGCAATTCGTGATACTTTTTCAAAATCTTAAGCTTTGTATTGCAAGGCACAGCTATGAGTATAATATTCTTTAGTGAGACAATATTTGTACAAGCTTTTTTATTTATTCTATCTTTCTTAATTTTTGATTTTAACATTATTATAAATGTTTGAAAAATTACTAAGTAATTAAAATATAATAAAACTAGAATATTCTACTATTCTATCTTTGTTGCATAATAATAAGGTAACATAGGGCTACTTTCCAAAAAAATTATACGACTGAGACAAGAAGCAACACGTGCCTATGGCTAAATTTTGTGTTTATTTTCTTAAACGTAATATCAGGAGGTAAAAAAATTTTAGAGGTTAAATGTAAATTTTTCATATTTTCCGATTTAGAAACGATTAAGCTTTTACTAAACTATTTATTTTGAGCCTTAATATTTTCTTCAGTTTCAAATTAGAAGAAGTATCTACGTATTTGATATATTTATCATAAATAATTCATTCTTATTGTTGAACTGATACCACAAATAAAGATAAGGGAGAAGATTTAAATATGAAATAGCCAAACAGAAAGCAAATCTGATAAATATAAAAAGTAGGTATACTAATGAATGAAAATTCAAAAATAGCCCGACTAGAAAAAAATCTACCTTCAATCTTATTTCAAGTCGGTACTCGAAATAAATGAGGTATTTTAACATCGATACATCCATTAATAAACCGTGTACATTTCATTATTAATGAAATATTAAGTTTTATGCTATAGGCATTTTAACAAATTGGGATAGGTACACAAGAATTTTCATTTCACTCATTATTCAGTAAGTAAATTTTCATGTATACATGAGCACCCCTAATCTATTTTCTGCTTCATTTAACATTGTTTATCCATAAGTGTTGAGCGCTCCCTTCCATTCGGTTGCGCTTAGGGATGATGGACTCATTCGTCAAGCGCGAACAGCTAGGGCGCACATACATTTAACTATGCCTATTAAGGAACTCCGACTCTACATTATATAGAATCACTACCTTAAGTCTAGTTCTTAGCTGTACTTAAACTATATTATAATTAGATTAAACTTTTATCTTGTATGGATATTATTGTTAAATTCCTTAAGAATAACACAATTAAACAATGACTTGTGACAACTATGTGTTCTTACGCATGCTGTCAACACTATTTAATGGCAGCGTCTAAAACGAACTATTTACTTAAAATTTAATATAAATTTATTGATATAATGTTATCTTATCCACATAATACATAAATCCACATAATACATAATACATAGCTCTTAAAGAACATATCATACTTAATTATTATTTGACAACGAAATCAGTTAAATTTGCACACTGGGAACTCAACACAGAAGGAATAAAGACGGTTATTTCCATAAAATAAAATTTACTGCCAAGATCTAATATAAAGCTAATATATTACAAGGGTTACTCGTACGTTACGTACACATATTATGAACCTTTTGGATCTTTAATTTACAGAATGCAACATAAAAGGGCGCATTCATTAAATTATATTTTACGCAGAATTACGCCATTTTATACACAGCCGATCTTAGCACCTTGAAAGTAAAGTTGAATCTCGTGTAGAACATAACAACCACATCTGGAGCGTATTGGACTAAACTTATTTCAACTCACAACACGCACCTTATTAAGGAGGGGTGTGCGAGACCTTAATTTAAGCAAAGTTATTAAATTTTATAGAAGTGAGCCTACCTTTGGTAGTTATATAAACTACTGCGTAACATACTGGGAGTCTTTGAAATAAATATTAAATGGTTATTTATAGAAGTTTCGTACTATTTAGCATTACTTGTTTTACTGTATATACCTAAAATAATAATTTAAGTGCAATTAAATGCTCATCTACAGTTAGGTGTTTGAATTTTAGCATTTTGAAGATAATGCCGAAATACATACATTTCAATACTTGAACTACGTAATAATATATTGTAACAAATTGTTAATTTTTGTTTGTTCATTCATTATTATCTTTACTTATCTATATTAATGAAAATACTGAGACAAAAGCCAGAGCTCAGCTAATATAAATATATAAAAGCAAAAGACACCCCGAAACATTTTCAATCTGCAACTCGTGATAATACGTTGAATGTATTTAGACAGCTGTACAGTCACGTTTAATAATATGAGTGAATGTTTTATAATATTTTTATATTCTTCTGTTATCTATAAGAGATAAAGAGTCACTGCCTGACAAAAGACTACATAATTTCAATGGGTAATAATAATAATAATAAAACATTTATTTCAAATTGTCATCTATACGTTTTTAGTTCGTTAGCAACAATTTGTCCTTAGAATTATGTGGTTTTAAGTTACTTGTGTTACAATATTATTTAATTAAATTATTGTACTACAACTACATACTTATCCTTCAATCTATAATAACTATTGCTAAGTATCTTATTTGTACCGTAACTATTACAATCAAATGCTTTTGAATGAGACAGTCAGGACAATCAGCCATGACAGTCAGGATGCTGTTACTGTTGCCCTAGACAACGCAGTATAGAGCCAGCTTTGCACGCTTAGCTAGTGCTAAGCGTGCAAATTGGGCTCTTTGCGGCCTGGCCACGATCTCACCGCACGCGCGTCCTGCGACTCGCGAATCGGCAACCACTGGGCGCTGTCTCGATGTCGGCCTCGCAGCGCGGCGTCGTGACCGCGCAGTGGTTGCTGAGTCGCCGCCGTCGCCGTCGCCCCTTCCCGTGGCCAGGGCGTTAGGATTGCAGTCAACGCCTCGGTAACTCTAGCGGCTAGCGGCATCCTGAAGGCATTATTTATAGTTTTCTGTATCTAATAGGTATTACACACCATGTACAATGTAATCTGCTTAATACGATGTGGGATTTTAAGCTGCTTATATTGTACAGGTCAGTTCACCTTTGAAAGTGTGGTCTCTGTTCTCCTACTTGTGTCATGAGAGCATTCATGCATAAAGAAAGTGCTGATTATATTTTGTTCATTTCATCACTTACCAATTTGCAAAAGTCCCGTCTTGTGATATTCTTAACACCAATGTAGCTCACTGGGAATAAAAGACAGACAGAGTAAGCAACAACGCATTGGGCTCAAAAACGTGCCAAATAGACGTGGCCAGTAAGGTTGTAAGGCTCAAGTGTGTTTGGGTGGTTCACGTTGGCCTTATGCGTCCCGAATGCTGGGCAAACGTCACATCACATCTGATGATCTGGGCGCATAAGAAGAGGACTGGTGTATGGTTGAGCTGGAAAGAGTTGGGAGAGACCATTGATTTGAAAATTATGTCACAAATAGAACGTAGCGGTATATCCGCATGCAAGGGAAATTCCACACGATTTTCTAGTAAAGGCAACATTTGAGAACTAATTAATTTTCAGAAAACATGAGAATAAAAGGTGAATGCTTCACATTGAAGCTCAAGCTATGAATTAACACTTACCTCATTGCATCAAATTAGCATTTCATAATTAATGCCATATTTAAGTAGCATAAAGCACAAACTCGAACATTGTCGCAATTTCCAGAATTTATTAAAATAATAAGCTTTACAATATATGCGCATTTTAAGTACTGTATTTTCATTGTTCATTGAGAATAGTATTATTTTAATAATCATCGTGCCAAAAGAGCTTAGGTATCGCAATATGACAGCTAAGTCAGACTCAGTTATTTGATCGTCACAGACTCGACGTAACGAGAGATTTTTTCACTGCTAAGCGCGGCGGCGCCGTAGCGAGACTCAACGCAGAGGGAATAATTCGTCTAAAATACCGCTACGCTCTACCTTGCCAAAAATGTCTAAAAATATAGTTTCTGTTAAGTACTTTGTTTCTATTCAATTTATAGTTTACAATTTTGTTTGTTATCAAACCATAGCGCTGTAACAAAATACTGTTTTCCTTTCCTAATGACTATTATAACAGAACACAATTTTAATTGACAGAATAATAAGTCAAGCTTTCACCGGCTTCATTACTGAGCGGTCTAATATAACTTTAGGTCGTATTTCCAGAGTCGAAGTGTGCAATTAAGGTTTGTGACTTCTATTAAATATGAACGTTAATGAAGCCCTATTAACGAGTAGCGCCATCAATCTCAGCTCAGTTGGAGACAACATGATATATGGTCGTATATCGGGGAGCACCATCTGTTGGGGCAATTAGCAATTGTTATGATCGTTGGAGCATTAGCGAATTGATATCGAATCAGCTTTCCACGTAAAAAATGTTCAGCTTCATGATAACGCTTTTAGATACCATTTTATTTTGTATTCGTATATTCCTATTTCAAATCTAATCAAAATAAAAAAGCTTTCGTGTGTGTTTCGTGTCAAGGTTGAAAATATATATCTCATCATATCACAAGGCCCCAAACAAACGATCTCCATTAACGGCTACGATGGCAAAAAAGTAACCCGAATATATAAGTGTTGCCACAAATCTAAAATCCATATTTGCAAAAACGTACGTGGAATCTAACGGATATTTCAAGCAGCATTCGAATGAAATTCCTGTCAAGATGGAAAGGGTTGCGTAATTGTAAAGAATCGACATTTTTATTTATTCAAGCCGTTCTTATTTAAGTGTGTCGTTGCTATTTACAATATTAACATTGAATTTTAAAAAATAATTTTAAGAAAGTGTCATATATAAGAAAAATGTTAAAGAATTCTTTTGATTCAAGTTTAATTTTTTAAGGAGATAAATATAGATATAAAAAACTACCAAAACAGGTTTTCGGTAGGAGAACCGCCATAAGTTAAGTTTAACAATCAAAGTAGAAAACTATGTAATCTGGACTGAGTCTACACTTGGACACCCAGAATCATGATTTTCGAAATCCAATCATCACCAGATACTTATTTTATATAAAAGAATAATTGCAATCGGATATTATTCATTAGCTGGTATAAGAATTAGGTAATGTTAGAGATTATTCGACGGCCTTGGGTACCAGATTCGAGTCTCGGTAGTGATAAACACAAACATTTTGATTTACAATGTTATATTTAATGTGATGTTAAGCCGTTAAGGTAAGCTAAGCCGTTGGTCCCAGTAGTTACTGCAACCGCATTAACCCACGCATTGGGCTAGAGTGATGGTGTTATAGCCCAAACTCCTCGTGTGTCTCTCCCATTTCAATCAGTGGGACTGCAAGAATAGGTAAGTCGTGTTATATTATTCTATAGCTTTTGATAATCAAGATATACCTGTACTAAAACTATCGTAATCGTAAAAAAAATATTTCCGAGTTTAAAAATCAGTTATCACTATAAGTTAATCCCACAAACCAGCTCAATAAAGAATCCTTAGATAGTTTGAATATTAAAATTATTCGTTCTGAAAATATGTAGGTACTATAGAAAAAGTATGTACGGGCTTTTATTTTTTAGATATTCGTTAAAAAGAACATGACGAAACCAACACCCAAAACACGAAAAAGTCCGTTTTCCAATTACTTACCCCAATCCGGCCCTATTCAGAGCAATGTTGAATCAGCTTCCCCCTGATAAACAAGAACACGCTACGTCATCTTGGCCTCTTTTTAAATTCGTTTCTAGCAGCTTGCCCTCTTTGCATTTATTTTGAGACAGTGAAAAAATTCAACGTCTGTATTTCTGATTTTTTCAAGTGTTATAAACATAAAACTGGAAAGTTTCGAGCCTTAAATTTACATCCCTTACAAGTCCGCCGACGCTCACACAAAATAGATAATATAATCAATTGTATTTGTTAGTGGGTATTTCAAAGATTACGGGATGGCTGGATAAGATTTCTTATACGAATAAGTCCTCCCTTGTTTTCATTTTTTTTATTTGTACCTATTTCGTACAGTTAAGAGTTTAGTCATTTAAAATCTGAAATCACCATTAATATAATTATTTTCGCAACTTTCAGCTACCGCAAAAAAAGGTAAGATATGGTTGCGTATAAAGAGATTCTACAAGAACATAATATATTGTTAGCACCTGCTTACCCACGCGTCAAATTGGATTACTTTTCTCTTTGGATATTACACAAAAAAATATACATATAATCTTAAAAGGTACTAGAAATTGACTAGAGCCTATTTATGGTATCAAATTAGATAAGGAAAATATCTTTAGCGTTCGGGTAAAAACATCCTTGGGAAAAAATCTCGGAAAATAACCTATGGTGACATTATCAAATAATCGTAATTCATTACAAGATATTATTTTAAGGCATTCGCAGGTTCTCCTGTTTTTATTGTAAAAGAAAACATTTTTTCGTATAGAAATTGGCCATTGAAACGTGAAAATGCTATTCAAGCATGCATCAAAAGTGGTTACGCCGCAGGCTTTTAGCATCCCGCTAAAAGCGAGCTGACTTACAGCAGTACGTCAATAGAGCTGCATTTGAAAAATATTGCTTCTTTCATGCTTGCAAAGTGCACTTCGTGTTCAACATTTTGGTACAAACTTTGCGTAATGCTATCAAATAGTAGCTTAATCTTAAGACATACTACGATTCTCCATTATCTAAATATATATAACTCAAAAGTAACTGACTGACTGACATAGTGATCTATTAACACACAGCACAAACCACTAGACTTATCGGGCTGAAATTTGGCATGCAGGTAAATGTTATGACGTAGGCATCCGCTAAGAAAGGATTTTGATTAATTCTACCCCCAAGGAAATAAAATAGGGGATGAAAGTTTGTATGAAACTTTGTCAATTTTCAAAGGTGTTTTATAAACATGATTTAAATCCTTAGCCTACCTACCCCACCGTTGTTATTTTCCGACATCCACGCGAACGAAGTCGCCGGCACAGCTAGTTCGTTCATATTTCTGCATATGGGAATTCATAATGCTTTATTTATTGTCGTTTTTAAATGCCGTGGTTCACCGTTGTGGTTAGTTCTACGAACTATCGAAGAATGTCGTAGCAAGATCGTAGTATGTGCTACGACAGACACGTAGAGCGTGCTACGATAACTCGGAATATGCTACGATCTTGCGAACAATTACAGCCGAGAATTGCTTTTTGTTACTATTTTTTTTAATTCATCTGTTAGCTATGTTGCCAGCATTACATACTTTCTTAATGATTTGATTAATCTACAACAGTATATAATGTGACTATCTATATAAACATATTAAAAATGTTAAGTAAAAAATTACACATTAAAGATTTGCAGATAAAAATGCCGAGTTCCCATTTGAGCAGTGATAAAATTCTCTTTTAACATAGTAATTTAAGGGACTAACCATTTCCATTACGTAAAATCCCGTTAGCTGCCGGTTGGCTGTTCGGAGTGCCGAAGAGTTAAAAATTAAAAATGTCATAATAATCCACGCAAAGGATTTGTGGCACTTATTTTACAGTGTACTTTAAGAGTAATGCACGTAGTTTTTACGATATTCGGCTGTCTACTTTCATCGCTAAATTGCTCACTGGCGCGACATAGGTTTCAATTACAAAAACTAAGCAACTTTCACCGTGGTCAATCATGGATAGGTGTATCAAAATTTATAATCCTAGTTCACCTAGCGATACCTTTGTTGGTCCTGATTTTTACTGCAAACATTTTTATCCATGATACGCAAATAGAATTTGACCCGCCCGCTGACGCCGTCGGTCGCCCTGGTGCTATTATGGCCCAATGTCCTCATGAGGGCTATTGCAGTGCAGTGTGACAATCAGGCGTCCCACTAAAAAATATATTTAATCAAACTACTTCGGTTATGTTTGTCATAACTAAAATTTTGCAAGGTGTAATTACAGTTTATTTGCTTTAACAAAACAATATATCGCTGTGCAACTTTATTTTTGGCTAGGTATTACAATAAGTTGTGTAGTAACTTTTTTGAGCTACAGATAGTCAAAAGTTCAGTTGTCATTGGTTTCAGTGCATTACGCGTTAGAGTATATAGATACTAGATAACTAAATCAAAGTACAGACCTAAATATCAACGTAGATATTAGAAATATACAAAATAAAAATAAAAAACAATCAACCTCGGGAACAAATCTTCGTAGTCATTATACATACATCTACCTCCAGTGAAAAAGATAGTGATACTGACCCATTAATTATCAATAATCTCTATTAATACACTACCTTAAAGTTTTTAAAGTGAATTTAGTTATAAGTAATGTTCTTACTTATGCAATCTAATTTTGACCTAGCAATTTTGAAAATACATATATTTTATATGGCAATACAGGTAATACGCGTAACTTCATATGGAATAAAATCCAGAAATCTGGCGTGTCTAATCATTTCAGTGATCATTGGCTCAATCTTAATTATTACTCCTATCGTTATTTTTATATAACCCCTTACCAATCCCTATTAGGCTAAAGTTACTTTTATGGCTCAAAGTTTTTGTTACACAAAACGCCATGTTGACTTAAATAATCTTTTGAAACTTAAATAGTAATTTTGCTGTACTTCCATTAGTTAATATCAAGACTTAAAGATACTCAGTACAGGATGGCCTGAAAGCTCCGACTCGCAGAGATAGTTTTAGAGATAACGAGCCACAGCCACGTGAAGAGTCAGAAGTTGATAAGGTATATAATAATATAAAAAGAATCTTTATTCATCAACCCACAATGCATTATCTCTATTTGTGTTAGATGCTAACCTATACCCGCAAAATGTTTCCATTTCTAATTCTATTTCCACACACACATATTAGTAGAGCATAATAATAACTAATATTGAAACACTTACCTACACCTAAAAACTAGCCCAAAGTAACTAAGCATCATTGGATACTGGATAATAGAAAAACTATTTAATATTATATTTATATATTGTATGTATTAAAATATCTAAATAAGTAATAATGACTTAAAAGCTTTCATATTTATCACACATACATCTACCCCATTCGGGGCTCGTACCCTCAACACCTGGACAAGAAGCATGTAATTATAAGTAAGATAGTAAGAAGCATGTAAGATTGCATGCATGTAGCATGCAAGGCTTAGACACATTGCCAAAAACGAAGCGTTTTCAAAAAACTGCTACGCAATGTGCATAAAAATTTATAACCACATACCGACGCATATAAAACTAGCACAGAAAAATAAATTTAGAACCATTCTCCGAAAATGGTTGTTGACAGACACATTTTACTCACTAGAAGAATTTTTTAAACATAAACAATGAATAATTAATTTTATGACAGTAGGCATAAAATTAATTATTCATTGTTTATGTTGACTGACAATGCACTAGTTTATTTTGATTACAATACTTTTATCCACCTTAAAATTATTATTATTATTAATTTAAATAATTCATATTTGTAAACATGACTTTAATTCATATTATTGCTGACATTATTTAAATATGACATTGATTTATTTTACGCAATCGTTGAAAATGTTAAAATTGTTTAAATTTGCATGCTATAGTATATGGCTTAATAGGTTAAGCTACTTACAAAACTTTTAAACATCATTGTAATAACCCTATTTAAAGCAAATAAACTTGATTTGATTTGATTTTTTTTTTATACCACTAAGTTGGCAATCAAGCATACGGCCCACCTGATGGTAAGCAGTTACCGTAGCCTATGGACGCTTGCAACACCAGGGGTATCACTTGCGCGTTGCCGACCCTGTAAAAACCTTTTCACGCCTTTTTTGAAGAACCCCATGCTGTACTCATTCGAGAAAACCTCTGCAGGGAGCTCATTCCACAACTTGAGCGTACGCGGGAGAAAGTTTCTCTGAAACCGTACAGTACGCGACCACTTTGGTTCCGATTTGATTTGATGTAGCTATAAGTACTGGTACCACTCGGCCAGCCAGTCGCCATTACATTAAATAACTGTATTTCATAGCGAATATGACATCGTTAACACGCAGCTTTTTGAAAAGAATTGTCTGAGCATCGATTTCTACAGACTAAATAAAGGAACGCAATAAAGTATTGAGTATTGAGTAAACTTTTAAAATCAACATTTTCGCGTATTTACGGCAACACCAAACTTGTATTGTTCTTGTATCGCAAAAGTAGGTATACGCATGTACTTTATTATATGACCGAAGTAAAACTTTTTCGATAAGTCCAATATAATAGCCGTTCTCGTATCGTCGTTGTTCTTATCTCGATGGCTTTGTGTAGATATTATGTGGATGTAAGAATGGTCGTGAACATGTATTTTAGTGTTTAGTGACGCAGCGAGCCATTTCCTTTTGTTATTGGAAAATGCTTTATTTAGTGTGGCTCGATTCTTCGTGCAACGCTTTCGTAGATTTTATTTCCGATCCGTGATTTCGCTCCTTAACATGGGATTTTACTTAAAGTTAAAAAAGGAAAGAGAAGCGTCGAGACGTTCGAAAGACGGATTGATTTAAAGCTTCTCCTGAACTGTCTATCCTTTTGCTGGTGCCTGAAACAACCAATTTCATGATTAGGTATTAATAGTTCTCGTTTAGGTACATAACTAATTTGCGTTTTTGTGTTTCAAATAGTAAAATTTTTCACATCTTTTTAACATTAATTAAATTTTGACAACATATCGTTGGTAGTGAAAAGCCAAATAATAACTTAGCTCTTGAGAGTAAAGGACATGGCTAATTTCTGCCTAGGTAACATTCCAGCATTTCCAAGAAAACCACTAACATATCAAATTATAAAAATAAAATAATGTATTATTATATTAAGTAATCCTGTAGAACTTTTTAATTCGTTAACCTACTATAGTAGTCCTGAGTGCAAACTTCCGGTTATTCTTTCACATTTGACATTCCTTACCCCACATAAAAACACAATGACTTTTGCAAAACACTTAATACGTGATAATATAACAAAATAAGAGTACTGTAATTCAAATAATATAAAACTAGAAAAATCACACGTCCTGAGGCGGGAATCGAACCCGCGATCTTTCGCAATCCGGGCGACTGCTCTAGCCACTGAGCCACCCAGGACTTGGGATATCCCTGTGAAATTCTTCTAGTCTATCTGTATTTGCTTTTAATTACTAAGTAATTTTTCAAACATTTATAATAATGTAATAATAAAAAATTAAGAATATTTGAAAGCACTGCCCCAACTTAACCGAATCGTAGGTATTTGTAAAAATACTCGTTTCGGGTGTTGAAATAGAACATTTCGACATTGTAGGGTGGACGTTAGCTCATAAACGCAAATACAGATAGACTAGAAGAATTTCACAGGGATATCCCAAGTCCTCAAGAATTAGATGGATGAATTGAAGTTCAATAAGTGAACTAATATGTGCCAAGGTTGTATAAGTAATTTTTTACTTTTACTCTACTTTCTTTATTACTTTTGTTTAGTATTTAGTTCTCGTCTACACATCCATAATATTATATGTTACTAAGCAATGGTAAAACAATTGTTGGCAATGTCACTAAATTGAAATGATCTAAGGTCCGATATATTCAGCACAGCCATTTTAATGCATTCGAATTTGAATACTACAAAAAAGGCTTGTTATTAAACGATTTTTACGGGTGCTATTGTCTCTGACAATGGCTTGAGATGATATTGGTCTTAGGAGTGTAGCCGACTTAATTGAAATAGGTCCTTTAATAGTTTATTATCTAAAAACATTTTATACACTATTAAAACATTATGTTCATGTACTTTTCAGTTTAGCCATTTAAAATTTTAGATGACAGTAAGGTGGCAATCAAGCGCACGGTCTACCTGATGGTAAGCGGTCTATGGACGCTTGCAACACCAGGAGTATCACTTGCGCATTGTCGACCCTGTAAAAACCTTTTTCATCGTGTTGAAGTTGTCTTAAAATTAAATGTTATACTTACATTATAAATCACTTACTTAACATTATGTTTATATCAAGTGCTTTCTTAGAAATTAATTGTATATTTTCTTTCCTATATTATACGTACTAATAGGTATTGAATTACTATCTTTATTCATTGATTCAACAAACGACGTATATAGGTAGTACAAACTTTTCACCTTCTCCTGGCCCTTGACTTACACAGTGTCAGGTTATTCTGGATCAACCGAGTAAATCTATGTGCTTTTAACATCTCGTATTTCCTATTCTCTTTGTTATAAGAGTCAATAACTGTAGCCGTATCTTTTGAGTGCCGAAATATAAACTGGCTGGCGATATTGCATTTGTTCACAGAAGCAACGGGAGCACGTCTCAAACAAATACCTATAAGCTTCATTTGGATGCTGTGCGGTATTCGTCCACGCCTAGCATCACAATAGCCCTTAGGGCACAGCCTAACCGAGCTAAGCGCTTTGCGTTCACTACTGTGTAATAAATAGGACTTACCTATAAAATTACCGATTTGTAGTAACAAAATTGAAAAAAAATATTTTTCCATACAAATAATTTTAAACTGTTATTTCAAACAGATTTTGAAGCAATTGTATGCTTTAGTTTGATAAAATAATCTATGCACTGCGTATTTCAACTCAAAAACTGAGTAAGTATATTACGTATATGATAGAAATATGATGTAGTTAAGGTATCGTAATTTGACTATTGATACAAAAAATAGTGGAAAAAATAAAACTAATTCATTAAAAGAAAAAAAAACTTTGTTAAAATAACTGCAATTTCATATTTAAAAGTCTGCTATGAGATTAAATATGTATGTTTAACACAGTGCAGTTTATTATTGTAAACATAAGATATTCGTAATCTATAAACAGGTTGGTTTTGCTAAGTAAATATGTAGCAGATTGATGAAAAAAATTTTATGCCACCGGTGTATTGGAATTTTCCCTCCAATTGTGCTCTAAGCGCTACGTGAATCTGATTTCAATAAAGAACTAAATAAGTAGTAATTCTCTTGAGTTCTTTAGCTAGTATTAAATAATTACATTAATCGGATTGCAAAAAACATATATTACGTTGCGCTCCGTTTGAACCGGCTTTACCTTTATCTCCAGTCGTTTCTAGCCTCAATGCGAACATCATTTGTCATCATCAACCCTTCCATGAACAAAAATGTTTTATTTTCTTTTAGCCTATGATTCCATTTGCATCTACTGAATAAGTATTACTAGTATTTATACGAATAACTGCTATTTTAATACTGCGATCTAAATAACCTGTACTTATATACCACGTACGTAATCATGCTATAAAGCACGTTTGCGTATTGTCTTACGACTTTTCAACTTCCATTGGCAGAACATTATTTATTTTTAGGTACAATTAGCACCAAAAAGTTATAAACGATTATGATTCTTATTATCACATTAACATAAGATACAGAATCTTTACACAATGTTGCTGCTGACTGTAAGCTGCAAGCAAAAAATGCTTGGTTAACGCTACGTAGAAATCAATATGGTCAACTTAAATTTACCTGATTTTCTTGCGTGATACAACCACATTTATAATTCAAAAGATACTCTTCATAATTGCAGGGGAAACTTACTATTTAAAACTTTTTTTCTGAATAATTATTCTATTGTACAATGTAATTAGAGACCGTAAAGTTAATTGTTTTGAAACGTTAATTACATTCATTAAATCGCAATAATAACAGTGGTGGTGGAATCAACGCCATGTTCTACTACAGTAAAAAGCATTTTAATGAATATTTATAATTTATTACAATAGGCATGGTCGATTATATTATACCAAACCCGTTCATGACCAGCGGGGAAGGGCGGAGCCGAGTGATATGATGGCGCCTTTTCACATTACGTTTACTGTCGTTACAAAATTCACCACACTTATGTGGATTTGTAGGTATGTATTTTTTTGTATGTATGTTCACCGATTCCTGTCACCTGTTAATCTTCACCAGTCAATTGTGAACCAAGTTCAATTTTTTTTTAATCGATAGAATATACTGAAGAGTAGTTCCAATGTCGCCAAGTCAGGATCTGATGATGATGATGATGATCCCAGGGAAATCAGGAGTAAACTTAAAATTTTTAAGACATTTATTACACCTGTTAAGTATATTTTTTTCAAAATCTATTCAAGTATTTGCATCTGGTAGTCATCATCTCATGTTGATGAGCTAGTGATGGACAGTAAAACTCCTTAACGGTTAAGAGTTAAAGGATAATTCTTTCAATATTAAGTCCGCCAAATTGTAACTCATTTTGTGCAATTAAAGTTTAAATAAATAAATAAATATTATAAGTACGTATAGACCGATATTTATATACTTTCAGGTTATGCGAGTGAACTGATGATGGAAGGTAAAACTCCTTAACGGTTAGGATGATACTTTAAGTTGCCGATATCGTAACCTGTATTCTGTAGGAATGAAAAGACATGCAAAGCTGAGTGTTGGATTCTTTATTTGACCTTTCTCAAAGTTTTCCGTTGTTATACTACCAGGTTATCAACCGTGATCAATTTTGAATGTCAAAGCCAGATGGCCTTGAACTTCAAAATTGATCATAAAATTTTCAAGCGAAAATAAAAACCGACTTCAAAACTCTAAACAAAATAAGGTGCTCACTTCATAAAGGTTATATTGTGGAGTTGATGCGGCTCTTTCCCTGTCCTCCGATCGGCACTCCGATTGGTAGAAAGAGCGCTATTGTTTCTGAAAATTATTTAAACAAAAATTAAAACCGTCTCCAAAAACTGAAAAGGATAAAATAATTAAATTTTAGTAGGTACTCATCCCCTAGGAACATATTTTTGGAGTCGGTACTTCACTATCTATGGTTTCTGGAAACAACTTAGCACCAACTCCAAAAATATGTTCCTAGGGGATGAGTACCTACTAAAATTTAATTATTTTATCCTTTTCAGTTTTTTGGAGTCGGTTTTAATTTTTGTTTAAATATTTTTTTTTTCACAATTTTTAGTGATAACTTTTGAAGGTCAAAGCTAGATGGGTGACCGTGAGCTTATATTGATTTCTACTATCGTATCATTTCACTAAAAACTCATAGGAAAGCAAAAATCCGCAACCTCGCATATGTAGACGACTTATTTTGCCAGTTTTTTTGATCTAAAAATCAAACTGCCCAATGGATTTTCAAAAATTTTTTATGGGACCAAATAGGAACTATTCTGCATCGAACAAAAAACGAATCATCAATATCGGTTCACCCAGTCAAAAGTTCTGAGGTAACAAACATAAAAAAAAACATACAGACGAATTGATAACCTCCTCCTTTTTTTTAAGTCGGTTATAAACAGCTATAACCAACTTCAAAAAAAAAGTAGGTTAGTAAAATTTTAGTACGTTAATTTTGTTTACCTTTTTAGTGTTTTAAAGTGGTTTTTATTTTTATATTTTTTTTAACCTTAATTATTCTGATTACATTTCTGATTACATTAAGGACCGGCTGGCTGAGTGGTCTGTACCCCTTGCTATACATGCTAAGTATACAGGTATATATTCGGTCAGAGATCCCGGGTTCGAATTCTGGTGGAAGCAAATGTTTGTATGATGAGTACGAGCATTAGTTCATGAGTCAAGGATGTTCATGTGCCGGTATGTGTTTTTTTTTCTATGTATGTACACCGATTACGCCGAGATTAATGATCCGATTTACGTGATTCTTTTTTTGTTCGATGCGGAATAGCTGCCATTTGGTCCCATAAAAACTTTTTAAAAATCAGTTCGGTGGTTTGGTTTTTATAAATAAAAAAACTGAAATTAGTAAGTCGTCTACATATTTTTTTTCTTTGTATGTACACCGATTACGCCGAGATTACTAATCCGATTTACGTGATTCTTTTTTTGTTCGATGTTCGCATCGAACAAAAAAAGAAATAGCTGCCATTTGGTCCCATAAAATTTTTTTCAAAATCAGTTGGGAAGTTTGGTTTTAAATAAAAAAAACTGAAATTATTAAGTCGTCTACGTATGCGACATTGCGTATTTAGATACGATAGTAGGAAACAATATATGTTGACGGTCACCCATCTAGCTTCGACCTTAGAAAGTTATCACTAAAAATTGTGAAAAAAACATTTTTAACAAAAATTAAAACCGACTTCAAAAAACTGAAAAGGATAGCACTAACTCCAAAAAATATTTTACTAGGGGATGAGCACCTACTTAAATTTAATTATTTTATCCTTTTCAGTTTGTTGAAGTCAGTTTTAATTTTTGTTTTTTGGTATATATTATGTCTTTTAATAATATACGTATTATTATCATTATTAACTGGTATACATAACACAAGCTCTTTACAATGTTTACTTTGGGCTAGATAAAAGGAAAGGTTGCAAAACATTTCTATGAACTAATATAGCCCATGTTTAAATTAACTGTTGTATTGTCTTCACCTTTTGTATAAAAATAATTATTTTGTTTTCTTATTTTTACGCTAACCATTTCTAGTGAACTGGTCAGGTGTAAATATATCTAATTCAGTACTATATCATCATAATCGTCATTTTAAACATGCATTCCAACATGAAGGTCTATTGTACCTAGCCACAGTCGAGTTCTTTGATTTCATTTTAGTCAATAATGTGATTCCCCAATTGGGTCAATTGTTTAGTTCAAAGGAGGTTCACATAGTACATTGTTATAGCAATAAAAGTACCTACAGCTGCATAGGTACACTAATATATCTATGACGTAACCTCAAAACACTTCGCACCTAAAACAGCGCATAATGACACTCCATCGTATCCATTAGCGCGACATTAGGAACGTACCACGTTCCTTACTTCATACACAGTTTAATTATTTATCAGACTCACATCCCTCCACAGACGCATGAGTGACGTACTTTGAGGCTGCCCCTAAATACGGATCTGTTTTAAAAGGAAATTTATGCCTGGAGTCTACATGGAAACCCTCTTCAACGTTCTTTAATTTTTACGAAGCGTGATTAGTCTTATCGGTTTCAAAAAAGAAATAAAATAGGCAATCAATTACGAAAATCAGGGGACTGGAAAAATATATCAGGACTCTATCAAATTTAAGTAAGTATTTGATTTTTTTAATTTTTAGGAACCGTTCATAAACAATACTCAAGATCACTTGTACCACTAGACTTATATAATATACATATTAGTGAATAGGAGTCACTCGATCGAAGCTGACACAAAAATATATACCTATCATGTATTTTTTTTAACAATTTAAATAAGTTAGATCCGAAATTACCTGATTATATCTAAGTACCGCTAATTACATAACTGCAGAGGTCTAACAGATGTAATTTGCCTCATTTTATTGAATATTCTATACAATATTGGGCAATAACTATTCAAGTCAAGTAGTTAGTAGCGTTATGGTTAATGCGTTAAAATTTTAAAGGTAAGTAAAGTGAGGAAAATGGTAAAGAAACAGGTAGGAAGAAAGACCTAGTGCTCCAAATCAAATATATACTTTTCCAGATTTTCCCACAACTTTTTCCTCATCAGAGATTCAATGGAAATATTACTCCCGGATTTTAGTGCAGATACATATAATTAAGTAACATCAGTATCAGACGTGGCTGTAATCAATCAGTTCTCTATGACTACTTTATGATAGGGTGGATTTATGAAAAAAAAACACGTTTGCTTAATATATTCATTTCATCGTACCTACGTTTCATTGTAAGTGTTAAGTAGTAAATATTTTAATCTGGGATTTACTTACACAGTGTTTTATCATGTTCGTAATAACTACATTTAATTTTATGATTCAAATAAATGATTTAACAGATTGTAGCTGGTAAGGAAGGTAAGGTAAGGTTGATAAAATGATCATTACTATCCCTAGGGCTCTTTTACCTAAGGCTTACGATTTATTTTATTATCTCGCAATAAGATTCACTACCCATATTGTATACATATGTATTACATAATTAGCGTTGTAAAATTGAGGAGCCTTGTGGCGTAGTCGTTTGAGCGCTTTGGATTCGATTACGGAAACAAAGCCACCTTCGCCATGATTGATCCCGGGGTGGGTCAATCAAAACTTGTTGTCTTGACCTCCTCCGTGTATTGGAAAACACGATAAGCCGTTGGTTCCAGTTATAAGGTACTGCACCCGTTTCAATCCACCAACCCGCAATGGGCCAGCGTTGTGGTGTTATGGCCCTAACTCCTCATGTGTTTCTCCCATGAAGAAAGGCCTGTTCCCAGCAGTGGGACATAATATATAAGCTGGTGATGATGATCATGATGAACATGGTTATGAAGATGTTCTTGTCGTAAATCAATGACGCGTCACAATACGAAACCTGACAATGAGACTTGTATAAGCTACATAACCAAACACAAATGTTATTAGTACTTAGGTGTTTGGCAGAATTTACAGCACCTCTTAACTTTGGTACTGAAAACAGTAGACTAACTAAAATGAGGAGCTATAGGAAAAACTATTCCTATGCTATTGAAGTAATACCACTATATTATCTTTACAGGGTTTGCTAAAGTCATCTAGTGTGCGGTTACTACCGCTTTCAGGCATTAAACCGTCTTTGTCAATCTTATTATCCTATTATTAACTTGTCAAGCCACATGTTCCAGACACAATCCCCCTTATTATAAAACGCGGACTAAAGTTAGTACTGGTCTATAACTGATGCTGTCACTATCTTTCTTTTGAAATGTAAGTGACAGCATCAGTTTCAGACCCAGGACTAACTTTAGTCCGCGTATAATAAGCGGCAATAGGTTTTTTTTTCAGCGACCGGCTAGTCGTCTGGTCCGTACCCCTTACTATACAGGTTACTAGGCTATACAGGCTGTAATATACTGTATTTTATCATAATTAGAATAGTTAATTAGTAATAAACTGGCTGTTAAACAGTTAAAACGTAGTATCATTAACTCCCGACATTGCACCGGCATTGCATTTGTTTACGAGTCTTGCATGTTTATTTAGTATATTCCTAATATTTATATACATATTATTATAAATATTTCTCTGTTTTCTAGTATCTATACAAGCTCTTAAGGATGCTTACTTTGGGCTTGATAATGAATGAGGTGTGTGTGAATATTTTTTATTATTATTACTTAAGCTTATAAATTAGATAAGCAAGCCAGAAATACAAATAAAATACAAATATTACGAAACTTGTTGTTTCTAAATAATACACAGTTCTCTTACAAAAACTGCAAACTGAAATGTTATCGCACTACCACCACGAAACCTTCAAAATCATCATCATCATCTGACACTGTCTACACTGCAGAAGCAAATATCTTTAAAATATTTACAGAAGCCCACTGCATCGTTATTAAACTGCACCCAGTAGATAAACTTAATCGAAGCGACGATATCTATAGCAATATTATATCGCTACTGCTATTGTTCCAACATTGAGGAATATTGCAAACTGTCAGATGCACCCGCGATACAAATTTATTGCATAATTCGCAATAGATGCACCACCTTTGGCAAAGGACCGTAATAACCGGCGTAATGTGTTGAATTTAGCACAGCAAAGCTATCTGTATGTAAATAAAATTATACGTTGTAATAATATATTAAAGAAATTTCATTTACGTGTGGCCAAGAAGTAGAATTTTACTTATGAATACTAGCAAGCATTCTCCACAATTATGCCTGACGTCGGATGTTGTGAAACCATGTTTTTGTGTTTCAATGTAACATTGATAATCATATCACGTCGTCATTAATATAGATATCAATTTTAGTAGCGCATAAGCGTAACTACGGTGCACGAATTCACTTATTACCATTATTAACCTCTAATTAAGTATCCTTATGAGCTTGTGTTATGGATACTGGATAACCGATAAAGACAGATGAAAATAAGTGTATGAATTTACTAAATATAATCGTATAAAATATCCATGTTTCGTGAACAAATGTTTGTATTCAAAATAAAAATCTACTAATAATAGTAAAGAAATTTCATTTACGTGTGGCAAAGAAGTAGCATTTTACTTGAGAATACTAGTTCCATTCTCCACAAATTAAGTAGTAATAACTCGACCAGTTCAATAATACAATAATATAAATTATTGTCACCAACTGACTTCAAGAAGGTGGGGATTGTCAATTCGGTCGGTATGATATATTTTTGTACACTGATTACGCCGAGGTCTCTGATCGTATTTACGTTATTCCTTTTTTGTTCGATACAGAATATAGTTGTCCCATAAAAAATATTTGAAACCAATTTTAGACGACTAAATTTGATTTATAATCAAAATAACTGGAACCTTTTAATGTACCTATACTTATCCCCTAGAAACATAACTTTCGGAGTTGGTGCTAAGTTGTTTCCAGAAACAAAATAAAATGAAGCACTGACTCCAAAAAATATGTTTTTAGTTGGTTGTTTTTATTTTAGTTGATTTATTTTTTTAATTATACTTTATCGCGCCCTTACCATATTAATCTGTGCCCTTATTCCCTCTCTGGATGAGTTCTGACAAGTCTCAACATTAAATGCGCCGCGGAAACCACATACGCAATACTCACCTTAGCTGTCACTCAGATGTATGCTAAAAGCGCGAGTTCTGAGTGACAGGCGTAAAGAATAGGGTAACTGAATCTTTCTCTAGAATGGTAATTCGGTTTGTCCTTGGAGCGTCAAACAATTTTCTGAATAGACTATCTGAAGTATTTTAATTAAACTTTAAATAAAATTCTTTCAATGCAATGATCAAGAATGATCAGATAAAACGTTCCATGGAACCACTTCTAACTTAACAAAAATATCTAATGAAAATTCCAGAACTATCGTTCATTGAAGACCCCAACGGTACACAATAACGCTTTACCGGACCAATACCCGGGTACCCGAGTATCCGGTACATTCTACAAAGAAACAAAACGGCTTCAGGACCGGATGCGCCTTGATAAGGAAACCGGACGCTGATCTCCGCTAACGAACAACTACTAACAGGCAACCAGCTGAATATGACCTCAGACGTGCCTTTCATACAACGTAATGTCTGCTGAAATCAATGAACATGGAAGATCAAACAAAAATGGAAGTCCTTTGGTATATGCTAATACAGTGTAGTCACGCCGAAGTGACATGAAAGCCAACTTCCTTTGATACCTACTTCATCTCTCAAGTGTACTTGTCTTCTAATGGAAAAGCTCTTTACTTGAGAAAAATGTATTCTACTGGTATCGTTTGTATACAATGTTACGTATCTTTCCGAGAGTAAGCAAAAATTGAGGTGAATTTTAACTTTGATTAAAGTCAGTCTTCTTTTTATTACCTTGAAGAAATTTTTTCCATTGAATTTTACTTCGTTTAATTCGAGCTCTTTTCGGCATTTCGGAGCCTCACTGGGGAACATACGTGTATGACACGCGTTTTTGATATGTGCGTGTTTTTTGCGCGACGTTTTGGCGTCTTAGCACTTGGTTTGCGTTTTGTGAATATAGGCTCTTAGATGCTTATAAGCCAATTAAATAATAATCTTACTAATATAGTCATTTTCATCATATCAGCCGAGAGACGCCCACTACTGGGCATAGGCCATTTATTAATATAGCAAATTAACTAATTTGACATGAATTTAAAAATACGTTCATGTAATAAAAAGTATTTCTGGGATCTTGAGTACTTAGTAAACATAAATTACTAAAATTATTTTGCACAGACATTTTCGGGAGTCAGATGTGGACCAAAGTTAACAAGATATAAATGGACTATGGGCAGAGCAGGAGAGCATACTCGTTCAAGCATTATAGTGAACACCTCTTTACCTCCTGAGCGTAGAAACTGATTCCGAGTACTTTGAAAGATGTTGAGTCCTGTAATTAAATAAAAACTCAAATCGTTGTACGTTATGTAACGAAGTCGATAAATTGATATGAATGTCCTCATTTGAGGTATATTTCAAATAACTTATTTTACGTTCGATTGAGTTTTGTTTATTTGATAAAAGGTGTGTGGTTTAAACTAATCGAAATTAGAGCGTCCGACTGGAGTAACACCTCTACCTTACAGGTGATTACGGCTACTAAATAACCTTACAGTAGATTACAGCTAGTAATTAACCTTACAGAAGATTCCAGCTAATAAATAATCTTACTAAAGATGACTTGTAATAAATAACCGTACAGAAGATTCCAGCTAATAAATAATCTTACTAAAGATTACTTGTAATAAATAACCTTACAAAAGAGAACAGCTAATAAATAAACTTACAGAAGATTACAGCTAAAAAATAGCACTTACTTTGTAGTTTTGCGTGCCTGCGATGAGTAAAGTCGCCAGAGCTCATTGAGTAGGCGATATGGAGCAGGTTAGCAGCTCGTTTGCTATGCTATCAACATAACGCTTTCTCTAAATTCTCTTATAGGGTAGGCAGCGCTTGAATAGTTCCCAAATTGCCACTAGTGTCTTTATGCTACGTTAATCGATCGTAAGCTAATTTGCCACACTTATCGTCTAAAAAAAAATATCGGTGCACTCTCAGGGAGTCTCTGCTCCATTCATTTAAACCAGAACAAAGTACCATTAAACCCAGTACAAAGTACTCGCACATAGAAAGGTTTTAAGCTTTAATACGTTACCTAGTTTATATTTGAAGAAGTGCTCGTAGCTGTAGTCAATGATAATAATTACGATACGAAAATTCAAATTATTTGTGAGAGGAACACAGGTCAATTTTGTTTTGCGTCTGCTTATTGACACCGTCAATTTTCTCTCTCGCATTTACACGTGCTGAATTTTAAACAGGGACGTAACTAGTAAGCCAAACCAAGAAATAAGAACACTAAAGTTAGTCCTCGCCTTTTAGACTCCTACAACTAAATGGAAAGAAGTACCATTTTGTGGTATCGAACATAGTAAAAAAGGCATTAATCCTTTGTAGTAAAGTAACGAAATGTCACTTTGTGTAATCTGTAGCTAACTTCTAAAATTTTCAAATTAGAGGACTGTGGGTCACTTGCCTTTATTTCCATGCCCAGATTAGACGTCTAAATCAAGCTAACATTATTATTAATTATGATTGTACTTTTATTTAAAATGTATAAATAAAACCTCTGAAGTCTTCCACAATTGTTTTTATGACAATACAATACATCCTTATCTATACATATACCTTTGTTATTTTGTTGTTCTTTTTCAAAAACAGAATTTCCATTCGTTCTATAATTAACTTGCAAATTTGAATTCATTTTATGCAGATACTCAGCCAGCCTAAATAAAATAGGAAATTTCTAAAACAAAACAATTGTTAATGCAGATTATATTGCAGAGGAAATAATGGGACGGACCCTATTGGGAAATTACACATGAAAGGCGAACCAAAATGTCTTGTGATTAAATCTGCCTGACTACGTTTCTGTCCCATCGACTCATTAAATTGAGTGGAAATACTGAACGTTTGTGGGTCGTGTTCCAATTTGGTACAAATCCGTCGGACATATGTAGCCAGTCGCGAGATCTGCCTGTTTAATTTGCTTAAATAAGCGAGTGGTTTGTATCACGCCCAATCTACAAAATAATTATTTAAATTAAAGGGAAAGTCATTACGTGATGTTGGAATCCAGACACAACAAGTTTCAATTTAATTCTAGAATCACAATTAATCACGACTCGAATCTAATTACTGTTGTACCTAAAGGTAATAATATCTACTAAGTAAATTAAATTAGCGACAGAAAATAATTATTGAAAAAGCTAGCCTTTTATTCCAGACACACAATTAATATTCCGTAGCTTTCACGATTGGAAACTGTAGATTTTTACAATGGTTTTATATAAAAGTAACGACTAAAACATTATTTATTGCTATTCTGCCATTTAGTATTTTTCAAATGACTTTATAGGCTATAAATTATTATTCAAGTGTAAAGAGCAACACAAACCTTGCAGAGTTTCTTTAGTTCTTCTCAGATCAATGCTCGCCTAAAGCTTTAGGGAAATATGACTTAGATTTAACCATCGAAAAACATTCACTACAATATGTATTCATTTATCATAAAGTGTATTAAAAATAAAGCATAGCTAACAAAAACTAACTACTTACGCTAACCGTGACGGGCCCATAGAGTAACTTCTTATCTAAACTCATCATTTTTGAAAGTTGGATTATTTAACATCGTTCTAAGGATGGTTTTTCGACGACCAAAATTTAGAATTAACATGAATGTAACAAAGCTTTTAGCTTTTAATTTTGGCATTGGAACAGAACTATCAAAATATTATTATAAGATTTAATATCGTAAGTATATTAAAAGTAATCTCTTTTTTTAGTTTAAGAAAGTATCATTCGTAAATAAGCATGCGAGAATTCAAAAATTTTCGATATGTATCAGAATATTTACTTTTTCCTCAGACACCAGTATTGAAAAACTTACTATTTTCTTTTTTAACCGATTTCAAAAAAAAGGAGGAGGTTATCAATTCGTCTGTATGCTTTTTTTATGTTTGTTACCTGACTACTTTTGACTGGGTAAACTGATATTGATGATTCTTTTTTCGTTCGATGCGGAATAGTTCCCATTTGGTCCCATAAAAATTTTTTGGAAATCCATTGGGTAGTTTGGTTTTTAAATCGAAAAAAACTGGAAAAATTAAGTCGTCTACGTATGCGAAGTTGCGGATATTTGCTTTCATATGAATTTTCAGCGAAATGATACGAAAGTATAAAAAATATAAGCTCACGGTCACCCATCTAGCTTTGACCTTCAAATGTTATCACTAAAAATTGTGAAAAAAAATTTAAACAAAAAATAAAACCGACTCCAAAAAACTGAAAAGGATAAAATAATAAAATTTTAGTAAGCAGGCACTCATCCCCTAGTAATATATTTTTGGAGTTGGTGATAATTTGTTTCCAGAAACCATAGATAGTGAAGCGCCGACACCAAAAATATGTTCCTAGGGGATGAGAGCTTACTTACTAAAATTTTATTATTTTATCCTTTTCAGTTTTTTGGAGTCGGTTTTTTTTTGTTCTTTTTTTTCCTGTATGGAATTCGCTTTCAATTTAACTGAACAAATCCAATGTTTGAACGAAAGAGCACTTTGTACTCAACAATAGAACGATCTAAGTGAATTCAAAGAATGGATATCTGATATCTGAATTTCCATTTGATATCTATCGGAGAAATAAATGCTATTTCAGAGGTAGTGTAAAGATTTCTACTTAAAAGTAACGCGGAACGCTGATGGCTCCCCCGGTGTTGACACAGCACTTGGAGTGGGCGTTTACTCGAATAAGATGCCAGGTAACATCCATCGGCACAACACATTTTAATGTACCCCCGGGAACTATACTTAGAACTCAGCAGGAAAAAGAACTGGGTGTTACTTTACGTTTGTTGAATTTTCGTCAACCTAACGCATCCCTTAATATATCTATATTAGTATATTATTGGGAAGCCTAATTTTTGTAAAACCCTAATCGTCACTGGCATAAAATGTTTCTCACAACTTTTACTGTAGCCAGTAGGTTCTAATAATAATGGTCGTATTTATTTCATAGTTGAATCATCACGTGGAACAAGCATTTAGGATTTATCATTTTGCAAGTAGTCGTAAGGGGCCTAAAGAAACTTACCAGTAGGAGCTGGAGAGCTACCGCCTGCTCCTACTGCCATATATACGTAAGCATGCAAGTAAGCAAATAAGCAAGCGAGGCAGCATGCAAGCAAGCAAGCGAGCCAGCATGCAAGGAAGCAAGCGAGTAAGCATGCAAGGAAGCATTCGAGCAATCATATAAGCAAGCAAGCGATAGTAGAAGTATACTTATGTCAAGTGGGCCTGATGCATTCATGATTATTTTCCACCTTTATTCTTTCCTCTCTTAGATTTAAAGTATTTTCATTAGATTTATTTGCGGTCCTGCTATTTAAGCGCTCCATAAATATCTGTAAAAAAAAAGAAATTAGCCATTCTTTGACCTTTTTCTAACATAAAAATGTTAACCAACCAACTGTTTATTGAAAGTTGATTTAGATGCTAATACAGCGGTCAACTTGAAAGAAATCAGTTCGTAAGTAATATTAGTATTTAACAAAAGAAGCATTAATTATTTTGTCTCCAGAGCAAAAAAACCTTGCCGCGTGAATAGTACCTACCTTCAGTGTTGCATGTGGTACTTACTTTGTAGATCTGCTTATGTTTTCTTAACCTTTAGAAATAAAAATATTTAAACAAAAATTTAAACCGACTCCAAAAAACAGAAAAGGATAAAATAATTAAATTTTAGTAGGTACTCATCTCCTAGGAACATATTTTTGGAGTCGGTGCTTCACTATCTATGGTTTCTGGAATCAACTTAGCACCAACTCCAAAAATATGTTCCTAGGGCATGAGTACCTACTAAAATTTAATTATTTTATCCTTTTCGGTTTTTTGGAGTCGGTTTTAATTTTAGTTTAAATTTATTTTTTCAAAATTTATAGTGATAACTTTTGAAGGTCAAAGCTAGATGGGTGACCGTGAGCTTAAATTGATTTCTACTATCGTATCATTTCACTAAAAATTCATAGGAAAGCAAAAATCCGAAATTTCGCATATGTAGACGACTTCATTTTTCCAGTTTTTTTTATTTAAAAACCAAACTACCTAATGGATTTTCAAAAAATTTTTATGAGACCAAATGAAAACTATTCCGCATCGAACAAAAAAAGAATCATCAATATCGGTTCGCCCAGTCAAAAGTTCTGAGGTAACGAACATAATAAAATAAAAAAAAAAAAAAACATACAGACGAATTGATAACCTCCTCCTTTTTTTGAAGTCGGTTAAAAACAATGAAACATTAAAAAAGTAAAGCGGTTTGATGTTATAATCTTACTTTCGATATTTCAAAAGCAAGCTAATGAAAACTTATAGAGACAAAAAATACTATCGTTACCTTAACTCTGATAGACTACACAGGTTAACAGTATCACAAATATTATGTCTACTGTGCCTTCAGGGCTTAGTAAATGAATACATCTGTTAGGTGTTGTACAGAATCAAATATCAATAATATCATCGGGAACCTTCTCTATATTATAGTGGAACCTAGTGAGATAAATCCAAAGATATGTTTTCCTAACTTTCAATATCAGATTATAAATATTAAGTATATCATCATTAACTCTCCTACAAAGCCATTGCACTACCTATATGTTGAAGCCTGTTTTCACGACTCGCATAAATAGGCCGCATATATACGTTCTCATTTCACTTGGATTCTGTAATAGTTTTCCATTATGATAGTGATATATTCCTTCAAAAGCAGTGCTACTACCTAATATACGTATTTGATGTAAAGTTGAAAAAGTGTCCATTTTGGTTGGACGTACAGCCGTTTATATGGCGGCATAAATTTTGGCGGTGAGTATGAGTTTCAAAATTATATTTAACCAAGCAAGGATGGCAAACGGTAACCGTATTCTCGCCGACATATGCACTTCGGGCTCGCGTAGGTACTGCTCAAGCGATGCCCACTCAATATATATGCATATACCTACCTATGAAGAGGAAGCATTATGTTGACAGCATATGAGGCAAGTCCACCTGCTCTCAACACATCGTTTCCTGTCCTCGACCGAAATTTAATTTGGGTGAAATGTTTTGTAAGCTGTAGATATTTTTTACAAGGGGCGCCCAAAAGCCAAATGAAAATACCTTATTCCCTACTCCTTAAGGCGATACCTCGTCGGAACTAGCGACACCACTTGATTTATATTAATTGTGGTGAATATAGAACATAATAAACAAAAACGCTTTAGTGAATGACTAAAGAATGGTATTTGTGACTTTTTGAAATGTGCTCGGTATAAGATATTCCTCTACATGTAACCTATTTTTTCATTATTGCCGAAAGTGGCCACTTTTAACAATAATAAAAAATTTGGTTACTTAGAGGTAGACATTTTATACAAGATACATCTTTAAAAAATTTTAAACAAAAATTAAAACCGACATAAAAAAACTGAAAAGGATGAAATAATTAAATTTAAGTAGGTATTCATCCCCTAGAAACATATTTTTGGAGTCGGTGCTTTACTTTCTATTGTTTTTGGAAACCACTTAGCACCAACTCCAAAAATATGTTTCTAGGGGATGAATACCTACTTAAATTTAATTATTTCATCCGTTTCAGTTTTTTGAAGTCGGTTTTAATTTTTGTTTAAAATTTTTTTTTCACAATTTTTAGTGATAACTTTCTACGGTCGAAGCTAGATGGGTGACCGTCAACTTATATTGTTTCCTACTATCGTATTGTTTCACTAAAAAGTCATTGGAAAAGCAAAAATTCGCAATTTCGCTTATGTAGATGATTTCATAATTTCAGTTTTTTTTAATTTAAAACCAAAGTACCCAACTGTTTTTGAAAAAAATTTTATGGGACCAAATGGCAGCTATTTCGCATCGAAAAAAAAAAGAATCACGTAAATCGGATCAGTAATCTCGGCGTAATCGGTGTACATACATAGAAAAAAAAAAAAAAAAAACATACCGGCCGAATTGAGAACCTCCTCGTTTTTGAAGTCGGTTAAAAATTACAAATACCGTTCTTTAGCAATTCTCTAAAGCGTTTTTGTTTAATAAGTTCTAAATTCACCATAATTAATAACAATCAATTGGTGTCGCTAGTGTGCACGAGATAGCCCCTTAACTGAACTTGTTTACTACTTTTAAGGCAGGTAACCTGTGATTCCAAGTTGACAAGCGGAAGTAATGTCAGAGGCTTCCCGTATTGAAATATTCCATATTTACTTTTGAAATATTTAAAATTAACTTATCCCTTTACTACAAACATAGTATTTTAAAAAATAATCAGTTTAAAGTAACTTTGTTAACTTCAATTTATTTTAAGCGGATTTAAACAGCTACAGAAGAGTTTCATTTTGGTAACAAAATAACAAAAATACAGCTCTGTTTTAATTACTTACGGCGTGGTTACGAACGGCGAATTGCTTTTTACAAAAAATTGGAATAAACTCACCAACAAAACTATATAATTTCTAGTTAATGAAGTAGACTTAACTATGAAGGAAACAAAGAAGCTTATCACTGCGAACTTATAATATGTTTCATCTTAATTTGGGAAGATTTAATTTTTATTTGCGAAAAAGATTATTACCTACATGTTGGCATTAAAAATATGGTTTTCATTGATACTATGAAAAAAAAAAACAACATTTTATTAAAGATAATGGAGTATTTTACTATGTATGAGAAAAATGCAAATAATAATAATATATACTTAGATTTCTCCAATCGATTAGTTAAGATTTAGTTCAAAACTACTGAAACTAGAAAATCTTTTAATTAATACCTATATATGGTCCAAGATTTTTGAAAAGGCAATGCAAGCTAGATTAACAAGCTTTATTGACAAACACAACTTAATAAAAAAGGAACAAAATGGTTTCCAAAAAGCCAAATCAACTACCTTAGCTGCATTTTCACTTGTTGATAAAATTATTGAATATACAGATAAGCGCATTCCATTGACCGCTATATTTTTTGACATGAGTAAGGCCTTCGATTTCGTGTCTCATGATCTGCTCCTTCAAAAGTGTGAAGGATCAGAGGTCTAGCCTATAATTGGCTTAAATCATACCTAAATAATAGGACACAATACGTTGACATACTAAGTTTGGACAAACGAGGAATTGTTGACTCTTTTAAGTCGAATAGCAAAGTGAACAGCTGTGGTGTACCACAGGGTAGTATTCTGGGTCCCTTGCTTTTCTTAATCTACATAAACGATCTTCCAGATGTAACTGAATACCCTTGCGTTTTATTTGCAGACGATATATCTGTAGCCGTTCCATGTGTAAACATACATAACTACAATATAGAAATAACTAAAACCGTACATTCTGTAGTAGATTGGTTGAAACAAAATAATCTTAAAGTTAATATCAGTAAAACTAAGTATATTCAGTTTATAAATAAAAATGGTAATAAAAAAGACGTTAAAATAACACACGATGGTCAGCAGTTGAAAGAGACTAAGGAGGTAACTTTTCTTGGTATAATTTTAGACGACACATGTACATGGGAAAAACATATAAACACTTTATGTAATAGAATTAATTCATATGCATATGCCTTATGGAAACTTGGCAAAACAGCAAATAAAGAAACAGCTCTTCAAGCTTATTATGGGAATGTCAGTTCGATTTTGAGGTATGGAATTGTGTTGTGGGGAAACTCAAGTCACATAAATAAAGCTTTGATTGCTCAAAAGTCGTGTATCCGTGCTATATATGATGTTGATAGTTTAGTGTCATGTAGACCACTCTTCAAAGAATTAAAAATTCTCACAGTCCCTTCTTTATACATATATGAAATATGTATTTTCGTCAAGAATCACCTAGACTTATTTAAGTGCTCAAATGATATTCCTCGTGCCTATAGTTGTAGGCGTCAAAATTTGTTGGTGCTGCCAGTGATGAGAACAACCAAGCGTTCGAGGAATAGCAACTCAATGGCTATCAAAATTTACAATAAATTACCAAATGACATCAGAAATCAAGCGTTAAATCAATTCAGATACAAACTCAAGACATGGCTCACACAAAATTGATTTTATAGTATAAGAGAATATTTTGACTTTAAATTTGAAATTGAATCGTATATGAATTAATAATTATTTGACAATTGTATGAATTAATTTTAATGTTTCATTGGGTTTAAATTTTAAAGTTGACAAATTTTGCATGCCTAACCAGGTGAATGTGTCTTGAACTTTAATGTTTGTATTAAGAACTGTAATGTAACCACATTCTAGCGAAATAAATTCTATTCTATTCTATTCTATTCTTATTTTTTCTAATTTTTTTACAGTTGAAAGACAACCGCTATAATTATTGAAGTTGATGCAATGTAGACGATACTTTAGGCAAATTAAATGTTATTGTGTAAGTTTTTTTAAATCTTTTTTTAAAAAAAGATATCAAAATACAGCGTAGCCGCTTACCACCAGTTGGGACTTGATAGAACAACAACATTGTTGTGAAACTTTTAAAAAATACTTTTCTATTTTTACTACACGAAGCATGGCTAATGGCGTACCTGATGTGAAGTGGTAAGAAAAGTCCACATGCGAAGACAGCTAGTGCAGTTACATGCGAAGACAGCTAGTGTAGTTAAGACACTGCTCTAGCTGCCTCCACTTTGCCAGCCCAAGAAATACGTCGGAAATGAATCAAACCCAATACATTGTGGAAGGATTTTTTTGTGGGAGATTGATTTGAAGAACGACAAATCATAGATACCAATTTTTCTAACGACGTCATGTCAGGCATCATAGGCATCTCTCATCATCTCAGCTCTTCAATTTAAAAATTTTTCGAATGCAGTTAAAGTTAATTGAAGTCTGTTATAAAAATATTTTCCAGTGCCATAAGTATTTCCCCTTCCTATCAAATACCCAAAGTACACCTTGTATTAAAAGAAATACTAGCCAGCTTTCTGCAGACTTTAGTGACACCAAATGTTTTTTGTGTTCTATTTTAAAGAATCTTGAGTAATTAACTAATTTTATATTTTTATATCGTTAAATTTTCATTTGCCTTTATTTTCTTTTACTGCTTATTCAAAAATAAACATTCTCCAACGTACTCGATACTAATACGTAGACGCGTGCCTAATACCCGATTTTAAACCTAACTATAACTTGAAAGGCTGCACTTAATCCGACTTAAGCGATCAACACCCTCGCATGAATCGCACAAGGATGCATAAAACCTGTTAGACGTATTTTGTGCGCAATTTACATGAGTCGATTTCTCGAAGTCGAGTCAAATACTAATTGTAAAAGCCTATCAAAGGCTTGTAGAATTGATATTAGTAGTATGCCCGCTTTCACTAACCATTCCTTAGGCTTAGGCTCTTAGCGACATTTGTCTCTTTCTATCTTCTATAGATAGACTGAAATATAAATCGCTAAGAGACATGCTAAGCAAACGTTAGTGAAAACGAGCATTAGTTTTTTTTTTGCTGGACAAAAAGACCTCTTTCGCTGAAATGATGATGATGATTAGAAGAATTAGTAAACCTTAATTCCAAAGCTAAAAAGTCTTTCCATTATTTACAAGTAACTTAAATCGATTGCGAAAATCCGTCGCAATTGCAGATAGTGCAGACTCACGTTAAGGGTTTTGTTTGTGTCAATTTTACATGTTAATTATTATGTGTTTTCTTACTTCTAACATAACCTTTCAATGGAGCGTGAAAGGCGAGGTGGGACTTTATCGGTCGGCAGGGTGGAGGCGGCTAGATCCATGTGTTAATACTGTACTGACTGTCTTTGCATATGGATTTTTCGCTTTATCATCGTGTGGCTTAGATTAATTTGCCGAGCTGTGTGAAAATACTCATTCGATATTAAAATTTATCAACTATGTGAAAGAGGAGCTATTCGCCTTGTGAGGTGATTTCTTGGACCATGTCTAAAATCAACCTATGTAAACTACCGATTATGCACCAATATATTTCTTCCATTACAAAACGTAATTCTATTTCCGTGAACGAAAGTCGTGGATTGATAACAATGCTATTTAAAGTTTTTCACTGTCGCTTGTCGCGATCCGTCAGATAATACAGCAGGTAATATCGATATCAAGCGACAACGTGATTAGTTAGTACTTAGGTGTATAGCATGAATGAGACTATCTTTCAAAAATTTTGCCATTCGTACTAATCATTCATTCTTACTACCGCTTAATACTCTTATGAACATAAATAATCACTCGCGTCTACTTGCTTTAGGCGGTGTACAATAATATTTATATTTATTTATTTATCCCTTGTTATTGCAGGTGTCTATATGCGGCGGTAACCGCTTGCCATCACGTGGGCCGTCAGCTTGTTTGTCATCCAGTTGTATTAAAAAAATCTATGTCCACACAAAAGATTCAAAAGAGAATAGGTATATTAAATATATTTGAGTACAAAGGCACTGTTTGTTTTTAATAAAATGTCTATCAGCAGACCTGCGACAGGAATACGACAAATCGTGACTCTTATTGTTAATCAATGAAAAAGCATTACAACGTTTCTACAGCACATCAAGCGAAACATTTTGACTTTGAGCCCTTAGCCTATTCGAAATAGAGGCGGCTTTCGTAGTGCAACTGTTACACTTGATGTGTTGTCATCTGTACTTTGAAACTAATGACGCTGATACTGGGACGATTTTGTAAATTGAAATCTCATACCTTTTTCTTAGTTATTCCGGTAAGATAGAGAAAGTAATACATTGAAAGATATACAGACCTGACATATGGACAAAGATATATTATTATTGTTCGAGTTCGGGACCAATACGTAGATCCATACAATAGTGGTCCATTTATATCCCAGTATTGAACGACGAGTCACTGTTGCGAGCATGTGCCAAATTCTAGCAGGTATTCAAATTCAATATAAGATATTGTAGCTACAACCGTCACAGTAGATTAAATATTTACTAACAACTAATGGCCACATACTTACCGGACGACCGACTGGCCGAGTGGTCTGTACCTCTTGCTCTACAGGTTACTCGGCGAGGGGTCCCGGGTTCAAATCTAAATATTCGAACTTGGAGATCGCGTAATTATATACAAAAAGTCGAATTAAATGCTACCTCATTTTTTAAAGTCTGTTGAAAATAGAAAGAATATTGTGAACTAACAATCTCTTAAAATTATCTGATATGAATGAATTGAGAGCACACTGGGACTCAGTAAAATAAGGCGTCTCCGCGAAAGAAAGCCATTTATTATTATAACAGCAACTTAAAACTTCTGCAAAACAGTTTAAAATTTTTCCTTCTCACAGATATGAAACCGCAATAGTGTAAGCGACTTTACGCCGAACAACGGAGTCTCAAAACAAAGTATTTCTCAATTTTTTCTTTAGAATATTGCGCCTGTAATTACTGGAGCCACGCGTTCTCTTCACATGCAATTGCATGCTTAACTGTTAATGGGTTTGTAATATCCTCAGAGCTCAGATATTATCACATTAGTGGGAAGCACGCGAATGTCTGGCGTTTGCAGTTTTAATATCATAATGCAGGCGGGAGAGTTAATTACCTAAACGTCTAGCAAGGCTTATTAAAAAACACACATAATCATCCCTGAGAAAGTAATGGAAATTTATTTAGAGGATAAACGGAGGATGTAAATTGCATAAGCATCCTTTATGCTTGGTGTTAATGTAATATGAAATACCAATATTCGCAATTGATAAGCTTGGATATTCTGGTTTCGACACTTTGAAATGGAATCGCTCATACAGTGCCGCAATAAGACATTTGAAGGTACGTGTTTTTTGTAACCACTAAATTAAAGCTTAAAACTGGTGTAATCTTAAAACACTTTGCGTAAATAAATAAAACACAATATGGGGTGAATTCTCTTAATAATAATATTATCTCTGAGTGAATATAAAATCTTAGGATTTGTGTAGCTAGGCCCAAGTTCTTTTCGGCGCAAAATATAAAAACATAAATATTATTTTTGATGTAAACTGAGTTCAGAATTTTATTATACATAGGTAGATGGCATGAAGCTATCATCATCAGCCTATATACGTCCCACTGCTGGGCATAGGCCTTCTTACATGGGAAAAACACATGAGGAGATTGGGCCATAACACTACCACGCTGGCCCAATGCGGGTTTGTGGGTTTAAACGGTTGCAGTAACAACCGGGACCAACGGCTTAACGTGCCTTCCCAAGCACGGAGGAGCTCGAGGTTTCATAAATTTGATTGACCCATCCCGGGACCAACCATGGCGAAAGTTGCTTTGTTTTCGTGATCGAAACCAGAGCGCTCAAACCACAACCCCACCGATCTTCTCATGAAGCTAAGTGTATTTTAATGCAAAAACTTCAAGGGCTTTTATATTTTTCTGCATTTCCCATCAAAGAGAGGATAAAAAACAGAAAAAATAGAATTTAAGTAACGCGCCTTAGCCAATCTTTTTAATAACAAAAAATACAATAGAAATATTCTTTCCCATTCAATACCAACCGTGCATTAACGTTATTATTCGCAAACAAAAGTTACCTACAGACCGCAGAAGCGTGAAACTTTCTTTTAGCGTGTTTTCTTTAATAAAAGATACAACACGGCAGCCATTATACTATTATAGTCATCGGTATAAGTATTATTATCATAATAATGCTCGTGGGAAACTCATCACGGGCAGATTTTCCGTGTTTTCTTCAATGGTATTTCATCTTTTGTTCCGACACCCCAATCACGTTCGTAACACAAATAACCGTAGTAAATAGAAGATTAGCTATTTTATTACTCACGGAAACTATTATTTTTATGTTTACGTTTCCCCAAACAATAGATATTATGTTGAGGAATGCCATTTTGTTTCTATATTGCCACTATAAATCAGTTTCTTTTTAAAAGCTCAATTAAGAGCTGACTTAAGTCGTGGTCATGAAAATATTTTCGTACATCTTCTTTTAACATTATAATAAGCTATTGCCCCCCCGCGAGGATGTCTATTATTGTGACATAAGGTAGCTTTGTCCTTTTTTAGGAGTAAGTAAGTCAGTAATTATTTATTTTACAAAACACGAAAATGACAATTTTACAATGTAGATCTTAAAATAGTCGTTGCCCTACGTATTTAAGCCATTGTGGCATACAAATATTTTTAAATCTCAAGAAATGAGTGGAATATAGAAAAAAAGGGAATCGAAATTTCTGGTACGGTAATGAATTAAAGGATATAATGTATCTTTCAGGCAGTTCCACCTCTTTCTGCCTTTATTGAAGAAATGAGACAGCCTCAATCTTGACCAAGCAGACCTACCATGAAACGTTTTCTGAATTTTGAGACCAAAATTATAATTCTTTCGTTTTTCATACGAATATTCTCTATCAGTCCAAATAAAAGGATCAAAATCGAAACAAAACTTTATGGTAGCTTTATGTGTCGTATTTCACTAAATTTCCTTTGTGTAAGATGCATTTTTTCATTGTAAGTTGCAGGTTTTAAACCATTTCTTTGATAAGGCGGCCTTTGTTTTGTAATGTCGAGGTGTCTGCCCCTCTATCAATTATGTCAAATAAGATTTTCGACTTGTAATTTTGTACCATCAAAAATCATTAAACAAAGCTAAAGAGTTATTAAGTTATCTGTGTATAGAGTAGGGTATGATGATTAAAAAGGTATTTTTAAAAAAGTGAATTTATTCAGTTATAATATTAGCATTTTATTCCTTACTAGGCCAGATGTACTCATATAGAATAGAAAGTTAATTGTATCTAATAATCTTCACGGTTTAGGAATATTTAGCTATAAACGAGATTACGAGAATAGTTAATGTGGTTATAGTTATCACGCGTCCTCAAGACGTAGACAGCCGACATCCTCGTGGAAAGCCGATGGATGCGGGCAGCGCAGGATCGATCGGTTTGGAGATCCTTGGGAGAGACCTTTGCCCAGCAGTGGGCGTCTCTCGGCTAATATGATAATGATGATGATCCACTAGACTGGTATTTTATGAAACTTATTAATAAAAAGGTGGTAAATAAATGTAGTAGTCGCCTAATCGCCTGTATTTACACATTTTGATAATAAACAATTTTATTTATTTAATAGTTACATTTTCCGTATTCTATAAATAGATGTTTTTAATTGAAACAAAATTAATCACATTAACATAAAATTGTAGTTTAATTACAAAATTATTGTATGCATTATAAACTATGCTGTTTTAATTAATTTACAGAACAAATTTTATTTAAATCATTCTCATTACGAATATAAAACTGAAACGCCGACTGTTGAACTCAATAAGTATGCATTGTATAAATTAATAACATTATTGCTGGTGTTGCTTGATTAAATTAAACAAATTTCAGATACACAATGTGTCTGGATCATTTTGAACATTCATCTACTCTATTAGGTACCTACCTACTAGGTCAATATTGGACTCGCCTGATTTGCGATTGGTCCAATTCTCCATATTTATTTTTTTATAAACTAAAAAAACTTCTTTTAAAGTTAGTTGAAACCAAATCTGAAACTCATTTCGTTTGAAGCGCGTTGACGGGCATTTTGAAAAGGTGTCGTGATGTTATATAATTTTATTTTAGGATAAAAGATAGAATCTCTTATTAGGATAATCTATATACTAGTCTATAAGTAACATCCCCGCTGCACGTTATTTTAAATAGCTATCATAGGTTTCAATCCGAACAAATGAAAATAAATAGATCTAGATTTTCTTTTAAAAAACAAAAATCATACTTAGCTATGTTAAAGTTTTTAATTTCATAGTTTAATTACAATTTTGGATTTTATAATTTTCTATTTTCTAGAAAAGTCATACACTTGAAGATAAATAAGAGCAAAATAATTAAAAGTTTATTGAATCGAAACAAAAACACCATCAACCACTGTTTATAATCGTACTACCACAATTAAATACGTGTCGCATAAATCAAACCAATTAAAACAAACTTCATTATCATGTCTGGTGTCAATTAATTGGTGTACGATACGCACCGAAGCTTGGTAGCGTGCAATTGAAACTCCAATAAATATAGCTATTTGTAGTGTGAATATACAAGTAAAAAGTAAACATAAAAGTGTGTGTATAGGAAACGAAATGTTAGTTGCATAAATTCAGATATGTCAGACAGATAGACATTATGACATTTATTTTTATTGTGATAGACATATAAACATATATTCACCCACGTGAATGTCGATAATCGCGCCAAAAGTTAGCTTTGTCCTTTCTTATAATTTAATCGATCTCCATGCAAAAATTCATCTCAATCAGTTCAGTGGTTTAGGAGTGAAAACACAACAGACACAAAGCTACTTTCGCATTGACAATAGATTTAATACTAGTGGCCACCCACGGCTCCGCTCGCGCTGATATCAGTTTTCTCTTCAAAGGTATCCCATGTCTCCTCCATATATCAAACTATCTCCAAACCAAATTTTATCTAAATCAGTTCAGCAGTTATTGATTCCCAATAGAAACTTCCACCCGCCTTGTCACCCTCTTTTAGCATGATATCGGGGATAAAAATATCCCATGTCCTTTTTCGGGACTTAACTATTGCTACACCAGATTCCATTTCAGGTAACAGACAGAAAAACAGACAGACCGACACACTTTCGCATTTCTAATATTAGTATGGAAGTATGGATTAAAACATACATTTGAATAAGTACAGGACGGATATAGCGGTACTTTTTTCTGTTTAGAATCATCTCAACATTTTCGTTCTTCAAATAAAATTATTTTTCCACATTATTCAGTATGAAGAGTGTGGTTTTGAAACCGTCAGTTATGTTGTTCTGAAGTTAGTCCTCGCTCAAGTGATCAAGACAAGTGGTGAAAGCTTGTATTAGTTTTCTTTTCATATCTGAATTGGCTTCTATACCTCACCTAAGCCAAATATAAAATATACTGAACCGCGTGGTTAGCTTGCAAAAGACAACTGACATTTTTAGTCTACACGTGACCACGACCGCTGTGTAAAGTTTCGAGAAAATTCTCCTTATTTTTACAGGATAGACAATGCGTGAGAAGTGCTGAAGGCGCTGAGACGAGTGCCTATAGGGCACCATAATCACTTACCTTCTTATTGTTCAAAAGACAATGCTAACTAATAACAACAAAATTATAATGTTTTACCCGTAGAATGTTTGTTGTGTTGAGAAGCTCGGTGGCGTATTGGTGTGATCGCTCTGGTTTCGATACGAAAAATAAAGCAACTTTCGCCATGGATCCCGGGATGGGTCAATCAAAGTTTGTCATCTCGACCTCCTCCGTGCTTCGGAAGGTACGTTAAGCCGTTGGTCCCGGTTGTTCCTGTGACCGCTTTAAACTACCAAGTTGCATTGGGCCAGCGTGGTGGTGTTATGGCCCAAACTCCTCATGTGTTTTTCCCATGTAGGAAGGCCTGCGCCCAGCAGTGGGACGTATATACGCTGGTGATGATGATGATGATGGCCAGTAGAATTATTTCAATCGCTAAGATCGACTTTTATTTTAACTTCATTATTTCGACAGATCTTTAAACATATTATTATAATATAATATAATAAAATAAAAGATATTAAAATGTTATAAAGACATACGATTTTTTTCTGTATATTTTAAATACCAAAAATGCTGTGGAATCATTGTAAAATAAATCAAGTAATAAAATATTATCATAAATTATAATTATTGTGTACGAGAAAGAAATAGATACTAATTTTTTTGTTTCTCATTACGAAATATAGGTAATAATTGACAGTAATTAATTAACAGACAAAGGTTTTCAGATTGTCTTTAAGGCTCCTGTCTTGGGCGGCTTGACAAATTAAACTACAAACAACTGTAAAAAATGCGTGCTTTAACTTGGAATTCTAAAATTGCCTCCTTCTCAGCATTGGTAATATGCTGAGAAGAACGCAATTTTCCGAATGGCACAAAACACAGGAACTGAGCGTTTGGTCTCTTTTTTACGCTAAATTGAACTAAAAGGCTTTCAACGGACAGAGCAGGATGCGGCCGACGCTTGAGTTCCGGTTTTACGGTCTCCGGCTCTACATGCAGTTTTTCTCCCGCCCTTACTGTATTTCATTGAGTGTGATGGCTCTTGCGTCTGTAATTTAAGGTCTATTGTTTTAGTGGCCTGAAATAAATGGATTGAGTAGCTACGGGGATGGGGAGAATGGAACTAAGTGGTGAGTTAAAGTCCTTATTTATTGAGCCGTATAAAGTCTTTTAAAATAGAACAGTATTATAGGACCGACGAGAGAAGCTTATTGGGGAACTTTTCGTGAAGACGTGGATGGCCAAATCAGAAACTATGAGAAATAGCTAAAATTACTCAAATGAGCCTCTGGTCCGATTTTGATTAAAACTAACTGCATAATTGGATTTTCCAGAAAATAATATTTTTAGCCAGGAATTGAAACCGGGAATTTCGAAACACGTTAAGCTTAACAAGCCGCTTATCTCAAAGACCAATCCTCTCAGCAGGAAGAATTAGATGAAGAGATGATTTCTGCCATGACAGATTGGACATTCTTATTCATTCCTGTTCTGTCCATGGTGGGCGGAATGTTCAAGCGTCATATTTCTGTTAGCCACATAAATATTTTCAAACGACGTAATTAATTTTTATCGTAACGGGGTAACTCTTGACCTTCATCTCACCTGATGGTATGTGAAGATAAGGTTGACGATGAAAGCGAGCTACACCGGCAGTTAAAGGCTATCTTACCTTTAAAATTTCTGCCCCCACAGGAGTCGAACGCCGCACCTCTAGATCTGAGTTCGGTGATCTCAACCACTAGACCACAGAGACTGTTATGCTAAACTTAGTTAAGAAATCCATTAACAGATGGTGCAGCTCGTACTGTAAATCGCGTTTACGTTATTTACCGTGGTTTTATAGAGGCTTCAGCATAATAATAGTTATATGAAGAACAGAACAGAAGTGTTTGTAAATTCTAAACAATTAAGTGATTTCATTGTCGCCGTACGACCTTAAGGTTGTACAGTAAAAAATTACAAAATAGAGAATACTTAAATATTGTCTTTCAGTCAAACCATACATTCTAGAATCCAGACATCCCGGGACTTTCACTAGGGGTTAACCAAAGATAAATACGCAACACTATAACACCAAACCTAAATAGACATACATGTAATAATGTAATTACTAAGTTGATATATTATTTAAATAATATGTTGTGATAAGGAGTTCTTGTAAGGGCCCCGGTCCATCAGCAACTTCTGATAATAAATTGATGAGCGTTTGTTCACTAGTCATTAATGTTTTGTACGTTTAGTTAGTAACTATATTTCGGATATTTATGTACGTACGTATTGCTTTGTATATTCTAATATATCTATCTATAGCTAGATAATGAGTGTCAGTATAGGAATGTGACTTAAGTGATCATATTTCTGATATTTAAATACGAGCGTATTGATTTCTATATTCTAGTAGTGCCGACCAGTATCCATGATACAAGCACTTGATTTGGGCTAGATAATAGCTGTGGTGTAAGATTTCACTTTAATGATCATTCGATTCATTCATGAAGAACAAAACTAGGCTTGTAGGTACCTACTAAGTTTCATATTAAATTGCGAATAAATTTTAATGTCCAATTACATAGTCTTTATAAATGTCGAAAAATTTACAACAAATTACATTCGTCCTGATATTTCGAATTTTACAAATGACTGAAAAACAATCTTAAGTCAGCATTTTTATAGTATATTGGCAAACTGACAAGAAGTGAAGAAAACGATAAAGTATTAGTTGTAAAACTACATAAAATAGACGTACAAGGAGACTAAAGAGGCCAGGTTGTTCTGAATTATAAACATGGTGCAATATATTTAACTAAACTGCCTAAGTAGTTAGCAATAAAATTATACTCTTTACTTTCCAAGTCAGCCTTCAACTCTGAAATTATAAAAAAATCGTCCAACCTGGACGCCGCGGACAAACTGCAAGCGAACTTGGAAAACATTGCAACCATAATACAGTAATAGTTTCAGTATACCGCAACTCGCTGTAAACTTTTATATTACTTCGGATCTCCAATGCTCAAGCAATAAAACTGGAACATTCTAGAACTTTCGAACAGTGTGCTTAGCAGGTCCTGCGGGTAATAAACTAATGTGAATTTCATTTTCTTATGACGATGAAATTCAATCATGCTTACATTGCCATGCTGACTAGTTTTAAAACTTCCTGATTTAAATGCTTACATAAGGGATAACAAAATTGCTATCCCGTTTGACACAGTGGTAATTAATTATTGTTGATAACTTGACCCTGTAAGGAATATACACGAATGTAAACTGCACCGTATAATCTAATAAGCGCAACCGACAAATAATGAAATATTATTAAAATTTAACAATTAATTTAAATAAAGACTGGCTAGGTGGTAGGCCCGTATGTAGGGTCGCCTGGGTAGGTACCACTGCCTTTTTTATTTCAGCCGTGAAACAGTTCGCTGTGTTTCGGATTGAAGGGAAAGGCAGCCAGTGTAATTACTGGGCATGGACGGCATTTCATCTTAGGCCTCAGGATGACAACGCACCTGCTATATTAAGAGATTTTTCCTTGTTATTGCAGGTGTCTATAGGCGGCGGTAACCGCTTACCACCAGGTGGGCCGTCAGCTTGTTTGTCACCTAGTTGTATATAAAAATATATAAAATGAATTCAAAAATAGGAGTATAAAACGGTGCGATGGCCATTATGTGTAGCCATCAGATACCAAGCGATTATTCATAGTTTTTTCCTGAATAAGCCTAGCAGAATATAGTTTTCAAATGTATAAGAAGTGCACTTTATACTTTCATGGCTATTAACATTTGAATTAGTAGAATGTAGAATGTTGTGTAGTTATATAATCACGGGTAGACTGTCTACCCCATGGCGCATATATCGGGAACTCCCAACAATGAAATTACATGGTAAATATCCCGAATACTTTTAACTCTAATTCAAAAGTATAAGAAGTGGTCATTGTTATTAGTTAGATATTAGATTAGATACCCTTGGTGTTGCAAGCGTCCATAGGCTACGGTAACCGCTTACCACCAGGTGGGCCGTATGATTGATTGGCACCTTAGTGGTATAAAAAAGTAACTGAAACTGTTGTTCTGTATGATAAGTATTTCAACAATATTTTTTACGACCAATGTCGAAAATTTTGTGCCTACGTATTCAAAAATGGCTTGAGTCACTATTTTGTAAATTGGCTTCATTATGTGAATGTGGTGATTTAACTTCGTAACTACTACGTAAGTGGCACGAAAACTAAATGTTTTAAACTGTAATACGTGGACTTAAGTGTTGTGAATTAAGTCAATCGTTTGGGACGTCTATGAAGGTGCAATTATAAGCCTTTGTGTTTTTACTAAATTGGATGGTATGCAATAAAACTTAAGGCTTTAATATTTATTCGTATAACAGTCTCCGTAGATTTACAGCATAATTTAAATGTTTTATTGGCTTTGAGAAGAAAATAGTTACGGCTTCGGCTATACCCGTAGCGTGGTAACTGATTTCCGCATCAAAAGGTAACCTATGTTCTTTCTCAGGTTGCAATATATCTCTTTGCCAAATTTCATTTAAATACAGCGGTTTCAGAGTCAAAACGTAACAGACAGACAAAGTTACCGTGGCATTTGTAGTATTGGTATGGATTAAAAAAGGAGTACCTACTTAACATTATCATTTCATTTTATCGCTAAGAATCCAATTTCCCTAATGGACACAACGCTATTAAATCTTTAATTTCATAAGTGTTGTGTGTTGTTATTTTATATTCACATACATAGCATGGGTAATAGAAAAATGTTAGGAGGAATGTTTGGTTATTGGTTAGGGGCTGAAACTGGATCACGAAAAATATTGACACATTGTGCGACAAATTGGCTTTCCTTGGTTGTCACGCAAGGCAACACCAATCGACGCTTCATCAATCAATCATTAAAAAACTTGGAGGAACATTGAGATATAAAACAAGACAGTTAATTGGCAGTAGAACATCGAGCTGTCGTATTTTTTGTTTGATATTCCGGAAGCGTCGTAAGCAATTAGTATTCTGTTTCTGCGTCGGATAATTGGATTGCTAGTCAAATTGACAACGGCCATCGTCTGATTAGACCTTACACTCATTGCACCTCTAGTAGGATCTATTTAAGGTTGTGTAATTGAGTTGACGCCATTAATTTTAGCTTACTTTTTTTTCTAGTTACCTTTTCTTATCACTATCAACAGGTATCTAACATGAATAATGCAAGCTTTCGTCTCGTCATCGTATTGTCATCGATTGTGACGGTAGTAGATGCGACCATCGTATGACTACTAAGTATTATACAGCATAGTGAATTTATAAACACGGTTAAAAACAATTTAGTTATTTACTCCGAGTGCAGCTGGTTTCCATTTTCAGCCTTATCATCACTGCCATCAGGTGAGTTCGAGTGCAAGAGTTACCCCGCTAATAATTTAAAAAAAAACAACATAAATTAGAAAAACAGATGTTGCAACATGCATTAAAACCTGCTCAAAATATTTGACTGTCTATCGGTTGAATACTCAAACGTCACTAAAATTTTAAGAAGTGCTCTAATCGACGGTTTAAAATACAATTTTTTTGACTTAAAACCACAGAGGAAAATCTTAAAAATGTTTTAAGATTTGTTTGATTTAATATTTTAAAGTGGCCAAAATTTAAAAAACGTTTGACAATAAAACATTTAACGAAGACTCTTCTGGAGGCAGTGCATTATCCTGGAGGAGTAGGCATGTCACTAACTTACGAAGACTCAATTGTCACCTTAACTTTAGCACCTACGTATTTTTTTATAATTGTATGTGTACCACGTTATTCATCACACTGCTGGGCACGGGCCTTCATATACGGGAGAAACACAGTATTTTGGGCCTTATAACCATTACGCTGGCACACGCATTATTGGCGCGTAATTTTATATATTTATGAAATTGAGATTATTCCTATGGTAAATCAGAAGTCAATTTTTGTTATTTTAATAACGCGACACGTTGAAGGATGACCTACTTTTGATACCAAATACCCTTCACCAATAATCTTGTAAATTATAATTTATATTATCTATTGGAGCATACTGGTTTGATTACGCAGAATTATTAGAGCGCGATAGTCGGTCATGAATCCTAAGACACACTGAAATAAAAGCTAATCTCGTGTTAAAAAATGTTGGAACTGTGATTGAGTCACTATTTTTTTTCGAATACCTAACTGCAGCTAAAACCCGTAAATAGAAAAACACGAAGTAAACTTTTCGCTACCTAAAATGCCACACGCTGATTGGATATCATACAAGCAAATAGTTTGAAATATTTAAGCCTGTGTTAGCTGAGTGCTTTTTGTGTTTATTTAGAAATCATATAAAGCCATTTCAAAGAGAATAGATTAAATAGAATCACAAACAAAGCTAATGTTCAAATGGTTCAATTTAATAAGGCAATAGGTACTTAGTTTATAAGAAAACTGGAGGAAGAAGGAAGAAGAGATCAGTCTTCCCATGCATACGACTGTATAGGTACTTTTTTGTATTGGTGCAATAAAGAGTAAATTTGCAGTACCAAATCGTCCGGAGACTCATTGAGTACATTAAAACTATTATCTTTGTTTCAAATCTGGAAAAATTTAAATTCATCTCTATTCATATCACACGACAGCACAATAAGTGTAACAGTTGTACTACGAAAGCCGCCTCTATTACGAACGCAGTAAGGTCGGTCTCAAGGTCAAACTGTTACGCTTGATGTGCTGTCGACTGTACCACTGTATACTAGTAAGTGTAGACACAGTATATCAACTTATTTATTATGTGTATAATTCATTCTGTCTAGTTCAACAAGGGTTGAAAATAATCGCACGGTCATATCACCATGAGCATTACTCACGCGCTGCCCACCCTAAAAAAATCAAGAGAAAGGGGTTTTTTGATAGCATGGGAGAAAAGTCCCCTGCTCTCAACATAGCGCTTTATTCACCGCATGAATACAACACTACGAGCAAAAGCTATTTAGCTGCAATCTTCCCTAAGGTGGAGGTACTAACCCAGTTGGACACTTGAAATTCAGGTGGTGAATACCGCTATACCCTGCATCTATTATTATAGAAGTAAAAGACCTACATGAAAGCTGCTTTTCATCCTTAGACGTTATTTATTTCATCAAAGTATACAACCATATTCAACCTTAAATCAAAACTTTTTTTCCGTATATTACTGTGGAGGCATTTCACGATATCTCTGTTTACGCTCCATAAAGCAAGCTATCCGATGCACATACAAATAATTTACATACAGGAAATAATGCCAACGAAATTCTGTCTCTTGTAAAAATAAAGAACATTATATTTTGTTTCGAAACGACTAGAAATTGTGTACTTTAAATGAAAAAAAAAGTTTATTAAGGTTTTCCCGAGAAATAAATGAAATAATTTCACTGGCCATACTTTCGTTTGCCGTAACTTCATTAAAAATAATGTGCATTTGTCTTATCTAACAAATAACCTAAAATAACTTTCACTAATTTCATTGGCCATAAGCAGTCTAATGACAAAAATTTTAAAATACATATTTATATTTTTAATACTTGTTATTATTATCCATAGCAAAATCATCCATAATATAAGTTTATAAAAACAATAATGTAAGGACTACTACTATCAATAAGCAGTCTACTATTTTGCCACTCATGCAGCATGTAAGCAGGCATGCAGCGCGCATCCAGGTATGCCGCTGCGAGGAGTTGCCAGTCCCATCACGCGGGCTGATCGTATGATGGCTTCCGCTCCCCTCCGCAGTTTCAGCTTGTTGCCTCAGCCTCTGCCACGGCGGTTAGCTATTAGACACCTGCTGCACAGCCCATGGCTGCCTTACCTGTCCACGCCCGATGATAAGTATCACAAACAACTTCAAAACTTCTCAGCTGATGATATAATGAGGTCGAATCTTAAGGTAAATATTATATGAGCAATGCAAAAATATAAAGCACATAGTATTTTTTTGTTAAATTTGACCAAAGTCTAGTGTTGTCGATTTAGTTAAGGCAGCATCAGAATCATCTGAGAAGTCAGAATAAAAGTATGTGCATTATTTCATTAAAGTAATTCTTACACTACATGATAGCATCGAATGTTGTTTGAAGTATTAATAAAATACGCATGGTGGCTTTTCTACAGTCAGCACCGACCGAGCAGATATCAGCTCACAGATATCCGCTCGGTCGATGCTGACTGTACACAAGCAGATGTTTGCTTTTCAAATGGAAGGTCGTCAACACAAGTCCTTTCGTTATATCTTCGGCCTGTTTTTTAACTTCAAAAATCTGCTAAGAAAGTTAAATTTCGTGATGTCATTAGGTAAGTCTTCATAAGTCTTGTTCATATAGGTAGTAGAACAACAAAGTAACTTTGTCATGTAGACATAAATTACTATGAACATTTTGTGGAACAGGGTTTTACATGACTTTGTTGATGTTCTCTCTGCTGACACGTATCTGAAGTTGGACTATGGTGGTGGTTAACACTTATAAGTAGGTGGTGTAGGTAAATTATAATTTAGTTGATTTACAAAAATAGCTAGATAATTAATATTTATGATTTTAGTTACGAGCAACAATACATTATACTAGAAACAGTGTATATTTGTTAAATACCTAGGGGCGTCTTAAATATAGAAATGTTTTAGATTATACATAACCTTATTGCTACTACCATAGAATAGAAATAGAAATACCATAGAAGAGGAAATGCTCTGCTGGCTTAGGTGTTCTCTACCGCATATAATCTAAATCTCTTCTGCTGGATCAAAGAGGCATCTTCTAGTTTAGCTCGCTACATCGTCGACTTTCTCTTCGCTTCTCTTGCAGCAAGATTGGGCAAACAAATATCATGCGGCCTTCCATGCCACTGACAGAGACTGACGATGACGTTTAGCGCAGAAGAAAAACGGAGTATGCGCCAATATAGTTTGTTATTAATTACTTGAAACCATAAAATATATTGTAAAATCGCTAGTAGCAGCCCCTTGATACATAGAGGCTCGCATTTTTATCAATTTCCCCTATTTTAAAGTAATATGATTTAGACAATAAATTGAAATTCGTTTAAAGTTAGAGGTAACTTTGTTTTTTTTTGTATTGAGAAAATTTTATAAACACATGTTTTTACTCAGAGTCAACCATTATTAAATAAACAGTGGTGCTTAAAAAAGAAGTTTCTTTCCTTATAGTTAATAGTTGAATTACCTTAACTACACCACACTTTTAGTCTGTTGAAATTACACAAAGACGCCTCTTACAAGCAATGCTTAGGGACGCCTTGTTAAATTATATGAATGGCTCAACTCAAACTCGGCGTGAGGAGAATGGGAACGCTAAACGGTCCAAGTTTTCTCTTGGCATATCCTTGTGTCTGTAACGAGGGCGGATAAATCGTCCGAGAATACCATGCATTGTGTTCGTATTAAGTGAGAAGAGACGACAACAAAGGAATCGCAATACAATGATGTGGAAGAGACAGATAGCGCCAAAAAGAGCCAGTAATAAGTGAAAGTGCTTGTAATTGCCTAAAAGTACCTACCAGCTAGTTTATGAACACTGCTTTAATCTTCAATCTGCTAAAGTAACAAAGGATCAAAACATATTTTGGAATCCGAACATCCCAGCCGATCTCTAGAAGTGCTACGGTAGCTCACCTTATAATATTATGTTAAATTATTTTTTCTTGAGTCATCTGTATCTAAAGTCACATTCAAAAAGATTAAAGTGATATTGATCCCTATCGCATTGATATAAGATACCGAATGTATAAGCATCGTTTTGTTGCTGCCTGTGTCTTGTAATACCTTCAAAGTTTAATCAATTATTATCTGTCTACAAGACTTTCATGAAATCATGGATATTTTTGTGATTCTACAGTGGTACCTTATATCCATTAAGCGCAAGAAAGCTTGTATCCATTGGAGGTTCCACAACACCGATTTCGTGATCAGGTTCTGCTTCAACTTGTTGAGATGGTTGATTCGGTACAGGCTGATTTGGTGTATGCTGACTTCTCACATGACGACTTAACCTCAACCAACATGGATGATATACGGACCTCGTGCCATTAAATGGTATCTAAAACAAAAAAAAAATTATTCATTATTCCTCTGGTTAGTGCATAAAGTATGTTTATTTCAATTATTAAGAGAATTAGTATTTCTTAAAAATTGCGCGTAGTAATGATCTTAAACCAACCTCTTTGAATACCAATTTGAACAAATTACTCTTTGTTTACAAATTTTACAACATTTTATATAGTTACAGATAGTCGGCAGTCAAATGTCGACTATAAATTGTTTGCAGTGGCAGTCATTTCTAAATGCCTTCAATTAATAGTGCAAGATTAGCGAGTGTATAGGTTGAGATATGTTGGTGGCGCAGGGATGGGTAGCGGTTAAAGTAAAGACATGTTGTTGGCTCCGACGTCAGAAGTTTATTGTCTCTTTAATTACATTATTTTAATATAATATAAAATTGCTTACTTAGCAGTAGCGCTGCGCGACACACGTAGGTATGTCGCAGTAAATTATAAAATTAACAATGTTGCGGTACTAATTGTAAATCAGTACATTTCAAGGTCTTACTTTCATGTGATCTTAACAGCTACACCTAAATTTAAGTCAAATAATTTCATATTTATAAATCCAAAAACAAAACTCTTTATTCAAATTTCTTTAATTTACCTACCTACAACTGTAGAGGAAAACCGTTAGATGGATTACACAAATCCTCAAAAGGAAAGTCTGGGAATCTTAAAGGCGAATTTAATTAAAAATGTGCCAGTTCTTGTAAGACTTTTTCTCTTTGCACAGCCGGATGCGGGATCTCCACGGCCTCTGAGGATTTGAACTAATACAGTGGACTTGCTTTGGATAGACGAGGTAGAATCGCCCGTTCGCAGGCCTGCAAAGGCACAGAGGTGGTTAGACATGGCACTAATTGTCTGAGCAGTAGCATTGTTATTTTAGATACAACTTTAATTACTGCGCATGGAATCGTCATTTGAGGTCTCAGGGTGACAACGCGCCTGCAATATCAAGTATTTTTGCCTTGTTTTTGCACGTGTCTTTGGATGACGGAAGCCAATTACCACAAGGTGAGTTGTTTGTCATCTAGTCGTATGAAAAATAACGCTCCAAATAGTTGTACTGTTTTTATTGATGTATAGAAAATAGTAATTAGTTTGTAACTAATAAGCCGCATGTATAATTATCCATTTATTGATTTTAAACTTTAACTACAAATAAAAAGGTACAATCAAACATGTACTTACTTCTCGCTGTGCGTGATTTTTATTGTAAATGGAATAAGATTCACGAACAGCGAGAAGTGATGGGTGTATGTTATTGCTCATAACTGTAAAATTCGGCGTAAGTACTAAATGTCATTAGGAATTCCCTTCCGTTCAACAAGAAAGTTTAGTTTAGAAAAATCAAATAGGTAGTGCAAAATTATTGTTTTAAAACTCAAAATATAGTTTAATCAATAACATACACATCTAAATATATATAACTCAAAGGTGACTGACTGACTGACATAGTGATCTATCAACGCACAGCCCAAACCACTGGACGGATCGGGCTGAAATTTGGCATGCAGGTAGATGTTATGACGTAGGTATCCACTATGAAAGGATTTTGATTAATTCTACCCCCAAGGGGATAAAATAGGGGATGAAAGTTTATATGGAAAAAGTCAATATTCCACGAGGACGAAGTCGCGGGCACAGCTAGTAATCTATATGGGAGCTCGGTGGTGTAGTTTGAGCGGTCTAGTTTCGTTTATGAAAACAAAGCAACTTTCGCCACAGTCGATCCGAATAGGTTAAACAAAAATTGTTACTGCAACCGCTGTAGCCCATCAACCCTGTGCGAGCACGATTAGTAGATTAAAAACTTCTTGTGTCAGAAGTATGATGTTAATTAGGAAGATTACAGTTTGAAAATGTTATCGACGTTGATTTTTTTGTTTCTTGTGTGTCATTCTTTAAATAGCAAATACAGTAATAATTTATTATATCTATTGCGTCGTTTTTCTGATTTTATCTAAAACGTAGTAGGGCAAGGCCCAGTGCCGGTGTTGTGACCTTCCACAGGTTGTGTCGGCTATCCGTACGACCCCAAACTTTCCTGAACAATCCCGAATTGGGCCAGCGTGGAAGTCCTTTGGCCAGCAGTTCGACAAAGGTTGGTAATGACGATGATGAAGAGACATATACACATTTTGCGAATATATATTGTAAAGCTGTATAACAATAGACTTATTTTAGATAAATGATGTATTATTTGTAACTGTAATCAGGCAATAATCAAAACGAACGTTCGTAATGTAAACACTTAAATATCGTATTAATTACAAAACATACTACTAATCTAATTGATTAACTGTATTCATCTAAACCTCGTTTCAGTTACTTTTCGCTTAGATTTACACACACAACACGCATTTCCACTGAAATTTACTAATTAATGAGGTATTACGACGTGCTCTAACGTTGTTAAAATGTTTGTTTTACATTGATGATTTATGTTATTTTACAACCTATTTACATTAGATATTTGGAGAGTAATTACTATTAAAGTATGCTATGTTATACCATAAATTAGAATACCTACTATCTACCGGTACACAAAACTATAAATTTAGCTGACGATTAATAACGATTTGGCTCGCCACCAACTTGCCTAGCAGTGGGGAAACATTTAAGCCCGGAGACCAACCGGTGGATTTTATATATCAAAGCAAGTTAAGATATCTTTGCTGCGGACCTCGAGGCTGAAGCTACCCGTAACAGATACACAGTTACCTTGGTAACACAGTACCTACACAAACAAATCGGATTAGTGATATAGTACCAGAAATTTAGTTAAGATGAATCTACTTTAGAATGAAATTGAAATTACAATAAGAAAATACAACCATACAGAACTACCTACCCCGCCAAGATTGAGAAGACAAGTTAGGTAAGATGGCATCCTTTGGTAAAATTTGCTGCACTTTCTGTAATCCATCTGTGTCGTAAACAAAACCATTAAAACTCTCCTCCCTTAGCTTAGGAATCTTCAATGAATAGTAATATGAATTATCATATAATTTTTAAGTGAATGTGAACTTCGGCGAGTACATTGGAACCGTAGTAAAATAAGGTATTTCCAGTAAAAAATGGCCTATTTTTTGTGCTTAGGGACGTCTCATCGTCATAATCATAATCATTAGCTCACCACAGTCTACTGATAGACATCTATTTAAAATCTATTTGTTTTAACTATGTTGTACAAAGGTGATGGAGTATAATTCTTAACATTCATTTACTAGATTTCAAATATAACAATGAATTTAGATGGGTGCTATGCCACAAAGGCATATTTTCCAGATAATAATAAATACTTACCTGGCAACCGATATAGAAAATGAAACGTCTCTGAATCCATTACATTTGGGAATATACAATACTGTGGCAGAAGAAAGCCACAAAGGACTAGTGCAAAACGGTGGAATACAAAGGACTGCTGCCGCCGCGTCTTCTCGAAAAGGCGTTAAAAGCCTCGACTAGGTCTTAATTTAGGTCACAATAATTTGTCACTTGGCTGAATTTGAAATTAAGCGCTGTGTAAAAATATACAGAGTCGAAATGGTTTCAGTCACTCGTTTTAATGGCAGAACAGTGCAGAACAAAGTTTTTATAATATTAAACGTTAGCTATGGACTTATAAATAAAATAATAAAAAAATATATCGTTTGCTTGTTTGTCGCCTAGTTGTATAACAAAAATATCATATAATTTAAAATTGCATAGTGGGTTAGTTACAAGACATATATATATATATATATATAATAGGTTGGGGAAAAAGTTTCTTCGCATTTTTTAAGAAAATTCAAAACTTTTTTTAATATAGTTTATTTACATTTAACTAAAGTATGTAGGTACCATTTTGCTCGATAAATTTTTGCCATCTTGTAGGTAGGGACATGATCCCATTGGTATAGAAATTTTGGGGCTTCTGATCAAAATACCGCGACAAGTGGTTTTGGCAGTCATCTCGTGATGTTAACCTGACACTGCCTAGAGAATTCTGAAGAGAGCGAAACATGTAGAAATCTGAAGGTGCAAGATCAGGACTATACGGCGGATACATTAAAACCTCCCAGCCAAACTCTCTTAATTTTTGCTGAGTGGCTAAAGATGTGTGAGGTCTAGCGTTATCATGATGAAAAACCACACCCCTTCTGTTGATTAATTCCGGCCGCTTTCTCTCAACTTCTTGCTCTAACTCATCAGTTGTTCGCAGTAGAGTTCAGAATCGACGGTCCTGCCTGGTGGTGACAGCTCATAATGAATAATGCCATTCCAATCCCACCACACACACAGCATCACCTTGTTGCGAGTTAACCCGGGTTTCGCCACAGTCTGTGAAGCCTGACCGGCCTTTGACCACGACCTATTTCGCACGTTCTTGTCGTACGTGATCCACTTTTCATCACCAGTTATCAGCTTCGTCAAAAATGGTTCGGTTTCATTACGTCGTAATAAAGAATCACAAATGAGTACACGGTTCATTAGGTTTCTTTCAGTGAGCTCGTTGGGTACCCAAATATCGAGCTTATTTGTGTACCCATTTTTTTTTAAATGCGCCAAAACTGTTTTGTGGTCAATTCCCAGTTCTTCAGCTACGTCGTAACTACTGATATGCCGATCTTGCTCCAGTTTTTCAAAAATGGCATCAATTTTATCCATAATAAGGCGACCAGACCGACGTGCATCTTTGACATCAAAATTTCCGGATTGTAAACGCTTAAACCAAATTTGTGCTACTCTCACTAGGCCCATAAACATCGCAAATTTTTTTCGCGGCATGCGTTGCATTTTTACCTTTTTTGTAGTAAAATTTTAAAAATGTATCGAATTTCTTCATTAGATTCACTCATCTTGACAGTACGAAAAACAAATGAAAAACACACATTTTCCTAATTTGAATTTGAAATTATCTTTTTTTAAATCTAAACTTTTAATGATACCAAAACCAGCAAGATACAAATAGTACAGCCAAAGAGATTTTATTACAAGTTCATACATACTATAATGCGAAAAGACTTTTTCCCCAACCATATTTATACTATGTTAGCAATTAATTAATTTTTTAGGTATAGGGTTACAAAACTTTCAACATGCTTTTACTAATAGTGATCATCAGGAATATCAGGAAAAGGGTAAGTCCCCGTAAAAGTCACTGTGCGCATAAAGTACCTCCAAAGTGGCAATGTGAATCGATTATAAATAAAATAAAATAAATAACTGAGATATTTTAATAATTGTCATAGTTTATTAAATAATAGCAATATAATTTGGCTATGATTATTGTTTTATTTAGAAAAATATCTAGACTACTAAAAATTTATGTACTGGGGTGGGATTTGAATCCGCAACCTTTCACAAACTCTATGAATTTCTTCTAGGTTACCGATATTCGAACCTGGAACCTCTGGCTTAGCAGCCAGGAGTAGTAAGCACGCGACCAGACGGCATTCAAAGAGGATATTTCTCTTTTGCAGTATTCTTAGTATTTTAAATAATAACAAAACATAATTTACTAAGAATATTTTAATGTTTTTGATGTGTTTAAACGCCTACTTTATTGTAACAATTACAAATAAAGAAAGAAAACGATGAAAAAATATATGCTCCAGGCGGGAATCGAACCCGCCTCTTCTGATGTCTTTAATTTGTAATAATTTACTAAGTTTTATTCAGTTTTAGTAACTATAATAACCACTATTTATTAAAGATTTCCCGTTGGGTCTTTATTTTTTGTGCCATAAATTTTTATCTTTAAATTTAGTGTTATAATTTTCTTACCATATTCGTCCTGTGTTCGAATAATATAATTTACCCTAGCTCTATGTCACCTAATATCTAATGCCATAAAATTGGAATCCCTAAATACAATATGCCCTAAATTTGTTTGTTATGAATATTGCAATCAATGATATACAAAAGACATAAAACTATTTTCTATTAATAAGTATAAGTCCTTGAATTAAAATTATGTAATGTATAATTATCCTGATAAGGTTTTTAAAACATATTTTTATTACAAAGCTTTGGCTTCTGTCAGTGCCAATCGTTGCAAATGGCTTACGCTGCCTGCTGCAGCCTCAGCTGCGGCAGCTCGCTCACAGCCCGCAGGCCCCTACGCGACTCTAAATTACAGTCTAGAGGTACGGACAAGACTACATGGAATTTTACGGGGATTCCTTTTTGTGATTGAAACTTAATTTTTAGCAAATGTTGTAAGATTATCAATAAAATTTATTTTATTATAAATGAACATTCATATTAATGCTTATTGTAAAATACAATGACATGAAAAATTAAGAGATCTAATTATTATAGTACCCAATATTATGTATGACAGAGAACGGCAAAACAAAATTTCGAATTTTCGAACATTATGGTTACCTTCTGAAGTTTATAGCAAACGTGTTATGGGTGATGATTTTCGGACAAACAATTTTAGGAAAATAAATGGCTTTCCCGGTATGTATCCGTTACATTTCATGGTATGATTATTCCTCAACTACAAAAGCTTATCTTGGGCTTGGTATGAATGTTAGATTATTATTTGTACATCTCCTTTGTTTGCCACAGCAGATGCACCTTCCATTTTAATTACAAACATTTTAGTATTTTACCTGTGAGTGCCACGGATAAATTACACAATGCGTTTTAGATGCCCTTCGTTGCAGGAACTGACATGAACATCTGGAAGTGTTTAATTTTTATAATTTTGTGAGCAATAAATAATCTTTTTATTTGTATTTTTATAGAACCTTCATGACTCTCATCAACAAACCTTTATGAATAATAGCTTATGCCAATAATCAAAAAATCGCCTCAGGACGTGAAATTTTTCTAGTTTAGATATATTTTAATTACTAAGTAATTTTTCAAACATTTATAATAATGTTGAAATCAAAAATTAACAATAATCAAAAATGTGTTTCTTTTTTTGATAAATTAATAGTTAATTTAATCAAAATCAGCACCATAACTGCTGTCATGTCAATGAAGTTCTTTCTGAACACACCAATCATTAAGTTTTACCCCATGAATTAGACGAAACAAGTCAAGAAACATTTTACCTAAAGTAAGTAGTTTCCAAAGTTCAGAGAATAGTTTTATTTCTTTTGAGGATAACTTAACAGCCTCTTTAATATTCTGTAACTTTTATCATTTTCATTTATTGATTTACTTTATATAAACTGTTAGAAAGTTCTCCATTCACTTTGCTCTAAACTTAGCTCATCCCCGCTGAAAGGTGGTATATATTGAATTGGATTTCTGTTACAATGACATCACTTCCAAAATGACCAAATCTCCCCGTAGCCGCATTCACAAAGCCATCTCGATTTAGGAGCTACCAAATATTTTTAGCTACAAAGGTCCTTAGAATCGTTTTCTATGGCGGTCTTTTCCAGTCTCTCTTGTGAAGTAACAGGGTAAAGCTCGACTGGGGCGACCATTAGGAGATTAAAACAGAGAGACACACCTGTAACGCGGCGACCACAGCGGCTCGGGCCTTGCTTACATAAAATACGGCTATCTTTTACTATTTCCACAGTACGCCTCGTAAGCTACGTGCTACATGCGGCGGAACGCTAGATAGCGTAGGTGATTTAATTTTAAATTCAGGCGCGAGCAAGTCTGGTTCACGTTTTGATCTTTTATTTGTTGAAAATTGTGCCTAGAATACGTTTGCAATATTATTTTTTTAAGAGCTTTGGGTTTGTAACCGACTCTTTTTTATGTCTGAATTACGTGGTATTTCCTTTTCTACCTGGATCATCTATCTATGATCTCAGAATTTTAATAAAATTTAAATTTGACTTCCAAGCACTAAAAAGGGACAAATAAATAATTCAATGTTAGTTCTTCAATATCATTGTATTTCATACATATTAAGGGCAACACACAAATGAAAATGAGATTCCGTGCTGCAACGTCCGGAAAACACATAAACTAAAGAAAACACCAAAGGTACACACGTCCTGGCTCCAAATTGTAGGTTCGATTGCAGTGTAACGGCAACAAACACTTCTGAGTGTAGTGAAAGTTCTAGTAGGTAAGATATTCGGCGGACACAAAACTCATACGAAATCTTATGTTTTTATGGGGTGAGCTGTTTCAAGAAAATAAAGAAAGCACTGCACTCAAAAATGCAATACATAAAAAAAATAACTTTTTTGGTACCTATTACATTTTGATATCGTAAATTTTATTTTTATTTAATATTTTAAGAAGGTGAGCTTCATAAAATACAGACTAGATTTGATTGGAAGTGCTCTCCACAGTCAATAAAATGCAAAATACAAATCAACTATTTTCGGTCTCACATAATCCGCAACGCCATGATCTTTTTCGAAAAAACTCGAATAATAACGAAGGATGAGTCTTCCAGAAGCATGCGAAAATAAAGTTGGTGCCAAGGCACAGATTATAAAGTAGTTAAATAGGCCAAGGTTCGTGGATGAATCGTTTGCCTATCAGTGGAAAATCCTTATATAATATAGTATATACTTGGTTATAGGTTACATAATATATTTAGTTGTACTTACTTCTTCTATAATGCATAGAGGCGACGGTAGCCACTAACCAGCAGGTGGGCCGTCAGCTTGTTTGTCGACTGGCTGTATAAAAACATCTTCTTCTTCTTTATATGCTTATTTTTTATGGTGTTTCTATTTTTACCTATTATTTATCATTTCAAAGGTAAACAAATATTAAAAAGCTAAAGAGTTTGTTTGTTTAGTTGGTTGAACGCGTTAATCTCAGAAAGACTAAGATATTATCAAAAGTTTGCAATTCTAAAATTAATTTTTAAATTTTCTATACATTTTGTCTAATTGACCGACTATTTATTTGAACTAATTGGTTGTTGCAACACCCTGTTGGTATATTTTTTATACATCGTATATAATAATATTTGTTCACCTTTTAAATTATAAATAAAAAGTAAAAATTGAAACACAGACTAGAAATTCTCAGCTGTTTTCACTCAAACTAATTAATCGGGTACGAATAGATAAAAAAAACAATATCTTTGCAACGGGTGTCGATGACGAGTAATTAACAGGGATCAGATTCACGACGGCATTCGGGATAACAACATGGTATGTAGGTAATTAAGGAATATTCGTCTTTGGAACTTCTAGGAATTTGAAAATCAGTAGCCATTTTATTAGTATGAAATTGTCTGATCGACTATAAAATAAATGAAAAAAAAGCACTTGATATTTCACGCTTTAGAAATGTTATAGAAAAGTACTCACGTAATCGTAAATTTAAAATGAGTAGTAAAATCTCGATATCTGAGGCGTATAAAATTGAGTGCTTCAGTATATAGTACACTACCCCATTAAACAGATGTTACCTTTTAATAACATAATGACTCAGTAAATTTACATTACGAGCGGCGGAGTATATTTTATACCTGAAGTATTAAATGGAATAATGCTTTTATCAATAACGTTGCAGTCTGAAAAAGTACAGTTAAAAATGCAATTTATAATTTATTTTTCACTAATCTGTACGCCGATACGTCGTGAATACTATGCAATTATAATTTATGCTTCCAGCTTAAAACCTAGCCTGGTTTAACCAGCCGATAATTTGAAATCAGTTCAAATATTCACTTGATGAATTAATTGCTTGAAGTACTATATTATTTCGTATTTAAGGTTTATTAGTTACTATTGACAACGTAGAGCAAACTTAGAGGTGATTAGTAATTAGGCACAAGACCTACACTAACGATCAACCCAAACTCCAATTGTTTACGTGATTAGTGCCGTGTCACACATGAGTCACATTACACAAGGCACTTAAGATTGTCCAGCAATTAAATTTTGTTCAAGTAAAAATACCTACCCACCTAAAATAAACCACCTATTTAAAAAAAATATAAAATGCAAACGTCAAAAGTTGGAAACCTTGACGTTATCTAATAATTTTCAGCTTATTTTAAAAAAATTGGTCGCGTACTGTACGGTTTCAGAGAAACTTTCTCGCACGTACACTCAGATTGTGGAACGAGCTCCCATGTAGAGTTTTTATCAAATGACTACAGCATAGGGTTCTTCAAAAAAGGCGTGAAAAGGTTTTTACAGGGTCGGCAACGCGCAAGTGACACCCCTGGTGTTGCAAGGTAAGGTAAGTCCATAGGCTACGGTAACCGCTTACCATCAGGTGGGCCGTGTGCTTGATAGCCACCTTAATGGTAGAAAAAAACTTATAAAGCAGGTCCCTTGTGGGACCGAGTATTTGGGACACAAAATATGCAAAGTAAATATTAGGTGGTAGACCCATATGTAGGGTCGTCTGGGTAGGTACCACCGACTTTATTATTTCAGCCGTGAAACAGTTCGCTGTGTTTCGGATTGAAGGGAAAGGTAGCCAGTGTAATTACTGGGCATGGACGGCATTTCATCTTAGGCCCCAGGATGACAACGCACCTGCAATATCAAGTGATTTTTCCTTGTTATTGCAGGTGGGCCGTCAGCTTGTTTGTCATCTTGCTTGACCGGACATATAAGGACATCTGAACTAAAGTTCAGAGTATGAAGTAAATCTTCTGTCTCCTGTGTGTGTGTTTGAGATTTTGAGCTATTTGCTAAAGCATGTGTGTGTGTTTGAGATTTTGAGCTATTTGCTTTAGCAAATAGCTCAAAGCAAATAGCTCAAAATCTCAAACACACACACACGCACACACACACACGCACACACACACACGCACACACACACACGCACACACACACACGCACACACACACACGCACACACACACACACACGCACACACACACACGCACGCACGCGCGCATACACATACACACACACACATACACACACACACACACACACACACATACACACACACACATATACACACACACATACACACACACATACACACACACACACACACACACATACACACACACACACATACACACACTCACACATACACACTCACACCCATTTAATTGTTCTGATTTTGCAACGATTACCTTTCCAAAAAGTGAGTATTTGAATTGACTAATGTCAAAGAATGTGTAACTTTGATTCCTATCTAAACTATTGTTAAAATTGGCTCTTTTTGTAAAAATATCTATGAATTAGCTAATAGTGAGGTGGTGAGAGCCTGGTAATCTGTAACACAGGTTTTCCTAGTACGGACGCCAGTCTCTCACAATATAGTTATTGAATTGATTTGTATTTTTAATCATAATCTGTGTAGTGGCTATATTGTGAAAGAGAAATAAATAAATAAATAAATCTAGTAGTATAAAAAAAAACCATCTATAATTAACTGCATATATTCAAAACTTACTTTTTTCGTATGATTTTAAACAGGTATTGTATGTATCAAACTGTGTTGTTTACAGAATCGTTGGAACCAGAGGCTATTTGTCTGTCCGTACTTCGTTGATTTACCATTATTTATTTTATTAATAAATCTTTGTCTAGTAAACTGTAAGCGATTTGTTTAACTAGTTATTACTTACCTGTGCATTTGTAATCTATTTGGCTTTTGATTAATAGTTTGTGTTATTAAAATTTTGTAAAGATTTTGGAAAATCTTCCTGAAATAGGATACAAACAAAATAATTTTTGATTGTTATAGATTAAAAAAAAAACCAGAAAAAATGCATCGATCTGTTGAAAAAAAATTACAGCATCGGCTTATAACGTGTTTATTTCGTAACGAGGTACCCTTATGCACCTCGGCAATGGACGTAATAATCAAAGAACTAAGCAATTTTAGTTTTATTTTAATGATAAATGAACTATGATGACTAGAAGAATTTCACAGGGTTATCCCAAGTCATTGGTAGCTTAGATGGTTATAGCAGCCACCCGGATTGTGGAAGGTCGCGGGTGAAATTATTCTTGTTGTGATATTTTTCTTTGTAAAGTACTTAGTAACAAACAAAAACATATACAAATATGCTGAACATCCCACCAAACACTGTAACATGTATCGAGAACCGTTCGGGATTAGGTCCTAGTGTCAATCAGCGGCGACTTTAGTAATCTTCCTTCGTAATTGTACTGAGGATCCAATTATAGACGACACTGTGATACGTATCACGGATAATAGAAAGGCAGCATTGTGTAAGCTTAACACAATGTTTACTTGTTAATTTCATTACGGGCGGGAACAGATACTACTAATTGAAGCCTAGAGACTTACCGCTCTAGTTGTACGAGTACATAACATATCATACTTTGTTTGCCTTAGACATATCTTATTATAATATGAACGAATATTTAATGGACAAATTTGATTTTTAATTATTGTTTTAAGATTTGTAGTTAATTAATGTTTTGTGTTGTTGTTTTGCTGTTTTTATATTTGGCATAGTTATTATTTTGTTGACATTTATTATAAATCTGATTGTAAATATTGATATTATTATTTTATTATGACTAAGTACCTAAGTAATTGTTTGTATTATAATGTTTTAATAGTCATAAGAGTTAACTAGTATTGTGTAATGATCACGAACGGCTTCAACTTAAAAGGCAATTTATAGCTCAAATAACACCATCTTTCCCAAAAATAAATATGTGTAATGTAATATTACAAATTATGTGAATGAATTCTGAATAATGATTTTTTCATTACACTATCGCTGTTATTATTATTACTAAAATCATAATGTTAAATATAAATATCAAAAAAGTAGATAAAGATATAATATAAAGGTTTCTTTATTATTAAACGTATGCTTTAAAGGTTTCAAAAAGCAAAATATAATTCGCAAAAAAAACAGTTAGAAAAAAGTATTTTTAAAAATAAAATTTTACTGTTCTGTTCCAATTCTTTACCTTATAAAATATTTAAGTCGGCCTTATGAACGTTCAGATATTCCGCCAAATTATTTTTAGACTTGCGCTCATTTGATTTTGACGAGGTTAACATTGCAAATACATTTATATATTTTTGTGAACGCAACCTCTATGTTTAGTAAAAGCTACAAAATGAGCCTTTCTTTTAACGAAAAAAACGTTGACTCTACTAATTATATTCTGTAATTAGTGGAGTAATAAATTAGCCTTTTTTACTAAATATAGAGATTAACCTCACCTCACTACAGTATGCTATGAGGAGCTCAGTGGTGGAGGATCTCGGTGGTGTAGTGGTTTGAACGCTCTGGTTTCGATTACGGAAACAAAGCAACTTTCGCCATGGTCTATCCCGGGATGGATCAATCAAAAATTTGTTATTTGAGCTCTTCCTTGCTTCGAAAGGCACGTTAAGCCCAACCTACCCGCATTGGGCCAGCGTGGTGGTATTATGGCCCAAACTCCTCATGTGTTTCTCCCATGTAGGAAGGCTAGTGCCCAGCAGTGGAACGTATATAGGCTGGTAATGATGATGATGCAGACTACATTATGTTAAAATAGATTGATAAAGCTGTCTATATCGATCTACTAGCACATAATGTAGCGAGTTGAGTCACACACTTCACATTATTAGGTCATTTAGTAAGTCTTACATTACAACATCATCGCAACCTACGATATCTAAACCAAGACCTCCCCCATCGATTTCCAGATGGAACGGTTCTGCGCAGACTGCATCCAACGGCTTTCCGCGACCCTGACCAGGTTGTCTCTCCAACTAGTGCGAGGCCGTTCTACTTTGCGTTTTACGGTACGTGGTCACCATGCTAGAACTGTAACACCTTATCTGAGGTAACACCCAATCGGCCGTCTGTTCTGCGTGCTATAGACAAGGACATTAAAATCAGAAAACTATAATTAATGCATTTTCTTAAAGAATTGTTTACATAATCTTTTTTTAGTTTGATGCATTGCACTACACAGTAAATAGGAAGATTGGTATTCTCTAATAGTTCGTGGAGAAGAAAGAAAGAAGAATCAATAAAGTAAATAATGCATTTCACTACACAGTAAATAGGAAGATTGATAATCTCTGATAGTTCATGGAGAACAGAGAAAGAAGAGTCAACAAGAAAAATTATTTATGTTGTAAGTAAGTTCCTATCATTTCGTAGTCTCTGATAGACGAATCGAATGACCAAACATTAAAAATGCACAGAAATTAAAAATATTAATGAGACAAAAGGTCGCCAGAAAGAAATATCTTTTCACTCACTCTGACTTTATAGGATGTCTGTATAACGAGCCCGCCCGGAATTTTTGTGACTGAAGCACTAAAGAAAAAGAATTTGTGAAATAAACAAATTAAAGCTAACATTTTTTAAGACATTACGAGTATTCATTAGGTAAGTTGATAATATTCGGGTCGTTCGAGTCTTTACATCTGGCAGGCTTTTGTGCTCAAATGAAAAGATTAGGTACCTAATATCATGGGTAATTTGATAAATACGAAAAATACGTGTTATTTTAAGAAACTCCCGGGAGCTGGTGGGGACAAGTTACTTTAATGTACCACTAAGGTAGCATTTACGCATAGGTTCCACCTGATGATAAGTGTTACCGTACCGTGTGGTCGCTCGCAACACAAGCATTGCCTACCCTGAAGTTGCTATAAAATTAAAGGCCTTTGCTTGGTTAGGGATAGGTCACTCTGGGTAATCTCCATTGGCGCAAAACCTGGCCGTAAGGCCAGGTTGCCTGGGGGTGGGTTGGTGAAATTGCTTTGGCAGAGCCCATGCTACCCCCGTGAAGGGCAATGGAGTTACCGGGGAGTTTTAGTGGGTATTCCCAGTGCCTTGTAAGCGCTGGGCGACCCCCACACACGCCCGTCGCTTAGCCAGCGGCGGGTAGGTCTGTAGTCGGATTTCTCCCCGAAAAAAAAAAATGGTTAGGGATAGGTCACAAAGAGTCTCAAATCATGTGGATGAAACTTTTTAAGAGGTAAATAAGGTTTCATCTTAGGCTTTACTATTTAGTATAATGTAGAGTCCACGCAAACAGAATAGAGCGAGTTACGAAATAAATTCGTATTTAATATTTATGTTAACATTTCAAATCCCTAAGAAATATAATTGAATACAGGGATAAGGCTAAAATTGTTTAGGTGACTATTTTGTTTGGATATAAATACAGGATTAAGGCTATATTTTTTAACTAGATCCGTAACTGTCGACCGACAGTACATCAAGCGTAACAGATTGACCTTGAGACCGGCCTTATTACGTTCGTAATAGAGGCGGCTTTCGTAGTGCAACTGTTACCCTTGATGTGCTGTCGTCTATAGAAAGGAGTGAATTAGTATTTATGTTAACTTTATAAATCTACAAGAAATATCCGGCTCAAAGTACCAATATTTTAATACCTCAATTGTGATGCTGGTAAATGAGTGGAATGTATAACTTAAAAAAATTTTAAACAAAAATTAAAACCGACTTCAAAAAACTGAAAAGGATAAAATAATCAAATTTAAGTAGGTATTCATCCCCTAGAAACATATTTTTGGAGTCGGTGCTTTACTTTCTATTGTTTTTGGAAACCACTTAGCACCAACTCCAAAAATATGTTTCTTGGGGATGAATACCTACTTAAATTTGATTATTTTATCCTTTTCAGTTTTTTGAAGTCGGTTTTAATTTTTGTTTAAAATTTTTTTTTCACAATTTTTAGTGATAGCTTTCTACGGTTGAAGCTAGATGGGTGACCGTCAACTTATATTGTTTCCTACTATCGTATCGTTTCACTAAAAAGTCATTGGAAAAGCGAAAATTCGCAATTTCGCTTATGTAGACGATTTCATTATTTCAGTTTTTTTTAATTTAAAACCAAAGTACCCAACTGTTTTTGAAAAAATTTTTATGGGACCACATGGCAGCTATTCCGCATCGAACAAAAAAAGAATCACGTAAATCAGATCAGTAATCTCGGCGTAATCGGTGTACATACATAGAAAAAAAAAAAAAAAAAAACATACCGGCCGAATTGAGAACCTCCTCGTTTTTGAAGTCGGTTAAAAAATATTCTAACGATTTATTGCCAACAGCGTACAATTTAGGAATCGAGCAAGGAAAAGGTAGCCCGTGTAATTGTAACTGGGCAAAGACGGCACTTCATCTTAGGCCTCAGGATGACGACGCACCTGCAATATCAAGTGAATTTCCCTTGTTATTGCAGGTGTCTATAGGCGGCGGTAACCGCTTACCATAAGGTGGGCCGCAAGCTGATTTGTCATCTAGTTGTATAAATAAAAGTAAATAAGCAAGGCCGACTCAGCTAAGGTGCGGGGCGTTGAACGGTTCTGCCAAGACCGCTCGCCCTCTCCTCACTAATTCAGACCGCCCTCCTCTGTGTTCTGTAGCGCTAAGTGCACACGTAGACAATCATTGAATACAAGGATAAGGTTAAAAAGTTCTAGCAAGGTCGACTGTCTAGGTAACTATTGTATTTGGATATATTAGGTTGGGGAAAAAGTTTATTCGCATTTTTTAAGAAAATTCAAAACATTTTTTAATATAGTTTATTTACATTTAACTAAAGTATGTAGGTATCATTTTGTTTGATAACTTTTTGCCATCTTGTAGGTAGGGACATGATCCCATTGCTATAGAAATTTTGGGGCTTCTGATCAAAATACCGCGACAAGTGGTTTTGGCAGTCCTCTCGTGACGTTAACCTGACACTGCCTAGAGAATTCTGAAGAGAGCGAAACATGTAGAAATCTGAAGGTGCAAGGTCAGGACTATACGGCGGATGCATTAACACCTCCCAGCCAAACTCTCTTAATTTTTGCTGAGTGGCTAAAGATGTGTGAGGTCTAGCGTTATCATGACGAAAAACCACACCCTTTTTGTTGATTAATTCCGGCGGCTTTCTCTCAACTTCTTGCTTTAATCTCATCAGTTGTTCGCAGTAGAGTTCAGAATCGATGGTCCTGCCTGGTGGAAACAACTCATAATGAATAATGCCCTTCCAATCCCACCACACACACAACATCACCTTGTTGCGAGTTAACCCGGGTTTCGCCACAGTCTGTGAAGCCTGATCGGCCTTTGACCACGATCTTTTTCGCACGTTCTTGTCGTACGTGATCCACTTTTCATCACCAGTTATCAGCTTCTTCAAAAATGGTTCGGTTTCATTACGTCATAATAAAGAATCACAAATGAGTACACGGTTCATTAGGTTTCTTTCAGTGAGCTCGTGGGGTACCTAAATATCGAGCTTTTTTGTGTACCCAATTTTTTAAAAATGCACCAAAACTGTTTTGTGGTCAATTCACAGTTCTTCAGCTACGTCGTTACTACTGATATGCCGATCTTGCTCCAGTTTTTCAAAAATGGCATCAATTTTATCCGTAATAGGGCGACCAGAGCGACGTGCATCTTTGACATCAAAATTTGCGGATTGAAAACGCTTAAACCAAATTTGTGCTACTCTCACAGACACTGCACTAGGTCCATAAACATCACAAAATTTTTTTCGCGGCTTGCGTTGCATTTTTACTTTAGTAGTAAAATTTTAAAATGTATCGAATTTCTTCATTAGATTCACTCATCTTGACAGTACGAAAAACAAATGAAAAACACACATTTTCCTAATTTGAATTTGGTATTATCTTTTTTAAAATCTAAACTTTTAATGATACCAAAACCAGCTAGATACAAAAAGTACAGCCAAAGAGATTTTATTACAAGTTCATACATACTATAATGCAAAAAAACTTTTTCCCCAACCTAATATTATTATCATTTCTACATAACCAGATGAAAAACAGTATTTTTCACACAAAGCAAGGCAATATTCAATACCGCTTTAAAAGAAAGGAAATACAAAAAAAAACACGAAGAAAAAAGTCGCCAGATCTACTCGAAGAAGTTTGCACTGATCAGCCCACACAACAGAGTCTTCGGTTACAGAGAATCGGCAATGCAACACAATATGCTGCTGCTATTTTTATAAGCGTCCTTATGCTACTTAACTAGTTCAAACAGAATCCTTAATTTAAAACTGGATACTTCTGTAAGCAACTACCATAATTCTCTGGATTATAAGATTAAAGCCCAAATATAGCCCAAATAAGATGAACCATCAAAGCGACACTAATGATTCTCCAATACAAAGTGTTTCCATTCCCTTTGCTTGATTAATTCAAAATCTGTTCCAATCAGAGTCTTGTGATCTCACACTAATTAGTGTGCGTACGTAAGAGCATGGTATACCCATTAATTCGGCAGAATATTTTAGAAGCTACAGGTAGACAATGTGATAGAATTACATGATTTGTTTACTTAATATAATATTAAGGTCTCTAACAATTTCCTGTGCCAGAGAAAATAATTTGAAAATGTAAAAAATGATTAAAAATTAATTTATGACATAAATAAGGAAACACGAAATACTAAAGCAGCATCTTTTTTCTTTATGCTCAAGCATTAAGGATGGTCACTTCAAAGCATAGATTACTATTAAAATATATGCGTTTATTAATGAGATTCTTTTATTAACAAAAATAAAACCGACTCACTAAACTCACTTTCTAAGTTACTAGTGTCTGGAAACAGTTTAGCACCAACTCCAAAAAATACATTTTAGTACTTTCCTCCTAAAAACTTTCGAAGACTTTCGACTTCAAGCACAGAGAAATTTGGGACGAGAAGATCTTACGCAATTTCCCGAACGCTGCCCATCCGAGTTGGATACGTCGATTGACCTCTTTCTCGAAGTTGGACCTACCCAGCTGGACCATTTGTCTGAGTAGACGTACTCGTCAACAATTTCGAGAACAGAACTCCCAACTGAAACTGGTATATGTGCGACATGGGTAATAGACATAACCTTTGTCTTGTCCATGTTCATTTTCAGACCCACCTATCGGGAGGTTCTGTCGAGGTCGTCGAGCATTGTGCTCAATTCCTCCAGGGATTCTGCCATGACTACTATATCATCGGCAAACCGAAGATGAGTGATGTACTCGCCGTTAATGTTGATGCCGAGTCCTGTCCAGTCCAGCAGTTTGAAAACATCTTTCAACGCAGCGGTAAACAGTTTCGGAGACATCACATCGCCCTGTCTTACCCCTCTCTGCAGTTGGATAGGTTTCGTATACTGATTCTGTACACGAACCGACATGGTGGCGCTCTCGTACAAACATCTCATCACCTCGATATACCGTTAGTCAATGTGGCACCTCTGAAGAGACTGAATCACGGCCCATGTTTCGATCGAATCGAGGGCCTTCTCGTAGTCCACAAACGCCAAGCAAAGTGGCCGGTTATACTCCTCGGTCTTCTGTATAACCTGCCGCAGCGTATGTATGTGGTCTACGGTACTAAACTAAAAAACCTTTACGGAAACCGGCATTTTTAAGTTACAATGCTGACATCAACCATGTTTGACCACATAAAATTTTAAAATAAAACTTTGATGTACTCGTCACTACAATTCGAAAACGTAAAGATGTATGTGAAAGTTTTTCTGATATTCCTCCCATGGGATGAGGTCGTAGTTCTTATATACCTAGTTGTTGTTGAAATAGGCCAACATTTGATACAGCGAAAAATACATATCAAACTAATGGGCTGGAGAGTATGAACGGAAATTAAGGACGATACGGATAAGGGTACTTTGTAACTCTATTATAAATGTTTGAGAATATACCAGAGATTACGGAAATAACCACCACAGAAACTGACTCATATAAATTGACACGATTTGAATGCAAATAAGTTTAGGCAAAATGAGTAAAAACGATTATTTTGCACACCATCTGACACATTTTGACATCAAAACTGAAACAAAATAATAACAATGAATTCTGTTGTGACTTATTAAAGTAAAATAAAAGATAGAACTAGCTTTCTTCAAATTATTTTGACAAATGTACTGTGACGCATACTGCTCACACACATAAAGGAAAACTCCGGAATCATGATCTGCATATAAGAGCGCCTTCACACTAGCGTTTGTCCAGCGCGACGCGTGCGTTATGTTGTCGCGGCGTCTGCACTGCGGATACGTTCATCGAACGCCTACGCTGAACAAACGCTAGTGTGTAGGCGCTCTAAGAGAATTTTATATTGATTAGCTAATTATTATATATTTTTGATTAAATAATCTAGTTTTGTCATTACTATTTTAGTGCCCTTACAGGGTTCATCTGCGATCAAATGTAAATTGTGCAACATCTTATTTACCACATGAAGCAATAAACAATTTTGTTTCGATTTGTTTTTTTTTTTGTATGCCAGTAAAAACAGAAATAATTTTGATGCTTCTAAAAAATTTTTTTATATCATCGATTACATTGTTTTGTGTGCTTCCTAGGCACAAAAAACAATGTAATCAAGAGTCAAGAGAAATTACTTTCATAGTGCAACTGTTTCACTTGATGTGTTGTCGTCTGTAACTACCAGATTCCGGGGCAAGGAAAAAACGTTTTAAATGGTATCCTAATTCTTTTCCCCTCTACAACGTTTTGAGTTCCGACAAAATGTTAATTTAATAAAGATTAACTAGCGCTGGTAATGTATACTTCGTTTTAACAAAGCGTTTTGTAATCAGAGTTCCGATCAAACAACCATATTAACGGATGCCAACGTTCGTAATTTCCTCGTTCCGTTTACATTACCAACAGCATCGAGGTTTTAATGGAAAAAATAGAAGGCTCCAGTACTTTCATTATTTATTTTATATTGTTTTGATTGTGTTTCTTTCGTTTGTTTACTGTTGCGTTCTACTTCGGGCTCCATTTTCATTGAATTTGGTTGCGAAATGTGAAAATTTAATTTCCCAACGTAGACTTACTTAATCAAATAAACGAAAACGATTACAGTAACAAACCACAGTAACGTAAAAAACCTTTTTTGTTCAAAGTAAGCGTCCCTATTTTTATGATATTTCAGTATAATCGTTTCATTTTAATCTGCCTGTAACTTACATAAAATACGCATACTTTTTTATGAGGAGCATGGACGATGGCATAGTGGTTTGAACGCTCTGGTTTCGTTTACGAAAAAAGCAACATTGGCCATGGTCAATCCCGGGATGGGTCCATCAAAAGTTATAATCTCGAACTCCCCGTGCTTCGGAAGGCACGTTAAGTCGTTGGTCCCGGTTGTTACTGCAACCGCTTTAACCCACCAGCTAGCATTGGCCCAGGCGTAGTTGTGTAATGGCTCAAACTCCTCGTGTGTTTCTCTCATGTAGGAAGGCCTGTGCCCAGCAGTGGAACGTATATAGGCTGGTGATGATGATGATGATAGTTGTTCATACAAGCCTACCCTGTAAAATTAAGGATAAAAGTTATGTTGACAACAGTAGTTGAAACCTCATAATAATAAAGAGTAACATAATTCTTTATCTATCAGCTAGGAGCTCATTGACCTTACCGCATGAATACAACACTACAAAAGTAGTTTTATTTATCAGCAATCTTCTGTCAGCTAGAGGTGGTATTTGATTGGTAAATACCACTAAGCCCTACTTCTCTTAATTAATTCTTCGTTAAAATCACCATTCGATTAAAATTAGTGTTACCAACGTATATGAATAAAAATACACGAGGCCTTTTTTGTAATAACCTCTGTACCAGCGCACAGCTATCATTAAAGCCTGAAAAATCGAGCTGACCGCTCAAACCTCGCGTTTGGTGCAGGCAATATTTTTTGGTAGCCACGAATGAAATTATTCATCAGTCAGGCCTCGAAACAACAAACCCGGATGCTGCCACAGATTACTCGAAGATTATTACTTTGAAAGCTGTGAGCTTTCTGTAATAAAAGTACATAATACTTCTGTTTTTTTTTTCATTATGTTTTCCAACAAATTTTAGAGTTTTAGTTAAAAAGTATAATAATGTAAGTGTATGCACCTATATTTATTTGAAACGGATGTAGATAATAATAAAATAAAATATTTACTATAAGAATAAAACCCCGAGTATAAGTTCTGTGTCAAAAGTAGCAACAGGGTTCATAATTTGAATTTAATGTAGAAAAAAGGAAATTAAAAATAAATTGAAGTCGGCTATTGGAGAGATATTAGAATCTGTACAGTTACGAGCAATAATACGCACTCACTTTTACTGACTCTTATCACAAAGATAATAAGGAAGATAAAATGTTAAAGTGAGTAACTATGCAATGAATTAATTGTGTAACTGTAATGAATTAGCACTAAATTTTACGCGTACGGCAACAATAAAATTAAAAGGTAATTAATTGTCTCATAAAAGCTTGTGCTGATTCATCATAATACAACGCAAAAATTTAATAGTTTTATTTGCTACTCACAACAGTATAAATTTTCATACGCTATGTAATTTTAAGCACGTATATTATATTTTTATGTGCTGATATTGTACGGAGGAAGCTATTCCAAAAATTGTTAATAAAACAAAATCAGTAACCTTTCCTTTACTTACAGAAATTGCCACCTTCATGTATTATTTTTAAGAGACACCAGAATAGTTACATGCCATTCCCCAGAGACAGAGCGCACTGAATAAGCAATCCCAGCAATATTACCCCAGACCAATCTAATATTAAACTACTATGTTACACGGAAATGGATTCCACATATATGTTTCTCTTGTTATATACATTAATTTTAGAATCAGGAATGCACAAGGAGCTCTTGGGGTAATTGTAAGTGGTTTTTCATAAAATTTATAAAGAAAGCTGCGTATCTAACTATATATTATATATTTAATATTTGAAAAGAGTGACTACACGAGTTTGTTACCGAAATCTTCTCGGTAGTTCAACTTTTGGATCCGGTGTAAATTCAGACATGACAGACAGAGTCTATGACGTTGTTAGATAATATATTTTTTGTGATAGTTAAAAAAATATGTTTTTTGACGATTTAAAAGTGCTTATCTTTGTGGCCTATTTAAATAAAATATTTTTTCTTTCTTTCTTTCTTTTTAATTATGAGCGGTTGAAACCAATATCACAAAATGGATATTCAGACATTGTGATTTTATAAAGTACATTATAGACACAACTCAGTACCACTATGCGCCGTTCAAGTCTGGCTATCGCGCTACTTTCACTTTAGTTGGTGCTAAGCTGTTTTCAGAAGCAATTGAAAGTGAAGCACTAACTTCAAAAAATTAATGTTTAGGAGATAAGTACCTAGGTACTTAAAGTCTGTTGTTTTTTTTTAATAAATATCTCAATATCTTTGTCGCAGCCACCTGAACCAATCCAAAGAATTAGAACAAACTTACTAAGCAGTATAGTTGATCAAGTCTTAAAGTACAGTTTATTTTAAGCATGTTTGTGAAAAGTAAGTAAACGATTTGTGCTATTATTATTGTTATTATTATACGGATATGGTAATATCCATTCGCTCTTCCTCGATGATGTGGTGTCCAAGGGTGACTATTAAACAAATCACAACGCTACATGCTTTAAAAACCTATTCTTTATTTTTACGTCTTCATGCTACTACTGAAATAAGTTTCACATGTGTTTCTTGTTATGAAGATTATGTGATTATTAATTTTTTATTGGTACCAAATAAACTTTTTTCTTTATTTTTGCTCAAACACATTTTGGCTTCCGACACTGCTTTGATTACATAATATAAAATGTAGATAACGTACTCCATACAGACCTTTTTAAATGGTAGTAAAATAGATTATTACAAAGCAGTGTTATAAACTTGATATGAAGTCGACTACACTAATTATTGTAATTAACAGGTTGGTTATACCATAATATTTCAGTTCTACCACATCTAACTACATTAATGCAAACAACAAAATGTTTGCTATCACCAATTTATTAATTAAACACGAGCCCAACTGTGTAGTATTTTAAGCAAACAAAGGCCGTCGAACTGTTAAACTGGGAAAATTGTTAAGTTATGGTTTGTTAGCGAACACATCGAGCTTTGTTAAACGTTAACCGGAGCAGGCGAACTGCGGTAATGGGTTCTTGACGAACGCTTAGAAACAATGTTAACGTTGATTTTCTTCGACGTACCTAGTTACAATGTCTGAGTACTGTTATAGTAACACAGTCTGTCTTTATCGAAGTCTATTCTTGTTGATAACACAAATAATGAAAGTTTCTTGACAAAACATCTCTCTCTTCTTCTACGGTATCAATATACAATGGACATCTTAAATTCTATTGTTAATCTAAAAATAATAGGTTTAATTTTTCTCGTATGAGCGACGTCAAACAGTCTTCTGTAAAGAGGCTTTAGTACAAGTTTTGACGTTTGTTTGTACAGTCGATAGTACATGAAGCGCAACAGTTTGACCTTATTCTGTTCGTGTTAGATACGGTTTTCGTAGTGCCATTGTTACACTTGATGTGCTATTGTCTGTACACGTCAATATAAATATATTAAATAAATATAATATCATATAGTAACATTAGCCAGGAATCGATGAAACATCTATTGTGTCAATGTGATGCCCTGGCTACGATCAGAATGAGTCTTCTAGAAGTGGAGTATCCAAGCTCAGAAGACTAAAGGCTCTTTCACTCCAAGGATATAGTGAAGCTTATGGTAGCTATATACAGGACGTGGGAGGAGTGAAGGCAAAGGAGGCACAAAAGATCTCGAAGGGTCGAAGTGCATCGTGGCATAGTCACGGGCCCATGATAAGATAAGATATAAATAACTAATCATTCATATTGTAGGTATATAATATAATTGTAATTAAATAGTACTTAAGCAAATTACAGAAACTCACTGTGTTACATGATAGAATAATATTATTGTTAAGTCGGTAGTTACATAAATTGATTATAACAGTAGGAACAGTAAAATTGAAATGCCAATTATAAGTTTCATATTTTAAATAAATAATTAAAGTAATAAAAGGTTACTCTACATGGAATGATATCTACAGTTACTACCGTCTTAATCTACTGCGAGGGCTTAAATTTTTTATTACCCGTCATCACAACTTCATGCGCCCGTTATTTTGAGGTCAAAGACAAAATATATCGCCGAGCCCATAGATGTTCGCAATTTTTCCAAATGACAACGCTTTCGTGTTTAATATTTTTTACGACTCCCCGTCGTGTCGAACAACTACGGTGCGTAATGTCTCCGACGACGCTCGGAAGAAGTAAATAAAGATTATCTCGAAATAGCAGAAATAAAAATAAAGGAAGAATTTTATTTCTTAGAAAGAAGTAAGCCTGGGTTAAATTATTCATGATTATGTAACGTCAAAATGTTCAGGAAAAAATTTCATGCCATTATTAGTAGTAACTTCAATTTACGGTGTAATATTGAAACCTTTGATCTTTACTATTTTCCTTTTAAGTATTGTGTGAAATCCAGCATTCCTATCAATGTTCTGCTGACAGAAATTCCGCTAATAAGCAGTGCCTGGCTAGATACTTACTAAATTAGGCTAAGGTAATTATGCACATAAAGTGACATAAAATTTTGAAATTATAATCTATGCATATAATGCACCTACATAAAAAGAAATAGTGTGTTTTTACTGTACCTAATTAAGTGGCGTTATCCTTCTTTCAGACACAATTGATTTTCAGTTGTCATAGATCTCTATGACAATTGTGTCTGCAATCTGATACTTGACAGGTTAGGTTGAGCAATAGCATACTTTGGTTTTGAAATCATACAAAACAACGTTATATCTTTCAAAAATACTTTCAAGTAAGTGTTTGATGACCGTTATTATTGTGATAAAATTTGTTCTCGAGAAACGCCTCGTCAAAATTATCTAGAAGACACAATAGGTATTCTTTTGTTAAGAGATAGAGTAGGCTAGTAAAGGATTATAAGGCATTTTTTATTGATTTTATATTCTAAGGAGTTTTTTTATTTAGGTGAGTGTCAGTTCACTGTCACTCTTTGGTTCGTATGTATGGTGTCTTTTAAGAATTAACTTATATATTTTATATATATTTGCCAGTAAACACATTTTTCCTGTTAGCAGCCCTGTTTAGGTACATTTTGTTCATTTTAAGTCAGTAATACAGGCATACATATAAGAAAATATACTGGTTGTAGCAAAAACATTTAATTGGCCAATGCTGATGTGTTACAGGTAGCTATGGGAATGTAGAACTGTCTGCAGCTTGCAACTATCTGGAGATCACATTTACTGGCAGCTTATTCACTGGAGAGCCATTCCGGATCTCGCTCGGCTGAAATAACTGTCACATAGCACTGATATAGAGTAGCGGACTTGGGCAGGTGACTGAAATTGTGCTGTGACGCAGCTGTAATATTTCACTTCTAGTAATAATAAGGCTACGTGGACTCCCATGTTGAATGTGCCTTTTAAATAATTTTAGACTCGGGAATGGGTTGCTCAGGCGTTAATTTGTAAAATATCTTTTTGATACAATAGGAATTTTATTTTTGATAGGATTCCGGCGGGTCAGATCATCGGTTGATTGGTATCATGGGTATAATGGATTAGAAAATATTTCCGTCTTTTCTTCTTTAAATTATTCCGTATTTTCGGATTCCGTCAGTACTGTCAACAGAACTACTCCACAGAACAGGTGATTGTCGAATGTCAAAGATAGTCTCACAACTTACAGAACTAGTGAGGATAAAAATCCCTTTTGTATTATCAACAGAAGTACTCGTCCGAACAGATGGGAATATAGCAAAATAGTAAATAGTAGTGGCGGAAAGATTGGATAATCCTTTGGTTGTCAATAGATATGATATCGAATGTCAAAGATAGTCTCACAACTTACAGAACTAGTGAGGATAAAAATCCCTTTTGTATTATCAACAGAAGTACTCGTCCGAACAGATGGGAATATAGCAAAATAGTAAATAGTAGTGGCGGAAAGATTGGATAATCCTTTGGTTGTCAATAGATATGATATCCACATGATATAATATCCCGATAACATCTAGATAACAAACAAACTGACGGACCACTTGGTCGTTAGTGGTTTACGTCGCCTATAGACACCTGCAATAACAATAAGCGAACAATCACTTAGTATTGCACGTGCCATTGTCATCCTGAGGCCTATGATGAAATGCCGTCCATGCCCAGTAATTACACTGGCTATCTTTCGCCTTCAATACAAATTACAACGACCTATTTCACGGCTGAATGATGAAAGGCCAAAATATTCGAAGAATTCAAAATTATTATTTTAAATTCTTAATAATATTAAAATAGTCATTTTTCCAAAATAACGCTCAGACACACCTTTGCCTACTGATTTGGCTGCTAATCCAACAAATTAGGTTAATTTTTTAGTAGTATTCGATGATTTTGTATTCATTCTTTGCCCGTGGTCATACTGTGTAGTCCTACTTACTAATTTTGTGAACTTATAAGTATTAAGTACCTACTTGATATTCTTAATTTTTAATTTTTAACATTATTATAAATGTTAGAAAAATTACTTAGTAATTAAAATATAATAAAACTAGAAGGAGAGCTCGGTGGCGTAGCGGTTTGAGCGCTCTGGTTTCGTTCACGAAAACAAAACATCTTTCGCCATGGTTGGTCCCTGGATGGGTCAATAAAAATTTATAATCTTGAGCTCCTCCGTGCTTCGGAAGGCACGTTAAGCCGTTGGTCCCGGTTGTTACTGCAACCGCTTTAACCCACCAACCCGCATTGGGCCAGCGTGGTGGTGTTATGGCCCAAACTCCTCATGTGTTTCTGCCATGTAGGAAGGCCTGTGCCCAGCAGTGGGACATATATAGGCTGGTGATGAAAACTAGAAAAATTTCACGTCCTGAGGCAGGAATCGAACTCGCGACCTTTCGCAATCCGGGCGACTGCTCTGACCACTGAGCCACCCAGGACTTGGGATATCCCTGTGAAATTCTTTAAGTCTATCTGTATTTGCGTTTATGAGCTAACGTCCACCCTACAATGTCGAAATATTCTATTTCAACATCCGAAACGAGTATTTTTACAAATACCGACGATTCGGTTAAGTTGGGGCAGTGCTTTCAAATATTCTTAATTTTTGATTTTTAACATTAAAGTACACCATTATAGTATACATTATTTATTAGTATTTTTTATATTTGAAAGCACTGCCCGGATTGCGAAAGGTCGCGGGTTCGATTCCTGCCTCAGGACGTGAAATTTTTCTAGTTTTATTATATTTTAATTACCTACTTGATTATTTATAGAAAACCAAAACAATCACGATTGCGATCAGGAAAATCGTCAAATGTTTTTAACATTACATAACATAGCATAACAGCCATACCTAAGCTACTTCGCGTCGGATGATAATTTATTTAAGTAATGAGAGAAATTTTAATTCAAGGCTAACGTAATATACAGTCGACAGCACATCAAGCGTAGCAATTTGACCTTGAGACCGCCCTTACACCGTTTGTAATAGAGGCGGTTTTGGTAGTGCAACTGTTAGACTTGATGTGATGTTAACTGTATGATTTAATTTACGATAAGTGTAACGTAGCTTGTTAAATATATAGATATGTATGTATGTATGTTACATTTCTTATAGCATATCAAATTACGCATTATTATAAATATCTTTTTTATCTATCTTTTTTTTTCAAAACTAACTTAACAAAATACGTTAACGTACTAATTAAAAGCAATATTTTACAGACAATAATAATTTTAAAGCAATATTTTACAGACAATAATAATTTTAAAGCAATATTTTACAGACAATAATAATTTTAAAGCAATATTTTACAGACAATAATAATTTTAAAGCAATATTTTACAGACAATAATAATTTTAAAGCAATATTTTACAGACAATAATAATTTTAAAGCAATATTTTACAGACAATAATAATGTTAATGTTTTGTGATTCGGTTCAGATGTACTGTCTCAAAGCAGTAATAAATGTCGTTTAATTTGATACACGACGTGTATTCGAGGTAATGTGCAAATTATATACAATTAGTGGCCCTTCCCCAAATTACTTTCCATTGTTTTAGTTAGCCAGATGTTTTTAATTAAGGAAATTTTATTTGTCATAAAATTCTATTAGTTCAATAAAGGAAAATGCTTGTGGTCTAATTATGGAAGGCTTAATCAAACTGAGGGAACGAGAACAAGTATTTACAGTTATTTCTATTGAAATTAGGTTAAAACAATGTAATGCCTTTAATTTGACGGCCGTCTGGTCAAGTGGTTAGTACCCCTATCTACCAGAGGTAACGGGTTCGACTCCCAGTAGTAGCAGATTTCTAGGGAGTACGAATATTTTGTTGACGAGTCGTGAATATTTGTAAGTACGTTATTAGTAGATAGTAATAACGTACTAACAATTATTTATTATATAACAGATTTCTCCGTTACCGAGTAGGTATCTCTATATCAAAAGCACTAAGTAATTTGGGCTGCATAATAGGAAAGAGTGTGAAAATATTATTATTGTGTAATACTATAAGTTTTTGTCAATAAATTTACTTTATAAAACTATTCAGTACTAAAATCCAACGATGAAGGAAATACACTGGAAAACCATTTATTTAACTCAAAGGAAAAGACACAAAAATAAATTGAATTTTGATTCAAAAGTACAAAATATTGGTTTGTACTTAAATGTTTTTTTATTTCATTAACAACAAAATTATTAAACTATAACTGGAAAAACTTTGAACTCACTCTCCTAACATAACCGCTCACACCGCAGGCATAGTTGAGGTTCAACTTTAGTTCACATTTGAGTTTTGAACTACTAAACTATTACCCAGACATGTTTAGACGGTAGCTGTCATATTGTACGTCATACCTACCTGCATGAAATGATTTGGTAATCTAACCTGATAGGTTTAGAAGTGAGCAAAGGTTTCCGGATCTCAGTTTTGTACGGGTCAAAACTAAGATCTGATATTATTTATAAAAATATTAATAGATTAAAAAAATAACATATGCCCACCACCTAATATTATAAAAATAAAATAAAATAATACATAGATAAAACTGGCACTTAGGCACGATGTTGTAAAAATAATTGGTAGTTAACGCACTGTTATTATTATAATAAAGATGTTTGTAAAAATAAAATACATACAGATATGAAGGAGTGGAGTCTCCTGGCACAGGCATATTTATGCCTCAAAGGGGGACTCCAACCACTTGAGTTAAGAAAGTTTTGTAATAAGAAATTAAAATATTTTTGATTTTTTCATTTATCCAGCGAATGATTTGGGAATTATTGACAAATACATTTACCTGAGACAAATAGTCCAACTTGGGAAGTCCATCTTCCAGAAAGAGGTCAGTTGACGGATGCAGCTTGGTTGGGCAGCATTCGGGAAGCTTTGCAACATATTCTCGGCCCTAAAGTCTTCGATTTGTGCGTGACTTACGAGAATGAGACGAGGCCGCTTACAGTGGACCTCATCAGGCTCTTATTTACCGATGATTGAGCAGAGCGACGGCTGGCATATGCGTGGATATGGTCATCTCTAAGTCTCCTTGATTTATAATTATTTACTTACCTATTCACCAATAGTATAGTTTTTGAGGGATGTAGGTATATGGCATTATGGGAATTATAAAAAACAATATAATTATTATTATAACGGCGTGGTCAGACAAGTGTTTAAAATTAATGAAAGATGTTTGGCTTTATGTATTATAATACCTATATTATGATGGTGCATTGTCGGACAGCCCATAAATAAAGTAAATAATATTGTCATTAGGTAGGTACTACACGAAAAGTTTTCCGTGTACCACATTTCCAATACCTCTTAGCTTTCTATTGTAAAAAATTTGAGCAGGAGAAGGAATTTCATGAGAAATGGGAGTATTCCTAAATTCCAACATAACCAGATACGGGTCTTTCCCTTCATGCATCGCTTTCCTAAGCAAATTCTGAATAGTTTGAATGGTCCTTTCCACCATACCATTGGATTGAGGATACTCAGGGCTGGAAAACTCATGCTTGATATTCCACTCTCTACAGAAAGATGCAAACTTTTCGCTGGCGAACTGAGGCCCCCCATCGCTCATGAAAATCTCCGGAATACCACTGCGACTAAAAAATCGTTTCAATACATTGATCACAGCTTCGCTGGTTGTACTGGACAGCAATGAAAGCTCCGGAAATTTAGAAAAATAATCAACAATCATTAAATATGTTTTCCCGTTCAACTCAAATAAATCAGCTGCAACCTTTTGCCAAGTATAATTCGGAACCTCGTGTGGTATCAATGTCTCCCGCTGATTACTATTACTGTACAGCCTGCAGGTTTCACAAGAAGAAACTAAATTATAAATGTCATTTTGTATGCCAGGCCAGTAAATACAATCTCGAGCCCTCAACAACGTTTTTGTCATACCTAAGTGCGGGAAGTGTAAACGATGTAGCATCTCCCGCCTTAACTTTACCGGAATAATAACACTGCTTCCTTTAAATAAAATATTAGATTTCAAAGTCAAATCATTTCTAATAGACCAGTATTTCCTAACAGGTTCTGGCAATGAGTTCTTGTGAGATGGCCAACCATCAGCTATATACCTTTTAACAACAATCAACTCCTCGTCTAGAGTAGTAAGTTCTTTAATATTGTTTAACTGCGACTGCGATGCATTAATATTAGTAACAACGAACATGATCTGAGCTTCGATTTCCTCACTGTCCAAGTCGATTTCTACAGAATCACTGCTATCAAATGATCTAGATAAAGTGTCAGCTAAGTATAATTCTCGGCCACGCTTGTAAACTAACTCAAAATTATATTTCTGCAACTTAAGCAACATTCGCTGAATGCGTGCGGTGCAAGAGTTTAATGGTTTTTTAACAATAGAAATCAATGGAGCATGGTCAGTTTCGATGGTTACTTTTCTACCAAATATAAATTGATTGAACTTTTCGCAGCCAAACAAAATTGCAAGAAGCTCCTTTTCTATCTGAGCATATCTTTTCTGACAGTCATTTAAAGCTTTAGAAGCATACGCGACAGGAAGGTTATTTTGTAAAAGAACCGCGCCAAGACCATCCCTCGAAGCATCCACAGAAAGTGTAACAGGAAGAACTTCATTAAAAAACTGAAGAACCGGTTCTGAAGATAGTTTTATCTTTAAGTCTTGGAAAACATTCTCATGAACGTCTAACCAAGAAAATTCGACGTCTTTTCTCAAAAGATTTCTTAAAGGAGAACTTAAATCAGCAAAATTGGGAATGAACTTTGAAACATAATTGACCATGCCCAAAAAGCGTTCTAACTCCTTCCTATCTTGAGGGCTTCTCATCGCAATAATTGACTTAATCTTCCCCTCGTCCAATTTTAAACCCTCTTTGCTTATTACATGACCTAAATATTTAACTCTTTCCAAATTGAATTTACACTTATCTTTATTTAATTTAACGTTTTCATTTCTTAATCGCTCTAAAACTAACCTTAAATTTCGATCATGTTCAGCCTGGTCTTTTCCCCAAATTAAAATGTCATCGATGAAAACTTCAGTTCCTTCCAAATTCTCTAAAATTTCACGCATTCTCTGCTGAAATACTTCAGACGCACTACATAAGCCAAAAGGCATTCTTAAAAACTTATACCTACCAAAAGGCGTATTAAAACAGCATAAATCAGAACTAGCTTCTGATAGTTTAATATTCCAGAACCCATTTTTGACGTCAAGTGTGCTAAATACAGCCGCACCTGATAATTTACTAGTTATTTCATCAAAAGTTGGCAAGCTAAAATGCTGCCTCATGATTACCCGGTTTAGATCTTTCGGGTCTATGCATAACCTCAGATCCCCATTTGGCTTATAAACAATAACCAAGGAGTTTACCCATTCCGTTGGGTGTGTCACCCGCGTGATAACATTTTGTTGTTCCATTTCGCTAAGTTTCTTCCTTAAGCGAGGCTGTACAGCTAATGGTACTTTCCTAGAGGCGTGGATGACCGGTACAGAGTTTTCTTTCATTTTAATATCATACTCCCCTTTAATACTACCTAGCCCTTCAAAAATATCTCTAAATTCATCACGAAAGTCTACTTTTTTTGCTATTTCACGAAGAGGCGTTACAAGTTGCATATCAACAGCTGACTTTAATCCAAGTATATCAGTATAGCACCCAGAGACAACATAAAAGCTAAGATTAAATATTCTGTCAATGTACTTACATGAGAGAAGGCAACTACCTAAACATGGAATACACTCGCCCGTGTAAGTAGAAAGCTTAGTCTTAACTGGCAACAAGTTGTTTTTGTCCAAACCTAGTGAAATTAACGTATTTTCAGATAGTATATTAGCTTGCGCTCCAGTGTCCACTTTAACCTGCAACGGAAAGTTATCAACGCCTAAACTTATGGACCAGTCACGAATGTTATTTATAGAATTGACAAAAGCTGCACCTAAGAAAAGTGTGTCAATTCCATTAATTTCTTCCCTATTCTCCTGCACTTCTCTTATGCTTCTGCACTTCACAGAAAAATGATTTAGTTTCCCACACCTCAAACATGTTTTTCCGTATGCCGGACATTTATACTTCTGATGTGAGTAACCACAATTATTACAAATAAATTGTGTGCGGTTATAAAACTGTGTCGACATAGAGTGACGTCTTGTGTCTGGACGTGTCATATTTGAAGAGGTCGTTGGAATGATATTCTTCTTGTTCCTACCGCCAACGAAAGTACTAGGTCTCTGTTGGTTAATTTTGTCAACTTGAGACGACATCTCTTGAGTGACTGTGGTAAAGGCCGAAACCGACGATGATATAGCCTCCACTTGCTGCTTTGTTTGCTGGGAAGTGCAACATACTTGAAGTGCCATTGCTAATGTTAACTTCCTAGTGCGAAGAAGGCGATCTTTGACGGTCACGTCTAAAATACCGCAAACGAGCCTGTCTTTAATTAAGCTTTCAGTCAAAGACCCGAATTCACAAGATGCACTTAAGTCACGAAGTTCCATTACGTAATCTTCATACGTCTCACCTTCTTTTTGATTGCGAGTGAAGAACAAAAACCGCTCGTACGTCAAATTTTTTTCAGGGCAGAAATGCTCATCAAACTTTTGTACAACTTTGGTAAAATCCTTCTTGTCGGCATCATTCTCAAAAACCAATGTGTTATAAAGCTTCAACGCGCGATCACCTACAGCACTCAATAGTAAAGCTGTTTTTATGCTAGAGCCACTTACATTATTTCCCGAGGCCAGCAAATATATTTCAAATTTTTGCTTAAAAAACACCCAATTATCTCCCAAACTACCTTCCCAGGAAAGATATGAGGGAAGGCCAATATGTGGCAACTGAGCTATCTTACCGCTCCCTTCGGCTGGTCGCGAGGAATGAGCCATTCCGACAAATCACTATATTATACTTCGCGAGTACTGATATCACCAAATTTTACTTTGCATTATACTTAACATTTAAATATGCATCCAAACTATCACTTTACCGACTGCGCCATGTTAAATGGGCGAAATTAATAAATAGAAACACAAAATAATACAACCATTATAGTCAGGTCTGTCAATCAAGTGACGTTCTTTATTTTTCTATCAAGCTTGTCAACACTGAAAAGTTCTAATACAACATGTTAAATGGGCGAAATTAATAAATAGAAACACAAAATAATACAACCATTATAGTCAGGTCTGTCAATCAAGTGACGTTCTTTATTTTTCTATCAAGCTTGTCAACACTGAAAAGTTCTAATACAACATCTTCCTTCTTAACAAAACAAAAAAACAATTGTTTCAACAACAAAACAAACAAAACTAGCTAGTAGGGTATCCAAAGCGATCAGGTGGACGACTCACACGACCTGATGAAGTTACCAAGAACCCTTGAGAATTCCTGTTCGTTGGTCTACCCGTTAACTCTACTTGTGAAGAATCATTTACTTTAGAAGGAGTGTGTAAATCATTATCATGTATATAAAACGGAACAAAAGCTAACGGCTTGATATATATTCTGTTCCGAACAAAGCATACTCCATTAGAATCAATTTTATATGTTCGTCTATCTATTTGAGACAGTACTGCACCTCTTCTCCACTGCTTGCCAACTTTGAATATTACTTTTTCACCCATCACTAGTTGCCTTAAGTCTTTCTTATTTCTATCAAAATAAACCTTGCTTCTATCTTGCCTCATTTTTAAACTACATTTTAAATTTTGAAAAATTCTAGGCTTTAAGCTCTCTGAACACAATGGCAGAATACCTCTTAGCTTTCTATTGTAAAAAATTTGAGCAGGAGAAGGAATTTCATGAGAAATGGGAGTATTCCTAAATTCCAACATAACCAGATACGGGTCTTTCCCTTCATGCATCGCTTTCCTAAGCAAATTCTTAATAGTTTGAATGGTCCTTTCCACCATACCATTGGATTGAGGATACTCAGGGCTGGAAAACTCATGCTTGATATTCCACTCTCTACAGAAAGATGCAAACTTTTCGCTGGCGAACTGAGGCCCCCCATCGCTCATGAAAATCTCCGGAATACCACTGCGACTAAAAAATCGTTTCAATACATTGATCACAGCTTCGCTGGTTGTACTGGACAGCAATGAAAGCTCCGGAAATTTAGAAAAATAATCAACAATCATTAAATATGTTTTCCCGTTCAACTCAAATAAATCAGCTGCAACCTTTTGCCAAGTATAATTCGGAACCTCGTGTGGTATCAATGTCTCCCGCTGATTACTATTACTGTACAGCCTGCAGGTTTCACAAGAAGAAACTAAATTATAAATGTCATTTTGTATGCCAGGCCAGTAAATACAATCTCGAGCCCTCAACAACGTTTTTGTCATACCTAAGTGCGGGAAGTGTAAACGATGTAGCATCTCCCGCCTTAACTTTACCGGAATAATAACACTGCTTCCTTTAAATAAAATATTAGATTTCAAAGTCAAATCATTTCTAATAGACCAGTATTTCCTAACAGGTTCTGGCAATGAGTTCTTGTGAGATGGCCAACCATCAGCTATATACCTTTTAACAACAATCAACTCCTCGTCTAGAGTAGTAAGTTCTTTAATATTGTTTAACTGCGACTGCGATGCATTAATATTAGTAACAACGAACATGATCTGAGCTTCGATTTCCTCACTGTCCAAGTCGATTTCTACAGAATCACTGCTATCAAATGATCTAGATAAAGTGTCAGCTAAGTATAATTCTCGGCCACGCTTGTAAACTAACTCAAAATTATATTTCTGCAACTTAAGCAACATTCGCTGAATGCGTGCGGTGCAAGAGTTTAATGGTTTTTTAACAATAGAAATCAATGGAGCATGGTCAGTTTCGATGGTTACTTTTCTACCAAATATAAATTGATTGAACTTTTCGCAGCCAAACAAAATTGCAAGAAGCTCCTTTTCTATCTGAGCATATCTTTTCTGACAGTCATTTAAAGCTTTAGAAGCATACGCGACAGGAAGGTTATTTTGTAAAAGAACCGCGCCAAGACCATCCCTCGAAGCATCCACAGAAAGTGTAACAGGAAGAACTTCATTAAAAAACTGAAGAACCGGTTCTGAAGATAGTTTTATCTTTAAGTCTTGGAAAACATTCTCATGAACGTCTAACCAAGAAAATTCGACGTCTTTTCTCAAAAGATTTCTTAAAGGAGAACTTAAATCAGCAAAATTGGGAATGAACTTTGAAACATAATTGACCATGCCCAAAAAGCGTTCTAACTCCTTCCTATCTTGAGGGCTTCTCATCGCAATAATTGACTTAATCTTCCCCTCGTCCAATTTTAAACCCTCTTTGCTTATTACATGACCTAAATATTTAACTCTTTCCAAATTGAATTTACACTTATCTTTATTTAATTTAACGTTTTCATTTCTTAATCGCTCTAAAACTAACCTTAAATTTCGATCATGTTCAGCCTGGTCTTTTCCCCAAATTAAAATGTCATCGATGAAAACTTCAGTTCCTTCCAAATTCTCTAAAATTTCACGCATTCTCTGCTGAAATACTTCAGACGCACTACATAAGCCAAAAGGCATTCTTAAAAACTTATACCTACCAAAAGGCGTATTAAAACAGCATAAATCAGAACTAGCTTCTGATAGTTTAATATTCCAGAACCCATTTTTGACGTCAAGTGTGCTAAATACAGCCGCACCTGATAATTTACTAGTTATTTCATCAAAAGTTGGCAAGCTAAAATGCTGCCTCATGATTACCCGGTTTAGATCTTTCGGGTCTATGCATAACCTCAGATCCCCATTTGGCTTATAAACAATAACCAAGGAGTTTACCCATTCCGTTGGGTGTGTCACCCGCGTGATAACATTTTGTTGTTCCATTTCGCTAAGTTTCTTCCTTAAGCGAGGCTGTACAGCTAATGGTACTTTCCTAGAGGCGTGGATGACCGGTACAGAGTTTTCTTTCATTTTAATATCATACTCCCCTTTAATACTACCTAGCCCTTCAAAAATATCTCTAAATTCATCACGAAAGTCTACTTTTTTTGCTATTTCACGAAGAGGCGTTACAAGTTGCATATCAACAGCTGACTTTAATCCAAGTATATCAGTATAGCACCCAGAGACAACATAAAAGCTAAGATTAAATATTCTGTCATTGTACTTACATGAGAGAAGGCAACTACCTAAACATGGAATACACTCGCCCGTGTAAGTAGAAAGCTTAGTCTTAACTGGCAACAAGTTGTTTTTGTCCAAACCTAGTGAAATTAACGTATTTTCAGATAGTATATTAGCTTGCGCTCCAGTGTCCACTTTAACCTGCAACGGAAAGTTATCAACGCCTAAACTTATGGACCAGTCACGAATGTTATTTATAGAATTGACAAAAGCTGCACCTAAGAAAAGTGTGTCAATTCCATTAATTTCTTCCCTATTCTCCTGCACTTCTCTTATGCTTCTGCACTTCACAGAAAAATGATTTAGTTTCCCACACCTCAAACATGTTTTTCCGTATGCCGGACATTTATACTTCTGATGTGAGTAACCACAATTATTACAAATAAATTGTGTGCGGTTATAAAACTGTGTCGACATAGAGTGACCTCTTGTGTCTGGACGTGTCATATTTGAAGAGGTCGTTGGAATGATATTCTTCTTGTTCCTACCGCCAACGAAAGTACTAGGTCTCTGTTGGTTAATTTTGTCAACTTGAGACGACATCTCTTGAGTGACTGTGGTAAAGGCCGAAACCGACGATGATATAGCCTCCACTTGCTGCTTTGTTTGCTGGGAAGTGCAACATACTTGAAGTGCCATTGCTAATGTTAACTTCCTAGTGCGAAGAAGGCGATCTTTGACGGTCACGTCTAAAATACCGCAAACGAGCCTGTCTTTAATTAAGCTTTCAGTCAAAGACCCGAATTCACAAGATGCACTTAAGTCACGAAGTTCCATTACGTAATCTTCATACGTCTCACCTTCTTTTTGATTGCGAGTGAAGAACAAAAACCGCTCGTACGTCAAATTTTTTTCAGGGCAGAAATGCTCATCAAACTTTTGTACAACTTTGGTAAAATCCTTCTTGTCGGCATCATTCTCAAAAACCAATGTGTTATAAAGCTTCAACGCGCGATCACCTACAGCACTCAATAGTAAAGCTGTTTTTATGCTAGAGCCACTTACATTATTTCCCGAGGCCAGCAAATATATTTCAAATTTTTGCTTAAAAAACACCCAATTATCTCCCAAACTACCTTCCCAGGAAAGATATGAGGGAAGGCCAATATGTGGCAACTGAGCTATCTTACCGCTCCCTTCGGCTGGTCGCGAGGAATGAGCCATTCCGACAAATCACTATATTATACTTCGCGAGTACTGATATCACCAAATTTTACTTTGCATTATACTTAACATTTAAATATGCATCCAAACTATCACTTTACCGACTGCGCCATGTTAAATGGGCGAAATTAATAAATAGAAACACAAAATAATACAACCATTATAGTCAGGTCTGTCAATCAAGTGACGTTCTTTATTTTTCTATCAAGCTTGTCAACACTGAAAAGTTCTAATACAACACTTCTTGATACGGTAACATACCTATTTTTTATATTCTGTGCGATACTGCACTGCTAAATACTATTACTATATAACTAGACATTGTAACTTAATAATTGAAAAGAGTGACTCCACGAGTTTGTTGCCGGAATCTTCACGGTAGTTCAACTTTTGGAACCGGTGTAAATTCAGACATGACAGACAGACTGACTGACTGACAGACAGACTGACAAACTGACAGACTGATGGACATAAGGGTTTTTTGAGGATTCGAAAGTGCTTCTTGGAGGGCCTAATTGAATAAAGACATTTTCATTTCATTTCATTACCAAAAAGGTAATAGAGGGGGCTATGTTCGAAGTTTCTCTGCGTGATTGAATCAGAAATGGTGAAATCCGCAGGAGGACTAAGGTCACCGACAATGCAAAAAAAAATTGCGAGCCTTAAGCACCCCTAAGTGCTAGTGGACAGGCCATATTGCAAGGAATATAACCAAAAATTGCCAATACAATTTTTGTTATTATACTTTTTCAAAAATTCTCCAATAACTTTTTAGACTTACCTGACTTGCTTATGCATGGTAAGTTTTGTTAGAACCGCTTTGTTCGTTTTCAATATTTTCTACTTGAGAGTATGTTTGAAAAACCTTGCGACAAAAACGCTCTTAATAATCATTCATATTATGAATTTTGTAGACATTATACTTATATGTATAATAATAGTAAGTATAAACTGAAAACATATATTATATAGTAAATAGCGACTAAAGTAATTATATGAGCACTAATAGAATAGGGGTCATTAAACTTGTAAGGTCTTAAATAAATGAGGTTTGGGTTTTCTCTCAAGTTTTCACTTGCAAATGGTAATAAGGACTTTATTTTGCGTGCTCATTGAAGATTTCTGACAGAGACAAGCTTAGATAATAGGTACCTACTTTCTGGAGACATCTTCTAGATGAGCAATTTTCATTTTAATCAAAATTCCTAATAGCTTTTCTTGGTATTTGTCAGTTAATAAAGTTACAGACTGCGAACTTACTAGATATATTAAATATGATAACGACTTTGCTGACATTGGTAGACTGATGGCACATATATACACGAAATTAAAAAAATCGTTATTCGCGTGTTTATAAATTGTAATGTTATTTCTTAGTTATTTATGTTAATTAATGAATGAATAAATAAGAAACTATATTGGTACGATTACTTATATTAGTAGGTACGATACTAAGAATATACAGTTAAATACTAAACATAATGAAATTACTTGAGAGGTTTATTCCGTTAAGCTATAAGTACCTACTCTTTATTATTATGACAGTGCACATAATTTACAAATCAAAAAATATTGTGAGAATTAACTTTTGGTATATGTTTAGGCCGGTGTGAAACGAATTTTGACCCCCCGACAAAAAAAGGGTGTTATAAGTTTGACGTGTCCGTCTGTGTATCTGTGTGTCTGTCTGTAGCATTGTAGCTCCTAAGCGAATGGACCGATTTTGATTCGTTTTTTCTTTGTTTGTAAGGTGACGTAATCGAGATAGTTCTTGATTAAGTCACCTTGACTTATTTCCTACTTGACAAAGGGTCTTACTATCTTTCACAGATCCGATTGATTTGAAATTAGGTTTACTGTTACTTCGGTGGAATTTCCAAGACATGCTAACTTTGAGCTAGTCCTGTACCATCAAAAAGTCTGCTACATGCTCCGATTAGTCCGCGAAGCGTTTCATATACTATGGAGTTGAGAGCAGGGTGCAGATTTTCAAATTTAAACTACTGCGGTCTAATAATTTATTAAGATAATTTGATAAGAAAAAACATACATAATAAGCAATTATCTATGAAAAACTAAGCACATTACCGAGAACTCAATCTATTGCCTAACTAACAAAGCTAACTAAAACCTTGTTTTACTTGCGTCAATTTAAATCAGCTTAGGGCTTTTTCACTTCTATGAAATTTATAAATGTCACGCAGAACGACTGACGCTAATGGCTCAATTCTGGAAGTGTGACTTACACGACACATCGTTTAATAGCGTGGAAACATTACAGTCCACGTAACTTAACCACGCACGAAGTCTAAGCCCACGCCCTTACAGCGTTTCCTTGAAATAAAACATTACTTTGAACTAAAAAAAGGACCGTTTTACCAATAAAACACCTTATTCAAAATTATATACTGCTAGCATTATTAATGTTCTTTTGTGAGACTTTTTTGGGGGACGAGCTGTTTGGTATATACATATACGTAATGCGTTGACTATTATTATTATGATATTTTTAGGCAGTACTGATTTTGTTCTTCTATTGTCCTATATATCCAGTGTCATGCTAATAAGCCTTGTAAGATCAGACGATAAATGTATGATATAGATAGACAATTAAAGTTTAATTGTATCTGTTATGTCGTCTTTGGAAAGGCTCCCACAAACAATAAAACGGGCCTCTCTGCGAAATGTTCTGCGGACTTAACTCTGCTGACCTAGCTCCCCTGACGGCTTGTATATGAGCCTAACTACTTTGTGACTAAACTCCATTGCATAAAGGTGACAAGGTTTTGTATCAGAAGCCAAAACACACTTAGGGGCTCTGAGCTATCAGCGTAAGGAAGTGGTATGAAAATAATTTACGCAAAACGTTTTGTTTACAGAAATGTACCTTATCCTGTAAGGACGGTACGGTAGGTTTTTTGAGTAAAGACATGATTGTGTATTTCCTGATTTTTTAAACAAAATTTTAGGAATGTTAATGTCAAATTTTTAACTGTCAAAAATAAAACATGCATTAAACAAAGCTTACTAAACAATAAAAAAATAATTGATAATATATATTTCTTCATTTTTAAATTTCGTTTAGCTAGAGCCTAAATGTATTTCTTCCTACACGGGAGATACTCCTCATGTGTATCTCCCATATAGGAAGGCTTGTGCCCAGCAGCGGGGCTTTAATAGGCTGGTGATGACGATAATGATAGTCATATTGCATGCAACCATTGAAAAATATGCTTAATCACATGTTTTAGAATTACGCTGTTAATTAAGCCAACGACACGTTTCATTCGTGACTGATACTTACTTAACTCAAAAACTACTCAGGAGTACACGTGCCGGTCTTCGGAGTCATCAATGGAGGCAGCTAGAGCAGTGTCTGAACTGCACTAGCTGTCTTCGCATATGGACTCTTCTTACACCAGGTCCACAGGACTAGGTTTCTCACATCAGGTGGTGTTGAGTCATTTGTCGTGCTTTGTATAAAAAAAAATCACTGTCTCCGCCTCAACATCACGTACAAAGAAATTTAGTAGCTCTTTTCTTTGTCGAACTTCCAGAACTTGGAATTCTTTGCCAGCACATGTGTTCCCTCCTTCCTATAACATGGGTTCCTTCAAAAGAAGCATGAAAAAGCACCTTTCGGGCCGGCAAAGTGGAGGCGGCTAGAGCAGTGTCTGAACTGCACTAGCTGTCTTCGCATATGGACTCTTCTTACCGTTTCACATCAGGTGGTGTTGAGTCATTTGTCGTGCTTTGTATAAAAAAAAACTACTAAACCAATTTTGATGGAACCTGCACACGTCCTTAAGTTGGACTATATAGAGTCTAACAAAATAATCCGACAGTTTTTGAGATATCTCAAAAACTGTCGGATTATTTTGCGCGGACTGATATACAAACATACAAACATTCATACATGTACCTTTACACTCATGAAATTTGGCACCCATGTTCAGCTGGTATAGACTAACATAAAGAAAAACTCTGCAATTCTAACAATATTATGTACATACGGGTCGAATGGTGAACTTCATTTTTTAAAGTCGGTTAAAACACATTGTAATATTCTGTAAAAACAAAAAAAATACGCGGAAGAAAGCGGAATTTAAGCAACAAAATGTTGCTATGTTCCATTATAACGCTTCACTGACCTTACTTATTTGCAACGTGAGTGCCATAGAGCGATGGTATAATTACGCGACCACAATTGGGAGCGGCGCAATTAGCTATCTCGCAACGTCGCCCGTTGTCACTGCGGCACGTAATGACTCCGGCTCACAAACGGTTCGACCGTCTTTTTGTAATTAACTTTAAAACCGGCAACGGTGTCTCTAAGAGTCCTTATAATAAAATATTATATTATAGTGCCAGTTGTTTTAAAGACAACGTAATAAAGTTAAGTTACATTTTACAGAAAAAAGAAAGAAGAAGACATTTTTTTTATTATTTTTTACATTGGTAGGTTTAGAAGAGTGCAGTAAAAGTGCAGTGACCTTTAAATTATTGTAAAACAATAACGCTTCCGAGACCGACACCGTACTTGCATGATATTTAGGTACTAATCTCATCATTTGTTTTCCGTGACGAAGACGAACAATGGTCTAGTAGACCTTTAGCTAGGTCATGATGCCACTCTATTTCGACCGCACATTGACACAATAGTTAACCTTTATTAATTTCGTAATAACTAACAATCATATCAGTAACGTAGCTATTGGGCGTAGTATTTCATAGACTGTGTATTTGCTGCAATCATGTTTTTTTGGAGTCGGCGCTTCAGTCTTCTTTCCATTGTTTCTTGAACAAGCCTAGCACCAACTCCAAAAAATGATTTACCTGTTTTTTCAATAGTTATATTATATAGTATTTTGAAGTCCGTTTTTTATTACTGTTTTATTTATTTATTCACAATATTTTATGATTTATTTCCAAGTTCAATTTCCAGACTTTGACTGTCTTACACACGCACTACAGTTTGATGAAGGTTTTGAGATGTTCTCCTTTTGACACTATAAGTTCTCGTAGCTCGTCTCAATAAGCTAGGCCGTTACGCGTATTATTATTAAATATAATAAAACAGTACTAAACAAAATATTAAAGCTATATAAGTTGAAGTACATAACTAATTTCTTAGTAGAAATGAAAAAAGACCACCGCACCAGTTGAAAGTCTGATCTAATCTGATTCAATAAATTAGTGAAATAACTATACTGACTAAAAAAAACTAAACTGACTTGCATGCATTTGGGGTCTTTGTAGAGCTCGGTGGCGTAGAGATTTGAGCGCTCTTTCATTACGAAAACGAAGCAACTTTTTCCATGCTCGATCACAGATTATCTGTGCTTCAGAAGGCAAAGCCGTTGGTCTCGGTTATTACTGCAACCACTTGAACACACCAACCAGCATCGGGCCATCGTGGTAGTGCATTGGTCCAAACTCCTCCTATATTTGTCCGATGTAATAAGGCCTGTGCCCAGCAGTGGGAGGTTTATAAGCTTGCGTTGTTGATTTGTATGTATTTGCATTATAACCTCAATGAAACAGGTTGAGCGTTTTTTATATTGGATATTCATGTATTTTTAATCACCGTGCCTATACTAATAAGTGAAAAAAATATAATTTTCAATTGTTAAAACTTGCGTCTGGAGTTCGCACCCGCATCTTAACATTTCCGAGAAGCATGTTAGCGTTAAATTGAAAAATCGTATTAATACGTGAGTAAGGTTTGTGAAAAGTCCCGATCAAAATCCCAATCTTTTTCTTTTGAGTCCGTTGGAATTATATACCGTTACAATTTATTTAAACTTGGCACACAACTAATAATTGAGGACCAAATTATCGAGACGAAATACTTAGAAATATTTTTGACGGAGGCTTTCAACACATAATTATAACTGCAGAAGGTTGATACGGATAAGCTACTGGAAAAAGTTACAAAAAAAGAATACTTTCCAAGAACATAATCAAAATTGTTCTTGGTGAAAAATAAATGGAAACATATCTCATTTTGTGGTCTAAGCGATTTGCTTGTCTAAGCTTTGGTATCGATCACAAAAACAAAGAACCTTCCGCCTTAATTATTTCATTTTATTTTTATTATAAAATATTATGATTGAAAAGTATAAGCTTATGCTCAGTACCTGGCATTGAACAGGGGTCTTCTTCTCAGCTAGCACATCGAGATTATTAACAATAATTACTAAAGTGATGATTTAGTCGACCTTGTTCACAATTAATCCGTATTCAGAATCACCCCTCTTGCCTACACACGTAGATGACAGCCGTACGTCACGAAATCTAAAGTAAAATAATGCAACAACGACACTGTCATAAATATTATAAGTGGTTATCATTGTTTTTAACTACCGCCCTAAAAATCTGTCCAATTAATACTTAATTAGACAGATACTTGGTCAGGTAAATTATGGTTACAGTCATCTTTACCTAAATTGTATCTCAAAAATATATTATTGTGCATGACTAGATATGAAACAACGCCCCCTTAACCAGACCGAATGCTACCTTGTACATCTTTTTTATACACACTCACACCTATTATCTAGATTAAATTAAGCATCCATAATCATTTTATATAGTCCAACTTGGTAAGTCCAACTTTCAGAAAGAGGTCAATCGACGGATCTGACTCGGCTGCGCAGCGTTCGGGAAGTTTCGCAGCATTTTCTCGGCCTAACTATTACAGTGTCTCAAGACGATAGTTTTTAATTCGTGTGTGTTGCCAGTGATGATTTACGGAACTGAAACGGGGCCGCTTACAATGGGCCTCATAAGGAAGCCCATTGTAAGCGACACATTGAGCCCCATGTCACCCAAAGGGCAATGAAGAGGGCTATGCTCGGGGTTTCTCTGCGTGATCGAATCAGAAATAATGAGATCCGCAGGAGAACTAAGGTCACCGACATAGCCTCAAGAATTGCGAGCCTCAAGTGGCAGTGGGCAGGCCACATTTTTTTTATATACAACTAGATGACAAACAAGCTGAAGGCCCACCTGGTGGTAAGTGGTTACCGCCGCCTATAGACATCTGCAATAACAAGGAAAATATCACTTGGTATTCCAGGTGCGTTGTCATCCTGAGGCCTAAGATGAAATGCCTTCCATGCCCAGTAATTACACTGGCTACCTTTCGCTTCAATCCGAAACACAGCGAACTGTTTTACGGCTGAAATAAGAAAGGCGGTGGATTGCAAGGAGGACTGATGGCCGTTGGAGCGAAAAGGTCCTCGGGTGGCGGCCGCTTACCGGGAGACGCAGTGTTGGTAGGTCTCCCACAAGGTAGACCGACGATCTGGTGGGGGTCGCGGGAAGCCGATGGATGCAGACAGCGCAAAACCGATCGGTCTGGAGATCTTCGGGGGAGGCCTATGCCCATTTAAATATGCCTATTTAAATATACTAAACCAACATACAAACATTAATGATTAGTGAAAAAAATTAAAAGATCATATTCATTGTACAAACCTCAGCCTCTACCGGGATTTGAATCCGGGAGCTCTGGTTAAATAGACAGGGTACCTACTGACATCTCAACCAGCGGGCTTATTTGCTAACTTATAATAAAATCTATGCCACTAAGTTATTTGCAGGTCCACTATGGCAGGTGCTCAACTATGACGTCATTTTGGCATCTACTTAAGCAGCAATGGATAGGCACAAACGTTATCAGTTTAACTGTGAAAATAAACTAGCAAAGAAGCCTGCAGTACTTACCTTATATTAAATTACGTTAAAGTCATAATTATTAGAACAATTACAAGTACACAGAGCATACGAAAATTAATTTTATACAAAAATTATCAGAACTAGGTTTTTTTTTGTAATTTTTACAAAAAACAATCAAACGAGGTCTTGGCCATTTTTTTTTTCAAATTCCATTAAATTATAGAAAAGCAATTAACGCCTTTCCAGAAGGGTAATGGGTATGAAATAATTAATTTTCCATGATAAATGGGAACCTTTGTTGTTGATAGCTGATTGCGGTGCGGAGCGTTCGGGGCGGCATTGATTTGAATTCAAAACAAAACAGTTTCAATTCCGACAACGGTGATTGTTTTCAATCAATATGCCTCCGGCATTCACTTACTGTGGCATAAAATTTCACTGAAAACTTTAATGAACAGCATTTATTTTGAAAGCTAAAAGTTACGAAAGACTTTCACGATAGCTACAAACCAACCCATCATAATGCACGGAGAAGTATGTCCGCTTCTGATCGTTAACTTATGGTAACTCGTCACAGATTACATTAACTGAATGAAAATAGAAATGATAATCGATTCAAAGCTTTGAAATCGTTGTGGAGACATCCATCTGGTTCTGTATCAATATCAATTTATGTAATTATCAAAATTGTCATCTTATTTGCACAAATAATTTAACGAAATAATTTTAGAAAACTTAATCCATGGATTATATAAGTGTTCTTAGTAATAAGCACGCGGTGTCTATAAGCGGTTGTTATGTTCAACTTTATTTAGCTTGTAAGTAAATATTGTATGATTTTAACTTAAACAACCGTTGGTTGACCTATTGAAAACATGTAGACCCTCAAAGACAAAATATACCAATATGGACTCTACAATAACTTGTTGTTTATATCGCAGCCATTTGGTTAAATTTGCCGCCTATTTGATGGTTAATTGAACTAGACTCACTTAACATTTAACGACTTGCGTATTGAAGGGATCGTCTTGTACCTAAGAGTTTTGGTTCGATTGGTGGGTTATTTTTTATGACCACTTATAACCGACATCGTTTTGGTTATATGCGGTTATAAAAAATAACCTTAAACCTACCACTCACTCAAATAGCCAATAAAAGCTCATCGACTCAAACGACCTGCCAAGGCGTCCAATTGAATGGCTAATTTAACCAGACGGCTGACATGACATTCAGCTATCTGGGTAAACGTTGCGCTCAATGACATGGCTAGTTGTCCTTCAGCCGGTTCATTGGATGCCGGTGCATCGCTACGAACGGGCTGGGCGTGGAGTTAAGCGACTAATTTTACGAGACGGCTGCGACATATACATATTTTTGAAGCCTTGTAATCTTTTGAAAGTTGTCGATCGGTTGTCGGTTGTCGGTTGTTGTTGATCTTTTGAAGTTGTCTTTTGTAAGTTGTTGTAGTTAAAAATAAAAACCTATAGGTAGATAAAAAACCGACAAAAATATAATTACCACCTTAGCACCTTTATTATGTATACGCTATTACTGGGTATTTTTCTGTCTTTTTAATACTCCAAATAATATAGGTATTTGAAAGAAAATTCATTCAGTTGAACATTTTCTGTAATATATCGATGGATATCTTCCCTTCTCGCTAATGATGTCGCAAATTAATCTATAAGTATCCCGTACACTTTTTTTCGGTAATACTATACAGGGTGGTGCCATCAATACGACAATAAATTTAAACATCGGCTGTATTAGTTCATAGAAATGGGATGCCACTTCCAAAAACATTTTATGAATTTGATAATTTCCATGATATAAGTATAAAATAATATAATATTGGCTACATTATTTCATATTATCGAATGAATAAGATGTTTTTGAAAGTGGTAAACCATATTGCTATGAACTAATATAGTCCATGTTTTAATTTATTGTCGTATTGACGGCACCACCCTGTATATCAAGATAACAACTGGAATGAATTAGAAACGCAATATACTTCTAAAATAAAAAATAACTATAAAAAATGGCTAGCGCAGCGCGCATTAAATAAAATAATGCACTATCGCTTTCACGACAAAAAATAACTTTGGCAAAAGGGGGTAATTACGAACGCGGGGTTATTTTGAATGAGGCCGTGTATAGACGACAGCACTTCAAGTAAGTAAAACTGTTGCATTACGAAAACCACCTCTATTACGGATTCTAATTAGGGTGGTCTCAATGTCAAACTGTTCGCTGCATGTGCTGTCGGCTGTACATAATTTTAGTGCTTCTTGGTTTATGATCTGTTTCCGCAGGCTGAGAGCGAAGACGTGACCTGATATGTTATATTTTTCTATCATGATCACAAGCGACAATGTAGTTCGATATGACCCCGCGTTTGTTACCCCACTCTACTACATACGATTTTTATAAGCCCAAACACGCAACATCTGCTGTAAGCTTCTATAGAATGAAGCACACAGACTATGAGGCTATAGTATCAGCTAAAGGTTGGCATATCTTGGAAATGTAATTAACCACTGAAGTAACAGTATGCCAAATATCGAAATCGAATGTGTGAAAGTTCAATCCTTTTAGTCAAGTAGAAAATGAGCTGATTTTCATCAAACGTCTGAATAGATCATCATAAATTATGACTAAAACCATTTCGATCACGTCAGCTTTCAATTATTTTTTATACAACTAGATGACAATCAAGCTGATAACCCACCTGGTGGTAAGCGGTTACCGCCGCCTATAGACACCTGCAATAACAAGGAGAAGCTTGATATTGGAGGTGCGTTGTCATCCTGAGGCCTAAGATGAAATGCCGTCCATGCCCAGTAATTACACTGACTACCTTTCCTTTCAATCCGAAACACAGCGAACTGTTTCACGGCTGAAATAAGAAAGGCGGTGGTACCTATCCAGGCGATCCTACATATGGGTCTACCGCCTAGTAAATAAAAACCGAATCAAAATCGGTGTATTTGCTTAGGAGCTACGCTGCCACAGACAGACACACAGCCTGTGACATCGTAGCTACGATCACGTCAAACTTATAAAACCCCCTTTTAGCGTAGGGGGTTAAAAAAAGAGAATTGTCCATGCAAAAGCAAACGAGTTCCGTACTCATGTTGGCGGAACACAAATTAAGCAACATTTCGAACACCATTTTTGTTGTCAAAAGTTGAAACAGGGGTTCCGAAGTTAGTTTACGAGTTACCTTCAGAACAAAGGTGAAACTTTTCACGTAGAGTACCGTTATCTCTGCGGTACAATAGTTTTCGCTTCGCCGAAATCGTTTAGCGTTTTCATTAAAACGTTCACGAAATATAATTTATAGCGTTTTAATGTGCATAATTTTAATTGAAATATACTAATGGTGCTTTAGGTGAACTTTATAATGAGCTTATCATTTTAGCATGCAAATTTTATATTTCATTATGACGGTTTTTTAGATTTCAATTCATATTTTCTACGTTGAATTTACGACTAACAAAACTTCGATACTTGAATTTAACTATGTTGGATTATTGAATGATTCATAAAAGTTTTACCACAGAAGAGAACATTCAACTCTCAGGAAGTTGAAGAAACATTTTTCTTCAAAGGAAGTCCGAATCAAACACACAAAGTCGATTCACTAACTTGAAGTTCTTTATCTTGTGGGGCCCGGATCAGAGCAGGCGCTGTCACGGAGACAAATGGAGCCTTCACTAATCCCCACTTATTGAGCACTGATTGCTGCGGCTAATTCCCGAGATCCTGGAGAGAGATGAAAAGAGAAATATCAGTCGTATTTAAGAAACAAATATGCGCTGATTTGGTTATTAAGTGTTTATAAGTATAGTTTAAAATATAAGTAAATGTTTTAAATAAAGAAACAAATGTACAGAATTCTATAACTTAACAAGTCTAATTCAAAAGTAACAGATAATTAAGTGATTTATTTAACCACGGACTTTAACGAGACAGTATTTTTGAAAAAAGGTGTATTGTGTTTGCGATGAAAACGATTAACTTTATGTTTAAGTAGAGACATCAATACATTATTTATATTTAAAAATTTCTCCGCCATTTTCTTAACACTCGTTATTGGTAGTGTTTACTTTGTGTAAAATAATTCAGTCAAATGTGCTTTTGCTTTTAATATACCTAACTTCAATTTACATATGTAAAGTTATATCAACTCATATTTTTTTCGAATTGGAGTAGTTCTTCAAATGAGAGTATCGGAGCGTCTCTTGTCTGTGCCGAGTGGGTATAATTAATGTAATTAAATTTTCGTCCAAAAACGTATGAATACAAAGTACTAGGTATTATTATTCAATTTAGATTCAATATATAACTTGTGAAGTACTCCAAATCGCAATAGGTTATCGCGGGAAGCCGATGGATGCGGGTAGCGTAGGACCGATCGGTTTGGAGCTCCTTGGAGGCCCTATAGCCAGGAGTGGGGGACTTAAGGCTAATATGATGATGAGGTTGCCTATGGTTTCGAAAACGCCTGCCAATGGGCTGGTAAGGTACAAAAGGCTTAAGCAAGTATATATTTTATTCACATATTATATATACGTAGTGTGTAATAGAGTATAGGTGTAAAAAAAAGCTGAACAAAATCACCACGATGAACGAATCCATTGGAGACCTAGATTTAATATTCCTCCAACTTGACTTGATTGTTGCTAAGCATGCATCTAAATACTGTAATTTTAGGCACTCAAGGTCTGAAATTTATGTCCTATTTTTAAGTTGATCATTCGATGTACATGACTGTTTGTTGCCAGAATAAAAATAAATAAAATAAAAATAATAATATAGAAACAAAGTCACAAAATGCAGTCACAAAGCTTAACAAATAATAAAAACTGTATAACGAAATTCCATGAATACAGTAGTCGTAACATCAACAAAAAATCAAATACAATGTTTCTAGAGTTCTTTGTTGTAAAATAAATTACAATGTCACAACAACTTTTGCGCTCTAAATGTATGGTTCCAACTTTTATCATCACCAGCCTATACTTATACATCCCAGTGCTGGGCACAGGCCTTCCTACATGGTAGAAACACATGAAAAGCTTAGATGGTCCAATTACCACACTGGACCAATGTGGGTTGGTTATAGCGGTTGCAGTAACCGGGACTAAAATGGCTTCACGTAACTACCTTCCAAAGCAAGGAGGAGCTCGAGATTACAAATTTTTATTGACCCATCTCGGGAGCGACCATGACGAAAGTTGCTTGGTTTTCGTAATCAAAACATTCATTACACTACCTAGCTCCTCCTATCAATTGTACTAAGTACTAACAGCCTGGCCACGGGAACGAGCGTCGACGGAGACTGCGGCGCGACTGGCGGGCGGGACATTTATTTGCCCGACGCGAATGGCAAGCCGCAGCAGCGATAGACGCCGCGATCAGTATAGACCCAGCGCTAGAATGCATTTATCAAATTGGTCTCAACACTGTTTGAAGAATTGTGGAATAAGTACACGAATTGCATAAGAATCGATACACAGACAAATAATTCTATAAAACATACGAGACGTTAAGATTATTTCCAGAATAACTATATTGCAGAACTAGACTGTTTAGTACGCACGTACTCTTGAATGAACACTTGAAATGAGAACAGCCGGCAAGCTTGTCGTAGGTACTGTTAACTTTTATAATGTTATTAACCTACCTACACTTATTGACATACATCGAATAATGGTATTCATTTTTATAATGAACTAACAGAAAATTTAAAAATTACGAATTTGTCTCCTGCACTAGTCGCCACATCTGCTGCCTGACAACGTGGCATGCGTAGTATAGTATAATTCCATACATTTGTTTTCATTCGCGCGACTTGAAGCGCGAATTTGCGCCTTAGGGTGGCCAGGCTGTAAAGCAGACAGTCGTCAGACAAGTGAAACTACTCAAACTGCTAACTCATTCTCTCTTCAGAGTATCTTTTTTTCAGCAGACAAATGTAAGTTTCTGAATTTTCAAAATTATTTGACTCTTAAATACATAGTAATTCAAAACATTTATAATAATGTTAAAATCAAAAATTAAGAATATTTCTTAAATACATATAAAAACATTAGAGTCCTGTGGTGGTTTTTCTTTTTTTATATTATATGTAAGCATTAGAAGGCACCCTATTCAATAAATACTAGCAACACCAGAGGTATTATTGGCACGTTGCGGACCCCATAAAGTTATTTCATGGCTTTATTAAAAATACCGATCCGAAATCTCAGCAGCAATACGTCCATTTTGTTTGCGTATTTGAAGTTTATTTTCAACTTATTAAAAAGATAAATAATAAATGATGCTCATTCTGTATTAAGTCCCCTTCATTTAAAACGTGTGATGAAAAAATAATAAAGAAAAGAAGAAATACTAGAAATATTGAAGTCTTTTGATATAGTATCTGTCGAGTGTCGAGCTTTAGTAGTAGGTACGTGCTATTAAAAGAAAGGTGATGAAATTTTTGTAAACTTACCTATAGTTTTTGAGATATGCGCGGACAAATATATAAACATACATACAAATATATAAACATACTTACACTCATGAAATTTGGCACCCATGTTCAGAAGCTGGTATAGACTAGCATATACAAAAAATGTGCAATCCTGACACACACCTCACATACATACGGAGCGAATTGATAACCTCCTTTTTTTTTGAAGTCGGGTAAACCCAAAACTAGATGCTACCATGAGGTTGGATTCGATTTTGTACCTTTCATTTAGAATAAATAAGAACATTAATGAAGTAAACAAAAGAAAAAAGTTTCATAATAAACATCTATAACGTCACGTTACTGGCTTCACTTTGGCTTAGAACTTCTGGAAACGTATCACGGCCTCTGTGTTATTTGCGAATTATTTACAGTGGGACGGGCGGACTCTAAACCCATCACCCTAAGCAGCAACACAGTTCTATTAATGGGTTACCACCGCCTTTATATCACCAACTTACTTATTGTAGTCGGAAATTGGTACATATTACCTATTAGGAACATATTTTGGGTTCCCTCTATCTGGCAGAATTTTGTTGTTCCGATTTTATTTGGCATAACACACTTGGCATAATTTTCTTTAAACGAATATGTTCAATGCATAAAAATCTTTTAGTATAATTATCATTTGGTCAAATATTTATATGTCCGAATTCCCAATGGCATACTTTTAAGATTGCAGATTTTCACTAGGCATGATTTCATTTAGCAAAATTTCACTACGCATAATTTCGTTAAGCATAACACTTATTTAGTGCGATGATTACTCGGTATAATTTTACTTGGCATACTACGATGGTGGCAGATTGTGCTACAATTAGTGACAGAAACGAATCGGTGCAAAACCGACTCCACGAGTCTTGTCTGAGTGTAATTCAAGCCCGCGTAGGGGCGGAGGGGCGAGACGACCCGCGAGCTGAGGAGCAGGTGGTTTCGACGACCAACGCTGTGGCTGAAGCAAGCATCAGCTGCGGTGGTGGGCGAAAACCATCTGCGACGATAAGGTCGCGTGGGACCGCCGGAGCCCCGCAGCGCCGGAGCCGTGACAGAATTCCTATACCAGACTTGCTTGCATGCTGCATGGTTGCTTGTATACTGCATGCCGGCTTGCATGCTGCATTCTTGCTTGCACGCTGACTGTTGCTTGCACACTGCATGCGTGCATGGTGGATGCTAGTATTGCTTCTAAATATTGACTTTCTGCGATATGATGGTTCTGCCTCTTAATTATTATGGATATTAAATATATGCCTAAATATGATTCTGACTTATGGGTTTTGAATGTATGATTAATGAGTGTGTGCCAAATGATTTTCTGCCAAATGAAGTTTATGCTTTCCGCTGTTATGCATAATGAAATTATTAGTAATTAAAATATAATAAAACTAGAAAAATTTCACGTCCTGAGGCAGGAATCGAACCCGCGACCTTTCGCAATCCGGGCGACTGCTCTGACCACTGAGCCACCCAGGACTTGGGATATCCCTGTGTAATTCTTCTAGTCTATCTGTATTTGCGTTTATGAGCTAACGTCCACCCTACAATGTCGAAATAGAATATTTCAACATCCGAAACGAGTATTTTTACAAATACCGACGATTCGGTTAAGTTGGGGCAGTGCTTTCAAATATTCTTAATTTTTGATTTTAACATTATTATAAATATTGAAAAATTACTTAGTAATTAAAATATAATAAAACTAGGAAAATTTCACGTCCTGAGGCAGGAATCGAACCCGCGACCTTTCGCAATCCGGGCGACTGCTCTGACCACTGAGCCACCCAGGACTTGGGATATCCCTGTGAAAATACTAAGTTAAAGTTCAATTACTAAGTAATTTTTCAAACATTTATAATAATGTTAAAATCAAAAATTATGAAATTATTACATAAAAAGTTCTGCGAAAAAAGGTGTTCCTACAAATTTTAACATAATCATTTTAGTTTTCTTAGAGCCTACTCACTCCACGTTTGGTTAACAAGCAGACAACGCGCGTTGTGTGAAAACAAATGCAAATCTATACTGCACTAGCTATCTTCGCATATGGATTCTTCTTACTGCTTCACATCAGGTGGTGTTGGGTCAATTGCCGTGCTTCGTATAAAAAAAATGGAACTCGTTGCGAACGCACGCTGTGTTCCTTTTAGGGGTCGACCGAGAAAAAATAAAGTAAAATCTCGGCCGAGACCGAGGATGGAAACCAAGTATGAATAAATAAAAAATAAAAAAATTTTACTTATCATAGTAATATGCAAGATTTTTGCATAACGTGACAATGTCAGCTAATTCCCTCTTTGACACCCAGCAACGAACGTGAATCTCATACTTTAAAAATGTCTCGGCTACGGCAACGTACGAGAATTTTCTCGAGAACCGAGGCGGACTTCTCGGTCGAGCCATAGTACCTTTACACACGTAAGTAAATTGGCGCCTGCATTTGCATACAAACTGCATAGAGTACGCACAAATCAAAAACGCGCAGTATCTGCGCGATTGAAAATCGTGGTGTGAATGGGCCCTTATCCACAACGTATGTTATAATTATATGACGATGTCGAGGTATTGAATAGGATGGAAAAATATTGTTTTTTTCTAGTAAGACAGCTCTTTATGTAAGTATAAATGTAATTTATAATCTTAGCTCGAAAATATGACGTGGTAATTTTATGAAAGGACTTATTAGCTAATAAATCCATGCCTATTTTTACGACTTGCTATTTTTGTAAAATATGTATATTTTAAGATACGCCTATATTCTAAGTTATAAAATACCCATTTATGATAACATCACCAATAATATTCAACCAATGGTTAGTTGAACAGCGCAGAACCGATCGGTATGGAGATCTTTGGGGGAGGCCTATGCCCAGCAGTGGGCGTCTCTCGGCTGGGATGATGATGATGATTAATGGTTAGTTATTGATCTGATTATTTTCTAAGAAAATCCAAGAAATTGTGTTTATCATTTCGAAGTATATCACTTGACTACCAAACCCTAATTAATTCTGTTTTGTTCTTGAATCTCGGTAATTGGAAAGGAGCAGCTAGAGCTACTTAGTTAGTAAATTTTAATTGAATATGTACATTTATACTATATCTTACATAGCCAGGGCTGTATTTATTGACGGGCAATTGATATAAACAAAAGAGAAGCAGTAGTAGGCGCTTTCCAAATTATTTAATAATGAACCCCTTAAGCGGCGTTATCCCACTGGAGGGCTTTGACAATTGAAAAATCAATTGTGTCCTGAATCTAATGCTTAAGGGGTTAATGTGGGACAGATATAAAAACTATTATTCAATGGGTATGTGTGTATGCCCCGTAAATTCACCATGGATTTTCCGCACTAGATATAAATCCGTTGTGACTGTAGTTAGCTAAGGAATGTTTTAATCTTTTTTCTATGATCTGAGGTTTTAATAAATCAAATACCAACCTGATTATATCAAATTGAATTTGTCTAATAATTATAAAATTATGTCAGGTTAAGTTATTAATAAATTATTACGGCACGCAACAGCGACACGTGTGGCTCGATTATCTTGCAAACATTGCTTCAGTTGTCACGCAGAGAACAGGCGAATGCTTTATCTGCTCTATTTAATTTTCATCCTCTTTTATCGATAGATACGTCCGGTCTGTTGTACATACTGCTCTCGATTAATGCCGCGTCACGTGTTGCGAGGCTCTAAAGTAATTTCACTGTAAACTAGTACTCAGACAATAGTATCACTTGCCGATGCAGTAAGTGCCACGCGGCACATGATACTGCCGCTGCCAAGTGTCGCGTGATTTGAGTCATCCTTACCTCTCAAAAAAAAGTTTAACCTTCCTTACTCCATAAATAGATGAAACACAATATTGAGAGTGACATAATATACTTTTGTGGAGATAATTTGATAACTTTTTCAATATAAATACGAAGTCGTTTTTGCCTTTAAGAAGTTACTTTGTTATTTTCATATACCTATATTGTGTATTCCTTAGCAAATTATATGTAAATTCTACTACATATTTTTATTTACAAATAAATTGAAACGACTTCAAGAAATATTAACTACCGATGCTTAAGACATTTAGACCTAGAGCGAAAGTGACTTAGATATCGTTTACAGTTAATTTGATTCAGAGATATTTCTAATGTATTTCATGATAATTTTTTTTTGTTTCAAAAGAATGCAGTAAAAAACATTATTGACTTCAATTCAAGCAAGCTACTTAAAAAAACTTGATTGAACTATTTCGAATTCCAAGTAAGTTAGCTTTCATAAATATTTCAGTAGTTTATCTCTATCACTTTTTATTTTTTACTGTGGGTATATAACCGTTAAAATTACTATAAAACATTGTTGTATGTTTTATTCTGAAGTACTTTTTTCATACAAATACATGACAAACAAACTGACGGCTCACCGGTAAGCGGTTACCGTCGCCTATAGAGACCTGCAATTACAAGAAAAATCTTTTATGTTGCAGGTGCGTCGTCATCCTGAGGCCTGAGATGAATGCCGTCCATGCCCAGTAATTTCATCGGCTACCTTTTCCTTCAATCCGAAATACGGCGAACTATTTCACGGCTGAAATAAGAAAAGCGGTGGTACCTACCCAGACGAACGTACATACGAGCTTACCACCTACACCTAGTGAATAATGGATTTTAGATTTAATCTCACTTAATGATAAATAATGATGAAAACTAAACATGATAGGCGGGTACACAGCTCTGTATGATTCCAGAAAAAGTGGCACTTCACCTTAGCGTTCAATCCCTAGTGCAACTAATCGTCGTTCTTAAAAATGACATGACCTTCAATTGTTTGTGATAGTTGAAATTAAAAGTATTGATTAGGAACAAATAAATCGTACATTTTGTTATAGGTTTTTATAAAATGATTGTTCTTAATATTTCCCGATGCGCATTAATTATACTAAAGTACCTACTGTATTTTATACTTAATGTATTTTATGGTTCCCCTTTGGTTGATCAACAGTTATTATACAAATTTACAGATAACAAGCAACGAAATTCAAAGTTATTATTTTGCAAATCTACGTTCCATTTATTTATGTTTTAAAAACTGTACATCTCATAAAGTAATTTCTTCATAATTATTTTGTCATTTTGCAAAAGAACATTCGTAATTTTTTCCTAACACAAATACGTTAAACGACAAAGATCTATTGACTAATTTTTCTTTAATAATATGGTTAATTAGTCTAAAGACATTAGGCAATTTATGGCATGGCACCGTACCTATCATTTCTTAAATTTTCATGCTAAAAACATAAGAATCCCTGTAAACAAAAAAAATATAAAAACATAAGAAGCGCCAAATAATTTAACTAATATTTTGTCTTGTTAATGTATTTTCTTTCTTTCTTTCTTTCTTATGAACCTAAACAACCGTTGCGTTTTAAAATTCAGTGACAGAAATATATCGCTGTACAACCGACACCACGTAGTCTTGTCAGCCCTACCCCTAGAGTGTAATTTAAGCCCGCGAAGAGAAGAGCTGAGGAGCAGGTGGTTTTAACGACCAACGCCGCGGCTGAGGCTGGGCGGCACAGCCGGCCAGCAAGCCGAAGCTGCGATGGTGGGCGAAAACCATCTGCGACGATAAGGTCGCGTGGGAACTCCGGAGCCCCGCAGTGCCGGAGCCGTGACAGAAGCCATGCATGCTGCATGGTTGCATGCTGCTTGCTTGCTTGCATGCTGCATGCTTGCTTACGTGCTGCATGCTTGCTTTCTTTTTTTCTAGCATACTTCATGCTTGCTTGCATGCTGCATACTTGCTTGCATGCTGCATGCTTGCTTGCATGCTGCATGCCTGTTTATCTAGTATCCATTGCACAAGTTCATAGTATAGTAAGATTATGTATAAAAAATTATAAGACAAAATAGAAAACCCAACGCGCGAGCCGAGCGAGCATTCCGACCGTTTAACTTTTGTTTCAATGATTGGACGCGCATTACCAAAATTATTATATTTAAATGGTAATTTATAAAATAATATTTAGTTTTGAAATAGCAAAATGAAATTTTAGTAAAAAAAAGTTTGTAATTGAAATTTAGTCAAACAAATTATTTGCGAAATATTATTTTTGGTGTTTGTAACTTGTTGACATGTCAGAATGTCTTTTAAAAATTTAATTAATAATGCATTTTTGAAATGTCTGCTTGTCATATGCATGTTTGCGTTTTGATGTCCTTCTTAAAGCATTAGTTTGCGTAATAAAAAATTGACAAATGTTGCTTGTGAAATGTTAATTTGCTAATGAATTGTGTGCGAGACATTAGAGAACCGTATTTTATCTCTTTGCTGTTACGAATTTATTCTTAATCACATGACTAAGCTACGTTTTAATTTATGGGGAGCTAAGTTAAGTAACTCATTTAATAACTCATTACGTTGTTACTCAAGGACAAAGAGATTATCTAACGTTATTTACAGCTCAAGCTAGATTAAATTATAGCGACTAGAGTCTGGTTAAGATGGTGGTGTAGTGTAGTGCTTTTCTGTCTTCACGGTTCAAGTAATATTTCACAAAAAGTAAGTAACTATATCTGAATCGATTTATGATACTGCTATGAAATTAGAATCGTTCATGAAATTGTATCATAATTTTAAAAACTACTCATTGTCATGTGGTGAAGTTTATTAGCCCATCAAGCATTAGACTCCAGAGACAATTGAATTTTCAATTGTCGTAGCCCTCAGGTGGGATACCGCCGCTTGAGGACTTAAATGGAAATCGCTTCATAACTTATGTTTGAACAATCATATCTGTCATCTAATTGTGATCAACCAGATTATCGCAACTTAAATATTAAGGAAAATGTCCAGACTAGAAAAATACATGTCTTAGGGCCGGGTGAGATGCAAATCCAAGACCTAATGGATGATTTCATAAAGCTAAGACAAACGTTATTTACCGTGTGCAAACTTGCCTTGTTAAATACCCTTGAGAGTCAAAGTTTACTTAGAGACATATGTAATCCAAAAAGCTGCAAAATGGTTTAGGTCATGACCCAAAACCAATATACACTTAACCCTTTTCTGATAGAGTTCAAACGGTGAAAAATGAATAATCTGAACATTTCATGCAAATTTTCCAATACCGTCTATGAGAAAAACCCGTAATCCGTCAGAGTGACCGATAGCTTGTTTATTCAGTTTTATTTCGACACAAAAGAATTGCGAACATTAAGCAACATCTATCATTTGCATGTGAAATATTTGCAAACTATTCGGCTACTAGTCGGGATTTGGAAAGTTTTACAGCAGGTCGGCAATATAATTTTCCATAAATATCCACAGGCCGCATACGAATATACTATTTGAGAGTGGCGGTACATGTTGGCAGAGTCAGATTATATAAAGACAAGGCTATATACACGTAAATTTTACTAGGAGGGTCGTCTTAGTAGATACTTTATACCGTCTTTCCAATTTCAGCCGTGAAACAGTTCGCTGTGTTTCGAATCGAAGGGAAAGGAAGCCAGTGTCATTACTGGGCAGTTGTTCATGGAAAGCATTTAATCTTGACTCACGATGACAATGCACAAGTAATACCCTGCGATTTTTTCCTTAGTATTGCAAGTGTCTACAGGAGATGGTAACCATTTGCCACCAGGTGGGCCGGCAGCTTGTTTGTCATCTAGTTTTATTTTTTAAAAACTGTTCTGTTTTTAAATTTGCCTATATCAACGCGATGCTGATGATTTCAGAAATTATTTATATAACAAGAGTGGAAACCGATTATATGTAGCTACAGTAATACACGCTCGTAGCAACTTGGACACTACTCACGCGCCGGCCGCGCCCTATAAAAATATAAAAGAAGCTTAATAAGGTTATGTTGACAGCATCAGGAGTTCCTCTGGTCCCAACATAACGTTTTCTTAACTAGCTCTAGAGACCTTACCTTCTCACGTTAGAACTACAAAGTAGTGTAAATTGAGCTGTGAACTTCTATAAGTATGCTCAAAATTTAAGTAGTTAGTAGTAAATGCCACAATGCCTTTTGCTTCTCTGATAGTGCTGGAGGAAGACATTTTTAATTTTTCTTAAGCTTTCAGCGAATGTTCTTTCATTGCACCTAATTTAATTGAATTAAAATACTTTTTCTGAAAGTTCAACTAAATAAACTGCTGCAGGTAGGACTAGACACCGAAATCTCTTAATTTTTCTTCCAATATTACCTTATAATTTTATCAAAGCTTAACCATATAATACAAATACTAAAAAAATAGTCTGAGACGCATCACTTTGTAAATAATAAAAGGATGGCAAAGGCAAAAATTCGTCTGCAATAAGCCGAATGAAAATCTAAATGACTTAATATTGAAACCATTAGAAAGTGTTGCAACTTACGTAGTTGTAAGCTTTCCTACATAAAGTTATATTATTTGGGATTTCATAAATGAAATAGGAAGGTATCATCATGAGCACAAAAAATATCCGCGTAGAACTGCAACAGTTTTACACGCATTTTTGGTGTGAGGCGAACGCGTTAAGAGTGTGTCTTACAAGCGTGTTTATTTCACACGAAAACAAATTTACAGAGATATGCACATTTGTTTAATCTTACGTAAATGAATTTTAACAATAAATATCTAGTAAAATAAAATCAAATCATTAAAGCACAAATCAAAACGTAACTAACAAAAGTAGGTAGTCCGTGAACGATACAAAATAGGTACTATTGGTTTATATTATAAGTAAATGCTTTGACATTGTGGTTTATTCCATTGTATGACCGTTATCGGTCAAAATTTGCATGAAAATTCATAATGCATAAATTCAACACTTTTGTCAGGCTTGTTAACCACTTACAAACTATTTGCAAAATGAAATGTTATTTCATTCTCGACAATTAAACATAATGAAATGGTCATGAAAAATACAGAGTAAATACGTAAAAATCTTAGCATTATAATAGTTAGGGTTGTCAACTAAAGTTTTTTATGTGGAACGTGTATAAGAAAAGAAATTTCAGATGCAAACTAAGAGTGGTAGACTATAGTGATATCCATTCGAATCTTGAGTCTTCGACTGTGGTAGATCCTCCATCTTACAGAAAATTAAAAAGCACTACTTTGAAGATTGTTCGTTTGTTTGTTTGTTTGACTCAGTACGTAAGTCCTCTGCTCCTATGCAGTCATCACAACGCTTATTTGTTTTATCATAAAGAGTAGGCATCACGTAAGTATTGCTTTAGTTAGGTGCTACTGGAAATTATTAGTCTTGATTTGGATGGAATGGCCATGCCACATTACTAATGTGTCTACTCAATGTGTCCTATCCCTACTACCTTCTCTTCTGATCATGGCCGCCGTGTGTTAACAAGTGTGCTCCGCAAATATTAAGCAGAAGGCTTCTTGAACCAGCGCCATTTAAGGAGTAACACAACATAAGAGACGAGCAGTACAAACCACGTGCATGTAAGAACGGCCATTCTCTTATTCCTCTGCGCTCCATTTCTTAGCTACGAGTGTCTATGGGCTACGGTAATCGCTTACTATAAGGCGGAAGGCACACTTGGTTGTCAGCCTTGTCGAATGTCGACAAACATTCACCTTATAAATAATTTTTTGTGTTTTTTCTTACTATACCCTACCGCTTCTATTACAATTGAACTAATACCAAAGTTTTATGTTGGTGTGTTTTTCCTAAATTATGTTTTCAACATTTAAAATAATACAAATCAAAAGTAGCTTTTTAAGTGCTTTCGTATGTTCTAAGCTTAATATCTCGTTGGCCCAAACATTTGCACTGGGCGTAAATCTCTATCAACGTCAGATTCCCACATTTCTCAATGGCATCTCAGAGTGAAATAGCGAGAATTCGATGAATCATTTTCGAATATCAAGCAGGCTCCGATACTCAGCATAATTTTTGAACGTCGGCCGTTCTGGCGAGAAACTTGTAATAGGAAGAAACTTACCAAACCTTACCTAAAAAAAAATGAAATTGATAAAAAATTAGAGAGGCTACCATAAAATTGATTTTGTCACTGTTTTGACCTAAATTGCTTTTCAACACATTTGCTCGAAATAGCATTTATGAAGCCTGTATTGTATACTGTACATTGTTCGAAAGAAAACAACGGAGCGTGCGATAAAATAGGAAGCTTCGTTGTAGGTAGGTATTCTTTACAGTTTTTTTAAATTGTTGTTTTTGATTTCTCTTTATTAAAGAAATGGTAAAGGCAAGGGGAACTAATGCCTACACAGCCATGTTTTGAGAATTTTATTTATGCAAATATTGTATTGCACATTTCAATGCAAAGGGAGAGTTTGGCGCGAAATATATGATGGCAAACTCCATGGTGCTACTTTGACGAGGTAGATAACGACGATAAAATGCTCAACCTCTTTAAGTTCACTCAAGTACACAAGTACATGGGCTTCCAATTGCATATCAACACAAACATTTTTAACAAAACGATCGCTCAGACACAATTTTATAATTATTTGGATAAAAATCTTGTTGATTGACACTATCAAATCCCGCCAAAAACTCTCTTTTATATATTCTTTAAAAAATATATAAGAAGTCCACCAAGGAGTTTCACAATATGAGAATGTATAGATGATGAGAATATGAGAATGTAATATAAATATAAATTCCTTCACAAAAATTCAAGACACTCATAACATAAATACAAGATATAAAAGCAGACTATGCACCCTACAATCCAGAATAAAAATGTTACATAGCAGCCCATATTATATGGCCATAAAATTATATAATAAATTACCCCAAACTATTAAACAAGAAACAAAATATGTTAATTTTAATAAACAATTGAAACAATATTTAATAAATAAGTGCTTTTACAAACTAGATGAATATTTGATTCTAAAAAATGAATAAAAAGGTGGTACCTACAATAATTATAATTCTATGACATATTATCCGGTATCTAAAATAAGTCATTTAGTACCTATATCAATAATAAGAGATGCTCAGGTAAGTACTTTAGTTAAATAAAAACATATTAAGTTTTATATCCTTTTTACTCAAGTTTTTTTTCTTTTTTGCAATACTTACCTGTCATAAAAGGTTGTTAAGTTTTAAGTGCAATACTTATTGTAAATTAGTATAACACCTACTAACTGTATGTACACTTAGTGAGCAAAATAAATATTTGACTTTGACTTTGAATGAATATACACGTTGCACACGTGCAACAGATAACAAGACGTAGCTGTACGGGCATAAAGATCCCTTCATCTTCCCTCAGAAGGAACAATTTAAAACAAAAATAACCGCTATTCTATACATAAATACATTTTTCAACACGCTTCCTCATAAAGTGGCTCTAATCCCATGGCAATTAGGCACATAATGACACCTATAATCAAACTGTGACTTTTTCATTACTATTATTCACTAGTGAGTAATAGTTTTTTTTTTTAATAGTTAAAATTGCCAATATATATATATATTTTCTTTTTTTGTTATTAAATCTCCCTGTAATGGGAAGGCAAAAGGAACTAATGCCCATACAGCCATGTCTGATGTGATTGAGTTTATGTCACTTATCTATATGTATATGTGTAAGTATATGTATTTTTTTGTATTTATGTATATGTGTAAGTATATGTAGTTTAAAATCCAAAGTCACGCCCAAGGCCCTATCATAATAACAGTATCATAATGACGTTTTTTATAATGTCGCAAAAGTTTTATGCTGAGATAGGGCCTTGTTGACTGCACTTATTGTTAAGTATAAACTGTTTGTATTTGTCTATTTTTTTTTTTTTTTTATTGTTTAAGCTTCTTGTTGTTGTTTGTTATGTGCATGTCAAATAAAAATATTTTTCTTTCTTTCTTTCTTTCTTTAATATTATTGGTCGATGTACGCTTACATTTGCGCTAAAAAGCTATCCGCGAAAAGCCCAAAAAAAAGAAACCTCATTTTTTAGTCTATGGCCAATGCGCGCGCATAGGAAAACTGATTAATTTTTCCCGCCATTACGAAACATTTTTCACAACTCGTCTCGTTTTCTCTTTTGAAGTTATTTAGTTAGTTATTAATTAAGATGTCTGCAAATACAATTTATGAAGAAAATGATTTATGTTGTACACCGCCCGATATAAGATGTGAAGCCCAGAACGTTATGGAAAGTTTACTACCAGAAAACTCAAAGGAAAAATATCTATTAGCGTACCAAAATTTCATACAATGGCAGAACAACAAGAATACGCAGTCTTTTTCAGAAAATGTGTTCATGGCGTACTTTAAAGAATTATCTTCTAAGTACAAACCTAGCTCTTTGTGGTGTATTTACTCAATGTTAAAAAGTACAGTCCGAACAAAGAATGGAGTGGACTTAAAAACATACTCAAATTTGTCAGCTTATCTAAAGAGACTATCTGATGGATTTAGAAGCAAAAAATCAAAGGTTTTATCATCTGACGATATTGAAAAATTTATTAAAGATGCTCCAGATAACCAATATTTGGCTACAAAGGTTAGTTAAATTAATTTTAATTAAATATTTAATAGCAGCTTGTTGACTTTAATTATTGTTTCTTTTGTTTCAGGTTGCTTTAATATTTGGTGTAACTGGTGCCTGTAGGATACAAGAATTAACAAATATAACTGTAAAAGATATAGAAAACCATGGCCAGATGCTTTTGCATACGTAGAAGATTCCATACAAAACAAGAAGGAAATTTGTGCGAAAATCACAAAAAGAATTAAACTTGATTCTGAGACGCATCCTACTAGCGAAATACCAAGTACATCCAATGATTGGATTTCACCTACCTACACGAATAATGAACCATCACAAATAACAATAGAACATGAAAGTATTTCAGTAAATAATCTATCTGATGAGACCGCTATATCATCAAAAATAGTTAATTATAATTTTACTAACTGCACATTTACTAATTGTTTCTCTAAATAAACTTTTTATCTACTATGTAAAATGGTTTTTTATTTAAGTATTATTTTATTCAGAAGTGTGTTGAAAAACGTTGTATGATACACGTGTGTATTGATGATTACCGTCCTCGGCTCCTTAAGACCCTCGCCTGACGGCTCGTGCCTCAATGCGCCTCAGCGGTAATCACCAACATTACACACTTGTACCATAATGTACTATTATTCTCTGGTTAATTATTATAATCAGTGTAGTAGGGGTAGGTAAAATCATTATTCAAGCTAAGCTGTGCAAACAGCGCAGAATTGCCTGCTTTTGCTAATTATCTTTTCAGTTTTGGACCTTGTTCACCTGCCATAGAAGCCAGTTCGTGCTGCTGCATAATTTATTATCTGTTGTTTACTAACATAACAGTCAACTTATTAGACAATAATTTTCTAAATGACGCGAGTGAATAATTTATTAAAGTAACACCTTACACGCGGTATTAAGGAACTTAAAACTAATATAATAAAGACAAAACAGATCTCAAAATTTAAATAAAGTTATTGTCTATACATACAATTACTGGGCAGGGACGACATTTCATCTTAGGCCTTAGGATGACAACGCACCTGCAATTTTTCCCTTGTTATTACAGGTGTCTATAGGCGGCAGTAACCGCGTACCATCAGGTGGGCCGTCAGCTTGTTTGTCATCTATTTGTTATCAAAAAATTAAATTAAAATGCCGAGTAGTCCCTAAAAATCATTATAAGGCTAAACAGTATTTTTTGCTAATCCAATTAAGGTGATGGCAGATAAGCCACTGTTTTACAACGAGAGCTTTTTTAATTTAAAATTCAAAGTCAGATCTATCTGTAAGATTACATGAAAATAGAAAATACGCTTCTTGCGTAGGTAGTAGCAAGCCATTATTTACGGGTAGATTGTTTGAGACTTATCTGAATTCTATTAAATTCAAATACTGGTACAGTCGACCACAGAAGGAGCTTAACACCTTAGTACCATGTCGCACCGACAATATATTTTTTATTTATTTAACATGCAAATAATCATAATACAAATTAGTACATTATCGCATTATTAAACCACTAAGGTTTGTAATGGTGCGACTTGAGTTAACAGTTGCTAACAGAATAACATAAATCAGCTCGAGTAATTCAATATAAATAAAAAATAAAATTACAATTAAAAATGTTAAAAAGGTACACGGTTAATGTAAAAGGAATGAGTAGACGCATTATTACTTGAATTAAAGATTAATACCTAATAATTATTGATTATCAAATCTAATATTTTTTAAACTATCTATGAAGTAAGCTTTCAGCTTTTGTTTAATGTTCTTATCATTTAAATTATCGCGTAATTCCGGAGGTACTTTGTGAATTAGTCGGGGAATAAGGTAGCTTCTATCATTTAGGTATTCATTAACCTCGTCTGTAAACTTCATTAAGAGATCATTAATGCCCTTTCCCGTCTGAAAACCAAACTGGTTCTGGTATCATGCTCTGCTTCATGAGTTCTATAAAATTTATGAATTTGCTCACAGATAAATTTTTGAACAATTTTATCTATAGACGATAACAACGTAATTGGTCGATAGTTTAGGTAGTCATCCCGTCTACCCTTCTTATGTACTGGCCTAATGCACTCTAATTTTAATTCGTCAGGATAAATTCCAGTTTTAAAACTGGTTTAATAAAGGTTTAAGGTTTAAGGTTTTATATTTGTTGTATTAATAAGGTTACTATGGCCACTGCCCCTTCTATTCCCATAGATTTTATGTCAGATACTCTAATATTATCATAGCCTGGAGCCTTTTGACAATTAAACTTCTTTATTATTTTATTGATGTTGACACTAGTAGCTTTTTGGAAGTACAAACAAGAATTTACTGGACAAGAAAACTTTCTTGGGCTTAAAAGTTACACACTGTAGTTGGGGATTATGTCTTGCACTGCCTTATCGAAGCCTGACGCAAACTTATCAACAATATCTTTAGTAGACTCTCCTTCAGATCTTTTAAAACAACAGAATCAACTGACGACGTCACACGACCTAACATTTTATTTATGGTTTGATAAACTTTTCTTGTGTTATTAAAATTGTCTTGTATATATTTAGTACAGTACCTAGTTCAAGTTCTTTATTGTGTTCTCCTATCTATTTCGTTTTGTTTCTAACACTTTATGAACTTTATTTCTAGTCATATTATATTCTAGTCTTAATTTTGAGTTGTGTGGATTCCGTTTCCAAGAACTAAAAAGTTTATTACGAAATCCCATGTGTATCCCCTGTTTGTTATATAAAAGTATATAAAATAAAAATGCAAAAATTTCGTGTGTGTTTTATTTAATTAGTGAATCTTGAATGTTAATTATTCTATATATTTTCTTATTTGGGACATATACAAACACCTTGTTGGGTGTTGTTATTGATGTGTTTTTACATTGAGGCACTGTACATCACTTATAATCTTTAGACTTCAATTTTTACAGACGAAATATGCAATGTTTGTTAACTTTCCTCTGACCGCGCGTAGACAAAATTTGATGTGTACCTAGGCGTGACATCAGACCCTACGCCATGACACTTTGAGCTGTTTTCGCGCACTATTGAATTTTTTTTAGAGAAATGGCTTTAAACTTAGTTAAACGTTAGTTTATTACCGAAATGAGGGTTTTTTCGTAAATAGTAAATGTGTACATACACTACGGAAGAGAATTTCAAAGTCTTTCGTCATGCCTATTAGTTTAAATACTTTATCTGTAGAGGGCATGGTGCGCTCACCTTCCGGCTGATTCAGGTGCTGTCCGGACATGGATGTTTTGGCAGCTAACGAAGACACCGCGCAGCACATGCTGGAGGTTTGTCCGGCGTGGTCAGCGCAGCGCACTGCCCTCACCGCAGTTATTGGTATGGACCTCTCCCTGCCGAACATCGTTCATAAGATGGTCGGCAGCGAGAAGTCCTGGCAGGCGGTAGCCGATTTCTGTGAGGATGTGGTGTCACAGAAAGAGTTCGATAGGCAGATCCTCTTGCGAACCCCATCCGCCGTAGAAGGCTAGGCCGGGCGAGGCGGCGCTTTGCGCACCTGCTTCACCGCCCTAGCTAGGGGTGTGGAGTGGTGGAGGGGGGTTCCACCACTCATCCCAAACACACTCCGCTGACGGTGTGAGAAGTGCCAAGTACCCGCGGCACTCCCCGCCAAAACGAGGAGTTCGAAAGAACACCACAAGGCGTAGCCGAGTTATGTGCGACGAGCTTCGTCTGTAGCGCCCCACAAATGTGGATAGCGGGTACAGTCAGTTTTAGTGGGTATATAAACTCTTTATTGCACCAAACATAAAAACCAAATAAATGTATACTGTAGTATGCAAGGGAGGTAGTATTTATACCGGTGACTCCCACATAGCCCAGGGGGCAAGCCCCCGCTGTTCTCTCTGGGTACCCATAAAGGGTTTCTGACTAAAAAAAAGATTAAATACTTTACTCTGTGAAAGACAAGATCTTACAAATTATATTTCTATGGACACGTCATATTTTTTAGAAAAAATGAAGCTCCAAACTATCTTCCGAACAAGCGATCTAACTAGTTCACAAGATACTTCACTTTTCACTTCTAATGTATGTTTTTTAAACTTTACGGGGCTTGAAATAACGTTGCAAAAGCAAACAGACTTCAAGTGAAATAAAAATTACAAATAAAAATGTCACTGATTTCTCTCGAGAAAAGTAACATTAATAAATTATAAGAGTACCTTGGAAGAAGTAAAATATAACTTTTTCTGTAGACTGTTACTTCGTCAGGTGGCGTCATGGGAAATATATTTACACAGAAGAAAGAATAATAAGAAAAATATAGTTTTGTTTTTTCCGTATGGGGAAACTTGTGGGACAATAAGACCAATGAAAAGATGTAACAGTATAGCAACTGGGCCAAACCGACCTCATCTGACTTAGTACTCTATTATTTTTAAGCTGTGAAAGGGTATTTCACAGCTTAAAAATGGCAGACAGAATGATAAACGTGGCAGACACAATAGGGTTTCAATTGTGCGTGAGCCAACCGGCAGGCTGGCAAGGAACATACAACAACTAAGGAACGAAAGGTAAAATTTTTCAGCCGCGAAGACTTCCCTAAAGCATTTGTCAATTAAAATTTCATTGTATCTGCAATGTCTGGCTTGACAGGTTAGGAAAACTAATTTAATCTTCTGTTATATCGCTCTTTTAATTTTTGTGTGAAATTAATTACAGAAGTTATTATACACCTAAGTAAGTACTTGTTTTACTTAAAATGTATAATAACAAAAAGGCAAACAGTCCATGTTAAATAACATTAACATTATTAAGATTTAACGTGTAAAGTCCTTTAAATTCGTTAGACGTAAAGCAGCGCCATTACGTGCCATGAACCATGACATGACACAACTGCAACGCATTATTGCTGACGTAGCATCCCTCCTACATGTCAGATGCGACATGTGACGTGTTATACACGGGAAACCTCACGCGGATATTTCATTTGCGTACGGACATTCATAGACATGCAGTGGTTGTTTTGGACGGACCGCACGTTGGGAATATTGCAAAATGAGCTAGCATTGAAATAAAGTAACATTTGAATCTATCATTTTATATATCCCAACTAATATTATAAAAATGTCACTTACACTTCATTAATTTTTCAAAAGACATACTGCTGTGTGTCAATATTTTATTTAGTACCTTTTTTCTTTTGTCCCGTACCAACATCTCACTGTCTTGACTCTTATGCCATTTACTAATAGAGTCACGAATAGCGAGAAAAGTGTAAATTTTTTTGCTCGTGACCCTACTTAAGCTTACTAAATAAATATACCGCCGTAATTGGACCTGATTTAAATTACATACCGCCCTTTTAGAAGCTTTTACCTTGTATGCACATTTTTGCAACTTACTTTAGGAAATTTTTTACAAAAGTTATGATACGGAAAAGACTAAATACGCCTAATTTTACGAAATACTTAAATTAAAAATCAATTGTGAATAATTGTTCAGTTATAATTCCCCTTAAAGTGGCAAAGAAACTTGCGGTCCGTCTGATGGTTGCCGTAGTACGGCTATGAGCTACTTCTCTGTTACATACACTGTCAAAACATGTATTTAAAAAAACAAACATTTTATTAACTTTTTCATAGACTTCAGTATAATAAGATGGCAGCAACATTATTCGCCTTATAAGTTGTCTAAAGTATCATACTTCCAAACTTTGCTTTCATTCCTACTTTTAGGCATCATTACTTCCATCGAGAAATTTCCAAAGTTGTTTCGGAACAAAAAGCTGTAAACGAAATTCCGATCACGGTAACGATCGTAATCGATAGGTATATTATTCAAATTACCAAACCGTAGGGAAGACTTTCTAAAAAAAGTGGAAGAGAAACATGATAGATTTACGCGATCATGATTCCGTAGAAATTTATTAGCCTTCGAACAAAAAGTCAACGAAATTATACTTTTTGATAGATGAAAATTAATCGTTACGCACCTTACAAAAGATCGCAGCTACTCAATCACTACTTTGTAATGGTAGGAGTAGGGGACTGGTCTCGTAGCAACATTACGCTTACTCCTGAGTTTAAAAGGGAAGGCAGATCGTGAGTAGTGCTCTAGGTGGTAAGTAGTTTTCGTATCTTATAATATAGACGTTCGTCTATACTATAGGATACGAAAATGTCTATACTATTGGATGCTTGTTTATCGTATGGAAAAAATTAAACAACAAAATCATCATACAAAAAAAATATAGGAAAAAAAACATGTTCTGAGGCGAAGATTGAACCCGCGATCATATTCCAACCTCTCTAGACCTATTATTCAGACCTTTCTTATATTTTCAAACAGTATTAAACTTTTACAAAATTTTATTTATAACATTTTAATATGTTTGAAAATATATTTCAAACAGTATTAAAATGCTATAAATAAAATTTTCAGTGATTTATCATAATATTTCAAATATGGATACATTTATCATTTGCGTTGAATGCCATGAAAAGGATTCAAAATAATTCAATCCATGCAAAAGTGTTAAAATTGATTGCGAAGCTCAATTCGGCTTGGAAAAATAGCGAGGGAGAGAGAGAGATACGCTTTTTTTAGTTTCCTTAACTGACAGCATAATAATTATTCAGTAAAGTAATTAAAAGATTTAAAAAATATAAACATCGACAACATCTTGAAGCGTGCTTCAATTAAAGCTTATTTCAAGCTGCTAAAGAAGATTAACCAATTCCTACCATCTGTCAAGTATATAACATTCTCGATTAACATTCAAGATGCGATTAGATTATGTTAGATTGTGGCCGCGCAGTCACAAACAAAGAGAAGCACAGGCACCACATTTCATCCCATATAACCGTTTGACTTATTATAGTTACTTTTAACAAAGCAATAAAATAGCTGCGGTATATTCTGACCATGCGGTGACGGATTAAGAATACAATTCACCGCCCCATATCTTCCCGTGGGTGTCGTAAGAGGCGACTAAGGGATTACCGAGCTACCAACTGCTCGACTGATGGTGGTCTGAACACCCGTCTGGTTAGTGACCACCGTACGCATGGCGTAAAACCCGCCAAGTGACCACTTGTGGTCGCGTTCTGGGATTAGTCAGCGTACAACCAGAGCTTGGGGAGACGTTGCGGCGATGGGTGCGGTCAGTGACGGCTTCCGTCTAACCAGAGCCAGGTGGACTGCATTGACCCACCGACCAGGGAGACCCGAAGAAACGGCTGTTCCGCTGGCTGCCCGTGGTACAGTACAGGGGCCCAAGCGAACCTAACCAGTTCGTGAGGCTGCCCTATCATGCCACGCATAATCTTGGGGTGGTCCGTCGTGCCGGTTGGTGACCGGGTGGTGCGGTCCCGGCGGCCATTCCCGGGGGGGTTCGGGGGCCTTTCCGTTGGGCGGGTCAGCGCTTCTCTGCTGTCGTCTATTACCTGGGGAAACAGGCCTCACGCTTTGACCGTATATATCGCGGCAACGTCCCCCCAATTCACGCCTCTCCTTCTTCTATCTTTAATTATGGCAGCGCTCAAAAACAGTTTTGGTCGTTCAGCGGTGCACACCCCCACCACAATCACGCTGTTTGAGGTCGGGCTCACTAACATCCGTGGGCTCCATGCTTACCTCAATGTCGTCCACCAACATCTCGAAACGGCTCGACCCGAAATGCTGTTTTTGACGGAGACGCAAATACTCCGCCTAGCTGACACTAGCTACTTGGATTACCCCGGCTACGCTCTTGAAGAGTCCTTCAAAGCGAAGGCCGGCGTATGCTTGTTTGTCCGGGCGGATGTTTGCTGTCGCCGTCTGCGCTGTTTAGAGGACCCTTCCTACTCTATTCTTGGGGTGCATGTGGAACTGGGCACACATTGCCGTGTCTACGTGTGCCTCTATAGATCTCACAGCGGTGACATGGAGACAACTCGACTTTTCGAACACCTTAGTCGGGTGGCAGATGTTGCGCAGGAGCAGTTTCCAACCGCGGAATTAGTGTTTTTAGGGGATTTCAATGCTCACCACGAGTCGTGGTTAAGTTCCTCTAAAACTGACCATGCTGGTAGAACTGCCCACGCTTTCGCTCTCACGCACGACTTGACTCAACTGGTAAGCCAGCCCACCAGGATTCCAGACATTGTCGGTCACGCGCCCTCATTGTTGGACCTTCTGCTGACGACTCGCCCGGATGGATATCGGCTAGAGGTTCGTGTTCCTTTGGGAACATTAGATCACTGCCTGATACCCGCTGGGGTGCCACGGGCGTCGCCACCGGTACCTATGGTTGCCAAACGCCGCATCTGGCACTATGCGTCGGCAGATTGGGACGGTATGCGAGATTACTTCGCATCTGTCCCTTGGAGGCAGCGCTGTTTCAGTGAGCTGGACCCAAACGCTAGCGCTACTGCTGTTGCTGATGAGATCATGTTAGGGATAGAGTACTATATCCCTCACTCTGATCTCATCAGTAGAGGTAGGCGTAACCTCTGGTTCAACCGCGATTGTGCCTTAGCTGTTGAAAACAGACCGTTGGCATATCGCGCTTGGATCAGAGGCCGAGCTTGCGGGGATCCCAATATTGAAAGCAGCCTATAACATCGCCACCAAGTCCTGCAAAAGGGCATTCATCAGAGCGGATACACAGCGCGTTGCACGAGTTGGCCAAGAACTTCTTACGCACCTTACGGGAAGCCGTAGCTACTGGCGTCTGGCCAAAGCCGTGCAGTCTAACTTCTGTGAACCCTCGCTGCCCCCGTTGAGATGTTCTGACGGCTCGCTAGCTCACAAGCCGCAAGAGAAAGCCTATCTCTTGGTAAAACTCTTTGCTGCTCACTCCCGAATCGATGACTACAACTCACATCCACCAACACTCTCCCACTGTGGCCACACAATGCCTGATATTCGTATTAGGCAATGTGATGTACGTGCGGAGTTTCAGTCAATCGGCGTCCGGAAAGCTAGTGGACCTGATGGCATTCCAGCGATAGTACTGAAAAACTGCGCAGCGGAGTTGTCTCCCGTCTTAACGCGGCTATACCGTCTTTCTCTCTTTTCTGGGTGTGTGCTGGAATCTTGGAGAGAGGCCAATGTGCAACCAGTCCCCAAAAAGGGAGACCGATCAGACCCAGCTAACTACCGCCCAATAGCAGTCACCTCAGTTCTTTGCAAGGTCATGGAACGGATCTTAAACCATCAGCTGATCCGATACCTAGAAGATCACTCATTAATTAATAATCGACAGTACGGGTTTCGGCCGAAACGGTCAACGGGTGATCTTCTAGCGTACTTAATGCATGTCTGGGGTGAAGCTATTGACAAACGTGGTGAGTCAGTGGCAGTTAGCCTTGATATTGCCAAAGCGTTCGATAGGGTCTAGCACAGGGCTCTTCTCTCCAAGCTCCCGGCATACGGTCTGCCCGCTCAGCTCTGTAACTGGATTGCTGGCTTCCTGCGTGAGCGAAGAATCCGTGTCCTAGCTGATGGATACGCTTCGCGGTTCATGTCAGTGAATGCTGGTATACCACAAGGCTCAGTTCTATCCCCCACACTCTTTCTTCTTCATATCAATAACATGCTTCCGTTATGAAACATTCATTGCTATGCAGATGACAGTACAGTGCATGGGGGATATTAAGGTCGCACAGGGGCTGGGCGCGCTGAAACCGAGAGAGAGAGAGAGAATCTTACCATTGAGCTCAACGGGGTGTTGAACCTCGTATCTGAATGGGGATCTAACAATCTTGTTGAGTTCAATGCTAAGAAAACACAGGTGTGCGCGTTTACAGCTAAAATTTCGCCGTTCCTTCCCCTTCTGTCTCTTCAGGGCACGACTCTTTCGGCACAGGGCTCCCTTAACTTGCTCGGTATAGAGATATGTTGCGATCTGAATTCCAGGAACTACATCGAAACCGTGATCAAAACAGCCTCACGGGAGCTCGGTGTCCTGAACAAGGTGCGTCGATTTTTCACGCCTGACCAATTATGCCTGCTCTATAAAACTCAGGTCCGGTCTTGCGTGGAATATTGCTCGCACTTGTGGGATGGCTCCGCCAAGTACCTACTCGATGCCCTGAACAGATTGCAGCGTCGTGCTGTCCGTATCATTGGCGATGTAGAGGTCACGAACAACCTTGAGCCTTTGCAATTGCGTCGTGATATTGCGTCGCTTAGCGCCTTCTATCGGCTATATTACGGAGAGTGCTCTGAAGAGCTATTTGACCTTATCCCACCTTCCCCCGTCCTACTCAGGAGCACGCGTGCCGGTCTTCGGAGTCATCAATTCACTGTCTCCACCTCAACATCACGTACAAAGAAATTTAGTAGCTCTTTTCTATGTCGAATTTCCAGAACTTAGAATTCTTTACCAGCACATGTGTTCCCTCCTTCCTTTGACATGGGTTCCTTTAAAAGAGGCGTGAAAAGGCACCTTACGGGCCGGCAAGGTGGAGCCGGCTAGAGCAGTCTCTGAACTGCTCTAGCTGTAATTAAAATATAATAAAACTAGAAAAATTTCACGTCCTGAGGCAGGAATCGAACCGGCGATCTTTCGCAATCCGGGCGACTGCTCTGACCACTGAGCCACCCAGGACTAGGATATCCCTGTGAAATTCTTCTAGTCTATCTGTATTTGCGTTTATGAGCTAACGTCCACCCTACAATGTCAAAATATTCTATTTCAACATCCGAAACGAGTATTTTTACAAATACCGACGATTCGGTTAAGTTGGGGCAGTGCTTTCAAAGATTCTTAATTTTTTTTTTAACATTATTATAAATGTTTGAAAAATTACTTAGTAATTAAAATATAATAAAACTAGAAAAATTTCACGTCCTGCCCCCTTATTCTCAACTGTCGGATCACGGATTCGATTCGAAAAGTCACATGCCGTCTCGCTTTGACGCAGCGCGATAAAAAGTGACAGGTATAGAGTTTCCGAAATTCGAATTCTTTCCGACTGTTGAGAATAAGGGGGCTGAGGCAGGAATCGAACCCGCGACCTTTCGCAATCCGGGCGACTGCTCTGACCACTGAGCCACCCAGGACTTGGGATATCCAAGTCCTGGACTTGGGAAAAATTTTCTTTAGCTGTGTTCGCATATGGACTCTTCTTACCGCTTCACATCAGGTGGTGTTGAGTCATTTGTCGTGCTTTGTATAAAAAAAAAATAGTAGTAATAATATAAATTAAAACTGCTTCCCCATTTTATAATTTCAGAAAATCAAATTATTAGTAATTAAATTACTCACTTCCAATGTCATTTTAGCTTTGAGATGAGTTCCGATTGTTTAAAAATTCCACAGAGCAGAGCTTGCTTACGAATTGAGTAAATTAGAAATATTTGTTTGAGTGTCGGCGATGCTCTTGTATTCTCATTAGACGGGTCAGCTGTTACACTAAGTAATAAGACTTGGCAATTTCGGGCGCCATTCTGGATTAATCTACTGCTTGAGCTGATATAGAATGGGATAAGAAATTACATGACTTTTTTACATGCTATCAAACATAATATTATCATTAAAAACCTCTCCTATCCATCTCTCAAAAGCCACAAAGAACCATACTCGAAAGAATCGTGACACAAACGGCCGGTAATATAATGACTATTGGTAATAATTCTTAAAAGAATATAGAGAATTAACGATTTACGATTTAATAACATTTTACTGTTATGTTTTGATGCGTTTAAATGCCTACTTTATTGTCAAAATTACAAATAAAGAAAGAAAACGACGAAAATGTAATCGAATCAAATCAATAAATCGTTTCCTTTCTTTATTGGTAATTGATTTACGATTTATTTTCTAGTGGTTTGACCATAGAAATAAAACGCTACTTAGACGTGTTGTCAACACGACCTTTTATGAAGAAATCAAAAGTACAGTCAGAATCGAAAAGATGTCAACGATTTTGATTCCTACCTATACATTGACATAGGATATCTATTAGAACACAGAAGAACAATTCAATAATTTTTAATATCTAAAGGAGATAGTAAAGTTTCTATGGGTTTGATGCCAGCTCGTGAGCACCATTTTTTTGTATAGTTATTTTTGTAAGAATGAAAACAACACAGATGTCGCCAATTTGAAGAAAACAGAATGTCAATGTCATAACACAGTTTAGTTTTTTATCCCCTCAAATGTCCTTGGTAACGCAAAGGGGTGGAATTCACTTCAAAGTTGAATAGAAGAACTATTCAAATCATTGAATAGTACTTCTGTGTTCTAATAGATATCCTATGTCAATGTATAGGTAGGTATCAAAATCGTTGACATCTTTTTGATTCTGACTGTACTTGTGATTTCTTCATGGGAAGTCGTGTTGACAACACGTCTAAGTAGCGTTTTATTTCTATGGTCAAACCACTAGAAAATAAATCATAAATCAATTACAAATAAAGAAAGAAAACGATTTATTGATTTGATTCGACTATTTTTCATCGTTTTCGTTCTTTATTTGTAATTGTTACAATAAAGTAGAACTTCATAAATATAAAGGGTTTTTGTGCCCACCAGACAACCGCTAGATTTGATTGGACGGTAAGATAAAATGTCTTTCACTTTGTTCATTACGTTGAGGTCTGGCCGAGACACATTTTTGGAGCTGTTGTTCTGATTCAAATTAATATCTGGAAGGTTCCATTAGAAAGACTATAATAACACGATAGAATATTTATTTTAGGCTATTGAGACTTCTATAAAAAAACTTGAGATAATTGCAATTACTTACCTATGTAGTAAATTACATTTAATAAGGTTTTTTTGTGAGCGATGAGATAAATATAAATGATATTTCATGGAACACGATTAATGATGTCGATGTATAAAAAAAAATAAGCTTAATTGGATGAAATATGTTTAATTTATTCTTCTTTTTATCAAGTCAGCCACTAGGTTAAGCTGATATCAGAGATTTAAGCCCGTCATTCAGGACTCTTACATCTGGTTTGTATTAACGATCTCAGCAGAGATCAATGGCTTTTCATTTTTTCCAACCAAGTTTTTTTTTATCATGAAACGAGTTTGCCAATGTTGACATTATTTGTTGACAATTATGATAATTTAGATTGAAATTAATATTATGAGACTATTACTTAGTTATCTAAAAATATATGTCTGATTTAAATTTTTTTTTAAAAGCTTTTATTTAACTTGCTTATGTTCGGGTGGAATTTTGCTACTCGATTTTGAAGCAGATATCTTCAACCGATTGAGCTGAAATTTTGTACACATGTTTAGTTTGGATGACAATACACGATAAGCTGTGTGACGTCATTCTAAATCCAATATGGCGGACCATCCAAGTTGACTGAATAATTATTTTTAAAGCATTTCTGCAATATGGGTATCGAATGAAGGGGCTTGCCGAGACTCAGAAACCTAGCCAGCGATAACTAAAAAGTAAAAAATAAATAAAAAGCAAAAAAACCTTTTTAAAAAAAGCTTATATTTAAATGCTCTAAAAAGACGAAAATAAAATTTAACTATAAACTAATAACCTCATTATACATAATTTATATGATCATAAAATTTTAAACAAAAATTAAAACCGACTTCATAAAACTGAAATGGATAAAATAATTCAATTCTAGTAGGTATTTATCCCCTAGAAACATATTTTTGGAGTCGGTGCTTCACTTTCTATTGTTTTTGGAAACCACTTAGCACCAACTCCAAAAATATGTTTCTAGGGGATGAATACCTACTTAAATTTAATTATTTTATCCTTTTTAGTTTTTTGAAGTCTGTTTTAATTTGTGTTTAAAATATTTTTTTTACGATTTTTAGTGATAACTCTCTACGGTCGAAGCTAGATGGGTGACCGTCAACTTATATTGTTTCCTACTATCGTATCGTTTCACTATAAAGTCATTGGAAAAGCAAAAATTCGCAATTTTGCATATATAGACGACTTTCAGAACAGACAGACTTTCAGACTTTCTGACTTTTTTCGAAATTTCAGTTTTTTTTAAGTAAAACCAAAGTGCCCATCTGTTTTTTTTTTAAAAATATGGGACCAAATGGCAGCTATTCCGCATCGAACAAAAAAAGAATCACGTAAATTGGATCAGTAATCTCGGCGTAATCGGTGTACATACATAGAAAAAAAAACATACCGGCCGAATTGAGAACCTCCTCGTTTTTGAAGTCGGTTAAAAAGCTTGTCGCGCGATTTACTTGTGTAAATAAACTAGTACTTACCTATTTAATTGAGCGACAAGCTTTAAATTATGATCATATAAATTGTGTATAGTGAGGTTATTAGTTTATAGTTAAAATTTTAAAGGAAAATTTTATTTTCTTTGTTTTTAGCGCATTCAAATAAAACCTTTTTTTAAAAAGGTTTTTTTGCTTTTTTTAAAACTTTAATAGCACAAAATTAGCTACAATTGACATATTGTTTACATTTTTGATCATAAACATAATGTTTTGCCTTCATTTAGTTATTGCCATATAGTATAAAATTTCTTTTCACCAAAGCATCATCTCATAAAATTTATGGTAGCGTACCATCATTGTGTTTTGTTCTAATGTTTTCATCAATTTTGTCAAAAATTGTTTGGGCAGTAAAAAAACATAATCCAGAGGTAAACTTTGTTTATACAACTAGAAGATTTAAGCAAGGTGACGGCTCACTTGGTGGTAAGTGGTTGCCTACATTGCGTTGTTCAGGCCTAAGATGAAATAAATGCCTTACATGCCTAATAATTACACAGGCTACCTTGCCCTTCAAGCCTAAACTCAACGAACTGTTTCCTGCTGAAATAGGAATGGCGGTGGTACTATCTAGACAACCCTACATTAAAGCCTACTTCCCAGTAACCCCGCAGGTACGTGCTACATACATACTGATTTAGCATTATATTTCGTAGCCAGCTAAACAGAGATGGCATTCAATTTACCTATGATGTGGATGACAAACAAACTGACGGCCCACCTAATGATAAGCGGTTACCGCCGCCTATAAACGCCTGCAATTACAAGGGAAAATCACTTGATATTGCAGGTGCGTTGTCATCCTGAGGCCTAAGTTGAAATGCCGTCTATGCCCAGTAATTATTACCTTACCCTTCAATCCGAAATACAGCGAACTATTTCACGGCTAAAATAAGAAAGGCGGTGGTACCTACCCCGACGACCCTACATACTACTACCTACTAGTATTAATTAATTATTTTTAAATAGAGGTATACGTAGTTCAGCAGCATTTTTCATTATTTAGACCTAAGTATAGAAGAAATCGCAGTCTGCAGTTTCTCATCGTCATTAACATTTCAGCCAAAAGACGTACACTGCTGGACAAAGGCCTTGAAAATTTGCAGAGATCTGCGCTACACAATCTAGCGATCAGGTGAAGGTCGCAGATGTAGTCACCTGATCGTCACTCTATCTTGTTGGAGGCCTGCCCACGCTACTTATTAAAGGTGTTCCTGCAATGAAACGGCTGTTTACTTATTATTGTGTGGTGTCATGACGGTAAAGCATTAATCCGCCAGAGGTACAGTCGAACTCAGAAGTAACTAAGTACTTTAATACTATAACATTCCATCTAATTGCGCTCCAACAATAGAAGTTGCCACCTTAAAACTGCAAATACTATTATCATTGGAGTTACATAAATAGGGGGCTGGTCTACTGTTTGCTCAAAATTTTGTTATACTCACTAGTCAGACGCTACATTGGAGTGATATAGGTCTTATACAACTGCCTAAGAATTAACCATTTAGCGAACTTAATGAAACAGAAGCAAAGATTAAAAATATCCTTGTCCTCCAATATTGACTGAAGAGCTTTGGACATTTCCTGAACGGGAGGATCAAGAAAGTAATAAACAACAGCTATTTTGAACCACTTGCGTCCCTTGTTTGTGACAGCAGTTGGAACTTGCGATAACAAATCTAATTCCACTCCAATATTGTCCCTTGTAATAGTTTCATCACCCAATCTTCTGATAACGTAGATATTGTGAATGTTTCTTTTTCATAGTATAAAGACAAGCTCGAAGAAGACGGGATCGTCTGTCAAGAACTGTAGCAATCAGATATTACCTCTCACGGAGCTTCCACCGGTTTTTGTTTCTCCGCGACGACCATATTATTTTTTATTATAGCAGCGCAGGACCGATTGGCGTAGAAATATTAATATCCAGCAGTGTTAGTATTTCGGCTGAAGTAAAAATAATGACGATGATGCTGAAAAATTCTTTAAACTAAGGTCCACTTCTTAATACCATAATAGAATCCTTATGCTAATTTTTGGTCAGACTAATTGTATAGTCCAATATCATCGTACCAGCTTATGATGTCCACTGCTGAACAAAAGTCTCCCCCATCGATTTCCAAATGGAACGGTTCTGCACAAACTGTATCCAACGGCTGCCCGTGACCTTAACCTATCCAATATACTTAATCATAAATAAATTTAAACAACGATTTCAAAACACATTGCAAACATTGCGTTTTAAGATTGTTGTGCATTTGGTTATGGTGCATGGTACCTTGAAACTGCATGAATACGTTCAATTTTGAAATTAGAAGCGAATAAGACAACTGCCGTAAATTTATTAATAAAACAGAATAAAACAGAGACGTGAGGTTCCTCAGAACAATAACTAAAGCAGGTTCTTTCGCTAACACAAAGTCAAACTGACAACAAAATCGCGCTGTCACATTAATTTGTCAGTGGTATTCGATCACCAAACACAAACAGACGAAATGAACTCTTAACAAAGGAAGCTTTCCCATTAGGCTAAAGTAAACCCTAGTAATGGAGTTTGGATTGCTTTAAAGATTTATTTCCACTATGGAATGTCTGCCTATCGGTGCAAACATTAAACGGTCCCGCATTTTAATTGAATCCGTCTGATAAAAGAGACGCGGACAACTTTTTCATAAAAAACCGACTCCGACCACTTCAATTACGTGATTTTTAATCCATTGCGTAATTACAACTTCACAATCCTATCTGATTTTCAAGTGGGCAAACGTTGTTGTTACGATGGCCGGCTGGTTAAGTAAGTCCAGTGGTCCCAATTTCGAATCACGACAGAGGCAGATGTTTTTGTAATGATGAAGCACATTTGAACACGAGTCGCACCAAAAGAGAGCATAATAATTATGTCCTTTTTCAAGATGTAATCTTCACATTCTTAATTATTGATTTTAACATTATTATAAATGTTTCAAAAATTACTTAGTAATTAAAATATAAAACTAGAAAAATTTCACGTCCTGAGGCGGGAATCGAACCCGTGACCTTTCGCAATCCAGGCGACTGCTCTAACCAACTGTAATCTTCATGTCAATTTTCAACTAAATCGGTTCTGCTGTTCAGCCGCCGCTGAACAACAAACAAACAAAAAGACAGAGCTTTTTCGCAGTTACAATTTTAGCATTAATAATTAGTATGGATATTGTATGAAATATACTTATAGTGTTTATATTAGGTACAACATTCAAAGTATGCATAATTTAAGCTAGAAGCTCGATGTGAGTGTAGAATATTACCTACCATTATACGACCATTATTATAATATATACCAAAAAAGTCCAGCTTAGCTACAAACGAGTAACAATTTCAGGTTGATTGACAATTTTAACGAGGCTTGTCCTTGATAAATGAACATTCATAGCTTTATCTCAATAAATCAAAATGATAAACTTAAATTCTGGTAAAACTGAAGATGTTGAGAAAGCCAGCAAAATGGACGACTTGACAAGAATAAAATTAAAAACAAATTGAAATTAATCCAATTCAGACTTCGCATTTTAACAGTCTGCAATCTCAGCTAAAATCTTTTAACTTGTTGCTAAGCCTTAATCAAGATTCATTGTGGTTTCTTCACCCGCTTCTCACTATGACGTCACGCGAAATAACTTTCAGTCTTCATTAAAACGTTTCAATAAAATATGCTTTTCAAATGATCTTGATTAACAGCGATTAATGCCGAGTGATTCTGATTCATAATACCGTCATAAGCTAATTGAATTAGACTTTGGAGTCAGTCTCTTATATTTATCCTTTTCAATAATATAAAATATTATTTAAAGTCGCATAATTAAAACAAATATAAATCTTACAATTATTATAATAAATAATCGAGACGTGCAGGAAAATTAAGAACAATGTAGCAAACGCACCGTAATTGAGGTGTGATGCTACTTTTGGGGCAGACTAATCTCTGGGTTAGTCCACAATACTCGGATTAAAAAACGATGCTTAGATCCAACGATATATGCAACAAATACAATGCACTCACGTGCCTGGTTGGCCGATGAATCTTCTTCATTTACACCCACCTTCTTTAACACCAGCTAGCTGAGTATAACGCCGTTTAGCACAGAACTGTTTTTTATATCAATAGGATCGATCACACGATGATAAAAAGGTTTTTTTGTGATACACATGCGATGCGTGTACGACTGCGGTTAGATAAGTGTCTACCCTCTAACTTTTTCATCTCGAAATCTCCCAGGCACAAAATGTATGACAGCTAATTAAGCTGCGTTTTGTCGCGACATACGTAGATCGAGCATCGATTATAATTATTAATAAAAGAAAACTATTTTGATGTTATGATGACGATACAACAGCATTTGCTAATAGAAAGTGCCAGAAACGACATTGAGAGAAGTATAGTTTTATCCACTCTTGATGTGAACAGACTGACATAGGAGCAAAGCATTCTAGCCAATTCTTTATCTGATGAGGCTCATGCTTTTTAATATCGTATTAAGTTTTTAAGAATTATGTTTAAAAGTCCCTTTTCAATTCAAGAATTTAAAAAAATATAATATATCATTTAGGGGAGGTTTGAATGGTTTACATTTTTTATTACGAAAAAAAAAATCGATCGAATGTTTTGAACTTCAAGCTCCTCTATGTCGGTATATGTTGTACATATATTAATATAATAAAACGTAGGTGGTAAGCAAGCGTTCGGCCCTCATCATAATAGGCCGTTACCGTAGAGCCTATATAAGTAGACGCTAGCAACAAACACGCGCATGACACACGCGTTACCAATCAACAGAAAGCGTTATGTTCACAGCTTAGGAGGTAAGTCCCCTTGCTTCTAGAACAATGCCTCCTTGATGAGGTCATGTGATCTGACGGCAGTGTATCTATTACACAAACCATTAATAATAAAATAACATAAGCTCAAAAATATTATAACTACGTAGTGTAGAGAACTCAGAATCAGAAGTGAAAAGGGAAAATGAAACAGTCAGCACATTTACAATCCATTTATTACCAATATCAATATAACAAAATTATCAAAACTGAGTAAAGTCGTACGAAGTTGGCTGCTAAACACAGACTGACTCCATGGCATTGACTTTTGACACGCCTACAGACGAGTATAATAGATGACAATAGACATCGATTAATCATTGATACAAGCCACTCAAGAAAATATAGACATTGAGTTACTTACGAAGTAATAGATTACATAGAAATAACCGTTTACCGTTATTCCGGTGTTAGAGGATTACTAAACAAAATTTGGGATTCTGGAGCTGCGGGGGGGTCGATATCGTAGTATGCGCGCGAGTTGTCTCTCTCTCTCTCTGGCTGTGTGTATGAGTGTGTGTGTGTGTATAACTGTAGTGTGTCATACATAGTACTCATTTTTGAGGGTTGTCACGAGCAGGACAGTGTTTTTATTTAGTAATTTAATCGGAAAAGAAAAGTGGTCTGAAAGGTTTCAAGCTTTCAAAGGTTGTAACGTAGCGGTGTGTATGAGTCCAATACATAAACAAACGGTATACGTCACTATAAATGTATATTACTTTAACAAGATAAAATAAACTTTCAAACCCGGGCTCAAACTTCAAAATAGCTCTATAATTTCGAACAAATAATAATTTTACATAGGCCATAGTAACTACAGCTCTACACAACACATTCTGCACCACACGTTTATTCAAATAAAGGTTTATAGACATTGCTTACACGAAATAAGCATTAACGTTACACAAATAGCAAAATAGGAGTGAAATTTGCCGGCAACATTTGCTATAACATGCCTATTCAAAATAAACCAACATTGAATAGGTACGCGATGCAAATTAAGTTAACTAATTGAAATGTAAATATAGGTTTCGTCGAGTATATTATTTTGGTGATTGTATTTTGATTGAGCTCGGTGGCGTAGTGGTTTGAGCGCTCCGGCTTCGATTACGAAAACAAAGCAACTTTCGCCATGGTTGATCCCGGGATGGGTCAACCAAAATTTCTAATCTTCGAGCTCATCCGTGCTTTGGAAGGCATGTTAAGCCGTTGGTCCAGGTTGTTGCTGCAACCTCTTTAACCCAACAATCCTCATTGGGCCACCGTGATAGTGCTATGACCCAAGATCCTCGTGTGTTTCTCCCATGTAGGAAGGCCTGTTCCCAGCAGTGGGACGTATATAGGCTGGTGATGATGACGATGATGATTCAATTAATTTGCACAAACATCGAGTAGATGTGTTGTAATGGATATGAGATTATAACTTGTTTCTTATTTTGTTTTCACATGATTCGGACGTTTTAAAATAGTACCGAGGTATATATTGAAATGTGCTTTAACTTATGATTTTGTAAAGAAATTGTCAAATTAATTTTAACAGCACTTAACCCTAATTAAATTTCGAGATGTATATTTCTAAATTCTAAACTCTTAAAACTGTTTCAAAAATGCCTCCTCTGGTCTAGACATAACGTCATACCTCAGGCCTCAGGCACAGATTAATAATAGTACCCCAGGGCTGTATTATGATTTTGGTAATATTGATAACCGATCCAGTCGTCAATGACCTTGTTTACCTAATAAGATTTTGTTAGGGTATTGATTAGGGTATTCCCTATGAGCAAATGTTTCTGTATGTTCGCTCCAAACAACAGTCGGCATAATCACTGTCAGTGCTAAGGTTTTTACTTAAGTTGACCAAGTTTTATTAGACATTTGTAGTATTTATGAGCAGACCTAGCTATACCTAGTTTCCATGAGCGAGTCAAAAGCAAAAAATATTCAGAGGACTTGACAATAATAAGAGTTTTGGAAAAGTCTTGATCGCGTGGATTTGGTGGTTGATTAAGATGTCAATAAGGACCAATATGCTATCTGTCAAATCATTTGTTTTGAACATCCAATTATTACTATTTAATTTAAAGTTAAAATCGTATCCAGTTTCAAATAAATGAAGAAAATGATTTTTTTAATCGTTTTCTTTCTTTATTTGTAATTGTTACATACAATAAAGAAGGCGTTTAAACGCATAAAATACATTAAAATGTGATAATAATCGTATTTTTTTAAGTTTTAAATCAAATATTACGTGTCCATAAACCTTTCACAATCAATAACATTTAATTTTGAATAACTATCTGTGCTTATGAAATATAAAAATATTTGGTAGTGTGGATATGACAAATATCACGGTGATAAATCAACAAAAAAACCTATCAGAAGTAAAATATACGCAATCAAACTGCGCATTCGACCGTCGAAATTGTATTTTCATTCGGTTTTCAGCTATTATCGATAGCGAAATACGTGGAATCACTCATGGTAACGTTATAAAAGAAGAGCTATTATTTTATTTTTCTTTTGAACTTAAATCGTCATTTGTTTATGGATTACATAAACATAAAAGTTTGAAGTCATTATTTAAAAAAGCGGGCAATCTAACGGTTTTTGAAATCATACTTTAGCATTTTTTTTCTTACTTATAAGGAGTGCCGGCAGGGAATATACGACGCTGTGCTATAAGGGAACGATGAACGAAAACATACTTTCTTTTTTATTTCGTCAAGTTAATTAAACTTGGCGAAGTAAAAAAGAAAGTAGGTATGTATAGCAGCATAAAACTTTTGTTTTCTATTTTGTTATTTTATAAATATGAAATATTTTTAGGTCGAAGACGTACCTATCCCACAGAATTGCGAGCCTCAAGTAGCAGTGGGCAGGCCACATTGCAAGGAGGACTGACGGCCGTTGAGGCGGAAAGGTCCTCGAGTGGCGGCCGCGTACCGGGAGACGCAGCGTTGGTAGGCCCCCCACAAGGTGGACCGATGATCTGGTGAGGGTCGCGGGAAGCCGATGGATGAGGGCAGCGCAAGACCAATCGGTTTGGAGATCCTTGGGGGAGGCCTATGTCCAGCATCTCTGCGGATATGATGATGATAATAAATATTTGAAACTTTTACTAACAATTTTAGGAACTCTCCTAATAATTAAAATAAAGAATAACTTTTTGACCTTGAAAATTTTGTTTTAGAAGTTCACTACCACTGTTGTTACTTTACAGTTAATATTAATTACGAAAAAGTTACATGTCTTAAGAAAAAGTCTCTGTTAATGCATAATTTAAATTTTGTGATACGATAATGATTTTAGGTATAAAATTAGTTGTGCTGAAGCGTTATAAATATAACATATTTCATTTAACCTTTATTAAAATTATTTATGTTCAAATAGATAATCATCAATTACGTTTACATTGAAATTGATACTTTTTGCCAAAAAAAGTAAAATAAATAACGGTGCAAATGACAACACAATTATAATTCTTTAGTAATCATAATGTATGTTTTAAAAGATAGGTTAAGCACCTTCGCCTTGCAAAAGATAACCGCAGCCAAATTTTTTTTTGAAAATTTTGAAAGGGTGGGTGACGCGGGTATAACGTCAGACAGGTTACGAGTTAGACACAAACATTTATAGGTATGGCAACCGATTACTTTATCCGTTAAACAATATGCTTTTTGCTGCCCTAGTTTATTTATTTATTCTTTATTGCACAAAAATATACAAATGACGGACTTCATGTTGTACAGTATTCTCTCCCAGTCGACCAGTAAGGTGGTAAAGATATATAATATCGGTGCGATGATAGCTTATGATTAACAAATAATAATAAAAACCTTTACTTCTATTCTATTCTTATCTTCTTCTTTCTATTCTGTTCTGTTCTATGTTATTCTTTCTTAAATTTTTCTTTAGTTACATAAAAAGATATTACTATGATGCAAAAACCTGTTAAATACGATAATTTTATACTTCAAACCTTATTCTTTCCCTCCTTTCCTTGTAGTGTTATGCTTTTATGGTGATAAAGTCCCCAGACTTGTCTTCTATGCTGTCAACATTACCATAGTTATAGGCTAAGGTAACCACTTAACATCAGGCAAGCCGTACCTTTGTTAACTATCCCTGTTTTTAAAGATAATAAAGTCAAGAATAAAAATATAAAACATTATTAGAAATTCTCAACGTCAATGTAGTTTTCTTAAGAAAAATGTGAATATTTCGAAGCCAAATATTGAGAGCCTCACAGTGGCGGCGTGACGCGCATCCATCAACGACAATGTCGAGCAACGGTTTACACTTTCAGAATTCGAATAGGTGGTCATGCTACATTTAACCTCTTTTCTTTTAAAACCTGCTTTGAGTTTATATACCTATAGGATATTTGGATATACTTTTAAGTTGACCATCCTTGTGAAGAAAATATTTAGAAAAAATAACTGAATCAATCAGCCACTATCATGTTGACTTACATGTTGTTTGATTATTTTGGTAATCACGATCACTGTTAGTATTTTGAATGTTAAACAAGCCTAATTACCTTATCTAATCTGTGCTATTACTAGCTTATTATTACTATCTAATCTGTGCTATTACTAGCTTATTATTACTATCTAATCTGTGCTATTACTAGCTTATTATTATTATTTTATCTGTGCTACGACATTTACTTAGCGCTTTTACTTCAAATGTGCATATCCCATCAATAAAATACTAGGATTTGTTGATTAAGAAAACCATCCCATCTGAAATTTTCTATAATAAGCTAATAACAAAATCATTCTGTTTTGTGTGTTATTAGCTTTCTAAAGAAAATTTCACATGGGATATCATAAATGATAGATGTGTATTGTGCGTAAATATGTGTGTGTTAATAAGGTACAAATGGCGGACTTAATTTCACTGGGCATTCTCTACCAGTAAGTAATATCAGTTTAATAAATATACGTTTCTTACTTCTCTTTTTTGCTTAGTAAACACTCAATAATCCATCGTCTCACATTTAAAGCGATTGCATAGTGTTCATGATGACATGATCTGAATTAATTTCAGCTAGCTTACGTTATGTTTGACTGATAGATAGCTCCCTTGCTTGCATGCAAACGACGTTTGATGTATGCATCATCCTATCATGTGCCAGCTCTGAGCTCAGTCAATGGGAATACAAATCATGGCATATAAACTGACTTTAGTAAATGAAATGAAAATAAATATATTTGCTCAACCCGTCAAGACATAAATGATTTTCAAATGTCATTGCTATGCCATGCCATGTCATGCCTTTCGGTGGGATAACGCCGCTTAAGGGGTAATAAAGCTAGAGTTAAGATGGTGAAAAAAACATAGTATTTTGTAAGAAATTAAAATAAGTAGATTTATCGAAACGCGTGGCTTAGTTGCAATTGGATTAATTATGATGACTGGTGCATTCGGGTGTTGTACACAGTGAAAAAAGTTTTGTCAAGTAATCAATAATTAGACAAAATGTATGAAAACGATGGCACAGGTAAAAATTACTAGTATTCCATTTTTAATATTGATTGTAGGATTAGATATTCTTTCTGCGCCTATTATAACTTCACTTTTATAAAAAAATAAAACTAAAACTATAGTCTTATAAATCTTCCTCTCTGTAAACAACACAAGTATATAAAAAATTAATAAAAATGCATGACAGTGAATATAAAATATGTATTAGAACGTTACTAAATAATGTGATAGTTTAAAGTGCCATAAATATAAATATTGTGATATTACAGTACCTATGCGTTGATTTCAATTGAACCACTAAAACGTCAATTAGTAAACGACGTAAGTGTAAACCGACGATTGCTAATCAATAATTAATATTGGAATGTTAACGTAAACAGTCCTTTTACGGCGGTAGTCAAAATCAACGCCTATTACGGTGGTATTAAAATTTTCATGTTTAATTCTTGTTTGGTTATCCAAATTATTATTTTAGTTTGGAGAGATATCGATAAAGCTAATAATGAATATGACTGAAAACTATCTCCTAAAAAATCATCTTAATCGGCTCAGGGGCTTAAGCATGAAAAGGAATAGTAGGCAGAGTTATATTCGCATTGATAATATCAGTATGTGTATCTCGGGTACGTATGAGATTAATGTCACACGACGCTTTTCTAAATTGAGTGTAATAAATAAAAAATACTTTCAACACCGTTGCTAGTAGTTACTTACCATGCGTACAGATAGAGGCTAGTTTTTTATATGGATCAAAATATACATATACCTTCACAAGTTTTACTAAGCTCTTCAAACAACCAAAAACGACATAAAAGAATATCGTATAAATAACTATAAAAAATATCAAGAAGGAGAAATCAAAGCGGCAGTTACTTAAAATTCGAAGTATCTTCGTTCGCTTCGGCTGTAGATTATTAGTAGATGCAGAGGAGACGCCGTATCAGGAAATGTATGGTAATTTCCAGGACGGATCCAATTCAGAGCGCGTGATGGACGAGGGCTGCGCCGACGGTAGAATTCGATGAATTAAAGTGATTCAGCTTGACGGGAATACCAAGCTTTAACTAAGTATGTTAGTATAGGTAAAACATTTGCGGTTTCTTGCGTTTGTAGGTGTAGGGTTGACAGAGAAAGCAATACCACCGCCTCAATTTTGTTTGTAAAGTAAGTAATTATATTTTTATGACGATTACCTATAATCGTTATTATTATTCGTCATTTCATATATACCAGGGGTGCCACATCAATACGACAATTAATTAAAACATGGGCTATATTAGTTCATAGAAATAGTTTGCCACTTTCAAAAACATCTAATTCATTTTATGATTTCATATCATTTCTATGAAATAATGCAGCCAATGATATAATATTTAATAAAAATGTCATGAAATTATCAAATGAAAAAGATGTTTTTGAAAGTGGCAAACCATTTCTGTAAACTAATATAGCCCATGTTTCAATTTATTGTCGTATTGACGGCACCACCCTGTATATCTCGAAAAATATTCTTACATACCTAGGAATCAAACCCACCAAATGTGAAAAAAGCTGCATTTTTTATTTCGAAAAAGGAAAATCATTAATAATAAACCATGCTCTGAAGTGAATTATATTTTTAACTTAAATGCTTTTGATTCAATCGACACAATCAACAAAAAGACTAATAGCTGTTTCGTGTAAAATAGTGAATATTAGACTTTGCACTTAGAGTTCTCCTCTTAACAATAACATCGGATTTATCGAGAAGATTAATAGTATAGAGTTGCGATATTTCTGAATGCATTAACATGGATGGATGTACCGTACCTTCCCAAGTTTCACTTAGAGTTGAAATAATCAGAGAACTCGGTGAATAAATCTAGTCAATTCGCCTTAATGGCGGGAGAGATGCTAAATCTGCTCACATACTGCACTCCATTATTCCTATTGAGGAGAAACGATTGCATTGAATCCAAAATTACATATTAATATCAAATTAGCACGCCATCTAATTGAATATCTCCGATCAATCACAATCGATATTTCGTATATTAATAAAAAAATGGTGTGAAACAGTATTACATTTTTTGAATGATATAACATACAAACAGTATCCAGTTGTTTTGATAGAATCAACTACCTAAAAGAGCTTGCTGACCTTGCAAAAAGTTATTTGAAAAATTCTACCTCTCCACAGCTCTATCTAAATAAATGAGTCAGCATTTTTTTCACACAGTTGTGTGTACGGTTTATGTAAAAGGGTTGCGGAGTCCTTCAATACCGGATGGGATGAGATATTGGTGAGGTCAGAGGAATAGACATAAAGGTAATCACTGAACGATCTAGATCGAAGATATTTGCTCAGAACTGAGTAATACACTATACTAGCATGTTCCCATGTCGTCTTGAGTGATACTATGAACTCTATAGTATTATTCTTAGACCTATGGTAAATTTCAAAATAAATAAATATTCAATGAAACAGCAGTAGTAGATATACTTAATTCTTTAAACACCCTTCATTATTATAGATTGCAATGTGAGATCAGGTATAGGCTATTCATATTCTGAAAATTCGTCATTCATTTACTTACCATCAAGTGAGATGAAGGCCAAGAGCTTTTTTTATACCACTAAGGTTACCATAGCCTACTTACCCTGTTAAGATAAAAGAAACGCTTAAAGTGTAAATAATAAAGATACAGATATTTTAGGCAACAGTACAAGTTTCACTGAGTCTATAGCAAGGGGTTGCTTTAGCGATTCTTTCATCATCTTTTACACTCACCACTCTTTAGATTTTCTCGTACACCACGGCGTTATCTTATTTCAATCCTCTTTCATATTGTTATTCTTTCATAACAATACTAGTAAACGTATGCCTGCAAACAGCCTAGTGATGAATGTGATTACGCCTTCACGAAGCCTCGTCTGAGATCCAAATGTCGAGACGATCGCAAGGGACGGACTGTGTAGAAACCGACTAATACAGGCGCATTCTAGACTGTCTCCTCAAATTATCTAAGCACTTCGAAGTACTTACATTGAATCGGCACAAGAAACCTTTCAACATAATTCCAGATCATTTGAAATTGTCACTAAAGAAAAAAGCTTGAAGACAATAAGATGCTACATCTTTTTATTCGGAATAGTTGAAGAAATTTGTAAGAATTCAATTGGATTTAATAGAAAAGACCTATTGTTTATTAACAAATTGGCATTTGTCAAGAGAAAATGAGTCTTTATTACTGTGATATTATCTGAAGAATTTATATACCTATTAGGTTTTGAATTGGTAGATATACTTGTCTTTCAAACAAAAAATATTTTGAAAATTAAAAAAAATCTTGCACATTCCGTTCCTTTATGGAAAATTTATAGGAACGTAAAGGGTTTTAAATTAACGCTGAATATCTTTATGTAAATATAAGCTTTGTCACCATCATCATTATCATCATCATCACCGTATACTGTTGGGCACAGGCTTTTCTACATGGGAGAAACACACGAGGAGCTTCGTAACAGGAGCTTTTATAATAGATTTATCCAGAGAATAACGTTGACAAATTGACAGTTTCTCTATAGAAAATCTGTCAAAATGTTAAAATTATTCTCCATAATATAATATCATAAAAAATGTCTGTAGATTGAAAATTCCGCCCTAGAAATACTAATGTGGCCGTTCCTTCTTCTGCCCTCTCTGCAGGGCTCTTTAACTCTTTCAGCACAGGGCTCATTAAAATTGCTCGGTATGGAGATATTCCATACTAAATGGAAACCGTGATCAAAACAGCCTCACGGAAGCTCGATGCCCTGAACAAGGTGCGTCGATTTTTTACGCCTGACCAACTATGCCTGCTTCACAAAACTCAGGTCCGGTCTTGCGTGGAATATTGCTCGCCCTTGTGGGATCGCTCCGCCAAGTACCTCCTCGAGGCCATGGGGGCGGGTGGCGGCGGCGGCGGCATCTCGACGGCCACTGCACGGTCACGACGAGCGACGCGCTGCGAGGCCGATATCCAGACAGCGTGCATTGGTTGCCGGGGCACCGCCGCCAGTTCCCATGGCCAGGCCGTAATTCTGTATACATCTTCAATCACTTTCTTTTGTACAGGGATCGACGGTCCGTGTCTCCCGAAGCGAATACGCTTACAGCCCTAGCGCCGAAGAACCTTACCAAGGGTACCTTACCCTTTGGTTTTGGCGACCCATCTCCCGCTGCAGCGTACTGCATTAGCTCTAAGCAAAGCAGGAGATGGGAAACCCTCCTAGACACATAGTAGCATTAGTAACAACCAAACCAAAGCAAACCATATTCTACTTATAGCGAATAAATTGATAATAAAAAATAAAAATAAAAGTACCTTCTCGATGCACTGGAAAGATTGCGTCGTGGTGTTAGTATCATTGGCGATGTAGAGATCTTGAGCCTCTGGAATTGCGTCGAGACATTGCATCGCTTAGCGCGTTTTATCGCCTATAACACGAAGAGTGTTCTGAAGAGCTTATCGTCCTTATCCAACCTACCCCCTTCCTGCTCCGGAGCAGGCGTGCCGCTCTTCGGAGCCATTAATTCACAACATCACGCACAAAGGAATTCTTTGTCTTCCTTCTAGAACTTGGAATTCTTTGCCAGCACATGTGTTCCCTCCTTCCTATAACATGGGCTCCTTTAAGAGAGGAGAGGCGGCTAGAGAAGTGTCTAAACTATACCAGCTGTCTTCGCATATGGACTCTTCTTACCGCTTCATGTCAGGTGGTCTTGGGTCAATTGCCGTACTTCGTAGGTATAAAAAAAACTTAACCCTCTTAAATTGGGGTGTAAATATAATTATTACACACCTGCGGGGCGGCCGCCTAACTTTATTGGTATAAACTTAATTATGCCTCATGTCACACTGAATTCAATTATGACATGCACACGTCAGTAATAGACTCCGATTGTACATACACTGGCAATTTTTTTTGTGTGCAGTTAGTTTTCGTTCAGATAAATACAGCCGAAATTTTATTTTTTATGCTCATTTTTCATCAAAATATCCATGTTACAAGTTTATTTTGAAAATAAATCCGAGGTGTTTTTTAGTTTCCACGAACATCTGTTTCAATTTGGAACACGAATTGATTCACAGGAAAATTTCCGTAATTAGGCCGACCTTTCGACTCATTCATACACTAATTGAGCGAGGGTTGACCTCAGATTCAATCATAATGTCTTGGATTCAATACGAAGCCTCTACGTGGCATTTTCTTCCTTTTATTGAAGCCAAGTTCACGTAAATTACACTTGAAAACCTCTAAAATTATCTTAAACTAGTGGAAGCTCACAGCTCCGCCCGCGTGGGATCAATGCGTGATGCCCGAGCAAAATGTCCATAGCGTCTTTTCCATAGTTTTTTTTTTATATTCTAGTATGGCTTCCAAAAAGTTTTACTGTTCTTTATTTACCAACATTATAAGATATATAGCATTACTATAGAAATCTTGAAAATTCTACTTGGAAACAGACTGTATTTTTTTAGTATTGTGTTATCGAATTTGCTCCCTGGTCTTTCTTTCATGCGGTCGTTTTTGTTCAGCGGACATCATAGTTTGAGAACTAAATGCCTGTAAGTATCTACCTTTACATTACAAAAATTTGAACCGCCTCTGTGGTCTAGTGGTTGAGACCACCTGCTTGAGATCTAGAGGTCCGGGGTTCGATTCCTATGGGGGCAGATTTTCTGCTTGGTTTGGTTGGTGGTAGGGCTTTTCTAAGTCCGCCTGGCTAGCTACCACCATCTAACCTAAGTCTGCCGCCATAACAATAATGTTAACAGCATTGTTGTGTTCCGGCAGTTAGAGATAAGATAGCCAGTTCCTCTGTGGTTGAGGAATCCGGGTGCAACTCGCTTCCATCGTCGGCCTTATCTTCACTTACCACCAGGTGAGATAAAGGCCAAGAGTTACCCCGTTAAGGTTTTAAAAAAATGCAGTAAGAATAATCGCAGGTACCTATACGGACTTTCTAAACATTGTTATTTTATGTATCTGAAGAAATATAAGGCATTCAAGTAGCGAAATATATAAATAGAAAGTAGTACATTAAAAATAGTATTAGTAATGAATAAACCGCACAAAAAATAATAAACTAAAATTGTGTTAGTGTAATTTTTGTGGAGCGGGCGAAGCTGTTACTATTGACAAAAAGAGTGTCCTCCATTCCTTGAATATTTTAGCAAAACCTATATTATTCGTCATATTTTAGCTTGTAATTTCCCTGGGCGCACTCCAAGAACTACAAAAGTAAGGTGAGTACATTGTATAACTTTTTATATTATTTACTGGTTCCTGGCTTCTTCTATAAATTCATTGCTGGCACAAAACATTCAAAGGCACAAGTTATAGTGGCAATATAACTTCATACCTATTAAGAACGTTTTGATTTACTAAAAATCTGTGACGTAAGCAACTGAAAAGTCTTATTTATTTTTATCTTTGTCCGTTTAAGGACATTTCTGCAAATTGCAAACAAAGAAATAAATTTTGTTAAATTTATAAATTTACTGTCTCTACCTCAACATCACGCACAAAGAAATATACCTCCAACTCTTACTCATAGAGACATTCTATTTTATTAACAACAAATGTGGTAAAATAAGGTTTGATTTCGAGTTCGTACGAACAAAATTAGCGCGAACTAGCGAGGTTGGTGGTTAGTTGTAATACCAGATAAATAGTACTTATGCGTTGCCTATAGAAATCAGGAAGTATTTGCGCATGGACAAAATGAACTATAAACTTTTGTAATTTAAGCATGAAAAATTAATATCATAAAATACTTTGTACAAGTTTTATTTTATTTACAATAATAATGTTTGTCTAAAATTTATATGAAGTGAAACCACAAATTATTCACTTTTAAGAAATATTATTGTCAAGCTAGCTATACCTCTATAGTTTTTCCATTTTGGATATTAAAAACCAATAACTGTATCCCAATGTGGTTTATGGTGTGGTGGTTTCTGTGTTTTGTGGTTAATTTTACTGCCTCTGTGGTCTAGTGGTTGAGACCACCAGTCTTAGATCTAGAGGTCCGGGGTTCGATTCCCGTGGGAGCAGTAATTTTCTGCTTGGTTTGGTTGTTGGTAGGGCATTTCTAAGTCCGCCTGGCTAGCTACCACCATCTGACCTAAGTCTGCCGCCATAACAATAATGTTAACCGAATTGTTGTGTTCCGGCAGTTAGAGGTGAGATAGCCAGTTTCTCTGTGGTTGAGGAATCCGGGCGTAACTCGCTTCCATCGTCGGCCATATCTTCACTTACCATCAGGTGAGATGAAGGCCAAGAGTTACCTCGTTAAGATAAAAAAAAATGGTGGTGGTCTATGAAACAAAATAACTCATATATTATGTCGCTTTCCTTCTATCTATGTAAACACTGCCTAATGAAGTCCAAGTAAGATAATGATCTTTGGACGTATAGCATGGGGGAGATTTTCGAATTGCTTTTCCCTTCGACGTGTAGTAATAAATATTTGATGAGCTAGGTACTTTATATTATATGTATATCCTAGATGAAGTTGATACGTATCTGCTATCTGTAAAAGGGAATAGCTTATTACGTAGAATGACCACTATCTTATAGACCGTATTGTACGATAACACAAATGAAAAAGATAGCACGTGTTTCTTGTCTTCAGAGAATTTAATTAAAAAAAATTAACACTATCGTCAATTAATGTAGAATCATATTTTTGGCTTCAATCTAGACAATATGCTTCTACTTCGATACTATCAGGTACCCGATCATTTATTGATATGGTTGTATGCCTTGTTGACTAATATAATAATCAATACTAAAATTTATCTAACGTATGATTGTACAAGTATCTAGACGCATGTAGTAGAAAAAAGCTATCAGTGATTTACTCGTCAGTCTTCAGCTGCCTGAAAAAAAAATGTTGCCTTCTGATTGAACCCGGGCTTTACGAATGTAATCATTTCTAAGAATTTCCGATTGGCGTGTTTGGGAATCTTATTAAAACTTTGTAAGGATTTGTGTCTTGTTAGTTTAGCTGTAACGAACTTAAATACAAAATAACAAAATCTTGTAAATAAAAAAGGTAAGTTTAATAAAGTTGCTGGGGAAAATGCTATGGTGGGGCTCGGCAGAAACTTTAGTTCAAGCAATTAAAACGTAACATTGAGCCCACCGCTCAAATACACGAGCAACGTAGGTAATTATACTTCGAAATTGCATTTTCATGCCAGTAATTATCTTTTCAACTTTGGGACATTAGCAAACACTAACTCTAGGCAACCAAGGCTAAATTACAATAGCCCAACTTCATTAACTATAATGGGGCCACCAAATATTGGTATATAGATGGACATTTTAATTAATAGTATCAAAAAATATATTCGTAAATTTAAGAAAACCTATAATTTCGATTGGGGAAGGACGTCCACATGTGTAGTCAAACAACATTACCTTTAATTATTCCAGCGGTGAGTAAAGTCGCCCGTTCAACGGAAAGACGTGTTACGGTGTGTGTTTGGGAGTGACGGGATCTGTCAACATAATGCCCGCTCTCGATGTTTTACAGGGTAAGCAACGCTTGAGTAGCCCCTTACCATTAGGTAGCTCGTCACACTGGAAACTTGTTTGATTTAAAAAGCTATATTCTTCGCACAGCATTTAATTTACGTATTACTTTTGAAAATTCACAAATAATTTTCCACTAATACTCATACTCTTTTATTTGAGTCGTTTAGAGTAATCGCGAGAAGGAGGTCTGTTGTTTAAGCTTTATTCTAAAATCTACCGGCAGGCAAGAGCCTGGTCCTGAGTTGGGCAGCGATTATGCTTATGGAGCATAGACTAACTGATATTTAATAATTGTAAAACTCGAGTTTTTATACAGTAATAATGTTTCTGATTACAAAAATTAAGTCTATGAATTTGGTTACAACCGATTGTCCTTACGTCAGAAATATTAATGTAGTAGTAGTATAAGGGGTGTGACAGTAAGCTCACTTGCCATCCCTGTTTAGAAAACATTTATCTTGCTAAATGTTTTCTAAACAGGGATGAAAAAAAGAGAAAACGAGAAAATTATGAATTCCTTTTGATCTCAATGTCAATGCTTTAACAAATGTAGATATCGCAATTTGCCCACGGTACAGCACAGGTACGTCGGCTTGGCAGCCATGGCCGCGGAAATGTATGTAAATCTTATCTTCCTTTCAAGCCGACGACGCCAGCGTAACAATTCAGATACGTTTTTGTTCTTTTAATTGCCAATGAAGAATACGTTTTCAGTATTCAATGGTTTTTATGAAGCATATGGATGACCTAATTTATTTTAAAAGATGAAGACTGTTTTATACAAAGCACGGCAAATGACTCAACACCACCTGATGTGAAGCGGTAAGAAGAGTCCATATGCGAAAACGGCTACGGCTGGTGCAGCTTAAAAATACTTTACCCGGCCGGCCTAAAAGGTGCCTTTTCACGCCTCTTTTGAAGGACCACATTTTAAAGGAAGGAGGGTACACATATGCTAGCAAAGATTTTCAAGCTTTGGTAATACGACAGCGAAACGAGTTACTAAATTGCTTTGTGCGTGATATTGAGGTGGAGGTCAACTAGGTGGTAGACCCGTATGTAGGGTCGTCTGGGCAGGTACCACCGCCTTTCTTATTTCAGCCGTGAAACAGTTCGCTGTGTTTCGGATTGAAGGGAAAGGTAGCCAGTGCAATTACTGGGCATGGACGGCATTTCATCTTAGGCTCCAGGATGACAACGCACCTGCAATATCAAGTGACTTTTCCTTGTTATTGCAGGTGTCTATAGGCGGCGGTAACCGCTTACCATCAGGTGGGCCGTCAGCTTGTTTGTCATCCAGTTGTATAAAAAAAAAAAATGTCACTCCGAACACTGGCACGCGTGCTCCTGTGTAGGAAGCCAGTTCCCGTCACTTAATTATTTTGATGAGACATTGTAGTATTTACAATGTAATTTACGGTGTAAGCGGGAAGATGTCGAGAACAAGAAATAAGTCTTCATGTTACAATACAACGTCTCATCAAAATAATTAAGTGACGTGAACTGGCCTGATGTTAAACATTACATCACTTGGCTGTAGGTAAATGTCTGTTCTGCTGACATCTAATACTAATAAATGATCTTGGTATTATTTAGTTCGTTACTGCCTAAGAAAAGAGGTACTAGATAAAGGTCTTAATTAATAGTATATAGATTAGTATTACCATACACCTATCTTGTTGAGTTAAATAATTAGTATCCGAAATGAAATGAAAACCACAACCATCCTACTTAGTTCAAAGGCAAAGTTCTTGGTACGAAGGCCCTTGCAACTTGCGAATCGTAACTAGTACTGCATGAAACATGGGGTTCTTAATTTACCTCCTCGTCCTCGTACTAAGTAGGTAAGTATTGCTTAAATGTTAGCAAAGTATTTTTTTTTGTTTTAATGTATATTGTATATGCGTACTTCTTATGTTTCTAGTAAGACAAAACCTAATAGCTGTAGGTATAATAACTACGCGAGCGTCCTATGAAGTTTCAGAACACTACCAAAGTTGCACTACAATCTGATCAATAAACTTAGTTTCGGAGAGCATAACTTAATTGCAAACATTAATTCTTATAGATTTAAAAAATATGTTTTTTCACATGAATATCATTTTATTCGCATTTAATCATTTTTACGTACCTACTAATATGATTACTTAATTAATCTACGTTTCAGTAATATTTATTCATTGAAAAAGCCTCAGAAATGTATTCACTCACAGACCTTACGAGAGGAATTTTATTAATGATTCATTAAATATTTCTCAGAATTTATACCTCGCAGTAATTAATTTCAGATACATGATTCATTTGACAGGATCAGGATATTAATATTCGAGTTATGCTACTTACGTTCATATACCTATACTGTGTCAATTAAATGGGTGCGCTATCTGTACTGGAATATATAAAATTCCATTACTGTAAAACTATTTTTTTACTTATCATAATAAGGAAATGTTTAATCTGCGCTGTTCTATTATTTCTCTGAATAAGCTATTTTATTATGTTTATTATATCTATTAGGTGCGTTAAAGTTAAAGCAAAGTAATAAGGTTTAAAAATTAATAAGGTACAAAATAATGGCCATCCAAATTATTAAATCTACAAAAAATATTTAATTAGTAATTCTATCTATGCGTTGTTATAATTCTGTTGATTATGTCAGATTGCAATCCATATTAAATACGTAACAATGTTTGTATAGTAAAGCAAAGTTAAGTTTCTACTTTTAAAAGTGCATAACTCATCAGAAAAGCAATAAATTTTGGTCGGTAGTAGGCTTCTTTCTATGTCCGTCTGGCTAGGTACCTGCCACCATTTTACCCAGGTCTACCTACCTAATTTTATCAGCAGTTTTCTACTCCGGAAATAAGACGTAAGATAGCCAGTTCCTCTGCAGGTGTAGCTCGCTTCCTCGTCGTCACTTACCACCAGGCAATAGCTACTCATTAGGAATTTTAAAAACGGTTTATGAGCTGTCAAAATTTATCACTTACTTCTCCTAATAACTACACTTTCTTGGTTTTGATCTACGAGAGTAAACTAAATATTATTAAAACTAATTTAAATGAAGTGTAATTCGAAATAAAACCAATTTACCGGATTTAACTTGCGTTTAATTAGATGTTACTTTAATACACTTGATGTTTCAATTACTTTACAGCGATCGAGGTGACAGGAAGAGTCAACGGCAGTCACAATCTAACTTGTATATCCTCGTCAAAAACACCGCTTCATTCCTAGAATGTTACGTGAGGCTATTGAAATCAAAAAACATTCTAATTTCAATAGAGAAGATGGTTGGAGTGTACTAATAACATGGGATCCCATGCGAATAATAAAGTCCCAATCCCGTCCTCACACTGTCCGACAAACTGAAACAAAGTGACGGTAGATAACTTTTGAACTTATTTTAATAAGTTGACGAACAGCTTTCCCGTGACCTCGATCGCTATAAAGTAATCGAAACGTCGGGTGTATAATAATAACGTGACATCTACTTAAACGCGCGCTAGCGAAAATATAAGATTTTACTTGAGATTTCGAATACAGTAAACTGAAGTAGGAGTTTCAGGAAATGCATTTCAGTAACAGGACACCAGCAGCAATGACAAGGCGGCGCAGCGTCACGAATCAACCTATCAGCAGCAAAGTACGTCTGATAGGTACCCACCGTTCTCCAAACCTAGATGGAGTGGTTGCGTACACAAATTAAGATCTGATCACAAGCAATTAGATGAAAATACTTGTTCTAAATTGCCCTTCAAGAAATTGTATTCAATCAAAAGTATAAAACGCTCCGACATTTAAACTAAAATGCCTCTCACCCGCTAATATTAATTACACTACTAACAACAAAGGCCGCGTTTCACACCATATCCTTCTCACTCTATGGGAGATATAATAATAATTCAAGGCTAATTAAGTCTTGAGAGGCTGTTACGGAAACCAAGCAAGTGGAAGGTGGTAATTACACCTCTTGCTCACTGTGTCATTAAAATTTCACATTCTCCGACGTAGAACGACTCATTAGTCAAGCTCGTTGATACATGCTAATTCTATTCGGTGCTACTTAATGATTAAATTTACGCTAATGTGCTCAAAAGCTTCGTATGGCAGCTTTGTTTAAAGGGAGGTAACACACGTATTATAAATGTGAAGGCAACTCTGTCTGCTGCATTTTCATTCCTAGGCCGTTGAAGCGATTCAGATGAAATTTGACATGAAGATAGAATCTTAGAAAGGAAACAGGCTAACTTTTTGCATGATGGCTGACATACACGCGGGCGGAGACGCGAACGGATAATACCAACAAATGGAATAAGCATTGTGGTTTTTTAAAATGCGAGACTGTTTTTTGAAAACGGAATTCCTTTTAAAAAATGTTATTTCACAAAGATTGTCATCAAAATAAATGTTTTACTCGTATTTGTTTTAAAACAAATATTCATGAAATGATTTGAGGAGTATGAATAAAATTATTCATTTCAAACATTTTGAAGCACAAAATCCTAGCCGCCAAAGCGCATTATCTCGTAACTCGTCCATATTCCGCATTAAAATATTCATTTTGACCTTTTTCTCGGGTCTGTCGCGTAATTAATCTGGCACTCCATTTAAATTTAATATCACTTTTTAACGTTACCTGAAACTGAAACGATATTTAAACGTCTTCTGATTCCAGAAAGCTAATTAACCTTTTCTATTAACAAATTAATTTAAGATCTAAAAAAAGTAAGCATTTAATATACAGGCTGGTGCCGTCAATTCGACAATAAATTAAAACATGGGTTATATTAGTTCATAGAAATGGTTTGCTACTTTCAAAAACATCTTATTCATTTGATAATTTCATGACATTTGTATGAAATAATACAACGTTGGCTGCATTATTTAATACAAATGTCATGAAATTATCTAATGAATACGATATTTTTGAAAGTGGCAAACCATTTTTATGAACTAATATTACCCATGTTTAATTTTATTGTCGCATTGACGGCACCAACCTGTATATTGACATAAAATAGAACGGGCTGTTATTTTAATTATTAACTCTTTGATATTTCTATACTGCCATAATAACACTTTCCAATGCCAGCTCTCTAAATTATCTACTTGAATAATTATTTATTTATTTAATCTTTATTGCACAAACAAGTGTACAAATGGCGAACTTCGCGCTTTATGGCATTCTCTACCAGTTAACCACCCCTGGTTTATATATATTTAGCTATTTTAACTTTGTTTAAGTTTATTTTGTTGACAGTAATATTTTTTCTGTACAGCACACAACACTATAAGTAATCAATAATTGGCAAAACCAGTGATTCCATATGGAGGGTTTTGGTTCCTGGCCTGTAAGTACAGGAAGAAAGAGTTTAAATCTGCACAATGCTCAATATTCTTACTTATTTACTGCAGAAATACTTACTTATCATTATTTATTTACAAGTTTATTGTACAACAAGTACATATAATTTCTTTTTAGTCTATTATTGAACTTTACTGCCTGAAATCTCTTCCAGGCAACCTCAGGATGTAAAGGATTTGTGTAAACCTTAAATAATAGCATAATCTGAAGTTGTCCGTAACACTGAAATAGTTTAAGTACTTGAAAACAATTGCTTCTGCTTTTATGCAATTATAGCTACACTTGTTACTCTGATCTACAAACAAGAGAAAGAAAGAGTCAATGCTTAAAGCATGAAAAGGCGCTTCAGTTGCTTAGTCACGTTTACAACTCACGCTCTAATAAATCCGAAAGTGTCGCAAACCAACTACTACGAAGAAATTTATATTCTGTCACAACGTTGCCTTAAAATCGTAACGAGGCACAGACTCCGGACAAATTTGAGAGAGGAACGCACCCAGGTAAAACATTGCGTCCATTAACTGAATGAGATCCTGCAAAATTAGGCCGATCGAACTGCCTCCCAGACGAATTATCCAGACTCGATTTTCCCGATTCGTAAATTCCGACACCAAAAGTGCTCCTCTCAAAGAATTCCGGCAGCATTTCCGTACCCAATACTGATGTAATTTGTGTGAAGCAACTAAGTTAACTTTGTCGAGAATTAATGGCCCGCGATCCTCTAATGTCGGCTAAATTCGACAATTTTCTTTTCTGAATACGCGCTTTCTGCTCGTTAGTACTTTTTTTAGGGTAATTGTGAAAGTTTTCGAAGAACCATGTTTCGAATAATCTGTGAGGTAAAATACAATGCGCATAGCACACCATCATTGCAGATGGCGCTGTGTGTCATGTAAGTTATCAGATGGTTGAAAGTTTCTTGTAATGTGATGACTGATGATTGATGGGAGTACTTTAATCCAAAATTATGCATCATTTCAAATTTAAATTAATTTAGATAAATACTTTTGGTCTTTATATGACGGTGACGTTATGCTTGTAGTCATACTTAACCATGGATTAAATAAAACACTGGGATCCAAGTGGAGGCATGCGGTACCTACTACTGGTGCCGCACAATCGGATCCAAGTGACTGTCCCGAATATTTTGTTTGGCTTATTACTTGCTAGTACCTCTGGCAAACGCGCGTCGTTTTATATGCAAACATTGACATGTAATGGAACTTTTAAAAATAAACCAGGTAACACCTGTGTGTGTGCCGCGTTCACGCGCTTATTCCGCGGATCCGCACACTCGGGTCCGAGATGCGGTACGGTACGCTTGTATAACCTGTGTTGCGGTGCGACTGTTTTTTTTACTTAAAAAGATCTGTTGCGCTGTGGCATGTGTAACTTTTTGTATTATAAACACTATTTAAATCATTTTGTCAGATTTTTTATACAGGTAGTCTGTGGAGCAGCTTTACTCAGAGAGCCTACAGTGACCTGCGCATCCAGTATAATAATACATTCAGGGTGTTGTTTGGGCTACCGTGGCGCTGCAGTGCTTCTGGTATGTTTGCAGATGCTTGCATAAAAGACTTCTATGCTTTAATGCGTAAAAAGTCTGCTTCGCTTGTGCATAGAGTGCGGGGAAGTTTAAACAGCATCCTTAGGATGATTGATGACAGGGCTGACTCTCCTTTGATTGAAAGATTCATCAAACTTCAAGTCTTACCGAACAGCGGTTTGATGAGTGTTTCAGGTGGCTGATAGGCAGATGTCCACTGCTGCTAAAATTTCTATTGTTTTCTATCTATGTATTTTTCAATTATAATTTTAATTTTAATGTATAAGACTAATATAGGGTTTAAGCTAATTTGATTGTTACTAACATCTATGGACTACATTGTCTGATAATAAACATTTTTTTTTTTTTTTTTTATAAAAGGTTTTTAAAACATTTTATTGTATTAATGACGAACTGAATCGAGACGAGGCGGGGAGGGGTGAGCGGCTGAGCGGCGCCGGAGTGGCACCGCTCAGTTTTTTGTAACGCAGCGTTATGAAGGATTTATGCTTGATAGGTCGCTGCGGCGCCGCGGTGCCGCCGTAGAACGTTACGACATCGCACTGCCTGTGTGGTCGCCAATGCGGTGAAATGGCTTGCGGTGCGTTGCCGCACCGCCCGTGTGGTTTGGCCCTAATGCAGTAGTTAATGGTTGTTATACTGTTGTTTTTTTTGTGTAGTAACAATACAAATATAAATTTTACTGATATTTTTTAATTTTCATTAGTAGACAATCAATTTACAAAACATTTTATTAGTGCACTCTGATTTATTGCTTCACAGAACCCTACTCGCCTATTACTCGGTTCCGAGTGTTTGGCTTTACAGCGCCGACCACTTGTTATACGAGTATCCCCCTTATTTAAGAGAAGTATACAAATATTAGTATTAATTTATATTTCATGAATAACACATTATAACACACATCCTATAAAATCGACATTCTCAAAAAATAATAGTTTGGCACCTTGCGGTATTTGAAAATTGAACCATTCGCAGTGAATGTGTTATTTTTCTAGTTTATTTCAATTTAATGCATCTTCATTATATTTATGCTGCTAATTATTGCTATTAAAAGATAGACAAATGTACCTGGTAATAGTATAGGGGAAAGTGGGATAATTTCTGACGAGGGATAACACCGGACAAACCCGTTTACATCATGACAATCATGTTCAATGCCAAACACTAGATACATTTGGGTGGATAATCACACATATCAAAGCAGAAATAGGTTATCAAGTATTATTCCTGAATAAGGGAAATTACTCCACTCTCTCCTAACTCGCAGTGTAACTTCATTATTATTCCCTTTGCTTTACCAACCCATGTTGTCTGTTTGTACACATCCTACTTACACACATAATCTTACTAAGAAATAAGCAGTCTCAACTTTAATCCCTTACCATCTCCTGGACAATAGAAATCCTATTGTGTTTGACTTGTGGGTCCTTCACTAATTAAGACTGGTAAGTTCATTATATAATCTGGAAAGGAAAGCTTACAAAGTAACCAAACCATTTTACTTCAGTGAAAAGCGCCCCAATTACTACCTTAAGTTATAGAATCAACTCTTTGCATTTTAGAACCAAACTGAACGAAGTTGCCGGAAGTTTCAGCGGGAGTGTTTTCTTACAAACAAGGAAATGGCAGCGCTGTGATGAGGAAACCGGATATCGGGTTAAACTGCTACAAACGAAGGAACCTGTACGCGGTTTTATTTACTTCTTTGATTGGGCCAGCTTCTATATTGATTATGGTTCAATGATTATAGCTCGATGTAATAATAAACTGAACTGATAGAATAGAAATAAAATGTAGACTCACTGCCATATTCCTATAGAGATGGCGTGGCCTCAGCAATAGAATATATATGTATATTGTGTTCTATTTATTGGGTATCTATCTACTGCCTAAAAAACGTTGATTGAAAAAAATGTGCGAGTGGCTTTTGTGCAATATAAGAAGTGAGAGAGTCATCTAAGCATCTATCATCATATCAGCCTATGTAATCCACTGCTGAAGAAAGACTTCGCCCACCGATTTCTAAATGTGTTATGTGCCCACTGCCACGGCAACTGACAAGCATATGAGCTATGTCATTGACTTTGGTTCTCTTACGGATGTCCTCCTTTCTGATTCTATTTCGCAAGGTAACACCTAACGTAGCTAGTTACATAACTCATTGAGCAGCTGCAAACTTCTACAGAGACATACATTTATTCGAAAGCAAAGTGGTTTCAGTTCAATTAGCTATAAATTTGATATAATAAAATTGTAAGCGACGGCGAGGGCTATCATGAAAACCAGGATATAAAACGATTAAATTAGTGTTTGATTCGGTAAATCATAAAATAAAAGTGACGTAAAGCAAAGAGACAAGAACACAAGACAATTGACAGTAGTTATTTAAAAGATATAAAACAGTAATGAGGTCGGTTTGCAACATGAGAACTGAACTGAACTTTATTCAAAATATTGAAAATCAAAATAAGAATAATCACCTCTGGTGCCTATATTTAACCGAAAAGGATTTGAAGTTAATCATAAATGTCATAATTATTATATATTGCAATAATTCATTTTTGTAAAAAAAAACACATCAATCAACAAAATTAATTATAATAATTTCTACTGTAAATTATTTTACAGATGCAGAAAGTTATAATACCGTTCTTAAAATAGCATCATTTCATTTAAATCTAATTGAATTAAAGGAGTTTCAAACTGAAAATTAAACACGAAAAGTTAGATCAAAAACTATGCAACTAATTTAATTAGGAACATACGCTGCAACATGATTTATGTTCGTTTTAAAAATAATGTTTCGCTTTGATACCGTAGTTTTAAACGAAACAGCTTTAATGTTTTGAAATGATGATTTGAAATATTCGTTATTTTCTTTATTTCAATCGACTTTGATAAATCATTGCAACTACCGATACCACAGAATAACTCCGATTCTGGATATAATCTAACAATACAAAACAAATTAAACCAAAAGAAAGAAATATTTTATTATTATTTAAGTCATCAGTCGTCAGTTATCATCATCGTCATGCGTTCTTCTTCGAACATAGGCCTCCGCTCTAAATTTCCATTCCTGCCTTTTTGCTGCCACACGCATCCAGTTGACTCCATCTTGCTTCAGGCGGTCGCCTTCTGCAGCGAGTATAAGCGCGGGGTTGCCTTCCATTTCTAATAATCTATCAACTGTGGATAGTGTCTGTATGTTATATGTGGCGATGCAACGTGGTTTACGGTAGTTGCTTAACTCCCAGTAGTTTACCCCTGCCCCGTCTCATCTGACTTCTGCTCAGATCAGGGAGACAGAGGGCGCTGGGAACTCGGGGTCGATTCTTAGATTTGTCATTATGTTTTATTTGAGAAGGAATTTTTATCCATCGACCACGCCAGCAACAGCGGGCTTGTGCTTGCAGTACTGCAACTGTAGATCTTTACACTCAACGGCCATTATCCTCCCCGTGAGGCTTGCCCGTTGAGCAGCTACCAGAGGTAACTTGCCAGCTGCTGGCAGCCTCCCTCTGGTATAGCCTAGTGCTTTTCTGATGGCGGTGCTAACTTGCCATGTTACTTGTTTAAGTTCGTCTGCGGTATTAACAGTTTTTCTTGAGAATGCCGATGCCACTCTCACCCTGGTAACCCTACCGCCTCGGTCCGGGACTGCTTATTAGGACTGGCTTTCAATATAAGATAAGATAAGATAAGATAAGATAAGATATTTATTTATTTTCCTCTTCACAATAGGATCTTATGAAATATGATTGCTTAAGATAATTACAATTGATCTTAGGAATGATCCCAAAGTGAGAGAGGCTGGTGCCTGAGATAGGTTTAAGAAAAAAAACCTGTGTTACAGGTCACCAGGCCTGCCCCCGCAGTAGAATGCTGTTTTAAATAGGTAGTTGAGGAACTTAAAGTAATTTTTAACAATAATTGTAAATTAATATTAACTGAAAACTAAAAAATAATAATAAATATATATAATTTTCAGTGTGACTGCAGATAGTGGTGTGCGTGACTGTAATAAAAGAAGTTTTGTATGTATCCATGTCCATGCGTGTAAATAAACTCGTACGTATTTTCCTAGGTAAAAATATTATGTATGGGTTATTATGTCAAAAGCACTCTAGAGTGGAAAGGTTGCTCCGATGATATAAACATTAATTTAATCTAGTTTGAAGAAATGTTAAACTTTACTGAATTAGATAATTAATTATGCTTTGTTTTAATATATATACATACGTACACACATACAAACATATATATTCATATATACATACATATACACAACAAAAAACACGCATATAATAATATATGAATAATATTATGCTGATTGTAAAAATTTTGTTTTATACCAAGGCAAGTAAATATTATGCAAAAGGGGAGGTTTACGTCCAGCGGTGGGCGTCTATTGGCTGAAATGATGATGATGATCTAGTATCTATAATATATGCTCTTAATAATACTTACTGTGGGCTTAGAATTCTTTGCTAGCACATGTGTTCCCCCCTTCCCATAACATGGTTTCCTTAAAGAGAGGCGTGAAAAAGTATATTTTGTCCCGGCAAGGAGGCTAGAGCTTTGTTTAAGCTGCACTAGCTGTCTTCGCATCTAGATTTTTCTTACTGCTTCACATTAGGTGGTGTTGGGTCGATTGCCGTGCTTCGTATAAAAAAATAAAAAAATATATAGGTGTGATTATAATTATTATACCGTTCACATGTGAGTAATGAATATAATTTTATATTGTTAAACGATAAGTATTGGTGCGGTTAAATGATTGCATTTCATCACCAGCCTATATACGTCCCACTGCTGGGCACAGGCCTTCCTACATGGGAGAAACACATGAGGAGATTGGGCCATAACACCACCACTCTGGCCCAATGCGGGTTGGTGGGTTAAAGCAGTTGTAGTAACAACCGGGACCAACGGCTTAACGTGCCTTCCGAATCACGGAGGAGCTCGAAATTATAAATTTGATTGACCCATCCCGGGACCGACCATTGCGAAAGTTGCTTTGTTTTTCGTATCGAAACCAGAGCGCTCAAACCAATACGCTACCGAGCTTCTCGAATGACTGTATTTATTAAATACCTATTATAACAAATACCTATTATAACATGAGTATCTTATGTCTGTAGCAACAACGACACGGCACACGAGTTAGCAAACGCTTCTTGTGTGTCTTAGTAAATTTGCTCAGCAGTGTTTGTCTTCTTGGTCCTGTTGTCTTTGTCAGGCGGTTCTCTTGGTTGTGTGTTGCTAAGTTTTATAAACGGGAGAGAGAAGTATATGAGATTATTAAAGTTTACTTATTATTATTAATAATTACATTGGACATACTTACTGATTATGGCTTATAATTATTACATTGGACATCCTGATTATGGCGAAATTAGTAAGTTAACATGCGATTTGGTTGACTTTTATACTTGTATACTTTGGATTTACATACCTTAAGAAACGCCAGTGTTGAACAATTAATATTTTTTATTATTTACATACTAAGGTATCAGCTCCTTTTACGGCGGTAATAAAAACCTGTTTCAGTTACAGCGGTATTTTTAATTTCGTGTTTTATAACGCGAGCATCATTATGCGTGATATTCGAGTTTGAAAAACATAGTGTGAATAGGTCTTATGAGATTTTTGATTAGTTAATTCTTAATTCCATTTTGATGTACAGTCGACAACACATCAAGCGTTCCAGTTTGACCTTGAGACCGCCCTTACTACGATCGTAACAGAGGCGGCTTTCCACCACCACTTTCCCTTATATAAGGCTCGGGAGCCACGCATGGCGCTCTAACGTGACAAAACCACTGTCTCCATATAGATTATTAAAATAATATGGAAAATAAAGTATAAACGTGAACTCTGAAAGTAAAAAAATAATAAGTGTCTCTTCACCGCACAGAAAAATCCGATCAATGGGGTCCCTTCTTTTTGGAATACATCCGTTCCAATTATCGACCATCCGGAGCTTCTTGGAATGGAGTTGACGTCTAACCACAACTTCCATGTTACTATTGACTCCAAAGCTCGAATTGCGGCCAAGAAACTGGGTATCCTCAATAAGGTGAAGCAGAACTTTACCGGTGGACACCTTCTAACCCTTTATGAAGCATAAGTCCGATCGTGCATGGAGTAGTGTTCTCATCTGTGGGACGGCTCAGCCAAATACCAACTTGCCACTTTGGATTCGGTGGAACACAGAGCCTAGAGACTTATTGGCGACGAAAGGTTGGTGAAGACTAAGCTGCATAGCTTGGACCACCGCCGCGTAAGGTCGCTTGCTTGTCGGTCTTCCTCATTCCGCCAAGCCCATTTCACCAGAGGACTACTAAATGTCGGCGAGCTATCACCCACACCTGCCCGCCTAGCATGACCACCGAAACACGATATGATAAAGCTATCTATCGCTTCGAACTGTCAAAAATCATTGGATATAACCGCCATCTTGAAATTTTATCGAAACTGCGAACTTGTATTGTATATATACATGTTCGCAGTTTCGATAAAATTTCAAAATAGCGGTTATATCCAATGATTTTTGACAGTTCGAAGCGATAAATAGCTTTATCATATCGCGTTTCGGTGGTCATGCTAGGCGGGCAGGTTGATATACGAAATATAACGCACTAAGCACTTTTCATCATCTTTTATAATGCACACGGCCAGGGAGTGGAATGCTCAGCCGGCTTCGGTGTTCCCTACCGTATATAACCTGAATTCTTTGAAAGCTGGATTGAATAGGCTGTTTGGCATAAATGAAAGTGACCTCTCAGCAAAAAAGCTTAAACACTAAAATAATTAAATGATTAGCAGAAATTATGTGCATCATCAACTTTGTGAACATTTAGTTAGTCATGATGGGTACCTATCATACTTAAGCCCGAAAATTGTTTTACAGAATTTCATTTGACGGAAAACTTTTCGATTATTTTCGTTCCGATTTTTTTTACTTCGTCGCAATCACGTTTGCCACTGTATCGTTTTACCTATTATTAATTTGTTTTTTTCGTTACTCCGACGTTTTATTTGGTGGAAAAACATTTTACAGAATTTACATGCAAGCATGCATGCGGCAAACATGCATGCAGCAGCATGCAGCAAGTAAGCATACATGCAGCAAGCAAGCAAGCATACATGCAGCAAGTAAGCATACATGCAGCAAGCAAGCAAGCATGCAGCAAGTAAGAATACATGCAGCAAGCAAGCATGCAGCAAGTAAGCATACATGCAGCAAGCAAGCATGCAGCATGCATGGTTTCTGTCACGGCTCCGGCGCTGCGGGGCTCCGGCGGTCCCACCGCGCGCCTTTGCGGGCTTAAATTACACTCTAGGGGTAGGGCAGACAAGACTACGTGGAGTCGGTTTTGCAGCGATTCGTTTCTGTCACTGACACTGTATACCAACAGATGACAGATTATGTACAGATTATTATGTCAATTGATTTTTATACGAAGTGAAGATTATATCAATCACAATTATTTAAGAAATGTAATTATCTTAAATAATAGTTACATATAAATTATATTAAGTGTTGGTATAAAAAATGATTATTATGTAAAATGAACGTTATTAAGGTTTAATTAAATCAAAAGTTGGTATATCAACTGAGACGCTCCCTGTTTAGTAGTAGTTAAATTACGAAGGTACCTACATATAAGATAGCATTAGTCAAATAATATTCATAAAAATGGTGTATTGGTGAAGTGAAAGTAAGCCAAATAAGTTATCTGGCAAATGAAAAAAGTTCAAAAGATACTTCGGTCAATACAAAATAGGTATTTATAAAAATCTGTGAAACGTAGTTTGGTGAAGTGATACTTAAGTCAAATAATATTTCGATAATTTAAAAATATGGCAAACAACACATATGGCAAAAGAGAAGTTCGTCAACCGTTTTCGGGGAAATGAAAATCTAACAAGTAAATTTCGGGAAAGTAATCGGTTCCCAGTCGTGATACTTAATAAGTCTCTTCGGTTGACAAAATTACGATTATATCGTAAACAGTTAAATGCAAGCCAGAATCTTCAAGTAAATTGTTCCCATCATAATAATACATTGTGAAATTGTGCGGTATTTTGAACCGAAATTATCTTAGAGAAAGCAATCATCTAACTTCCTTGCCTTGATTATATCCGTTGTATGCTCAGTATATTTTACTTAAAACATAAATTAGCTCTTCTAAGGATCTTATTCAGTGGGTAGTCTTCCTTGTAATTGAGCAAAGAAGATACCTACTTTATAATAATACATCCTTATACTTCGGGCTACAACTCCGTTGTTTCTAAGGAATTTCACTTTGCTGCTAAAATATGAATTTTGGTTTTGGTAATGTACTTAAATACGAAAGAACATTATGCCTGAAATTTTATTCGAAATAAAGCATAGAGTTAACAAGCGGTCACAAATAACTACGTATACTTAGGTACCGTTTAAGTATGGCTACTTCCAAGAACGATCACAATGTGATTTATTGGTATGTCACTGAACCGGGGAGCTTAGTACAAGAAAGCAAGTGAGGTACTTACTGTTTGTGTTTGTCTCTTCTTTTATTGTTTTAATTTTGTTTTTTAATACTTCCGCTTTCCATTTTTATACAACTACATGACGAGCAAGGTGACTGCTCACCTGATGGAAAGTGGCTACCGTCACCAATAACTGCGATAATAGGGAAAAATCACTTGGTATTACAGATGCGTTGTCATCTTTAGGCCTAAGATCAATGTATTGCATCCAGAAACACAAAGTAGTGTTTCTGTTAATGGTAAGCTATCATCATCATGTCAGCCTTTTGCAGTCCACTGCTGGACGTTGGCCTTTCCAAAGGTTGCAACACAATACACGATCTCCGGAGCTTTTCTCAACCAGACACCATCTGCCACCCTCTTTCAGTCGTCGGTCCACCTAGCAGAGGGACGCCCTACACTGCATTTGCTGAGACGTGGTCTCCATTCGAGAATCGTTTTACTCCATTGCCACTGTCACCTCAGCTTGCTACACTTCTGGTTGATATCGTCAACTTTGGTCTTCTGCCGAATAAGTTCGTTCCGAATTTTATCCCTTACGAAACCCCCAGCGTCGACCTCTCCATAGCTCACCGAGCGACATGAAGTCGGTGAGCCAGTTTCATTGTCATACGGCGGCCATATGTCATGGTTGTAAACTGAATAAGCGCGCATTGCCGATCCTGTAAATATCAAGTTCTCGAGCGGCTCTGGTGACCTTACTCACGGCAACTCGCAGGGGCGTTACACGACAGAGGTTTCGTTACTTGTATGCAATCATCCGTGAGGTTAAACGTACTGAATATGGATAAAACTTCGAATCATGCTCATTTTTTTTTTACGCAGGATTGTCTAAGTAGGTAATGGTAGGTAGGTTACTATTTATTAGTAACAACAGGTGAAGGTAAATGTTGTATTTTGTTATTAAATTGTGTTACAAAAACTGTAATTTCAGCCTAAAAACTCTTGTAATTAGTCAAAGTAATAAATTAGTACACGCATGGGCAAGAATTTCGTACCGGTCGACAATTTACGCAATTCCAGGGTTCGCGTCCGCTCGGACGTGAGCTCGAATACGTAATGACGTCCAATGGCCACATTTGTAATTTTATTACCAACACGCCATTCTTGTTATGGTAATGTTAATGACATGAGTTTGTTTAGCACAGAACTGTTCACTTTGGCAGCCGCGCCCCTGCTAGGGTTATAATTATTTATTACAACCATAACCTGGCTATCAGGCACTTATGAAACCCAAAATTACTCCGCTCACATCTGCATATAACTTTTATCGGCAAAGAACTACCAGCATGTGTAAAACTTACCCCACCCACCAACAAATTTATTCTTGAAAATTGCGAATCGAAAAGAAATAATCGAACGTAAACCTAATTGGATTTTCTCTTCTCACAAGTTGTAAGACAAACCCTGCGAATTGATGTTGCTATAGTCTATTTTGGCTAGAGCTGACAGCTAATTTGTTTGCCAAGTCACGGATCGACCAAAGATCAAAGCTGCTACTCGGCGGTCAAATTAGATCCGATCCATATATTAGGTATAAATATAGATATACGGTTTTAGAGAGTACAAAATATAAATTTAGTACTGGAAGTTCTTTGTAAATAATTCTACATTACCAAAACACAAATTTGTTTCAGACTTGTAAGAAACATTAATTAAGGTATTAGATTAACATGATAACAAAATTATTTTCCTCGAAACATTTAACAAGCATTACAACAGCCTGGAGCTCATAGTAAACTGGGCTGTATTAACATTTTTTCAGCTTGAACACTCCAACATCTTGTAAACATGGTGATCCCCTTTTGAGGGTATAGAAACACGCTAATGAGGTTACAAACATTTTGTTATTCACAAAGGAACTGTAAGAAGAAAACTTCCCAAAATTATTTGCATCTGAAAGAGGGTAGTGGGGAGTAGTTTGGTGAGGACTCTCGCGAACTTTGCGGAAACAATCCGAAACATATTTGAATGCAGATTTATACAGTGAAAAACATAGTTTTTTAACGAATACTACGATACCTCTGTTCAAGGTAACGGTGGAACTCGAAACTTGTTCCTTTTAATCATCTCTTTCATTTAAATTTTTGTTTATTTCTGTTCGGTAAATGAGGCATTACTTTGATTGGCGCGCATATTTTTAATCTTCCAAGCTATTACCAGACTTGACAGAAATATTGCCTTTATAGACTGCATCAGTTCTATTCAAATAAGAGAGTAGAGTTTGTTTAACAAACTGAAAAAAGAGTAATCTGCTTGAAAAAGGTAACTTTTCTATTTCACTCAGAACTAAAAAATACGTTTTTAGTATTTTCAAAAAGATTATATCATAAGTTCCTCAAAAAAAAGGGGTCCTGCTTCCTGCTATTCCTGTAATTGTTTTTAATATTGTTTTAAAACAATTACAAGTTTAAACGGCAAAATTGATTTTTAGTAATAACATGAAATTCTAAGTACCTAATATTTTACTCCTATCAATCCTCTATCAATCTACTTTAGGTAGGTAGTCTGTTTTTATTGTGGTTGTTTTTATACTTTATCTAGTTTTGTTTGTTATTATTACATTTCCTTGGGCCATCTGGTCGAGTGGTACTCCTGTCTACTAAAGCAGAGGTCCCGGGTTCGATGTAGGGTAGGGGCTGATGTTTGTATGATAAGTAAGAAATTTTCTTCACGAGGCAGGATTGTTTGTATATTTCTAATATTTATATTTCCGTTTCCTAGTATCCATAGTAGAGACGATAGCACAACAAGCGTAACAATTGCACTACGAAAACCGCCTCTGTTACGAACGGAGTAAGGGCGGTATCAAGATCAAACTGTTGCGATTCATGTGCTGTTGACAATAGACACTCTTAACCCATATGGACCCGCCGCGGCCGTCCCTAAATGAGGACACTCTTACAAGTACCATATTTTTATAACATTTCAGTTTCAGGTATAAACTGAAATGACATAATTCACGTTAAATAAATATTGTATCTTTGTATTATTGGACAAATAATTTATTTATAATCTTTTGGACTGTTGCATATATCTATGAGAACTAAAAGGAAATATATTTTTTTTCGAAATATTTTTTCAGTTATGCTCGTATTTCTTTCATTAAATATTTAAATGTATTGTGTACTATAACATAAAATATCACTACGGTAAAGTAGAATATAGATTAGTAATAACTTTGGGTCCCGCAGCTTCATAAACTGAGCGTTGGAAAAGCAAAAGGTGTATTAAATATTGTGCATCTAACATAAATGTTTCGATAATTTTCATATCGTTCTTTTTTTTCTGATAAAATAAAATAAATATATTTTTCTTGTTTTTCTTCCTTTTGTCGGTTCTGATGACATTTTTATTTTAGAGTTCAAAACTTAATATTAAGCATCATCTATATTCAGTCTTTACGATTGTCTCAGATACCTACAAAACTGTATTCACCTACGTAAAAATCACCTACGTAAAAATCACCTACGTAGTGTATTAGATTTTGTTCCAATAAAGTTTCTTTAGAACATCGCTGCATAGTACATCTTTTCCTACACCGTTGTCTTTTGTGAGGCCCTTTGAAGTAGAATACAAGAAATACTCGATAAAAAACCTCAACTATGAAATCAAATATATACCTAAAATTTGAAATTTGAAAAAAACTGATCAAATTAAACTTGCAATTGAAATACTGACTGGCGAATTTAAATAACTTCAATTTCGATGCAAAACCTATTTCATTTTCATTTACAAACAGATGCCAAATACAAAATTACATAATTTACTGCTGCTTTCGTTCGGAATATTGTATCCGAAATTTAATTGCATGGCATTTTTCTTGCACAATAAAATGGAGTAACTCTGTAATTCCTCCCAACAATTCAGTTAAGACGTAACTAACTCAAACATAAAACTTTGCCAAACATGAGAAATTGAAAATTATATTAACTCTCTTACGTAGAGAGGCTTATACTAATTGTTTGTTACAAACATACCAATTTACATTCGGTGAGCGTGTGTTTGTAGAGGGATTTAGCAAATCCTATTGTGTTCATGTTCGCAGGGCCCGCGAATCCTGCATGTTTCATGACCCAAAGGTTTGCGCAAGTCAAATCCTGCATTGTGCGGTTGGCAGTGTAACAGAACTCGGTAAATAGCAAATTTCCTCGAATTATTTATGTCGAAATGGAGACGAAAAATCTGTTTTGTGATTACTTTACAAATGAAACGGATTTGTGAACATACGAAATTCTGGGCCTGTATATTGTATCCTTCTTTTTATATATGTAGATTCGCTAAATGTTTCCAAACAGATACTTCTCATACTGAGCGCTTTAATTTGTAAAGTATCCACCTACCAGACAATAATAGATATCCTATTATTTGAGCGCCGGCGGGCTGGTGACGGACGAAACATTTGTATCGTATCATATAAATTTGTATAATGACTTTCTACAGTTGTGAAGCATCTGTCATATCAAAAGCAACTATAAAGTGCCACTTTTTTTATAGAACTAGATGACAAGCAAGCTGACGGCCCACCTGGTGGTACGCGGTTACCGCCGCCTATAGACTCCTGCAATAACAAGGAAAAAATCAATTGGTATTGCAGGTGCGTTGTCATCCTGAGGCCTAAGATGAAATGCCTTCCATGCCCAGTAATTACACTGGCTACCTTTCCCTTCAATCCGAAACACAGCGAACTGTTTCACGGGTGAAAAAAGAAAGGCGGTGGTACCTACGCAGGCGACCCTACATACGGGCCTACCACCTAGTGAAATTATTATTGGGACTCGACTTTCCAGTTGGGTATTATAAAATGTTTTGTTCTTAAAATAAAGGCCATAAGTAATCAGGTAAGTAGGTGTTTAAGAGAGTTATTTATTTATTTTCCTTATTATATTCTGGCAACAGCCAGTCATCTACATTGATGTTCAAACCCACAAAAACATCTGATACAAGTTTCAGACTTTTTATAGAGGCAATAAACGTCTTTAGTCCACGGTGTGTATCTAAACAAAACCAGTTTGATGTTGAGAATGGATATATTTACTGTGGGGAACTATCACTTAATCTGAACTAATTACAGTGTATATTGACCAAAATAACATGAACTAAAGAAAACAATGGTATATGCATGGTGCTATTAAACCTCGATGGAACAATATTTATATTTCCATTTCCTAACTTAAGAGTTTATAAGGCTTTGTTGTGCTATATGTTTTTATATTGAATCTACCGTACAATAAAAAAATAAAAAATAAAGCTAAATATTTTGGTTTATTATGTTAATTAATATAATGAAACTTTTATAGGACTAAAATCGTTCAGCGCATAACAGTGACTGCAATAAGTATCTTGTCGTCCGTCGAAGCCTTGATTCTAGCGAGAAAGATTGGTTGGGTATGCCAGAGACTTGCTACAGAGAACCTCACATAACCCAGCCTATGAGTAGCTATAAAAGCTTTCTCCAGTGATAAAAAGGAAAAAAGGCCTTTACTATGACCTTTATTATGTATGTAGTTTATTATAATCATGAGATCCAAATGCGGAGCGCCGCCGTTGCGTCAATGTATCATTTATTATGGATTTCGTTCATAACAGAACGCTTCACTGAGCCTAATTTCCCCAAGCTCATATTTTTGCCGTCTGTCTGGTGTAAGTGATAGTAACATAGACAGCTGTATGTAATTGGTTTCTTTCCCAGAGGGTGAGATAGTCACGTGGGCTCCAAGTGTGATTGTATTGGAGTGTAAGGTAAGTGAATTTCTTGAAGCCGGCCTTTTAGTTAAATATAAGTATATATTTAAAAATAGTCTCAAAGTAATTTTTTTCATTGATACTTAGTACCTCCCGTTTCTATTATTTGAACTGAGTGTTGATAAAATAAAATATGAATTTAATATGTAGGATACTAATTGATATGTATACAAAATAACTTAAACACTTGCAATAACAAGGTCAAATCACTTGGTATCGCAGGTGTGGCGTTGTCATCCTGAAGCCTAAAGTGAAATACCGTCCATGCCCAGTAATTAACCTGGCTACCTTTCCCTGCCAAAATCTGTCAAAATGCCAAAATTATTCGCGAGTATAATATCTTCAGAATGAAACATCGTCCTTAACCATTTATAGGTGGCGGTAACCGCTTACCGCCAGGTGGGCCATCAGCTTGTTTATGATCTAGTTGTATATTAAAAAAAATATGTAGATTGTCTGTCAACTTGTCAAAGATATCGGATAAATGTTATCTGAAATTGTAAAATCGGTACATATAGAAATAAATAGAGTACACGAAATTCCAGATACATTTCAGATAAAGCTTTCATCAAAGATCGTATGAAATATATGAGACTTCGATATAATAACTGGAACAGAAAGACACTCATACGAAAAGGTCCGCAGCAACTCCTTGGGGATACATCGAGACGATTCCAATTTGTAATAAAGTTGATCGTAACAAATCTGGAATATTAGAAAGCATTGTAAATTAGATCACGTTTTACGTCTTGAAAAGAATTTTGCGAGATTTACGTTCCATTACTGTATTAACAGCGTAATTTGATGCGGAGAAAATTAAATATCTACAAAGATAAGCCAGGAAGAAACGTGTTGCAAACGCCACCCAGTGGCCTAGAAGCTACGAAGAAATAAAGTCAGTAAATGGCGTCAGCTTATGAATTTAAAATCCGAATTCCAATTGTTGATCGCAAAAGCATCCCTGACATTACAACGAACCACGGAATGTTTACCCAATTTCTTCGTCGGTACACAAGTAATAACAATCGGAATTCCCGAAAAAAAATATCACTTGGAACCCAAACAAATTCCAATGCGACTTTACGGGAGTCGGAACGACGATCTCCATCGACTTATTATACAAATGGCCTATATCTGGCCAAGAGTAACAATATCTTACCATGAAGGATTACGGCCCAATAGTGTTGCGGCCTATCTTGGCTACGTTTTGCAATAAAAGCAAATCCTCATAGACTATGTTTATGACTCCTGACATGGATCTTTCCCTGATATTTAAGACGAAAACCCAATTACGTAGATTATAACAATATTACATACAGGGTGGTGCTGTTAATACGACAATAAATTCAAACATGGTCTATATTAGTTCATAGAAATGGTTTGCCACTTTCAAAAACATCTTATTCATTTCACAATTTCATGACATTTGTATAAAATAATACAACATGGGTTGCATTATTTTATATAAATTTCCTTAAAATATCAAAAGAGTTAGATGATTTTGAAAGTGGGAAACCATTTCTGTGAACTAATATAGTCCATGTTTTAAATTATATCCATATTGACAGCACCACCCTGTATGTCTCAGCCGTCTTAACTTATAACCAGCGTTGCAGCCCCGGCTGTAGCATATGCTGAGTTGGAGTCCGTTTCGGCAATAATTTGTTATTTTCTGTGTACTTTTTTTTGTTAATGTTGTATTTTTTTTGATGCCGAATAAAGTTTCTTTCTTTCTTCTTTCTTTCTTTCTGTCTTGTTAAATTAGCCACTGAACTGGACGCCTAGTTAAAGGGATCAAACGCCAGCGTTAGACTGTACCTGTTCATAAGGTCTAAGACGCCGGCATCTAATGTAATTGCTGAAAGACAACTAGCCAAGTCATTGAGAGCATAATTTATCCAGATGGCTGAACGTCATGTCAGCCGTCTAGTTAAATAAGACATTCAATTGGCCGCCAATAGGCAGGTCGGTTAAAACAACGAGGTTTTGTGTAATTGGTAGGTACTTACTAGGTTATTTTTTATGACCACTTATAAACAAAATACTTTTGGTTATAAGTAAGTAGTCATAAAAAATAAGCTAAAATCACATCAAAACTCTCAGTTTAAGATGATCCGCGTAGGTATCTAATTGAGCGGACTTGCAATACGACAGGTTGTTAAGCGTTGAGTGAGTCTAGTTCAATTAACTATCGGCCTAGACTTTTAATTGGATGCCGGCAATTTACCAACAGGCTAGGCATCCAATTATGCGGAAAATTTAACCGGATGGTGGCTATATCTACTGCAAGAAAGCTGATGCAATTAGCAAGTAGCTCCCGAATCCATTATGCGGATTAGAAAGCTCCAACTTAGAAAAAATATTCGTTTTATTTATATCAAAAACATAGCAACCCTTTTACCCTGCAGACTTAAAACCAATCAATGTTAAAAATGTTTTCAAAGAGATCTATTCAGGGCTCTACTTATCAATTAATAGCGTAACGAAAGCGATGACTGAGCATAGCTTAATCTCCTTTTGCCGTCTCACTGGCCGGCTATTAGCCTAATGGAGCGAGTTGCCAACCAAATCAATATACTTATTTGCTTCTTTCAGTGTTAAACCAAAACAGCTTATGTAGGTATATCTTTTAATGAACTTTCTCTTGTAAAATTTGCATTGTTTTCTTTTTAACTTTAATATTACGGGGAGTCATTTAGACAATAAGTTTTCATGAAAAATAATATCAAAGCAAAGGTTACCTTGTTAGAATAATTCTAAGGTTACCTTATTAATTAGCCTAATAATGCACATAGGTCTCTCTGTTTTCTGTATGTTGTTTCCCGCTCTTCTTTATGTTGCTCTGGTAACAAACTTATGCCACAGAAGATCGCATTGGATAGCAATACCTTTGTAGTGTTGTATTTGTGGTGCGAGTAAGGTCGCCGGGACTAATTAAAAATATTTTTGTGTTTCACAACGCTTCCGCTCGATTATATCAGTAGGTAGCTGATACCTACTTTTATGGCTTCATTGGAAACTAAAGTGTAATTATACAGTTTACGGGTCGAAAGCGTGCTTTACATCTTACAACATCAAGAACGTAACAAAATTGTGCGTCAAACCAAGAACTTTTAGTGAGTAAGCACCATGAAGTTATCAACTTTCCGCATTATGAACTATCTTTGTTTCGTAATAATAAATTGATTGATAAAATTATTTCTTTGTTGACGTGAGTATCCGTGAAATGCTACATCGACCAAATAATAAATATCATTACGTATATAATATACGTTGAAATGACTCTCAGTAAGTTAGACTTTCTATGAATCGTCACATCGGCCGACCGACCGATGAATGGTGTTCAATGAAATGAAAATCTATTCGATGTCCTTCGAATTTATGTTGGATATTCAGTAGACTAATCAATCAGACTGCCATAAAAAACAAAGCAACATCATCTCATAACAAAAAAGTGATCTTTAATTCTTAAATTTTATATTTTAAGATTACATAAATGTGTTGATAATGTCTATTGTTATCGAAATATTTTTCAGACGGTCAAAAATTAAATTAAAGAATATGAAACATTGGTATTTGAAAAATCGCCCATACAGGGTTGAAATTGTTATGATTTCGACATTGTCACAGTAGACCCTAGATTATAGCGTAGAACTGAGAAATGAAAAGAAATTTACTGAGTTCTCTCAATTTAATTCCTTGGTAGCTTGGCTAGATAAGTCACTGGGATTATAAAAGGTTCCAGGTTCGCATACCGCTTCCTAAAATGTCCTTTTTATAGTCTACACACTTATGTGGTATATCTCCAACTCATTCTGGTAAGTTTAAATATGAGGTTTTCGTCGTCAGACTACTTTATTAAATGCATCGGTATGATTCATAATTTCTTTTGTAAATAAAACATGACACACATAGATATTATATATTTCCCAAAAGAATCCAATACGCAGGAAATGAAATAGAAATCTGAAACATGATTATTTATTTAACCAATACAAGCAACAAAGCCTCGAAGATTGATTGGAAATAGGCACTCATTGTTCCAGTCGGTACATAGATGTAGGCAAGTCAGTTTATTTATTAAACGTATCTCTTGTAAAGGAGCTAGGGATGTGATACCCAGCCATATATCATCTTGTTCTTGCTTGATTGATGTGCCCCGAATTGTCTCGTCATTGTTTGTGTTCCGTAATTACTTATCGAACATTTTACTACATAAATTCTATGAACTTTTAAATACATTTTAAGATGGTTCGGAAACAACAATAGGTTTGTTCAGTAAGACGAACCTCGTGTGATTTGTTTAAGCCAAGACAGAGAGGGGTAGAGTGCGAGAAAAAAGACAGCAATAGCGCACGCGCGCTTAACTTAAGTGACCGATTAGATAATATTATCTTATTATAATATAGTTATAAGTCATATTATGACTTATTAATATATTATAAACTGATTTTTGAAAAAAAAATCTAGAATAATTCCAATATCCCGCACGTATGCTTATGAAACAAAAAGTGGAAAAGTGAATAAGATTATTATTGTTTTTTTTTCTATCGACACAATTGTTTTCACAAATACCATTGAATCCTTATTACAAATATAAAATTTCATTTTAACACATGTTTAAGATTTTGTTATAAAATTTTCTTTCATGTTTTCTTTGAAAATATACAGAAACAATAGCCATAATGACATGATGAAGTATTGATTGACATACAACTATGAATAAAACCTTTAAATAATATAGAATTTAACTACATAAAATTTTGATTTTACATTAATCTTAAGGAATTTACTATCATAATTTTGTAGGAGCAATTTTTTCTAGTGGTTTATAATATAGGTTGTTAAGAAAATTCATCTCAATAAATTGTAGAGTCTTTACATAGTTTTGTAATCAAGTAATATTTTATCTATTTCATATTATTCTTTTTTAACTGGAATTTTGGTGTGACTGACCAAATTTCTAAGCATTTCATTAGGGGATTGTTCAAATTACTCATTAATAAAGGGTAGTGGTCATGGCAATGTATTCATTGGAATGCTGAGGGATGCAGGGGTTACCGAAGTAAGCTGTATAACCGTTCTTACAACCATTCGTTTTGAACTTAATTAGTATTTCCTGCTTTTTAGTACGATGCTTAAGTTAATTTGTAAAAAAATATATTTCACTATACATTGTATAATACTGTTAGACATCTGCAAGAAAACTTGAAAAGGAGTTTGGTTATTGTTAGTTTGCACTAAGTGTTTCGCACTCATTTGTCATTAAAATGAATCTAAAGTGTTTTATTCAATAAGCAATCTCGCATCACTACATCACTACTTACATAGTATAAAACAAAGTCGCTATCCGCCGTCTGTCTGTCCCTATATATGCTAAGATCTTTAAAACTACGCAACGGATTTTGATGCGGTTTTTTTTAATAGATAGAGTGATTCTTATGGCAGGTTTATATGTATAATACATGCATAATATTTACATAAGCATTGCACCCGTGAAAAACCGGGGCGGGTCGCTAGTTTATTATATATAAAAAACTACTTATAACAAGCGCCAGTCTAGGGGTTGTATGAACAATAGAAGCCAAAGGTTTTAGTTATGTACCTATGCTTCCAACGCGGTTGTGATTTCCTCTTTATTTTGACGGAATGAGCTAAGATTGAATCATAATACTCATTTTCATGTTATAATATGTTTCGGATACCATTTACCATCAAGCGAATTGTGTAATATTTTATTATCTATATTAGTCATATAATAATGCGCTTTAATTGCAAAAAGTAATTAAGAATAATTGCAAAATTAAAAATTTTAAGTAACCCCCGGCGTCATTAATCATCTATCTAACACTATCTCATTGAGACTATTCATAAGAGCCCAAACACGATATATCTGCTGTAAGTTTTTGAAGAATTACCATTTCGCAGACTTTTTGATGGTATAGGATCAGCTCAAGGATAGTATGTCATGGAAATGCCACCGAAGTGACAGTACACGAAATTTCAAATCAATCGGATGTGTAAAAGTTAGTAAAACCCTATTATTATGTACAAAATGAGCTGATAGTTATCAAACGCCTGAACTGTTCTTCATAAATTAAAGCATAGAACCATCGTAGGCACATCAGCTTTCAAACAAAAAAAAACGGATCAAAATCGGTCCATACGTTTAGGCGCTACGATGCCACAGACAGACACACAGATACACAGACATACACGTCAAACTTATAACACCCCTCTTTTTTTCGTCGGGGGTTAAAAATCATGACTGAGTTAAATAAAGGTATGAATTTAGCAGATAGGGATGTTTTTAATGGCACTTCGTATTGCCTGCATTCCTCCAGCATGTCTCACACATTTAGGGGTTGTCTGGAAGAGATCTCTTGTAGAGATAAGTCCACCTTTACTAACTGTTCATTATATTTTGTAATTTTGAAGTACCTAATAATAATATACGTATGTATCAAAAGAAGCACGTCACGCAGCTTATTCTTCCACCGCGTTTTCCAAGAAAATATCACTTTCTGTCTTGTTGAGCCAGATAGAATTAAGCTCAACCATCCCTGTTACCCTACCAATTTACGATTATGACTATACAGTGGAAGCTTCTCCATTTACGCCGACGTACTGAACACGGCTAGATTAGAGCGAGATTTACGGATATGTGACCGAACGGTATATTTTCACATTTTGAAAGCAAATTCAAATAGCGGATTTCGCTAGGTCAATTTGAGAAATTAAAAGTCGACTTAAATATATCGTTACGGATCGGTTTGGATTCCAGTATATTTTATGCACCTAGCATTACTCTATTTTTAAAATGTTTGATTCGCCATACTGATTCTTTATCTTTGTAGTACGGTCGACCACAGAAGTAGCTGAACACTTCAGTACCATGTCACAACGACTGTAGCGTCAATATAGTACGGTAGCAATTATAAAGTAAGTCCACAAGATCGGTGTGTCATGGTACTAAATTTAGTCGTACTGTACCTCTGATGTATTTTTAAATGATCATTTTATGCTACACGATGAATATTATAACATTAATAGGTCAAACTGGTACTGCTATACCCGATGATTAGTTTCCATAAACTATGGCTACGTCCTCCAGAACGACCTCTTTTAATCTCATAGCTAAGCTTGGGAGATTGGCCGCATATGGGATTATAAAGCTAAGCGGTAACCCGGCCAGTTTACGTTTATGTCTTCGCTTTGTGGAGCCCAGTGTGCACACTAGCCGACTTAACTCGACGGGTTTATAGACATGATTAGGCAGGATAGTCGATTAACTCCCGTCGTAAATGTATGACTTTTTTACTATACTATATTGTATAAATACTTTTTTAATAAAGATGCATAGAAAGGAACCATATCAATTTCTACGCTTACGATTTTTACGCTACATAAAGACAATAATAACTTTGTAAATCAAAGCAAATCGATAGCTGTCAACCCCGTCAAAGTCACAGCCCATCATAATCGGCAGTCCTAATTTTGTGTCCAGAATTGAACAGTGTTTTGCCATCTGTTATGTTTGGTGACACTGAAATTCCATTTGCCGAAATGTCAAAAACATAGATGTTAGTTTTGACCAGTGTTTGTCGTGGTATCCTCGAGTTGAGGCTATCAGCAAAAAGATGTTTTCTGCATATGGTTCGGTCAATCGTCTTCGAAATTTCCAACCTATTAGTACAAAAGTTGCTCTGGCTCAGTCACTCATGCTCTCCATAATCGACTATGCTGCCGCTGTTATCTTTTGGAGGAACTTCTCGATAAGATTGAGTATCTGCAGAATGATTAGATTCATTTTTGGTTGGAGGTAATACGACCATGTATCGAAGTTTCGGTCACAACTTAATCTGTAAAGCGCCAATATACCACTGGTGGGCGATGACAATAGAAAAATCAATTGTGTCTGGACTCCATGCTTGATGGGTTAATCGGCTTTCGATTCGCCGAACGTAGGTACTTACACGTTCCAACTCTTTTTTACCATGTACTATTTCGTCCTACCTCTCGATCATACCTTAAATACTTTTTCCCTTCGTTCCTCTTCTTTAGTTCGTCGTTTGCGTTCTTGTTTTAATCTTACTTGGGATATTTCTAATAACTCCACTGATTTCCTCTCCTACTCCGTTTCCGTGCATGCAGTTCGGTTATGGAATTCTCTGCCAGAATGCATCAGGGGAGCTCGCACATTGGATTCTTTTAAGCATCAAGTCAAAAGTCATTTCTTGCGTTTATCTCTTTAGCTGTGTATTTTATTTCGATTGTATTGTATCACATAAAATGTAAGTATATTTGATTTGTATATTATATTCTGTGTCTTCTACTTTCATTGTGTACAGATATAATTATATTTTATTTATTCATTCTATTTCTTGCACGCTTCCTGTAATTCTCCTTCTTCGTAATATTTATATCACCTTAGGTTGCCTAAAAAAAATAGCTTTTTAGCAATAGGGCCGCCCATTTGTATTGCGTAGTGCTTATTTCTTTGTATTGTTTAATTTGTCTCTTGTGTGCAATAAGGAACATTTATTTATTTACTAATAACATTATTGACCTAAGGCACATGTCCCTTTAATACTTTATTATTTAACCTACCAATCACCTAAACAATTTACAGCACTAGACGATCTGCCAAGGCTGATGACTAACTGCCGGGGAATTATTTATTCATTTTAATACCACTAAGAAGGCAATTAAGCATATGGCCCACCTGATGGTAAGCGGTTACCGTAGCATATAGACGCTTGCAACACCAGGGGTATCACTTGTGCGTTGCCGACCTTTTAAAAACCTTTTTACTCCTTTTTTTTAGAACCCTATGCTGGACTAGTTTGAGGAAACCTCTGCAAGGAGCTCATTCCACAACCTGAGCGTACGGGGAGAAAGTTTCTGAAATTTACGAGGATGAACTGCCTGCCGGTGGCAAGCGGCGCGATGATTAAAAGACGTCGTATGGGCGTCATGTCAAATACAATCGGCCTGCGATATAAACTCTACATTTCTTCTACAATCCGGCTGAACGTGAGTTAGTCGCTTTATATTACAGCGACGTTTTTCAATCCGGAATGCCTTTTGTAATATAATGTGTTACACGATATGGCTGCGATATAGATATCGCGTCATTATAAGAGTATTCTATCAAAGCAAAGATGTTTCGCTTGATTCTACTTTTGATTTGTGAGGTTTTTATCGTTGATAGAAGACATTTTTCAGCAATTGTTTTACACGGAAGTACTGCTGACTTAATTTGTATTAAACAAAATTGAAACGAACAAAAAACGCTCACTTGGTCACAGCTATTCGCAGCCACCGATCTCTCGTGTCCAATATTTTTGGAACAAATAAACAAAAACAAACGTCAATTTACGGAATATAAATGAAATTTGTGTCGGTCCAGATAAACGTGCACGATCAACATTTGCAAGCTATCTGTATATGTATATCAGATGGGGCTTTTTTAATAATCTGCGTGCTTTGTGAATTATTAGACACAACGAAATAAAAAGAAAAGCTTAAATAAGTAGTACCTACTTCATAAGTCAATAATAATTGCTATTTGTAAATCTAATATCTTTTAGTTTTTTTCTTAGAATTTAATATTAGGTCTTTCGGTTGGAGATTAATTATGGAGAAAGATATTATACTTGCTTGTTTTATTTTGATTTTGAAATTGCTTTTTAGCAATAAGGCCGCCTAATTTTACTGTTTTTTGTTATTGTAAGTATGTATAATTTAATTTGTCTCTAGTGTGCAATAAAGAATATATATTATTATTATACATAGGTGTAACACAAAACAGAACATACAGCCCCACCGGCCAATACTGGCCGTATGTTCTGTGACCACGTACCGGAAAGTGCAAAGTAGGATGGCCTCCCACTGGATGGACTACCTACCTACCTGGTCAGGGCTGCAGGGAGCCGTTCTATTTGGAAACCGATGGGGGAGGCCTTTGTTCAGCAGTGGACATCATAGGCTAGTAAAATGATGATGTGCCACAAAATTGGATTTTAATCAGGCAAAATTAATACAAGTTAAAGTGGCGTAGGTATAGGTATTGTTATTGACCATTTGGCAAGACTGTATATTTCCAATTATTTTCTTATTGTAATAATAACTGAATATACTTTTTCAATCTAGGTATACATATAAATATTCTCGCAAAGAATAAAAATGATCTGTGAGCCATTCGTTCACTACATACCAGAGGCCATGTTCTGAGAAGAATTGACAAATACTCAGCAAGGACCGCCCTTTAAACAATAATGATCGATCAATAGAAAGATCCCAATATACACAAAAATTCAATTAAACTAACGATTATTAGAAGACATTCTAAGCTACAAACAATGAATCGTTATGCATTGTTTGTAGCTTAGAATGTCTTCTATTACTAAAATTTAACATGATTATCCACTACAGTTACAGTTAAAAGTTACAGTAAAATAAATGTGTTATCGAACATGGAATTTAAGGCTATAGTTTAATAGTTCAAAATTGTTGTGAACTTGTCCATAATAATAATAGTAATATTTCAATATTAGATATTTCTCACGTTTAGTATTTTATAGCTTTATAAGGTAAACTATATGTGAATAATTAAATGATTGTCAAGGAAACCTAGAGATGACCATTCCCAATTTCCTATTAGTGGCGCCTGGTAACAAGCATGATGCATGTGCAGCCATTGCTTCACTTAACCGTTAGTCGAATCGTAAAAAAATTCTTTACGATATTGACTTTTACAAAAACAAACTTCACCATTATACTGAGATTAGACACCGTCGAAAAGTGTAAGTATTTACGGTAAACAAAGAAAATTACCGTTAGTTTCTTATTGATAACTAGTTTTTTCAAATAATGTTGTTTGTGATAAAATTGATATATTAATTCTTAAAGCTGTGTTCCATCAAACTCCTTGTAAATTAATTAAGAAAAAGTCAAAAGGTAAAAATATTATTGAATTGAATTAATATTGTATCAGTTCCTTTAATTTGTAAATACTATGATTGTGATTGTGGCTTAATTTTATTTTATTTGAATATTAAAGCAATTACAAATAAAGAAAGAAAATGATAAAAAAATATATGCTCCAGGCGGGATATATTACATTATAGCATATATTTTTTCATCATCTTCTTCCTTTATTTGTAATTGTTATTATAAAGTAGGCGTATAAACGCATCAAAAACATTAAAATGTGGTTTATTTGAACATATTGAAAAGTACAATATTTAAATTACTAAGCGGTAAATGTCTAAATCTAATTTCTATTATACCGCAAAATACCAGTACCTGTACGGAAAAATTTTACTCAGAAAAAATCAAATTCATTTTGACAAATTTAACCCATTCATAAAGAACGCGGTTATTTCAATTCAGGTCAATTCTCAGAGTTGTCTAAATGTAAATGGAATCCTTTATACCTACGTCCGTATTTGGTTATATTATGTTTCAGAATACGAAATGTTGGTTTTGCCCCATTTGGTCAAAGTCTCATAATTAAAGGTTTTCTGTCCATTTGTAAAGTTACGAAATTCTATTTGAATATTATTTATTTCAAAAGGGACTTTAATCTAAAAGCTTTAGTACTTTTAAGGTTCAATCATGATTTTTTTACAGAACAATGGTAGCAAGAGAGCGTAACTGTTACACACAACCTAATAGACGCACCTAGTATTTTGGGAAGTATGGCAATAAAGTCGGGAAAAAACGTTAATTTATTTATTTAACAATTTATGTACACACAATAAAAAACAACAATGAATACATAAAAAAGGATAACAGAGTACAAGGGAACTGCTTATTCCTAAAAGAAATCTCTTCCAGCAGCCCTACGTACGACTAGGAGAATGAATAAAAAATGCTAGAAATGGTGCGTACTAAAATATAATCAACATGAAATTATATAAATAATAGGTATATAAACATAAATTTCCGTAAATACATAAAAATATAACTTTGGTACTGTACTAGGTGGTAGACCTGTATGTAGGGTCGTCTGGGTAGGTACCACCGCCTTTCTTATTTCAGCCGTGAAACAGTTCGCTGTGTTTCGGATTGAAGGGAAAGGTAGCCAGTGCAATTACTGGGCATGGACGGCATTTCATCTTAGGCCCCAGGATGACGACGCACCTGCAATATCAAGTGACTTTTCCTTGTTATTGCAGGTGTCTATAGGCGGCGGTAACCGCTTACCATCGGGTGGGCCGTCAGCTTGTTTGTCATCCAGTAGTATAAAAAAAAAAAAAAAAAAAAAAAAAAAAAAAAAACTTAAATCACAAAATAATAATAAAAATAAAGCAAGTAAAAAGAGGATTATAAACTGGAAATATAATGTGTTTTCACTGGCGATTTGAAAAGCGATACAGTTTCGCAATCACGGATTGCGGCCGGAAGTGAGTTCTACAGTCTAACGGCGTGAACAGAGAAGGAATAGGATAAGAAATCAGATGTACGGGAAAGAAAATCAAGGTTATATTGACAGTATAGGAGATAAGTCCTCTCAATATACTTATGGCTTTCTAATAGCTTTGGCGGCGTTGGGTACTCACGCAGGAATACAAAACATTACAAATCAGTGTAATTTAGCTGCGATCTTTTGTAAAGTGACAAAAATTTCAGTGGTAAATATTCCTATGCTGTAGTTCTCTTCTTACTTTTTTAATATTAGAATAGATATTATTACAGCATTTCACACATTTTTCTTACTTTTTGTTTAATAAAATAGAGCGTCTGTGTAGATGTTTTGCTTCGAGGACATTAAAAATTAAATTTAAATTATGCAGATTTTTTTTATTTTTTTATTGCTGTGCACATTAAATAAGAATCTATTGAAGCAGTCTACAAATCATTTGAATGCCATTAAATAAGATTTTATAAAACGAAACAAATCAAGCAGCAACTTATATTCCTGTCTAGGATTGGATACATAAAAAACCCAACCTTCTAGTAATTCTTACCAATATATCAAAGTTGTCGTTTCTCATATTACTGGTAACTCAGCAACGGTATTGAGAAATCCTTTTATGCCACATATTTCCACATCACATCATTTGTCGCGAATCCCCCACAAAATTGCTTCGTTTAAGGGATTCGTATGATTCCACACGCGCTGCCACATCTGGAATAGCAATTATATTGACTTCGGGAATTCTTCTTGAATTCTAAAAATCTCCACTGAATCAAATTCAACTGCAACGGCTTCTTATTTTATAGCATCATTATTGTTTGATACTGCAATATACCGCAGTAGTAAGTTGTATTTTATTTATTTTATTATTGTACACAAGATGATAACGTTTATAAAATAATATAAAACAATTTTACTGGGCGGTAGGCTCGTATTTTTGGTCGTCTGGGCGGGTACCACCGCCTTTCTTATTTCAAGCGTGAAACAGTTCACAGTGTTTCGGATTGAAGGGAAGGTAGCCAGTGTAATTACTGGGCTTGGACGGCATTTCATCTTAGGCCTCAGGATGACAACGCGCCTGCAATATCAAGTGGTTTTTCCTTGTTATTGCAGGTGTCTGTAGGCGGCGCTAACCGCTTACCACCAGGTGGGCCGTCAGCTTGTTTTTCATCTAGTTGTATGAAAAAAGAACTTTTTAAGTGCAAAGCTAGATGGGTATCCGTTAGCATATAAGTAATTGTTTCTTACTTTTGTACTATGCCATTGAAAATGCACAGGAAAGCAAATATTCGAAGTTTCGTTTACATTGATGACTTTTCAGTTATTTTCATTTAAAACCCGAAGTACTAAATTGATATAGCTAAAATTACAACAGAATTAGCCTGAAAGTATCCTAATATTCATTAAAAAATCATTTTTTAAAATCGGTTTATGAATGACGGAGTTTTGAAGTGATTAAAGAAAAAACGTAATAAAGGCAGATTGTGTGTAAAATGCGCGGTGTGAGGTGTAATAAAAATTGTAGATAGAAATTAAATATAAAATAAACAAAGTAAGTAAGTAGTTTGTTCCTTTTCTGTGCATGTGCAAAGAAAATGGAAATTACCATAATAGAAGAGACAAGCAAAATATAAGAAATATTTTTAGTTAACACAAAGCAGGAGAAAGCAAATGTACAAAGATAAAGAGATAGATAGAGATCCTTGAGGCCTTTCTCTTGTCTTCTCTCTTTTCTATTTTACTTATTAATTCTTTCTAAATCGATGAAATAAATGGTATCTAAAATAAGGACTAAGAACTGGAAATGGATTGAATGGACTAAAAGAATGAATCCGCACTGTAAAGTATGGCGCAAACGTTTCCCTCCCTACTCTGCTGAACGGCCTTTTATCTTTCAAGCCTTTTTGTCGGTTCTCAGTGCGCTGCGGAATAACCAATGCATGTAGAATGATTCACGCTCTAGCAAGCTCTGCTACATCTACCCTCATTCGACTAAACACATTAATAACAAGAAATATAGTTTATGGAAGTTGGACGGGTTTTGCTGTGGTTTATCTGTTTTTGTTTATGATTGTGTACTGTTACTTGTTTCTAGAAAGTTTTGGATGCAATTCTTTCTACTTAAATGTTATAGGACTTACTAAGGAGATGTAAGTTTTTGCAAAGCCTCGTAACATAAACGCAATGATTAATAAAATTCTGATCTTTTAAAAATTATTAATTAAAAATAAATATCGAACAGGCTATTCCTTTATTCTGCCACTACGCAGAGAAAAATATCATAAATACTTATAAATCAATCAATATCATGCCAAGGAAAATAAATATTAGCTATAATTTAATTATCGGCAAGCAGAAGACAATACGAGTTATAAGTCGACCGGATGCGATTGCTATCATTAATTTGTTGCTATAACAGTTACGATTGACCTGCTACGGCCTTCTGATACGACCTATGTTACTTATACGGACGTGAAAATGATTTCCTGAATACGAAATTTATACTTAGATTAAATGTTAATCACATTACCAGCTCCTGTATCATGAAAATATCGGAAAGGTTTTGTCGAAATGTCATTTTACTTGGATTAAGACTTAAGCTTCAGCTGTCATAAATTTAGCCTGCGAAAAATGACATTCCGATGGAGACAAAACCTGTCTCTAAGCACTAATGCTACGCTACGCGTACTGATACATCTTATTTTTCACTGGCTATGAAAAACGGGTATCAAAAAGTAGTCGAAAATATTTAAAAGCAATATCATCATCATTATTATTTTAGCCGACAGACGTTCCCTGCTTAACAAAGGCCTCCGCTCGTCATTTCCATGACGATCGGTTCTACCCATCCAGCGGCTACCTGCGTCCATCACCAGATATCATTGGCCAGATGTTGGAGGCCTTTTTTTGTCGGGGTGAAATCTGTTTACAGACCTACCCGCCGCTGGCTAGGTGACGGTCGTGTGTGTGGGTCGCCCAGAGATAAAGACACTGGGAATACCCACTAAAACTCCCCGGTAACTCCACTGCCCTTCTCAGGGGTAGCCTAGGCTCTGCCGAAGCAATGTCACTAGCCTACCCCTAGGAAATGTTGGAGACCTGCCCACGCTGTGTCCTCCGGTTCGCGGTCGCGAAAATCAATATAACATTCTTACACTCACACTCTACTAATGCCTGAAGTTTACTAGTCTAAAAATTTTCTAATTTAGAAAAATATTAAAGAGCATGACCATGCATGAACCATGCATTAGCCGAATCGTCTATACAAAATACTCGTTCGGGTATTGAAATATAATAATTTACACATTGTGAGGGTAGACGTTGGCTTAAAACGCAAAAACAGAAGTAGTGAAAGAAATTCATAGGATTCTCCAAAATCCACGGCAGATCTGTGGTTAGGACACTCACCTGGACAGTAGACGGACTTGTCTTGAATAATAAAGTTGAAACAAAAAATATGAAACATTCAAATATGAATTTGCCATTTAAATAAACATTTGTTTTTTTTTATTATATGCTGTTTGTGAGTCCTTTGTGGCAATATTTATTACTTTCTGCGTTGAGTTCCATTTAGTTGTGAAAATATTACTTATTAATCCATCTTCAGTCGACCACAGAAGTAGCTGAACACTTTAGTCATGTCACACCGATCTTGTACTTTATAGTTGCTATCGTACTATATTGACGCTAGGGTCGTTGTGACATGGTACTAAAGTGTTCAGCTACTTCTGTGGTCGACCGTACGAGTCTTTTGGATCACAATTTTCTAATTTTAAAAGTAAAAATGATCAGAATTTTAAATTTAATAAGCTATTTTACACATTTTTATTTTAAAGAGTTATGTCAAAATTCATGTCTTGATTGCCCCAAAGCTTTCAGTGCGACTGCGGGAAACGTTTGATATTAAAAAATAAAGGCTCTTTTCAACTTAAATTATTTGAATTTATTTAACAAGGCCTTTTTTACTCTTCCTCCGAGGGGAGCTGTCTGTTTAACAACACAGATTAAAAATATGTTACAGATAATGTACACAGTAAGTGCTGTCCTCTATGAGAAGATATTTATGTCTGTAACATCACCTTGCGAGGCCGGCCATTTCCTGTTTATAATTTATATTTATTATTATCATCTTTCCATTTATTAATTAATTACGTACCAACTACATACACTAGATTAGATTCTAATCTATTACTTCATTTGTAAAAGTTATTGTCTATTTATATAAAGTAAGTAAAATAAAATAATAATAATAATTTATAACACAATTATTTCACTACAATCTAAGCTGTAATAACAATAATATCTTAAGACCTTGTAACACTTAATTTGCAATAAATATTTGAGTTTGAGTTTGAGTTTGAGTTTCAATTGTAAATTATACTGGTTATTTCATGAATTCTGAAATTGAAATATTGGTTTTTATATTACTCAATGTAATTTATTAACATTACACATTTTGATCTAATCATTAACTTATCTAGGATAGTAATTAACCTGCATGTGAGCTTGTTTGCTGCAATTTTTTTTTCATAAAAATATAAAAGGGCTTGCGATATTTATAAAACAGTTTATGTACGTAAATAAGATGCTAAATTTACTAAGGAAACTCGGAGGGTGAAAGAGCGTTGACTAATGTGACGAGGTTAACAGGCTCGGTTTGGGGTTGTCCCGGCCGAAATCATACACTGATACGTCTTCCCGGGATGTAATAGAGTACATGTAACCTTATCTAGCTGAAATATGTTGCTCATAATCGTATTATCTTTATTACTATTCTCTTGTTATCATCGTTAGAAGTGTAATTCTTATATATTGCGTAGTAAGTAAAGCTTATCCAGGTTCTTATTTTTGTAACATTAATATCACAATCACATTAAGTACCCTATTAGCAGAAGCATATCAACACAAATGCTATTAGGTAGATTAATAAATACGAATATATTTACTGGTCCATCTTTAGGCAGATTTTTAACTGACTTCAAAAAAGGAGGAGGTTTTATGTTACACTGAATGTATTTTCTTTGATATCTCTACATTAATATTACAGAGAAACTTTACATACAGATGAAAATATTTACTTATCTATACTTGTAAGTTAAAGAAAGTTAACATTTTGATGCGAAATGTAGGTAATGTTTCAAGGAAAGCAACCGTCTGCTTTGAAGCTTTGCCTTCCAAACATTTTTGTTTGAACTTACAGTACAAAATTATCACTGCATAAAGAAGTGATTCACGCTTTCAACATGCATAACCTTGCCCAGCAGCGAAGCACATTCATTACGAAATGTCAAATTGGTCGGAAATAGAAAATATACAACACTAGGCCGATAAAAAACTAAGTAGCATAGAGTAATGTAAAAAAAGTACTTAATCATTATTGAAGGAACATTTTGATAGTGGCGTGAATCACTTACACTCACTTACACTTGTGAAAGACTTGAAGAATGATAACGGTATCATTAAGTAAAGCGGAAAGCATAAGTAGGTTTGTCAAGTTAATCAGAAAATTAGACTGATTGTTTTTTTTACTAACTTTTAATTAATAAAAAGAAATATCGTTATGTGATAGCCCGTAGCTAGTTTATGGTTTTCTCTGTGAGGTTTGTCCTTAAAATTGTCCTTAAGTGATGTAGTATATTTTCGCCAGACCAGAGCGAAGCTGAAATATTCAATGCATATAGAATGATTCACGATCTCAGTGTGCATCGTTTGCATATCCACGCTCAGCCAAGCGCATTAATAACAAAACCTAATGTTGATATCATGCGACTCGCCCTGGATTTGAGGATTTATACCTGCTATTTTTCATCGCAGCTTGAAGCACTGTTTCAGAATAAACGAAACAAGAGACAAAATATCGATAAGTAAGTTTTTTCCGTAAACATCAAGCGTAAATACGTGCTCTTGAAGTTAAGCTATTGCATTATTGACAAACAATGGTCCCAATACTAGAGTCAGACATGCTCTAAATCTAAATTTAGGTACAGTATAAATTTAAAAATAGCTTGACTAACGACGAATGAATAAAGAGTAAAGATCCAGCTATTTAAAATTTATAGTCTTATCTTTTTTTTTTAACATTGTTAGAAATCATCATCATACCAGCCTGTGATGTCCACTGCTAAACAAAGGCCTTCCCCAACAACCCCACCCCCAAATCCCCTCAAACTGATTATTATAAATACTGTACTGTTATTACTGGGCATGGAAGGCATTTCACCTTAGGCCTCAGGATAACAACGCACCTGCAATACCAAGTGATGTTTTACATAGTATTGCAGGTGTCATCTAGTTTTGTCATCTTCTTGTAAAAAAATGTTTGAATAATATATATTCTAAGGAAATTGTGTAGTCCTGCTATGCGATTCTCTTAATCCCATTTAATGCCCAGACGTCATCAATTGATGACATAACAATTAAAATTTAATTGTGTCTGGTTTATCGGGCTTTGATGGGTTAAGTCAGCAGACTTGAATTCGTGGTTATGGCAGCGCCTTTATACCTTTTGGCGTTTGTTTGACAACCATTTGACATACATTGGCATCACTAGCGTTCCGACGAAGAGCACGGCGTGAGCCTGATCTAAAAAGTTGTTTACTTTTATAATTTTATATAAAAGTCAATCAAATATCGACGTAGACATACTCAAACGTACTTAAACGTAAAAATCATTGGCTTGTCGTCAAGCTCAATGTCGAATATATCTGTTAGTGAATCGCACTGCTGCTTACATAATTATAGTATTGGCACAGTCAAACTTTTTATTAAATAAATATTAGCAAACATAAAAAATAATAGATCTTAAAATTCGAATTGCGTTTTCAGTAGTATTCAGTCGTAACATGCCACCATGACCAAAAGTTTGAATAAACAGTAACCATTTTAAAAATGTTATAACTTCTACTCTACATTGAGGGTGACATGATCTGCCTTAGGGCAGGTTTTTGGGTATAATGGCGTAAAGGCTGGCATATAAAGAACTTCATAAGCACATTTTTTGTTTCAATTTGCATATCACAATATCTGACAACACTCATATAGAAAGCTATTCAGTTGTTATTTTGGGCTTAATACTCAATACAACACTTCATTTCTTTCTCGTAATGGACGCCGACACTTTCTCGCCTGCTATATCATTATGTATTCTCATATCCTCGAAGATAATAAAAAATCACGACCCTCATATTTGCCTATAAAATGAACAGACCCAATTTTCCTCATGTGTGTTCAAAATATAAACATTTGTGTTCAGAGAACCGTGTAATTTTACTATTGGTGCGTTCATTGCTAGCCTATGTACCGTAATGCAAAACAAATAGTCGCTTTATAATCAGATTGTTTTTAAAACAACCAGGAACATACTACAATCGATTAGTTACATAAAGATACAAAATTACAACACATAGGGCCGATTTAAAAAGATCTCTCTCCTTCTCTTTCTGACTTTTTTAAAGCTTTGTAAAGAACTTTATCTAACAACTTTTTTAGAACTTAAGTTAATAGGTGTTACTCACTTATTACAATCAACCATATTGACTACAGTTTTTAGAATTGCACACATAAGATACTTTATTCAGGTTTGTTTCACCTGACGACCGAAGCAATTTCATTAAAATCAAATCGATTTACGGCAAATTGAAATTTGATTGAATTGGGTAACGTGGTAGAAAATGTGATCTAACAAACATTTAGTGAGCATTAAAACAAGGCTTGATGAGAACAGGCTCCGAATAGCAATAAACCTTAATAGCGATGTGTAAAAGGAGACGTCCCAACAATGCATGGATACCGGGCCAGTTCTATGTACACCATTCTTAAAAAAAGCCTTTTGATGGTCCATTTTCTTTAATTTGCTTTGTTTCGTGGCTTTACCCTAAAAAAATTGCAACTCAAACATACAAATATTCGTCATGGCATTCATGTCACTTTGAGGATGCTTATTTGATTTCAATATCCCCGCCATGTTACCATAGTACCACTTTCCTTAGTTCTATTAGAGTATTGAAGAGTAATGAAAATGACGAATTCGAAGTTTTCAATTCAAGCGAGCAAACTATAGGCACATGAAAACTGAGGTCTAGAACGACCCACCGGACCCAGTTCTATCATAACTGAATAATTTTACATTAAATATTTATTTTGTTATTTTTATCATTTACAACAGCTGAAATGTGAAGTTTGAAGAAATTTAGGGATTTTAACCATTAATATTAATGGTTAAGAACAGTTATGGCGTAAACCAAAAGTCATGAGTTGCAACCTCTGCACGCTCCCAGTATAATTGCCCATCCCTGGCCTAGTAAAGACAGTTTCGCCTGTGATATAAATGTGTTAAAGCAGTAATGGACGCAGAAATTGAATGCTTTTGCTTCTCAAGTTAAAGGTACGGTTAAGACAGCTTTGTGATAAACATTGACTCATTTGTCTCCTGAATTCTATGCTTGGAGAACGTGTAAGAGGTACTTATAGTAGTATTTTCCACTTGAATTTATAGCGCTCAACTGTGTAACCACGTATTTATTGAGGTAAGCTTAGTAGTGAGAAAGGAAAAGTTAATTACATAAAGGTATTTTTTATCTTGTTATTTCGATTCACGTCAAAACTCAGCCAGACTACGTCATTCCCCTTTAAAAAAGACAATAGAGCCACATTAACTCCACTGATTTATAAAATATACGGTTCAGGCGGATATTAAGTATAACGCCATATAAAAGGTTAAACCGGTTTGCAATTTCCATATATTTCCATACATTTCAGCAGTATTGCAATGAAGATATACCACTGCACATTATTGTGACTATTCATGCAACAAGGTGCAATCCGCCTGATGATATGCGGTTACCGTAGTCTATGAACGAACCAAGAGAAAACGTCATGTCGCCAGCACGATGAGAAAAAAACTATTGTAAAAACAAAAATTAAAACCAACTTCTAAAAAATGAAAGGATAAAATAATTAAATTAAAGTAGGTAGGTACTTATCCCCTGGAAACATATTTTTTAGAGTCGGCGCTTCACTTTCTATTGTTTCTGGAAACACCTTAGCCCTAACTCCAAAAAATATGTTTCTAGAGGTTAGGTACCTACTTCAATTTAATTATTTTATCCTTTTCAGTTTTTTGAAGTCGGTTTTAATTTTGTTTAATTTTTTTTTTCACAATTTTTGGTGACAACTTTTTAAGATCGGAGCTAGATTGGTGACCGCCAACTTATATTTTTTCCAATTATCGTATAGTTTCACTGAAACGTCATAGGAAAGCAAAAATCCGCAATTATGCATACCTACGTAGACGATTTAGGTACTCGTTACAGTTATTTTGATTTAAAACCAAACTACCCAACCGAAATTTAAAAAAAATATGGGATCAAATGGCAACTATTTCGCATCGAACAAAAAAAATCACGTAAATCGGATCAGTAATCTCGACATTAACATACCAACCGAATTGAGAACCTCCTCGTTTTTGAAGTCGGTTAAAAATATCTAAACAAAATAAATACCAAACACTTTTTATTACAAACGTATAAAATATTGTGAATTTAATTTGACTAGTTATCTCATTTTACTAAATTTTCGTCAGTATTACACCGTTGACTCTCCACTATTAGTAAAACGGTCATATTTAATCCCAGAGCCGTGAAGTCAAAGGGCTTTGCGAGCAAAATGTCGGGTCAACCGTATTTCCGGATGACTTTTTACTGTCGCTCGTCGGATGGCTTATTTTGGTTGATAAGATCGTTTTTGTACCAACCTAGAACCTACCTACTAGAAGTCGACTAGACCTAATCATCATCATCATATCAGCCGAGAGACGCCCACTGCTGGGCATCGGCCTCTCCCAAGGATCTCCAAACCGATCGGTCCTGCGCTGCCCTCATCCAACGGCTTCTCGCGACCCTTACCAGATCATCGGTCCACCTTGTGGGAGGCCTACCAACGCTGCGTCTCCCGGTACGCGGCCGCCATTCGAGGACCTTTCCGCCTCAACGGCCGTCAGTCCTCCTTGCAATGTGACCTGCCCACTGCCACTTGAGACTCGCAATTCTTTGGGCTATGTCAGCGACCTTAGTTCTCCTGTGGATCTCATCATTTCTGATTCGATCACGCAGAGAAACACCAAGCATATCCCTCTCCATTGCTCTTTGGGTGACTTTGAACAATACTAATACTAATACTTTCAAGTTATGATAATTGAAATACAATACCTAATTTAGTACTTCGTTTCTTTGTCGCACTTCCAGAACTTTGAATTCTTTGCCAGCACATGTTTTCCCTCCTTCCTATAACATGGGTTCCTTTAAAAGGGGCGTGAAATTGCACCTTTTGGGCCGGCAAGGTGGAGGCGGCTAGAACAGTGTCTAAACTGCACTAGCTGTCTTCGCACATGGACTCTTATACCGCTTCTAAATCTTTTAATCTTGACAATGAAATAAAATGAAGCTGATTCTCCACCTTATCGCTGAGTAGTAACATGGCCATTTTATATTATTATACTATTTTTTCTCTGGCCTCAACATGAATTTAACATGTTTTTTTTAAACAGAAAGATGGAATAAAATTTTAAAATAAGATATACTAAACTATGGGTAGGTACAGCTATTTTTAGATTGATGCCGTCTCATAAAATAATGCTTATAAAACAACTTTAGCCATGGTCAGTCCCGGGATGGGTAAATCAAATTTATAATCTTGACCTCCTCCGTGCTTCGGAAGACACGTTGATCCTGGTTGTTACTGCAACCGCTTTAACCCACCAAACCACATTGGACCAGCGTGGTGGTGTTATGGCCCAATCTCCTCATGTGTTTCCCATGTAGTAGGGCCTGTGCCCGGCAGTGGGACGTATATGATATATGCGGAGGATGATGATGATGATGATAATTTGTTCAATTCGTGGAATAAATAGTTGAATATGTTCAACTAGTAGGTACTAGTATGTTCAACATAGTGGATTGCAGACTTGAAAGACAAAAATGATTAATTACGAAATTTACTATGGGGAGAGCGGGGTAACCGCCTCAGTAGTCTAATGGTCGAGTCCACCTACCTCAGATATATATATTAAATTTTCGTAGACAGAAATTTTCTGCTCGGATAAGTTGATGATAGAGCATTTTGAAGTTTTACAGTGCTCAATTACCTCCATCTTACCTAAAACTGCTGCTATGAACTCAATAATGTTAACAGCATTATTGTGGTCATGGACTTCCCGGTGGCAGCTCTCTTCTGTGGCTTTAATCACTTACCATCTGCTTTTAAATCACGATGTCATATTATAATTTTTATAGTTAATATTTTTTTTCAATGACCTATTGGTACGCTCATGCTTCAATGCCATATACTAAGGAAGAGATTTGCCTCTTCTACTGTTATGAAAAAGCCTCGTCAAGAGTGAATGTTCTGAATTACCCTTCTCTCCTCTATTAACTCCACGCGTTTCCGCCATTAAAGTAGCCATATTATTCCTTTATTTTAGTTGAATTTTTGGTTCGCAGCTTACTTTAAAAACGTTTGATATAACCGCTTTTAAGACAGCCGCGCCGGTTTTTTAGTAGAAAATACAAATTATAATAATAATAGTCCAAAAGACTGGAAATTAAAAAATATATATAATGTACTAAAATGAACTTATAGGATAGACGTGAAAGAATTCTTACGAAAAATAACACACTTGACCCCACTCAACTGAACGACCGCCATTGAATACCGCTCTCGCGACGCCCTCTATAAATATATAAGTGTCCGCCGCATGACCACTCTGATACCAAAACATACATTATAGTTTGGGGACAATTTATTAGTCCTGAGGGAATGATAAAAACCCCGAAGTCACAGTCTTACATCTTGTCGAACTTATCAGCCTAATTTATAGGTAGGTGACTGAATAAATTTAATATTCCCATTTTATTTTTTAGACCACAAACACTAAAAATCTTGTCATGTAAACTTTTCTAGTAAACAATATTTATTGCTTCTAAATTATACATAGGTGTTAATACCATTTTAGACCCTGTTGGGCACAGCAATATAGTAATTGTGCTTACTTAATTGGGCCAAGAGCAAATCACTAATCGTAGATTTGATTTTAATCATATCAAACTATACCCAAATAATCTTTAACTTTAAATAGCGTAATTGCGCTATTGCGCTAATGTTATCAGTGTGTGTAATTTGAACTGTTGTAAAATATCAACATATCAACTATCCACTGCATGAATATTTTTGTATATGGTGCAACATAAATATCATCTGTAATTGTAAATCAATACGGTTAATTTATTTCTTGGAGCTCTTGAATGAAAATTATTAATTAATTAGCTTTAATTTATAGCTAATTAATTAAATAGCTTTAATTTTCATTCAAGAGCTCCAAGAAATAAATTAACCGTATTGATTTACTATTACAGATGATATTAGTATTTTGCACCATATACAAAAATATTCATGCAGTGGATAGTTGATATGTATGTAAGAGTAGATAGTACAAGTTTACATTATAGTTCATTCGAGAAAATCAAAAAAGTCTTAGATCTTAATTTTACAACAGTTTCAAGATATAATTAATTTGAAAAAGATTGTTGACTTAGTAAATTAACTATGTGTCGCCTTGGCGGAAAATTGGTCGAATATCGACCACCGGGCGACATTTAGTAACCATAAAACCCCTATAAGCTATAAACTTCAATATTACATTAAGCCAAGAATTAATATTATAGACTAGAAATGCATTACAATTACTCCTAATAAGTTACTGTTGCCTTCATGTGATTATTTAGCGTTTACTATGTTATGACGTCCGCTGTTGACTAGACGAGCTTATTTGGTAACGCACTGCGATCGTGCTTCGCGATGCGTGGGGTGAGGGTGGAATTTGGTTTTTTGTCTAGCTTTAGGCGCACTCTTCTGTTTATTTAGTATATTCACAATATTTATATACATATTATTATAATTATTTCTCCGTTATCTAGTATACATAAAACAAGCTCTAAATGATGCTACTTTGGGCTAGACAATAGGGGTGAGTGTATGAATATTATTAGTATGTCTTAATCATTTAAAAGATAGTATGATAAATGTCCGACAGATATCAAAAGAAATATCTAGGCTAGTTAAAATTGATGCTCTGAGGCGGTAAACGAACCCTCGACCTTTTATAGTCCGTCTGACTGCTTCGACCACCGATCTTCCACGGAACAAGGATCAATGATAACCCTTGAAACTTTCTTCTAGTTTGTATGAAATACGAATATAACATTATTGTTATGAGTAACAGTGTGTGTAATGTTATCATTACACAGGCGTTACATACACGGCTACAGATATATAATACAATGTAGTTATGTCCTTGTTTTAAAGCCACTGTAGATTAAATAAAACGTACAATACGAGTAGCTTCAATTTCTACGTTCCCATGACTCACGTTCTCTTCAAAAGTTGCAGAGATGAAGAAACTGATCTAAGAATCGCTGCGCCCGCTCAACGTGAAGATAGAACACTCGGAGGAGATCCAACACAAAGTTTTACGCGTGACCGGCATATTCTCTTCAATTCTGCACTCGCATGTCTAAAAGTTGGACGCTTAACTTCGAATCAAACAGAGTTGCATCCTAAGCACCCTTGGGGCCAAGCTCAGATGTGAACTAAATAAAATAGTGCATCGCAGAAATGATATACGAAATTATACGCTTGCATTATTTTGATGCGGGATTACTCTTACATTTTCATGATCTGCACTTGGTAATTGTAAAGTGGACAAAAAAAAACGGACATTCATGATCTTAGAAATAGATAAATTCTAAAACAGTGAGCACATTGAGAAGTTAACATATTCTTAATGACTCTTCTACATATTTACTGATAAATTTTCCCGAAGTATTATTTTATTTATTTGGTACAATAACAAAATACAGATTAGAAACAAAACTGATACTTCTTATACCACGAAACACGTTAAATCCATATTTCAATTAAGATTGTATTGCAGCTGTGTAAGGTTTTACCTACTGCATAATCATTAACCATCATCATATTTCAGCTGAAAGACATATACTTACTACTATAAAAAGCCCTAAGCTAAAGATTTCCACGTGAAAAATGTAAACTTTACTAAGTAACTTTTTATTTTATTGAATAATTAACAGAACTCTAAATAGGTACAAAAAAAGTATAGTACAAAAAGCCCTACGCATTATTATCTAAATATTTATATTTTAAGGTATGTACTATGGTATGCAACCAAGCATACACACAGATTACATTAAAATTACTAGAAGAATGTAATAGATATAGCTGTGCTAAACATTTATGAAACTGGAATAATAGATAATGATTACGACTGGCTGGCCGAGTGGTCTGTACCCATTGTTATACAGGCTACTTGAGGAGGCTCGGGTTCGAATCCCAGTAGGAGCAAATGTTTATATGATGAGTACGAGCATTTGTTCTCGAGTGAAAGATGTTAATAAGTTTATTTAGTATATTTATAATGTTTATAGACATATTATTATCAATAAATATGTACATATTTTGATTTTGAAATATTTCTCCTTTAATATTTATGACACAAGCTCTTAATGATGCTTAAATTGTGAAAGATAATAGGTGTAAGTGTGTGAGTATTATTTATTACTGAATGGTCTATTTATTGAAAATAACTTAGAACTGATTTTATTATTATGAAAAGTTAGTAGCCTTTTGATTGCGTCCGTATTTTCTCGTCAATTCGGACTCTTAAATTGACAATTTAAAGGTGCTTCTTTGTGGCCTATCTAAATAAAATATTTTTTCTTTCTCTTTCTTTCTTTCTAATTTTACTAAATGGTGTGACAGCTAAACAATAATCTATAGCACCTAAATTATATAAAAAAATGTCAGCATTCAAAAAAGATATTACGTTATTTGTGTTTGCTTCATTTAATTTTGTATATTTTAAATACTTATCATAATTCAAATTTCTCCGTTAATATTCATTAATTAATATTCATTACACAACCTCTTAATGTTAATTTAGGCTAGATATTAAGCGTGAGTGTGAAATTATTGAATTTTCAAAATATTTAATAATTACATCTGTGTCACGCATGAGACGTGCAGGTATTGATTAATTAATAAATTTCAGTATTCTTAGTTACTCAGTAAAATCTAGTCCGATTTCTGATATGATAGCCGTAAATTATAAAGTTTAGACACACAGTCTTCGTACCTCCTATTTGAGATGTGCACACCTAAAACAATATAATGAAAATAACAAAGTAGGCAGGCAGCACGAACAGGATTATTCGGCGCTCCAAGTTTCACCGCATCAAACTTTTACCGTTGAGATACAAAGTTGCCAATTACACACCCTCCCCCTTGATAAATAAACATACATAAAAACAGTCACAATGTTGATATAACGTTGATATTTATCAGCCTTCAGTAACAGGCTTATGCTTTTGACAAACATCTTTGTAATTTTGTAATGTAATTAATGTGTTATCCCTTTCTTAAGCCATGAGTGACAAATCCAGGAAAGGTTACTAAACTTTTGTTTGTCACCGGGACACATTTGCAGGGGAGCATCCATTAAAACCTACAGACATAAATTGAGACGGAGCGCGTGGTAAATTGGAGGACCCTTAAGATTAAGAAAAGTAATTACGTATATCCATTTCAGAATCAACAAAGATATAATCAGTAAGACGAAATGATAGTCTACTTCAAACGTAATACATTTGTTGCTAAGAGACAAAATACATATACAAAGCAGAAGCAAAATAAGTTAGGAAAAGTTTAATAATTAACTGTCAAGAACAAGATTATTAAGTAAGAGACTTCATAATATTATGCGACGCAAACATAGAGAACGTTGTCTTTTATATCATCACTAGCGTATATAATAATAATATTCATACACTCACACCTATTATCTAGCCTAAAGTAAGCATCATGTAGAGCTTGTGTTATGGATACTAGATAACGGATAAATATACTAGATAAACATATAAACATCCATGACTCGTGAACAAATGTTCATATTCATCATACAAACATTTGCCCCTACCGGGATTCGAACCCGGGACCCCTGACCGAGCAGCCCGTATAGGCCCCCAAGGGGTACAGACCACTAGGCCACGGTATATACGCCCCACTGCTGGGCACAGGCCTTTCTACATGGGAGAAACACATGAAAAGTTTGGGCCCCTTTCATCACCACGCTGGCACAATGTGGGTTGGTGGATTAAAGCAGTTGCAGTGACAACCGGTGTCAACGGCTTAACGTGCCTTCCGAAGCACGGACAGCGAAATTAGATTGACCCATCCCGAGATCGACCATGGCGAAAGTTGCTTTGTTTCCCTAACGTAAACCAGAGCACACCACCGAGCTCCCCAGCTGACTGACTTCTATAATCATATCAACAGCTAAATAACACTACGTCCGTGGCACTTATGTCTTCCTGCGGAGTGTTAAGGTAGCCAGAGCTCATTAAGAAAGTATCAGTTAAGGAGAAAATGGGTTTGTCTCCAATACTGTCAACTTTTTTAAATATTTTTTTTATTTCTTTTTATAAGGCAGGGTAAGCAAGGTATGAGTAGTGCCCAAAGAGCTCCAAGGTCATACGCTGTTTACGGTATTAAAAAACAACAAACTTGAGAAAACTTAAAACTAATAATACTGCATAAAGTGATGGATGTGCCACCACTCCTCTTTATAACAGAATTATTAAAAAAGCGCGATGTTACTCTGCAATAACATTAACAAACTCTTGTTTCCACGACATTGATTGATCTTGTGAAGCAACATAGTGTAATAGCGTTTAAGGCAAATAGTACTAGTAATCTGTGAAATAACTATGATATCAGAAACAAAGGATTTAATATTGTGTGTGAACGCCGGGCGGCGCCAACGGGCTGGTAAGGGAGGAAAATTAAAAGCTTCTATACAATAGTGATAAAGCCAAATCAAAATGAAATATCCTGAACTTATCAGACACACGAGATTACTAATACGTGGGAATAACTCCACTGAGATAACACACCTGTCGTAGTCTCGGCAAACGGCCTCGTCCGAAGCTCATTTGGCGACTATCTGAAGAGATTGGGACTGCGTGGCGGACCAGTAAAAGCACGTATAAAGCCAGGATAGTCTGCCAATTCCTCTTTCTACTGAGGGGTGTTCTCTCCTCCCTCAGTTGGTCTTGAGGCCGAGATTTTTAAAATTTAATTTCACAAATAATTTTTTTTCTTCGCCATATATGTGTATTTATATTCTTTGCCCTCAGACATACTTTGAATTTTTGAATACAGCCGCGAAATAACACAAAGCATATCAACCAGCGCTTCAGCTCCGTTTGTGGCTTATCACGCTAAGCTGGAGTCTCTGGAGTGGGGTAATTATGGACGCGGAGTAACTCTCAGTGTGGCAGTTTACATTATTATCTTGATAGAAAAGGCTGTCCTTAGAGCCTTTTTTTGAAGCTGACATTGAACGTCAGTCTCTCTCTCTCTCTCTCTCTCTCTCTCTCTCTCTCTCTCTCTCTCTCTGAGCCGCATTCAAAATCACTCTACGTACTCTCCCCTACTCTTATAATATTTCTGACCCTGTTTGATTGATTTCGTATAGCTCTGCCTTTTGTCATAAAAATGAATTATTTTTCATTTTTTTAGTTTTAGTAATTTAAATACAATAAAACTAGAAAAATTTCTAGAATTTTGGATTTTTGTTTTTTTTCTAGATTTTTTTTTAAAAGTTTTATTCATATTTTAATTTATTGAAAAAAAATCTTACTTCAAAAACTTGAATGCGATCAAACATGGATGCAGTAGGTGCTAATAAAGCGAGAAAATACTTTATTTTAAGATAAATTCGAGAGCTTGAAGTTTTCCTTTAAATAAAACTGACTGAGCGAACCGTGTACGTGTGTGCTCAAGTTATAAGACTTAAGGCTGCCTTCGAACAATTTACAGCAGCGTTGTTGGATAACTCTGAGAAAATAACAGTTAATTTATAGTCGTAAGAACTTCTTCTTGATTCAGTAAATTACGTTTACTTTTTGAGAAGAAAATTTATTTCAAAATCGTGGCCAATATTACCTTCATCCAAGTAAAAATTGAGTTATCCGAAATATGATAATGAACTACACAAATAATTAAAAAAAAGCCGTAATATCACGATGTTGTACATAGAAATTAAAGTCTATTTTTTGAATAAATTATTATAAATAGAACTGACAGAACAAAATATGTCCCAAAAAAACGGTCAGTAAGGACTACATGATATTCAAAATAATGACCACAAAAAATTCTTAATTCAAAGGTGTATTTTTTCATTTTTTTATAACATAAATAATTTTTTGTGTGTTATATGAAGGTCCCAAGAGCAGAAAAACAGCTTATGAGATCCAAAAAGTATTGAGAGAGACTGGATATAAGTAGGTACGCTAAGTCAGACAAATAGTTTGTTAGTGAAAATAATCTAATTAATCAAAAATAATCACCCTAAACCGCTACGGCTACGGCTGAAACCTTAATATTCGCTAGCATTACTTCGCGGGAAAAATGGCTTCATTCAACTTTTACTGCTTAAGTGACGTAGACTGTGACATGTTGTTAAAATGTACAATACCTCTAGCCCGAACACTTTTAAATTTTGAATCGCCATCGTATCAAGTAGTTACGTTAGCTTTTATCTGGCTTTTGTTTGAAATTTCAAGCGTGCGTGAACGATACGATTACGACTCGAAATTTAAAAATGTTCGTGCTAGGGGTACTGCACCCGTACTACCATCTTTTATCGCGATCCAGTTTAGGGCCTAAACTGAGTAGAATCGTTAATTCGTACTACGACGCTATCTACGACTATGACAGCGATGCAGTTTAGGAACCAATACTGAAACGAGCGAAATATGATTCGCTTTTATAAAGATGATGGTAAGGCCCCTGGTTGCTTGATGGAAAGAGTTTACCGTCTTTAGACGTTCGTAACACCTTTAGGCACTAACCACGCGCTGTTACCATTAAAACTTTTTATAAAGCATAATGTTGACATCATAGGGGACGAGTCTCCCTGCTCCCAACATAACGCTTTCCCCATGAGCTCTGGTGATCGTACTCAGAGTAGGTATAGAACACTACACTGAAAAAAATAACAACTGAACTTTTGACTACCTGTACCTCAAAAAAGGGACTACATAACTTAGGGTAAAGCCTAGCCAAAAATAAAGTTGCATAGAGACGCATTGTTTTGTTAAATCAAACAAACTGTAATTAAACCTCGCTAAATTTTGGTTATAGGTAATGTAATCAAAGTAGTTTGGCTAAATATTTTTTTCAGTGTACAAGGTTCTTTCCTTCCTATAGCATGGGTTCCTTCAATAGAGTCGTGATAAGTCGTCAATAGAAGCGTGATAAGGCACCTTAGGGGCTATCAAAGTGGAGACTTTCACATAAGGACTCTTCTTATATGCCGCGTCACATCAGATGGTTTGAGTCATTATCCGTGCCTTGTTTAAAATAAGGTAGTGTTGTTTAGCTGCAATCTTCTATAAAGTGGAAGAGCTACGCCAATCGGGGTAACCGAACTATTTTGAACAATGTTTTGTTTTGAGACAGAACCACATTAAAACTACTAAGCCAAAGATAATAACAAAATAAAGTGACTCCCTGGCGCGCCCACATTTTCGTTTATTTATGCGTGTCTCCCTGCCTGATGGTCCGTATCGGAATACATTGCCTTTGGGATCTGACACTTTTCGACGTATTTCTTGTTATCTGCACAAATATTTGTGACCCTATTCTAAGCGAATACACTATACAGAAACCGGAATAGAGAAAGATCTATACATCTTGTGAATACCTAACATGGCCTATACGTTCATTGATCACATATAACTTGAATTCTTAGTAGAATAAATGAATTCATATGTTTAAATAAGAATCAGGACTGGCCGGACTGGAAGAATCACAAACTTAAATAACTGTAGACTCACTTTGTATCACTTTAATACGAAAACGTTCATTTCTAAGGACGCAGCTGATCCTAAGATAATTATCGCAGGGCCAATATACACTAAACTTAATAAATAAACACAAATATTTTTGAACGGCGGTCTCTTTTTTGATCATAATTTTTGTAAAAAGAGACAACAACAACATAATTTTCTCAAAGGAAAAGGGTGATGATGCAGCGTATATTTATGGTAAGCTTTAGTGGTTGCCGTAGAACTTTGCGTTGCTGAGCTTCTTAGGCACACAGATCAACAGAAAGCCTTAGGATTAGGATGAGTCTCCATGTTCACAACGTAGCACTTTCTACAACACTACAAAAGTGTTATTGCTGCGATCTTCTGCGAGGTGAATGTGCTACAACAACCGAACACTCAAATTTCAAGTATCAAACACCACTATGCCCTTGAAAGAGGTCTACGTAAACGATACTGAAAAATTGGTAAAAATATGCAAAACAGTGTTAAATTGTCTATTTTATTTTTATTTACTATGTTTCGTGGTACCAAACAAGAATTTTTATAGGAACGACTGCAACACAGCCAAATTTTCATTACGTAACTTTGACTTCTATATCGCCCGCCATATTGCCATATTGAGTAATGGTGAAATTGACGAATAATTTCAAATTTTCTACAAGTAAACTATGCACGAAAATGAATTGTTAGTATTTTTACTGGTTTCAGGAGATTTTCCCTGATTTTTGAGATACTTGGTTGGATAAATCAAAATCAAATCAAATCAAATTATTTATTTGCTATAAATAGGGTAATTTACAAGATGTTTACAATTTCAGTGTGTGATCTTAAACCTATTTAGCCATTATCAATAATAGCATGCAAATTTACATAATTCCTAATTACGTTGTATTAAAGAAGAATGCCCAAACATGCCCACGATGCGCAATAATCAAACGTATCTCAAAAAAAAACTCTCGAATTATTAATAATATATTGTTAATTTAAATGTAAAAGCGGGGTGGGGTTAAAAAGTTAAATTAATATTAAATTGTTGCACTGACTTCCTACTTCGTATACTACATTATTAATCTGCGGTGTGTGTGTGTAGTTCATTCTCCCTACAATGGGAAGGCAACGGAAACTAATGTCCATACAGCCATGTCTTCAGTATTTCTTATTTCTTCATTTATTGCATCGAAATGCTGATGTTACACATGTCAATGCATCTTAAGAGTATATGACGCGTAATATATGATGACAGTCTCCATATGTGCTACTTGGTGCGGTGCACTTTTATTCTAATAACCTTTTAGTTGTACGTCAACACAAACACTTTGTATATAAAACTACACCACTTTTCGCTGTTCGCGCTTCTGAAGTTCGCTCCGACACAATTTTTAATTATTAAAATACATATCTTGACTGACACCACAAACACCCGCCAAACACTCCGAAATTAATCTGTGGAACAATACAATATATTTGTCCTTTACTTGAAAGGCAAAGAATTTACGTGTATGCAGCCGCATAGTAAGTTGCATTAATAGATCGAACATAAATATATTTATTGACATTGTCGGTGCGTTCCGTTGGAAACGTTTTGTTTGAAACAACGTACGTTTTGTTTGTTCGATAAGGAACATTTTCTTTTTATTTTAAAACAAATTGCAAGCCAGATTGTAAATCCTTAGAATTTATATATTTATTTAAGGTTAAATTACATTTTAGCAGTTTTGTCTTGATTCCCCTTACTCCTTAAGGTTTTAAACTACAAAGCGGAACTTCCTATATACCTATACAGATACACCTAAGCATCTGAATCTTTTGAGAATTCCAACAACGCGCAACCGGATCATTTCGTTGGTATTTCTGTCAATTTTCCGGTACCTTTGATGTGAGGATTCACTATAGAGCCGTGTAATAAGCAAGAACAAAGATGCCAAACAATGCCAAAGAGAAATAATAACTTGAACAGTACGTAACCAGGTTTTGTTATCATACCATCATACATTTTGATATATTAGGTTGGGGAAAAAGTCTTTTCGCATTATAGTATGTATGAACTTGTAATAAAATCTCTTTGGCTGTACTATTTGTATCTGGCTGGTTTTGGTATCATTAAAAGTTTACATTTCGAAAAAAATAATTCCAAATTCAAATTAGGAAAATGTGTGTTTTTCATTTGTCTTTCGTACTGTCAAGATGAGTAAATCTAATAAAGAAATTCGATACATTTTAAAATTTTAATACATAAAAGGTAAAAATGCAACGCAAGCCGCGAAAAAAATTTGCGATGTTTATGGACCTAATGCAGTGTCTGTGAGAGTAGCACAAATTTGGTTTAAAAGATGCACGTCGCTCTGGTCGCCCTATTACGAATAAATGTGATGCCATTTTTGAAAAACTGGAGCAAGATCGGCATATCAGTAGTTAAGACGAAGCTGAAGAACTGAGAATTGACCACTAAGCAGTTTTGGCGCATTTAAAAAAAAATAGGTACACAAAAAAGCTCGATATTTGGGTACCCCACGAGCTCACTGAAAGAAACCTAATGAACCGTGTACTCATTTGTGATTCTTTATTACGACGTAATGAAACCGAACCATTTTTGAAGAAGCTGATAACTGGTGATGAAAAGTGGATCACCTACGACAAGAACGTGCGAAAAAGGTCGTGGTCAAAGGCCGGTCAGGCGTCACAGACTGTAGCGAAACCCGGGTTAACTCGCAACAAGGTGATGCTGTGTGTGTAGTGGGATTGGAAGGGCATGATTCATTATGAGCTGTTACCACCAGGCAGGACCATCGATTCTGAACTCTACTGCGAACAACTGATGAGATTAAAGCAGAAGTTGAGAGAAAGCGGCCGGAATTAATCAACAGAAGGGGTGTGGTTTTTCATCATGATAACGCTAGACCTCACACATCTTTAGCCACTCAGCAAAAATTAAGAGAGTTTGGCTGGGAGGTGTTAATGCATCCGCCGTATAGTCCTGACCTTGCACCTTCAGATTTCCACCTGTTTCACTCTCTTCAGAATTCTCTAGGCAGTGTCAGGTTAACATCACGAGAGGAGTGCCAAAACGAGTTAAAGTGCTCTGTGGCCAAAACTACTTGTCGCGGTATTTTGATCAGAAGCCCCAAAATGGGATCATGTCCCTACCTACGAGATGGCAAAAAGTTATCGAACAAAATGGTACCTACATACTTTAGTTAAATGTAAATAAACAAATTTAAAAAATGTTTTGAATTTTCTTAAAAAATGCGAATACACTTTTTCCCCAACCTATTACAATACCAAGAATAACTTATTCGTAAATAACACAGTGCGCAATTCTGTAAGTTGTACACTGTCAAAACATGATGTTCAATCCCATATTATGTTCCAATCCCACAAATGCTTGTTTGATCGCTCTAGTCTTTAATTTCTTGAGGATTAGAAAATGAGTCTCCGAAGTATGTAGGAAAATAGATACATTGATATAAAGGATTTTATATGTGATAGGGTCGTCTGAGTATGTACTACCGCCTTTCTTATTTCAGCCGTGAAACAGCTTGTTGTGTTTCGGATTGAAGGGAAACGTAGCCAGTCTAATTACTGGGCATAGACGGCATTCATCTTTGGCCTCAGGACGACAACGTACCTGCAATATCAAGTGTTTTCTCCTTGTTATTGCAGGTGTCTATAGGCTGCGGTAACCGCTTACCACTTGTTTTTATCTTTAATTGTATAAAAAAATACTAGAAACTTTAAGTATGACCTACAACAAAAGTGACATTGCTAGTTCTGGAACTCGAGTCACAATTTGTATCACGATAGTGATGTAGCGTTTTCTGAACATCCGAGCTCGTGAACGCAGTGTAAGATACTGGTTTACTCACATTTTAGTTATGTTGCTGAATATTATTAAGATTCTTGGGGAAAGCCATGCTACGCCTACATCATATTCTTATATCTTAATTCTTAATTATTTCAAAGCTGCAAACTAAATCCTTCTTTTTAAGCTGCAAACTAAATCCTCCTTTTTAAAACGAAAAGAGTAAAGGCTGAAAGCGTGGCTAAAACGCATCACACGCATCAAGGGTTCCGTAGCATTTCGTGTTTGTGGCTCTTGTAGAATAATTTTTAGAAATAAGTAAATGTGGCTTATAGGCGGTTGGCCCGTATGTAGGATCGTTAACCCCCTTATTTGCTAACTAAAACGACAAGTACCGATGAATAAAATCTTCAGTGTTATTACTGATGTTTCACAACGAAACGATTTGTTTAATAGCGTGAAACAGCAATATATCCAGAAGGTGTAAGGCATCGGTACTTGTCATTTTTAGCAAATCGTCTTTACTATTTCGGCAGTAAAACAGTTTTCTGTATTTAGGATTGATGGGAAAAGTCGTGGTGGTGTTACGGCCCAAACTCCTCATGTGTTTCTCCCATGTAGGAAGGCCTGTGCCCAGCAGTGGGATGTACATAGGCTGGTAATGATAGCACACCTGCAACTGATTTTTTTTCTCATTATTGCAGGTATCTATAGACGATGGTAACCATTTAATATCAGGTGGGCCGTCAGCTTGCTTGTCATCTAGTTGTATAAAAAATGGTTAAAGAAATTGAAAGAATTAAGTATTTAGATTAGGAAAAGACATATCCTCTTTCACTATCCGGGTGACTACTATATTCCTATGAATTTCTTCTAATAGTATTTACGATAAGTATACGATAAGAAAATACCTGGTATAGAGATATCAGGTCTCAATTATATTTTGTTCACATAGATTAGTTCCTATTGCCAAATTATGCCTTATTGAACAGTCGGTATATGATTGTGAAAAAATCTGTGTTCTTCTGTCATTTCAGCTACAGAATCCTGAAAATATGGATAAAATCTTAAATGTTTTACGTACATTGATGTTTCACAACGAAACGTTTCTTTTCTTGGTACACGTAAAACAGCAATGTAAACAGAAAGTTGTAGGCATCGGTACTTGTCATTTTTAGCGAAAAATGGGGCAGGTCAGTTGTAAGAATAATAGCCATTATCTACTCATGTTATTTTCATAATATCATTTGCCCTTGTAATGTCATCTGTAAAGTTTAATTAACGTGCTTGTCGTTGTATTTGAATGTGAATAAGGCATGTCTACGCCAGCTTAATCTTAAATTTTGATTGTCCTTACCCCAATAAACATTTACAAACTTTAGTGTATAAATTTCGTCTCTGTGACGAAGACATAAGGTAGTGTATTTGTTACTGCCACAAACATCTCATTCCCCTGAAAGCTATAAAGGACACAGAGTCACATTCGAATTAACGTTTCTAGATTACGATTCGGGGTCGAGGTGGACTAATAAATCTGTTGAATTAACCCAGTACTGAATAACGCGAATGTAAAATTTACATTGGTCATAATTTATTTTACTGTTTCTCAAAATTGTTTTATCCCTTGTAGTCCCATTGACAGATACGAGTGTAGCCACATATAGATTATAAAAATCACCAGGTTAGCAGAAGCCATTAACAGCTAATGGTTTTAATAAATTTCAGCAAAAAAAATAACCATACATTTTGTTCCATTAATAACAATTGGATGCATAATTTGTGTTCGTCAATTAGAGCACACTCTCTTTATCGCGATCCGTTCACAAACTGATTCATTCTCTACATTTTAACAAGATACAGGGATATACCTATTCACATTTTTTTTTGTTCGTATTATGAAATTGAAAGGTATAGTATTTATTTACAGTAGGTATATATTACGGCAGCCGGTATGATAGGTTGGGCAGCAACAAATGAGCCGCAATGCGGAAGTGACCCGATCGAACCAAGCCAAACCTTTATATGAAGCGAAGAGCCGATATTACAAATACTTTCCATTGCTGAACTTCATTTATAGATCAACTTTTCAACTTTCTATCTGACATTTTTTGCTAGCTATAATTTTATCTTTAATAAGCAAAGGAATTCTTCAAATTACCTAAAATATCCCGAAAGTAGAAAATAATTACTTATATTATATATACAGGATAGTGCCATCAATATGACAATAAATTGAAACATGGGCTATATTAGTTCATAGAAATGGTTGGCCACTTTCAAAAACAACTTATTCATATGATAATTTCATGACCTTTCTATGAAATAATATAACATTGGCTGCATTACTTCATAGAAATGTCATGAAATGATCAAATGAATAAGATGTTTTTTAAAGTGGCAAACCATTTCTTTGAACTAATATAGTCCATGTTTTAATTTATTGTCGTATTGACGGCACCACCATGTATAGGGAATGCTAAAAAGTGATACAGCGACGTCGCATTGCGCCAAGCAAATCTGAATCATACTTTCAAAATTATCAAAGCCAATTAGTAAACACGTAAGTACCTACAATGGGTGTATTGTAGGTACTTACGTGTTTACTAATGAGATTGTTTGTGAATGAGAGTGTTTGAATATCATTCATTCTTTAACTTGCTAGTATAGAGTATTACTTAAACATTTCATTACAGCCCTTGAATTTTATTCTCGATAACATAATGAAGAACAGATAAGTATTCTGTGAGTTATTTATACTCATACTTCAAAGTTGAAAACTTTGATATAACTAACATCAATATGAATAAATATTAAACAGACACTCTAATTTTCATTGTAAAACTGGCAAATAGTAAATGGAGAACGAAAAAAGAAATTAGAGAAAAAAGTATGAATTCAATTTTGGAATTCCCAAACTGTCGTACAGCTCCAAGCCATTTAATTACGTGACAATCTTCAATTCTCACCAGGAAGGTGGGAAAATGAGCGAATTTCCCGCTCGCTGCCAGCCCGAATGGAACTCGCGTGTTCAGATTTTTATTTTATGAAAAGAAACAAACATAACGCGGCTATTACTTCTATCACGAAGAATGCGTGCCGGTGATTGTAAGCCATTACGGTCGCGAATATTGTTTAAAAGAGTCGTTATGAAGATTTATCATTTACATTAATGGGCGAGTTCGATAAACTTGTACGGCATCGTTCATTATGTCTTTATCTAAATAGTTATACCCTAAACACTCCCAAGGCTTATTTTTGGTATCGTATTAAGTTTTAGTTTAAACGTGTTTAGAACAGACGCTAAGTAGATAATTAGACCTTTGGATTCGTAGGAACAGATAAAAATATTATTATTCATACTAGGCACCATTGTACCTACAGCTAAATTTGAAAAAAGGCCCGATCTTTTTTTTTCTTTAATACAACATACTACTCTGACAAGAAAGTACCGGGATAAGATCGATAATATACAAAATTTTAATTATTCATCCAAATTTATTTTATCAGCTTCAAAGTACCTATACTCCTTCGGAAACGATTCAATCGGCCAACGAATCATCCAATCATCAAAACATTTTTTAAACGCTGTTTCCGGAATTGAGTTCAGTTCGCGCCGCGAATTATCCTTTAAATTATGTCTTCTACCGATTGAAAACGGGTGCCACGAAGTAGTAATTTGAGTTTAGGAAAAAGAAAGAAGTCGACTGGAGCCATATCTGGTGAATATGGTGGTTGCTCGATGGTATTTGTTAAGTGTTTGGTCAAAAATTCGTTCACAATGATGGCCTTGTGCGAAGGCGCATTATCGTGGTGCAAAATCCAAGAATTTTCTTTCCACAAATCTGGCCTTTTAAACGCCGCATAACGCTCAAATAATATTCTTTATTTACCTTATCAAAGAAAACAGTCAACATGACTTCGCGTTTTGATCGACTTTGGCGTGGTTTTTTCGGTTTCGGTTCGGTTGGAAGGCGCCACTCCGAAGTTTGTTGACTAGTTTGCATGTCAAACTTGTAAACCCACGTCTCGTCACCAGTAACAATGCGTTTCATAATTGTTGGCTCGGAATTGACTCGATCTAGCATGTCCTCAGCGAATTTCATGCGATTGAGTTTTTAGAGAAAATTTAGGGTCTTTTGAGACTAGCCGGGCGGCAACATTTTTCATACCCAAGTGATTATTTAAAATGGTACGGATCGACTCGTGCGATACAGAAAGTTTGCCGGCTATCTCTCACAAAGGTAAATGAGGATTTTCAGTCACTACTTCCCTCACTTTTGCGATGTTAACTCATAACATCAACGTCTGCAACTGATTGCGAACGTTGATGGCCTACCAGAGCGAGGCAAATCTTCCATCACATCTCGACCGCTTTTGAACGCTTTGTATCACTCAGAATTATATCCGTTTTCACTAATTATTCCCTAGGCCTATTCCCTAGATTCCCTAGGCTTAAGTGACTCTTATTTATCGACGTCTGTGTCTGTGTTAAAAACATGATAAATCAACAAAAAACAATGTGTGTACGTATATGCATATGCTGGCGAGAATAGTCATTTGTTAAACAAATAATACAATTTTATTAACAATAATAATTGAACCAATCACTATACATACTCCATTCTTGTACAGTGCTTTGAGCATGGGTGTATGACAAACATAATCACTTGGTAATTTATATAATTTTATTTCATGGTACTAAACCAATTAAGCACACCAATTATCAGAAATTAAAGGTCGATTGGTCGAATCATTAACCAGTTTATAGAGTCTAGTAGGATTATGTAAATTTATCTTTTCGCTACACTCTCCTTAACAATTTCCTTTTGGTGTTTTAAGCTTTTATCTTCGTAATCTACGGGTGATTACATAGAGATGCGGGTAATACAGGCTCCTCGGCATAGTCTATATTTTTTTCCTTGAACTATCAGAGGACAGACAATAAAAAGTTCACTGACATAATGTTTTTCACTTTGAAAAATTACATTTTTTCAAAGTGATGTCTTAATTATAAACTATATTATTGTAAAACTTTTGTAAAATTAATAATTAACAAAATTTACCATGGGAACTAAAATGTATTACAAGACTTTTATTCTTAAATAGGTAATAATTACACAGGCCGTAAGTAATAATAATAATAATAAATATTTATTCATAAAAACAGGACAAAAAATAATACAATCAAATATCTTACAAAAATAAAAATACAACGAAAACTTAGTTGCCTAAACTAGGTTAAAAACCTGTATCTTAGGCGATTCAGCGCTTATTTAGGTGTAACACGTGGTACACGTGATATTTCAAGTGAAATAACATTAAACTATCCTATTATTTTAATAAAGATGTTTAGGTAATAAGGAGACACTACTCGGTATAATAAGACTACACCTTTTCATGGCAACGAAGCCAAGCAGGTATAATTAAACCCTAAGCTTCATAATTAGTGAACCTAAGAGGCACAACAAGAAGTTGCGTAAGCTTAACATTGGCTTCACTTTCGGGGAACTGGGAATTGATATTGAGAAATGTCTGTCTTTGGATGTACTCGATACTTAATCATTTATTGCAACCATAATGTAGTACATAGGTGCTAAACATAATTATACAGATCAGATTATGGACCCTGTCGGGCATCGCAATGGGTAGAGGAAAGGACGACGTCTTACTCATTTAACAATTACCAATTCTTTCAACTTATTTATGTTTATATGCATTTGTGTAATATAATAGAGATAAATATAAATAGATACTCTTCAATTTTAATTGATTTTGTCGTTTAGGTACTCTTTGAGATTGTAATAGCATTTATGTAATAAATTTTTTTTTAAGCTTTTGATGAATATTTTATCGAGTTTTTCTTGACGTTATCTATCTGGTACTTTGTTTTAGATCTTGATAGACATATTATAGGTGCTAGATGTACATCCATGTTTATATGTGTCTCTGATTCATAAAAATAAAATCGACTATAAAACCCTAAAAAGGAAAAAATAACAAAACTTAAGTACCTAGGTAGGAACTTATCTCATAAAAGTGTATTTTTTGGAGTCGGTGCTTCACTTTCTATGGATTCTGGAAACAGTTTATCACCAACTACTTAAATTTAATTCCTTTTTAGTATTTTTAAGTCGATTTTATTTTTGTTTAATTTTTTTCCAGATTTTTAGTGATTTTCTAAGATCAAAGCTCGATGAGTGACCGTCAGCATTATCATTTTGTCTGTCCCTTAGTCTTTGGTTAGTTTCATATTGTTGTATCGTACCACTGATAAAGTATTATCTAACTCCAACCCGTTACGGATCCACACTGAGTTCACCGGAATAACCCGATAAAATACAACTATCGGTCTATAGCCATAACATTTGAAAAAATATCTTCTAACTCCTAACCGTTAAAGAGTTGCACCTTCCATCACCAGCCCATCTATATATGATGATGACTTTAATATTAGAAAAAAATACTTGCATAGGTTAAAAAAAATGCAATACGCGGTTATAAAATTTGAGGTTTTCCTTCGATTGCCCTGGGATATCATCACCAGATGCTGACTTGGTGACAACCACCTTAGGAGTAAATTCTATCGAATAAAATAATCTTGAAAATCGGTTCACAATATTGACAAAGAAATTGGTGAACATACATACAAAAAAAACCAGTGGAACATAGAAACATAGACTCTTCTTTTTGAAGTCTTTCAAATTAAAAAAAAAATTGGTTCAATAAAATATTTGTATTTGTATTTGAAGTTGGTTAAACACTATTTGAAATTTGACACATGCTTAAATTATAAATATAAAAGTCCTTCACTCTGCATGTATGCTGCGTGTACTTCTTCTAAATCACTAAATCGTTTTAGACGACACCCTAAGAAAGGATATTTAAGTAAGTAGTAAGTACATTTGACAGCACAACAAGCGTAACAGTTTGTCATTGAGACAGCCCTTATGCCGTTAATTATAAAGGCGACTTTCGTAGTGCAACTGTTACGCTTGATGTGCTGTCGTCTGTACACAAATACAATGAAAGCTCGAATCTCATGTATATGTGTAATTATAGAGAAACTAACAATGTGTTAATTACGAGTCTCTAGAATAATAAACAAGTAAATATTCGGCTTTGCTTAGACTTTCATTCCTAAATAGTACGATATAAACAGATAAGCTAAGCTCCAATCTAATTGCGAATGTACAACAGTGTCATAACGAAAAGAAATTATAAAAACAGACAGCGTTAATTTTGCCTCTTGTTTTGAACGTATTGTTTTAAGTCACCGTTGACCTATTTCATTTTTCCGACAAAGCTCAACTTTTAATTAGCGTATTACTTGTTCGGAAAGAAAAGAATCTTATCTGCAGGTACTTGAAGGGCACTTATAGAGAACAAAAGTCTAATTTATCTGTTGTTAATTATACAACCACATAGCAACCTTTTGAAGGAAAATCTGTGAATGTATCTCCATGGAACCTTATATTTTGGGGGTAAGCCATAAATATTACAACAAATCCGTCAACAGTTCATCTCAAATTCCCGACTTTCAATACGTTTCCAATACACCGCAATCCAATACGTTTCCAATACACTTACGAAGCTCGCTCCACTAATGGAGTCATAACCCATAGATTTGTCCTCTTTGATCCCACGACGATGGATTCAGGTCTCATTTCTATTATGAAAATAATCCTCTCAATTCCCTTTCCATCAAGACTGATCCGTTGGAATCTGACTCCTAAGATTACCTATATCTCAAGACTGCTAATGTTATCTTTTGTCTCGAAATGTAAAAAGTAAGGAACTTTCTCATCTAAATTATTTAATATTAAATTCTGTAGCTGTTAGAGACAAAATATATCTTTTGGAATAGCTTAACGTCCAGTCAAAAGTTCCACTAGCAACAAAATTTCGTATACGGGGTATATTTTCTGAAACAACGTGAATCCTAGTATAAAAGAACGCAGATATATGAATACCAAGTGTTTCTGGAGACTGGAAGTGATAACAATGGAGGGCATTTCAATGAAATTTGCATTAAAATGCGGGGACGGTGCAGCGCCTTTGTGACGGGTCTCTAACGTGGCTCGACTCCGTGAAAATTTCCTTAAAAAGTGAATATGAAACCTCTTAGTTTCTTAAAGAAGTATCTCAATGTCTAACTATTTTGAACTTAAGGATTTTATAAAAATAACTTTTTGTGCTACTCTCCAGATAAAAGCCAAATGAAGGTCAAGTCAATGAAAGAGACAGAAGGTCAGAGACAATGAACAAGATAGGTTTTACAATTTATAATACTATGAAGTAAAACAAGTCAAAGCAAATCCGATAGTTTATAAGAAACTCCAAAATAATGAAACTTTGATTTTATTCCTGATTGTTTGACCTTGAACAATAATTTAATTATCTAATACTTACAACATTTCAATGACTTCTGAACTCCTTGGCTTTTATTATTTGTATTGTTTAATATCACACTTAAATGCGTAATAATAGAATGTCAAAACATTCAGGTATACTTTAATTGACTCTTGTTTGTTTCTTACGTGTAGGAAAGTCTGCGACCAGTAGTTAGGACCTCAGAGCAAAATGATTTGTAAGTAGGACGTAACAGTCATCAGTCATATCCGATTTATCATCATATTGTAAAAACAATTATTAGGTAGGTATTAGTCGTCATAATTTATAATATGATTCAACAAAAGTTTAATTAAATTATTCATTGTTTGCTGCGAGTACTCAATGCGAGTATCATCTTAAAAATGTCTAAAGTATAAGCTTCAGTTCCTTTAGCAATAACGCAGACTGTATTAAATATTTTAAGCTGGCCACAAACTCGAATCATGGGAAGGCATGAAATTTTTCCTCTTTCGTCTGTACTCAAAACTCAAGAGCCCTTCTCTGTATCCACTATCGTGCGGTACGGGGTGCATCCACGAATTTGGTGTCAACATGAAATCGGCTTTGGTATACAATCACATTTATTCAATATCAGGCCTTCTCTCCTTCAATTACAGTAGCTTTTCCCACAAACATTTTGAAGTTTTAAAGTTAATTTTGTAATAATTCGTTACATCTCTGAAGTCAAGTTGCATGTGATAAGTGGAGTCGTGCTTCGTTATCCGACTGCTGTTGGAAGACCATGCTAATTGTATACTCAACTCTTGTATTAATGAGGGTGAGACGATTTTAAGTTTTAAGCTGTCGGCTTCAAAGTGCAGTTAATTTTATTACTCGCTAGATTATCTAGTACGACGGACTCATAAGATTTACTTATTTATGTTAATTTATTCAATTGAGAATTATTGAAGAATCATTTACAAAAACATACACTTTACATTACATACGTTTTTCAAGAGCATTCATTATAAAATTAAGAACTGTTGAAGAAATTGATATCATTAACTAAAAATATAATTAAATGTTGGTTAACTCACAACTCCGTCATTTATAAATTGATTTTTTTTTTCATTGAACGAGTCCGAGTTCAGATTGGTCCCATAGATATTTTATCAAAATAGATTCGGTAGTTCGGTTTTTAAATCAATATAACTGGAATAAATTAAACTATCAATGTATGCGAAATAACGAATTTTACTACTTCGGCCTGTGGAAATAAGCAATTTATTTTATTCACGCGATCTTTGAATTCATTTCTGCATGTAATTAACTCACCTTGCCTTCATCTGACTCGCTCAAATTTTTCTAACCCTACCTAATTGACTACCCTACGTATGTAAAAGGTTCATGTATAGTGCGGGTACTGAACCAGTACATGGTATCCCCCTTTATGTTATTCTGCCTCCCTTGAGTACCTACCTCCAAAAATCCCCACTTGGCCTCCAGCCGGTAATTCTTTAGTCAAAAATTAAAAAGACAGTTTACGATCGTTATCTATGTCTAGACTTCAGCTCTAGCCCTCGGGTGGGCTGACCTACAAAAAAACTAATTAAGTTTTACGTAAAAGTCCTTCACAATACTCATCATTTTCTACGAGAAATTTCATCAGGAATCACCGGCAAAATTTTCAATAAAGAACCAAGCAATCCTAAAAAAGTTATCCTGCAACTAAACGCTTGGAAAATAAAACTACATGCCGTACAAGAATGCAATATCCAGTGCAAACATTTCAACGTCTACCAGACAATAAGTCAGTAAGAGAACAACGTACACGTTTCATAAGAAAGCAAACAGCAGCGACGCAAATGGAGGCGGACCGAGCGCGGCCTTCCCTGCCGCACTAATATTGACTGTGTGGTACATCTTGTGATTAGTCTTGTGAAATTGTTTACGGCGCACTGTTGTACATTATTGGTAACATACCTAAAATCTGCACTCAAAAATCTGCGACTATGCACACAAATCACGAATCTATACGCCACGTTAAAATTATATAAGTAGTTTGTAAATAAGTAGCGAGCGAAGCGAGCGTGCCGCGGCGTCAGTCAGCGATCGCCCGAATCAAAATTTCCACGATGTTTTGATGTGAAATCCTTTATTATTTTTTGCCTTTTCATGGTAATAATATAATTATTACCATGAAAAGGCAAAAAATAATACAAGAGGTTTAATTTCGTGGTCTAATGTAATTGCTTTATGGGTAGCGTATATTCGTGATAGAGTTAGTCATGTTTCGTCTCGTGGTGGATTATCAGACCCCATGCTTAAAAACTTTTGTGGGTAAAAATTGTGTTAAACCCTCAGCTATTTTTTTATACAGGTACCGCAAAGGTGTCAAACAAGCATACGGCCTGTCTGGTGGGTAGCGGTTGCCGTACCTTATTGGATGCTGCTAACATTATAAGGAGGGTAAGTACTGTAATAATGACTAACCTCTATATTATTTCTCAGTTTCCATACGTATTTATTTAGATATTTTGTTTAATAATAATTCTTACTGAAAGAAGAGACAGATCGGGTCCGGGCCGAGAGTAATGGACGGTCACTAAGTGATAGATAGTTTTAATGGTTATTATCAGGAGTATTTTCTATTCCATCCTTAAAGAAAAAAGCCATCGATTACTGCGAACTATGTCACAGTACTGTATTTGTGGAACAAAGCTAACAGGCATTCCATAATGCTTATGTCAGCTCTTCCATATCATAGAGCAGTCGCCGGGATTGCGAAAGGTCGCGGGTTCGATACCCGCCTCAGGACGTGATTTTTTTTTAGTTTGGATATATTTTAATTACTAAATAATTTTTCAAACATTTATTATAATGTTCAAATCAAAGTTAAGAATATTTGAAAGCAATGCCCTAACTTAACCGAATAGTAGGTATTTGTAAATATACTCGTTTCGGATGTTGAAATAGAACATTTCGACATTGTAGGGTGGACGTTAGCTCATAAAGCAAATACAGATAGACTAGACGAATTTTACAGGGATATCTCAAGTTCTGGGTAGCTCAGATGGTCAGAGCAGTCACCCGGATTGCGAAAGGTCGCAGGTTCGATCCCCGCCTCAGGACGTGAAATTTTTTTCTATTTTAGATATATTTCAATCACTAAATAATTATTCAAACATTTATTATAATGTTAAAATCAAAATTAAGAAAGCCCTCTTATGTTGCTATGCCCTTACAGGGCGTCACATGTATACCTGACAAAAAAAATGTACCTACCATCATAATATTATGTATTGTGACACGCAATAAACATCTAAATAAATAAGTAACCGTGCAGCGTATGAAAAAATTCTATGTAAACGACTATATTTAATATGCTTCAAGTTTTCTTAGAAAATTATATAGGTAAAAGTCCGGTTATTTGGTACACCGTTCGAGAAGGAAACCACAGCATTTCTATTTAGGAGCGCAGAGTGAAGTTGATGCTTCTGCTAGTAAAACCCAAAAAGGCATTTGATACTAGTAACAATAAAAACATTGTAGGAGTCAGAGCATTCGTAGACATAGTAAATACTAAGTCTATGGAAAGAACTCCGCTTCGGCTGAGTCAATATTGACACTGAGAAGCATCTTGCGACTAATCTTATAGAAACTGTTTGCGCACGCGATTGAAGGTTCGCCGCTCTTGTGGAAACTTTCCGCATTTCAAATAGAATTTGCATATAGGCTACGTGGCAATATTTCCGCCCTGGACCGCATTTGAATATTGCCGAGGAAAAGAAAAAACCTGACTCCAATAGATTGATTCTACGTAAGTTGGGGTGGCTGAGTTTTTCCCGGAAATATTATTTGATATAATTGTATCTACTTAGAAGTAAGATACCTTACATTTACATAAATGCCAAATAGTTGTGCTGAAACTTCATAAGTACTTATTAATGTCGAGCATTTTTCTTTTAAGGGATTTCCGTTGTAGAAGTAGGTTATAAATATCGTATGGCTAAATGATTACGAATTTAATTTTGATCCATTTGTATATAGGATAAAAACAAACACTCGGGGTGGGGTGCAACTGAATGCAAACTTTCCAATTCAGGGTAAATCACCAAGGCTATTGAGTTGGATCTAAGGAATATAGTATATAAATATAGATTGATAAAATCATTATGTGTAACCCGGATATTTATGTAACACTCCAATCATATCGCAATCTCCATTACTATCCGAAATGGCATCACTGGCCACTATGACGTATTCGCAGTGCATAATATATAATATTAATGTTATCAACGTCTGTCCGCGTCACCGATCACACACTATTAAACGTAATATTTCACCAAGCCAACACAATTTGCATTTATTATAAATTGTCGTTTAAAGCCGCTATCCCTGCGTCCATACATTTGCCTTTGCATTGAAATTTTTGAATTAAAATTAGCTTCTGCTCTTGTTGGTTACATAAATTCAACTTTATACCTCGGGTGCATTACTGCACTATCTGTATTGAACAACTTTTGCAATAACTACCAGTATTTGTAATTCACGAGAGGAAAAGTTTTCGTAATTTGCTTACATAATAAAATACATATACGTAAGCGCGTTCGCTTAATTAAGCTCAAAGTTTCTGAAATAGCCGTACGAGCAAGAATACTAATATCTAAATCAAAATAGAACATTAGATTAAATATTTACCTTACAAAAGGGCTAAAATAAAGAGCATATTTGGATTGTAATCTTTAAGATTTAAAAATAGTATGAGATATATACCTATTACCTTATTAAAAAAACTTAGAACAGAAATATAGATTTACACAATATAGATAAGTCAACGCGACAGGGGTCCGGGGGAGGTGGAGTCGGTTGTGGCATAATAATTTTAGAATATGTGGCAAAACTTTTAACGTATTAAACATTTCATTTTGATATACTTGACTGTGTTAGTTAAAGTAACTATTCAGGTGTTTAATCCGCGAAATAACCACATATCAGAAAGGGTGGACTGGCAAGGGTAATGCAACATGAGTTTGATATACCAAAATTACTACGTATCTATTTAAACCATTCTATGGTTGTTAAATACTATTATTACGAATACTATTTTGTATGCTTTTTTGTACACTCAAATCGATGCGACCGTTTCAAGCTTTTAGAAAACTTAACGAATAGCAACTTCAATGCCAAAAACGTTGTCCTTATACTTAGAGATTTCTTAACTTGTAAAGTGAAAGTTAACGACAGTAGCGATTAAGATCTAAATTAGAACTTCTATTCATATAATAACATCATTATTTACCATTGAGCATTTGGTTTGCCTAATGCTCTATAACGCTTCAAACCTGTCAAGCCACAGATTCTAGACTGATTTTTAACTGCCATTAAATTACCGGGAGTTTTAAAGGGTTTGAACAATTAATAAGGGATATCCTATGCATATACAGGGTGGAAAAAATCTATGGCCCCTGGAGGGGAACTACTTTAAATCCTTTAGTTAGCTCATTTTACTAAAAGGAAACATTCCTTTAATTTTGAAAAGAAACAAAACTGCATTCAAAGATCTTCCAAAATTCCCTTGTCATACCCGGGAAACAAACCAACTAAAAATTAAAAAATAACCCTCGCTATTTTATAATAAGGATCGGTAGGATTATCGTTCAGGATAAAATTTGACTATTATGTAAACATTTGCTCATAGACTCATCTGTTGAACGAGATACCTATGAAATTAAATATTTATTAGAAGTTTTTTATTAACAATACCTATTACTGTAATGTTCATTTGTACAAGTAAATCACACGTTAATATTAATATCTGTAAAAACTAAACGTAACCTGATTCTGAGTTGCTCCCAAGTTAAGGCCACCATATTGCTGCAGAAATTCCAAAATCATTGATATTCAGTTTTCTCACGAATCATGTGAAAATATTTCTCGCCCTACCTACCTCTGCTTCTTTCAGTTGATCATTTATAAGCGTGATAAGAAATATAAGCATAAAGACCGAAAACTAATAATTGAGAGACATTTACAGCAACATTAACAGGATTGAAAACCGAACGGATTTTCTGTATTATCTTTGGATTAAGAAATTCCCTTGAAATAAGTAATAGAACGGTTCGCCTGATCTCTTTGTTAGAACATATTCATTAATTTCTCAAAGCCTCAGGCTGTTTTGTATAAGCTGCTCCTTGTAGATGAAAATACGAATTTATAATTGCCACGATGTAATGAGACGAGGAGAACATTGAACTTAATTTTCTTGATGAGCTTATCTAAAATTCAAGTTTTCATTTCTTCTCTTTATATTTGAACCGCTTAATAATAAAATATTATAATTTTGAGTAAATACACTACGAAACAGATACATTTCCATTCACATATAAGAAGAATGGCAAAGACTCGCGTATTTTCAGTGTCGCAATGAAAATACTCTTATAAGATAGATCAAAGTATAATTAAAATGGCGTATTTGAGATTAACAGAAATATAACCTACAAATGTCAATTAACGACCTTGAATACTATGTTATTTCAAAAATGAATCGATTGTATCCTATCTATACTAATATTTTACAGCTGAAGAACTACTGGTTCAAATTTAAAAAAATATATTGTTTGTTGGATAGTCCATTTAATCAGGTATTGTATAGGCTTTATTATCAATGAAAAGTGTTGCAAAAACTGGAAAATAATGATTTCTTTTAGAGCTTTCATTGCTTGCGCTGCGTAAATGGTTAAAGTTACGCAAAAATCATGTAGTCAGGAATTGTTCTCCTTTAAAAGTTCTAAAAAAGTCTGGGGCAGCATAATTATGTCTGTCTATCTTTTGAAATTGACTCACTAGAAACATTTCGGCTGCCCAAATTCAAAACCTAGTAACAAGTGATTTTTAAAAAAAACCGTATTTGGCATTTTTCGACTTACTAGGCAGTATCAATATGATGTGGACCTTAAAACTCCCAGTTTCTTACGTAATTTTAAAAATATAATTTAGCAAGTCTGAGCAATTTGGCATGACTATAAAAAAATCCATGAAGTACCAATTCTAAACATAGCATGTCAGAATACAAATTTAAAACCCTAGCAACTCAACCGACTTACTAAGTTATGAATTTGCAAAACCGACTTGCTATGTTTTGAATTTGGCACCGATTATAAAATCAATGAAATGTCATTTAGTAAATCGTCGTGACACCGTCGCTCGAGTGTTTCGCTCCAAGATATCAATATATAAAATGAGTTTTATGCAATTTTATCGATCCAGGCGTATAATGCGTGCTTTGCAGAACGAAAACGATTGCAGGTAAGAAATAACTTATTCATTATACTCGAACTCCATCATGCTCGAGGGTAAAACGCCAAAAGCATGGCACAGGTGCGTGGTGGCACTCTTCTTCAAAAAGGGTGACAGGACCCAATTGAAGAACTATAGACCCATCACGCTCCTGAGTCATGTTTACAAGTTGTTTTCGAGGGTTATAACAAATCGTCTCACACGCAGATTTGACGACTTCCAGCCTCCCGAACAAGCCGGATTCCGAAAAGGCTTTGGTACCATAGACCATATACATACGCTGCGGCAGGTTATACAGAACACCGAAGAGTACAACCTGCCATTATGCTTAGCGTTTGTGGACTATGAGAAAGCCTTCGATTCTGTTGAGACTTGGGCCGTGCTTCAGTCACTCCAGAGGTGCCAAATTGACTATCGGTACATCAAAGTGCTGCAGACACTGTACGAAAACGCCACTATGTCAGTCCGCCTCCAGGATCAAGAAACGAAACCAATACGACTTCAGCGAGGTGTGAGACAGGGCGATGTCATTTCGCCGAAACTGTTTACAGTCGCGTTGGAGGAATTGTGTTTAAGCTTTTGGGATGGAGAGGACTTGGCATTAACATAAACGGCGAGTACATGACTCACCTTCGTTTTGCTGATGATATCGTAATCATGGCTAATACCCTGGAGGACTTGGGCACAATGCTCGACGACCTCTGTAGAGTCTCCCAACAAGTAGGTCTTAAAATGAACATCATCATCATCATCATCACCAGCCTATATACGTCCCACTGCTGGGCACAGGCCTTCCTACATGGCAGAAACACATGAGGAGTTTGGGCCAGCGTGGTGGTGCGCTGGCCCAATGCGGGTTGGTAAAAAAAAAATGAAAATGAACATGGATAAGACGAAAATTATGTCAAATTCCCAAATCGTTCCCACTCCTGTAAAAGTTGGAAGCTCTACACTGGAAGTTGTTGACGAATATGTTTACCTGGGACAAATAGTCCAACTTGGTAAGTCCAACTTCCAGAAAGAGGTTAATCGACGGATCCAACTCGGCTGGGCAGCGTTCGAAAAGCTTCGCAGCATATTCTCGGCCCAACTACCGCAGTGTCTCAAGACGAAAGTCTTTAACTCGTGTGTGTTGCCAGTGATGACTTACGGAACTGAGACGTGGCCGCATACAATGGGCCTCATAAGAAGGCTCAATGTCACCCAAAGGGCAATGGAGAGGGCTATGCTCGGAGTTTCTCTGCGTGATCGAATCAGAAATGATGAGATCCGCAGGAGAACTAAGGTCACCGACATTGCCCGAAGAATTGCGAACCTCAAATGGCAGTGGGCAAGCCACATTGCAAGGAGGACTGACGGCCGTTGGGGCGGAAAGGTCCTCGAGTGGCGGCCGCGTACCGGGAGACGCAGCGTTGGTAGGCCCCCCACAAGGTGGGCCGACGATCTGGTGAGGATCGCGGGAAGCCGATGGATGCGGGCAGCGTAGGACCGATCGGTTTGGAGATCCCTGGGCAGTGGGCGTCTCTCGGCTGAAATAATGATGATGATGATGAAACACTTTGTATATGAGTTTGTTTAGTCTTTACCTTACCTCAGAAAATCAAATTGAGAACCTAGTAAACCGACTTGCTAAGTTTTGATATTGTTTTTATAGTCATATTTGGGTAAATTTTCAAATAAAAACAGAGTGTGAGCGATTAAAGTGTATCCATAACCTCTAACACGATTACGAGTATCACAAACTACAGTCAACAATATAGTGAAACTTTTCGTCAAACACCCCAATCGCTACTATTTCTGGTTTCGTCGGGCCAACGAATTAAAGTAGCCCACCTGTTTTTTGGCTCTCCTGAACATTCTTGTTGGAACGAGTTACTATGTTTTGATTTTAAGCAGCCGATTTGCAAATTTGTTCTAAAATAATGCACTATCTGCGAAGGTGTTTTTGTAAACATGATATTATTCCTTATCAAAATAAATACATTACTCATCACAATGTCCTTATACTGGCAATTAATGCATTGATCGCCCCGCCCGTACCCGCCACCTTGGAAATCATAAATGCGTGCATGGAACTTCATCATTATTTTTTGCGGAGTTGTTTTCAAACTATGATATCTTTTAAGATATTCATGTAATCAAATGATGTCAAGAACAATTTGGTTCAAAATTAAATACTTGTGATGAGTAATGTATTCATTTTGATAAGGAATAATATCATGTTTACAAAAACACCTTCGCAGATATTGCATTATTTTAAAACGAATTTACAAATATTCTTAATTTTTGATTTTAACATTATTATAAATGTTTGGAAAATTACTTAGTAATTAAAATAGAATAAAACTAGAAAAATTTCACGTCCTGAGGCAGGAATCGAACCCGCGACCTTTCGCAATCCGGACGACTGCTCTGACCACTGAGCCACCCAGGACTTGGGATATCCCTGTGAAATTCTTCTAGTCTATTTGTATTTGCGTTTATGAGCTAACGGCCACCCTACAATGTCGAAATATTCTATTTCAACATCCGAAACGAGTATTTTTACAAATACCGACGATTCGGTTAAGTTGGGGCAGTGCTTTCAAATATTCTTAATTTTTGATTTTAACATAATTATAAATGTTTGAAAAATTACTTAGTAATTAAAATAGAATAAAACTATTTCGCGGGTTCGCGAATCGAACCCGCGAAAGGTCGCGGGTTCGATTCCTGCCTCAAGACGTGAAATTTTTCTAGTTTTATTCTATTTTAATTACTAAATTTACAAATGTTTCTAGTGAGTCAATTTCAAAAGATAGACATAGTTATGCCACCCAGACTTTTTTTAGAACTGTTAAAGGTGAACAATTCCTCACTACATGATTTTTCCGTAACTTGAACCGTTTACGCAGCGCAAGCAAGGAAAGCTCTAAAAGGAAACATTTTTTTCCAGTTTATGCAACACTTTTCATTGATAATAAATCCAACATTTTTTTTTTTAAATTTGAATCAGTAGTTTTAGTCTAGCGGCGACTAGCACCGGAGACAAATTAAACATTCTGAGATTTTTAGTTAGTTCGTTTAAAAAATTAACACGATTATTCGATGTATGTTAATGAGTGTAGGTAGGTATGTTAGAAGCGATATAATAGTTAACAGTTCGTCAATCTTGCCTGCTGTTCTCATTTTAAGTGGCAAGTGTTCATTCAATTGAAGATGCGCATTAGCAGACTAGTTCTGCATTTTTTTTCTTTATATAATTTAAACTTCTCGTAATTTTTATAGAATTATTTATCTGTGCATCATTCTTATGCTATTCGTGTACTTAATCCACATTCTCTACCAAATATAATGTCCTCGGCTACTCTCAAAAAAGTGTCAAGACAATGTTGATAAATGCATTCTAGCTCTTGTTCTATACTGATCGCGGCGACTATCGCCACTGCGTGTGGCGTGTATTTCGCGGCGGGCTAATTTTCGGCCCGCCAGTCGCACCGCCCGCCCAACTCCGTCGCCCGTTGCTGTGGCTAGGCCATTACGACTAGGCGTGAATAATAAAAGCGTCTTTATGCTATTGTAACCGCTTACCATCAGGCGGGTCAAAATAATAGGCTTGCTGATTACTCGTACCTAAGATGTACAAAATAATCAGTGCCTTAATTTTGCCATAAGTATAAGTCATAATGGTTGTCAAGGATACCAATTAGCTTATTCTATAATTTACCAAGATTTTCTCGTTTTTTTTTCACTTGTTTCATCAGTTTAAATGTCTCGCTTCCGCAATGGTAATTTCTGAATTCAAATCTTTGTTTCTGAAACCCAATATTCCAACTAGCTTCGTAACAAATTTGCTTTGTAGATTACTGAATTGTACTCAAGTCGTCCGACTCAAGTGTTATCAAATTCTTGATATATTGATTTAAGCCATCTCGAAAAACACTTCGTCTGCTTTTATTTCGACTTTGAATGTACTTTGGACTTTCAATCCTATAACGTTCTAGAATAGGGTATTAAACATCATAAATCATAAATTTATTCCCTAATTATTGAAGACTCAAGTATTAATCACAGGGAACAGATTAAAAAGGCTCGTTACACTCATCGGTCCTCTTTTTAACGGAACCCTTGCTTTAAATAGAACAAGTTGGGGCATACAATTTTGTTGTTAAGCTGGCTTAAATCTCGAACCGCCTCCAGCCTCGTTTGTTTGAGTAGTTACTTCACTGTCCAAGTTGCCTAAGACAAACAGCAAACTGTTAAACTTCAAGTTCCCTCGATAGGGTACCGACGAATTCCTCACCACCAAGGACATTATCTTAATTAAGGCTTCGCCCAGAACTTGGACGTATTTATTAAGACTATCCGAACAACATGATAAAGGGTTATAATTTGAAATTGGTCTTGCCGTCCCATAATTGGCTTTTGGATGTCCAGTCTCACACATTCATGTGTGGTGCTATGAAGTTTTAGTGATTTGGTATAGGTATCTAATTATTTCGTGAGAGTGCACTAGGTACATTGAGTGTGAACGTGGGCTTGATGAATCCGGAAAATGAAAGGGTAATGTTATATACAGTCGACAGCACATCAAGTGTAACAGTTGCACTAAAGCCGCCTCTATTACGAACGCAGTAAAGGCGGTCTCAAGGCCAAACTATTACGCTTGATGTGCTGTCGACTGTACATTCAAATATTTTAAATACGAAAGTAACTATCTGCGGGGTTTTAACCAATTTAGTTGTTCGACATGGGAAGATTACATCCTGTGAAATTACCTCTACCTCTTGACGTCATAAACGATATACAACTACACGAGGGCGGAACCATGAGCGACTACTAACTTTGTTAAAAATATTGATTACGCCACTATCTGAAATAAACTACCGATTTTTTTCCTTTTTATCACTCATATTATTTTATGGCACATTTAAAATTGTCCGGTTCGTCCATCCAATTACGAATGCATTGGAACGTGTTAAAGTGACTGGACTATTTTTAATATCGATACAACTGCACTTTTTTGATTAAAAACAAGCTACATACGACCGATACGTTACAAAACGCCTTCGTTGATAAATTTCGAGATTGTTTGTGTTTAGATATTTCCTATATTGTACCGTAAAATGTTATCCTTCAATAACATTTATTACTAGGCAACTACATTTGTTTGGATTAATATAACTTGCCTATCCAAATATCTGATGTCGGACAGTTAGATAGGGCTACATATTTACATTCGAATAGGATCGAAAATACTAGATCACTCACATTATATCATAATTTAAGTGCAGTAACGTCAAGCGTAACAGTTTCCCTATAAAAACTCTAGAAAACCGCCGAGTCAAGGGCCGGGTCTCAAGGGTGATCTTACTTTAACCTTCAAACCAAACATATTAATCCCCCTTATCCTAGAACGCGGACTGGCTGCTGGACCTGGTTTATCCCTCAAAGTAGGTAACAATTTCTTAGATAATTGTTACTTTTGTAATAAATACTGTACTATGTTGAAATATTTATTAATTTTACAACATTTATAAATATTTTATTTTATTAACCATCATATCTCTGATAGGTATAGTATAATCTCTTTCTTTGGCAGTACGTTCAAAAAATACAATAAATAAAATAAAGTCTATAAGGAAGCTATGAGGCAAAAACTATTTTCTTGAATGAATTTTGCATCAAAAATAAATAAAAAAAACACATTTGTATACAATAAATAAAATGTGCAAGGGTGCAAGTTAGGTCTTCATATAGCTTTGATTACATAGTTATTTTGCACACATCAAACATATAAATCTTGCGCAACGAGAACATTGTGATGACAATCTTTATTCTTTACTTAAGAGGATATGATTAGCAATTCTGCCTCTCATTTGTAATGAAATTTCTAATTTCTAAAAGAATAGCCGCTACTGAAACTTTCAGGAAGAGCACGTTTAGTGATACCAACTTATTCCTATGGTCAAGCGAATTTCTCTCGAAAGTTTTTTGTTATGAAGTCATGTCATCAAAATATTCTTATAAGTTTTCAGTCTTGTAAGCCACTACTACCTAGTAGTGACAAAAAATAATGTTTTGAACAAAATAAGAACGCGAAACAAAAAAAAAAGAATATTCACGGGAAACCAAAGAAAAAACATAAATTACTAGTATGGGTCCAGAGGATGCATATAGGTACATTACCCACCTTTGGCAGCACTCCACACTCACGGCTCAATAGCGCGCTAAGCATGTCCATGAAGAAAGGTACTCAGACGCACTTAGTATTTCGTGAGCAAATAAAATAACAATAGGTGTTTAAGCTATAGTATGGGTCCATGGGACCCAGAAAGTGAATTAAGAGTTAAGACTGATGTTGTCACTATCTTTCTTAAACGAAAGTTATTTTGGCCGCGTTCGATAATAAGGGGGAATGGGTGTTTGATTTTCACGCTCCCGTGAGTCGTACGCGGCTTAACAAATTAAAGAACATGATCAATATAGGTTTTAGAAACCACTTCCCTGTATGTCTTCGAAATTTTCAATGCTTTGCTGTTAAAATTAAAGTAGCTACTTCAACAGTTCTATCTTGTGCATAACTATAAAAATTTGGAGATATTGAATTAAAGCACAGTCACCATCATCACCGGCTGGTGATCAACGTATTCGTCATACACCCAGAGCACAGGCCTTCTTAAATGGAAAAAATATGTGGAGCTTGAGCCATAACACCTTCACGCTAGTCCACTGCGCCCTCAGTTATACCTTCAGTAGAATATCAAATGAAACCCATGAGGATTATCAGTAAAGTTTACTCGGTTGGTCACTATAACACCAGACTTCGACTTGGATAGTTATAGCAACTGCTGCCATCTTGTGACCGCACCAGGAATTAACAGCTTAATAATTGGAAGTGGAGAGATGTGCGCTACTGGTTTTATTTGTTGACTCATCTAAAAGAAATGCGATAATTATATAGTTTCTGAATTAGTTTTAATGGAAAAAAGATTATATATTTAAACAATGTTGATAATATTGCTACTAATTAGATATTACCCCGTCAAGCATCAGATTCCCGCTTAAGGGATTATTATAAAATTAAAAACTTTTAGTAAGCGCCGGCCTGATTAATCGTCTATTTAACACCATCTTATTAAGACTATTTTTATGCGCCCAAACACGCTATATCTTCTATAAGTTTTTGAAGAATTGAGCAATGAGCATCCCGCAGACTATTTGATAGTTCGATTAGCTCAAGGTTAGCATGGTTAGCAAGGTTAGCACAGTAAACCAAATTTCAAATCTGTGAAAATTAGTCATCAAACGCCTGAACAGACGTGCATAAATTATAGCTAAGAGCTATCTCGATTACGTCAGTTTTTAAAAAAATCCAAATGAAAATCGGTCCATTCGCTTAGGAGCTACGATGCCACAAACAGACACATAGACACACAGACAGACACGTCAAGTTTATAACATCCTTCTTTTTGCGCCGGGGCTTAATAAAACAGTATCAAGTGTAATAATCAGGTAAGTATGACCAATACGTATCATGAGAATGTTATCACTTCGAATACTTATCGATAATATACCTATCAGTAAAATTGATTTATAAAAAAACTGGGTTTACTCTAAGCTCTCAACTGCGAACCCAACACACTTAGCCTTTTTTATATGACAAGCAAGCGTACGGTCTGCCCTATGGTAACCGGTTACCGTAACTTTAAGAGGATCGTAGCACCTTGGGCACCTCTACGCCCCTACCCCTCATAAGTGTTACTTTCTACTTATGTGTTTCTGGCTCCCTTGCGATGCGAGAGCTCCAAAGAAATAGAAAGATTAATAATAATAAAAAGAAAGATTTAGGATTAGTAATGGACTCTCAATTAGACTTTCACAAACACGTGGTAGCAATTTGTAAGGCGGCTAATAAAACATTAGGCTTTATAATGAGGACTTCTGCACAGTTTGACGACCCGTCAGTTGCAACGGTGCTTTATAACGCTTATGTCCGCAGCAAACTTGAGTATGGTGCTATTGTCTGGAATCGATACGAAAATAAGTATTGTCTTATGGTGGAGAGAGTGCAAAAGAAGTATGGTCGTTGGTTGTACAAGAAAAAGTTTGGGTATTATCCGTTCTTGTATCCATCTCTGTTTGTGTCAGGCATGATAGGTATGGTTACCCTCAAATTTAGGAGAGTCATTCAGCTCATAATGTACTATCTGTCTATATTACATAACCAGGTAGATAGCCCAAACATAATAGGTAAATTTGAATTATTAGCTTCAAATCGTCTGGGCTGGGGCGAAGGGGGAACGGTGGCACCGCGGCAGCGGCCGCGTCTGCTGCGGCGGCCTCCGGCACGTACCACGTACGCCGTTCATGCACCCACCACCCGTGCTTTACGCCTTATTGGAGATATGCTCGCTCATGACTATGGTATTGACGTATTTGCTGACCACTTGGGACTGTTGCGTATGAGAGCTCTATTATATGTAAGCAATAATTTTTATCAAATGAATATCATATAATTTCCTAATTTAATCTCATCACTATTTATATAACATTTATTGACTGTAGTTGTACTTCTTTTATATTATTTTTTATGTTTTGTTTCGTTTACCATTGACATATTCATTTATTTGACATTATTTTGTATTCATTTCTATTCGTTTGACTTAATTAATATAATTGACTTCTAGTTGACATATTTTGCAATTGTTAATATTACTTCCTTGACATGTGTTATATGTGTTATAATTTTGACATTCTGGCGTTTTGGGTAACTGTAAGTCAGCATGTACACACTTGAATCAATAAATAAATAAATAAAGAAAGAAGAAAGAAAAAAATAATTTATTTAAATAAGCCATAAAGAAGCACTTTTAAATCGTCAAAAAAAAAACACATTCTTACAACTATCACAAAAAATATATTAACTAACGACGTCATAGTCTCTGTCTGTCTGTCATGTCTGAATTTACACCGGTTCCAAAAGTTGAACTACCAAGAAGATTGCGGCAACAAACTCGTGTAGTCACTCTTTTCAAATATCCGGATCCTGTGTAGTTTCTTCTGCATTTATCTGTGAAGCACCCTCCTATCAGATACAATTTTAAAAAATATTTCCAAAAACACGTTATCGAAAACGTTGAGAGAGTTCATTGCTGTTGCGATAATATTTAGTTGTGTTGCTATAGAATTTACGACTTTATTATATCTAGTGACCGCCCACGCCTTTGGAGTCAGACCGGATGTCGGTTATCGCACCAAAAGTAAAGGTGGTTTTCCACCAGAGGGGCGAGACGAGACGAGGCGAGACGAGATTTGAAATTTGTATGGTGTTCAGGTTAGAACTAACTTGATAAAATAATAAAACTGATTAAAGTAAACTAACGTATATTTGTTATAAAAAACTACAAAATAACTATGAAATAATGATAAATGATATGAGTACGTGCGACTTGATTGCTTGATGATTGCGAACTGATTCGGTAAAATTATAATGTGAGTGCATGAATAAAATGAAATAAAATTCTAATAAGTAACTAATTTGTGTCAATTGTGAAAATGCTGATGTGACAATGTACGCGCTTGCTCGTAAATATTCCCGGGCGGGGAAAATGGGGGTTAGTAATGGTAATGCACGACATGAGATTTAACAAGGTGATATAATTTCTTTTAAAATGTAATATGATTTGTGTTTTAATTTTCATAATGAATTAACAAAATGAAGGGCATTATTCTTAAATTAGGATGATTCCGTTATGTCGTTCAAAGATTTAAATACAGATCTATGCACAAAAGGAGACGATCCTATATCATTCATTTCTAATCGCGCACTCACACTTTGTACGGTTGGCGGCGTACGTTTATTTTTTAATGACATTCGTGCAAGATTTTTAGTAAACTCACTAATTTCACTGTAATGGTCACTACACTGTGCACTGTTCGAACTGGCAATTCCAGCGTCGGGCGCCCGCGTCGCCGTCACTGCCAGTGCAGCGGGCGCGGTCGCTGCTGCTGCCGCCACCGCCGCTGCTCCTCTCGTTCTGATGCGTCTCCACTGGTCTCCACAAAAGCGTTGCCACTGAAACGATGTTAATGACACCTACAATGACACCTATTATGGCGAATAGTATATATATCGTCACATAGTGGTGGACATCGTGATATGAGACCTCTTCTATCAAAGGTTGACCTTCTTTCATTATATCTATGTCGTTCTGAATCTTTTGAAGCTGCAGCAATCGATCATAGTTTTATGCTATATTCGTCTCTGTAGTGGATTTGGTCCTTCGAGCCGGACAATGTACGCGCTTGCTCGTACATATGGCAAATTTTTAATCCTCTCCTAGTGGATCTTTTGTGGAAATACTGAGGATTGACGAGGATATGCGAGGCGTGAGTTGTTGTTTTGTTTGTTTTATTTATTTTTGTGGCTCGTACGAGCTCGCGATAGCTATTAATGGCAATTTTTAGTGTAAAGGGTCAGTGCGATTTCAATTCTCTTCTCGCCTCACTTCGTCTCGCCCCTCTGGTGGAAAACCACCTTTAGCCTTTGTCATTTTTCAGGCTGTTATCTATCTCTATTCCAAATTTTATCTAGATTGGTTCAGTAGCTTAAGAGTTAAAACTTAACAAACAGACAGAAAGACAGTTACTTTTGCATTTATAATATAAGATGGATTTGTGAAATTGTCATAATTATTTTGTCTGCACTAAAATTGCCATACTATTCTGTTAAGGCGCTATACCGTATGACTATCACTACCTAAATAGACTTAAACCCTGTAAATTTTATAAATGCATGTCTTTTTACAGATTTTTGAAACAGTAGGTACTGTGAAACTGGAGTAAGATTTTTTTTTAACATTTTTATAAGTAAATTGAATTATTACTTATAGTATGGATAAACTATATAGGACAATATAAATAAGGCGTGGTAAGATTGGCGCTATATTTCAAAATAAATCCGACATACCATGTTTCGAGGAGCTCGGAGAACATGGGAGCAAATGGATGGTGATCATAAATTCCTCTTTGCATCGACGACAACGCAAATATGATTGGTGAGCAGCTGGAAAGAAATTTTCATTTTGCTATGTGATATATGAATATTTATATACTCAAATTTTATAAAGACAATAAGTTGCCAAGATATAGACTTCGAATTTAAATTCCCTTGCAGTTTTTAATTCAACTTAAAAATTCAATTTAAAAAACAAATAAAACTGGTAGGAATACAATAAAGTAGTATTCCTACCAGTTTTATTTGTCTCGAGAAAATCAAGTCGAACTAGTTTCACTTTCTGAAAATTTACCAGCGAAAATCAAAAAATGTTGGCGTTATCTATCATTGATTTCGCCAGTATCCAGTTATTAGCTCAGATCTAATTACCGTAAAATCATTTGATTATAGTGTCGAAGTTGACAGTTTATAAACATCACAGATCATAAATTTGTCACCTATCTACCTGTTAAGTCAATCGAAATAAAAAGCTCAAAAAATCCATTTATGTGAAAAGTAGGTACCTAGTTAAATTTTACTATTTTTGCCTATTTAGTGTTTTAAAAGTCGGTTTTTATTTTTGTTTTAATTTTTTGGTCAAAGCTAGATGAGTTACCATTAGCATCACCGACTTCTCTATCTATTAGTATCTTTTTGAATTCATAATATTGTTTCTTACCATCGTTTTGTACCACTTAAAAGTCTCAGAAAAGTAAAAATCCGAATTTTCTCTTACATTGATGACTTAATCATTCAAATTGAAAAACCACAATACTGAATCAGTTTAAGTGAAATTTCAATGAAACCAAGAAGTTTGAAAATCGGTTGACAGGTAAAAGAGAAATCGGTGAACATACATTAAAAATATATACTGTGGAAAATAGAACTTAAATAAAATTGAGATAATGCAATTTCAAGTTGGCTTGAATTTGAATATAACTATGAAATATTTTGTCATTTTATATCATAGCATATAAGAAAACTGGTCTATCTGACTTTAAAGTTGCTCTTCTGGACTATAAAACCTCATGCCCCATAACCATGATCTCTTACACCATTCTTAGAAAATGTTGTAGCTGGTCTGAGGTGGAAACACTTTTTGCTGGCGTGTTTATTTACCTGTTCGGATATCAACATGTCCCCAATCTTGAAACCACCAGGAATGAGAAGTCATCTTTTTCATGTTGGATGCACCAACATGAAAAAGATGACTTCTCATTCCTAACAGATTCAAGGAAAATCCCTTCAAATAACAATAGCTGGTGGTATTTGTATGTGTATAGATGTCACACATACACATACCTACATATGATACGCTGAAGCTATTTAATTTCAAATCAATAACATCAACTAACTTAACAATTATCAAACCACTAACAAATTTTATGGCTCCTGTAATTCTAAGAGCGGATGCTTATACAAAGGTATAACGTATAACACAATAAAACAACATAGTTGTATAAATAATCAAATTCAAAGCCGCAACAGTGTATTCTTCAGCAAGCAAATTCGCAACAATTACGTTTTCGAGATCCCTGTTCCGAATTGTAACTTATCTCAATCAAGTTGGCAATGTTACAACATAGTTACTATTGGCGCAGTTTGAACAATGCCGGGGTGTGTTTGACGTTGAATTCATTATCTTGCAGTATTGTCTCTCAAGTACTGATAGTTTCTTTGTTAACGACTTTCGGGGATACCTTTTTAACTTCGCCTTACAATGTGTCCGCAGTTACTTCAAACCTGTCCATGTTCTTCGGTGAACTTTTCGGAACTTTGCTTACGAATTGGATCGATACTCAAAGTTTCGGGAATCCAATGGGAAAAGTATGTTAATCTTAACTTCGAAATTTCATAAATATGCAAAAATAATATAACGAAGAAGTGACGTTGATTTTGGGAGGCTTTATTTAATCTTAGTTTCTTGACGGCATCGGCTTATTTTAATTTAGTGGATATGCAGTGTTTAATTACCGCAAATAGAGCAGCATAAGAAATAGAACTAATATAGCCCATGTTTCAATTTATTGTCGTAGTGGCGGCATCAGCCTGTATAAATTATTTTAATCCCACTAATAAATCTATGCTAATCAAAAAATGCATCTCAATATATGAAATGACAGTAAAAAGACATGACATCAAATATTGAAATTACATTTTAAAAGTGTACGTAAAGGCTTGGAGTAGTAAGGTGACTGGACGTCTTCCATATCAAAGGGAAACTGAAATAGATTTTACTGTAATTCTATTAGAAATTTAGATTTTTATTGATTTTAAGATAGCATTACTTACATGTCCTAACTCCTCCAAGATTTACATCAATGTCAGACTAAATTAACCGAACTTTATTAGAAATCATCAAAAAAGATAATCGCAAGCAGTTACCGAAGTAGAAATATCAGATGGGTCCACCGCCCGCCGGTGCTGAAGGACCGTTTCCGACGGAAGCCGGACGTGGGAGCGAGAGGTACGAAGGTTTTAAGTGATGTTTCCATTGTCCTATACTTGCACGGCTATTTTTCGTATAGAGTAGAATCGTTAGAATCGTACTCGATAAAAAAACAGAAACTTACGATTTATAATGCTAAACAACCTTCATTCGTCAGTCTGCTAAGCGGAGTATGACGTATTATCACTCATGTAGGATTAAAACATATTACTCAAAGATAAAATTTATCATGGACGGATATCGCAATTATTTTAGACTTATTTTACCTAAGGCTCAGTGCAATTCACCAAAATGCTATGATACAAAGTAAGTAAACAGTGCCCAGCGTCAAAATTAAATACCGCGTTTATATAATGGATTTTGTAGAAAATAGACTCTTGTTATCCCAGACAGTGAAACATCAATCCAACAGTAGGTAAAGGAGATGTTTCATATTCGGCCAGGTATATCTCTCAAAAAATTATATTTTTCAGTACATTGACAGAGTCTCTATACATTTTTGGAACATCCCTTTTCAGATTGCGAAAGAAAATGATGATAGTGTGAGGGATAACAAATATTTTCACTGGACATTAGAAGTAGGTATGCATAAAAATACTTATAGTGTATAATATTTATATGAGCACTACACATTTGAAATACAACCACTTTATCAGATTTAACTCGCACTTGACTAGATGCTACATTATATCATTATACATTATATCTGACGGACGTTTCATTACTTTCCAGCAATCGTGGTCACGGGAAGACTAAAGGTGTTGTCTTTGATAAGTCAACAGCAACAAATAACAACAACAATGTGACATCTAATTAGACGCGAGTTATCCAGTGAAGTGGTTTACTTCAAATAAAAATACTATTTCTAAAGCAATAAAACCTACTAATTACATTAAAATAGGTCAGAAAGATAACGATACTCAACCTATACTTTTAGAACTTTACTGAAATGTGCAGTTTGCATTCTCGACGAACTATTTTTTAATTCCTTTACAATTGTAAAAAAGTGTTAAGATTTAACGTTATTCAATGGAAACCGCCTGTAACTAGACGAACAGGGGGCAAGACCGAGCGTGCAACATTCGCGAAGGGGGAACATTAAGCGGATTCCAAACAATTGCGCTACGAAACGTTTTCGCGTTTCCTAAGTAATTATTTAAGTTCGACTTCAATGCGGTTTGGTCTTAGCCTCTCTTCTGATATTTGGGTATAATTGCAATTATCACGAAACTGTATTTCCGCGATGAATTCGCCATAATAACGTTCATTTTTTTAATACAGGGATCACGAAATGGTCCATCCATTTCGAGCTTCCTGTATTAAAAAGTTTAACGTTATCCGGATCTCATTTTTATTACCTTACATTATTTTATATTATTAATATTTCTAAATATACAATTGATAGAAGTTTGACAACATAATGTCTAGCTTCTTGGTTTTTCATAAAGAAATATTTTCCGGACCTAGCTTTTTTTACAATCATTTTTCGGCTCTAATTATCTATTGTCTGAACATAAAAATTGAAGAGAATAAGTAGCACATGTATTTTCTTTACGCATTTCTTATGGTCTTGAATTTTTAAAATCACAAGAGCTACGTTTAACTATTTTCATAGCCTATAAACTATATATTTTTATCCGACTGTTAAATAAATATTTATAATTCAGTGAGGTGGCACTATAAAAAGCAAATTATGCGAGAGCATAGCTTGGAGCTTATATCGCAAGTCAGCTTTGTTTAACAGGACATGAAGAAACTAAGAAGACAATAAAAATCAGGCTTAAGGTTGAGCGATGAAAATTCAAACTATAATTAATCTGAGCTACAAGTTAATCTAAGAGCAGAGTAACATTCGCCATGCGATGATACACTCGGAGGACGCATTTAATTAGAAACTCAGCTAGACACATGATCTCTGTCTGAGAGTTTGTGTAGTAGGGTAAGTCAGTAGGCTACCTCCCACTACATTTCACTTACTTTCACGGCTTTGCTAGTAATTTCTATAAATAATTCCAAACAAAGATTTCATGTTACCGCCAATAATGGTGCTGATTTTATAGTAGATACTGTAAAACTAAATAGAAAGTAATACCATAATCTAGCAACGTCTATATATTTGTAATATAGTACCTATTCATTGTAACACTTACGAAATACACTACAGAATCAACACCAATTACATCCACACTTTTTAATATTCATTAAAATAGCTTATGTTATTCTAAGAGTAACTCTAACTGTCGATAGAATACTGAAAACGGCGGCAAAAATTTTTTTTCCAGAGATTGTCAAACGCGGAAATGGTTCACCCTGGCGATAAGTGATAACTTGATAATCTCCACTTAAAGACACCTGTAATTTCAAGAAAAACAGTTAATATTGCATTTACATTTTGGAAACAAAAAATAATTACACCTTCGTTTTATAAATAACGACATTACCTGATTTTCTCTTCACACTGTAATGCAGCGAAAGACTTCCAGTTACATTAATAAATGGTGTTCAAATGTACCTCAAGTCTTAAAGGCCGAACGGGCGACGGCGAACGGCGGCGGGCGGCGCGATTGGCGGGCGGGACGAATATTCGACGGCCGCTAATTTTACGCAGCAGCGATAATCGCCGCGATCTTACAGACCGAGCGATAGAATGAATTTATCAACGTTGTCTCAACACTGGAGAGTAGCCCGAGAAATTATATTTTGGAGAGAATGTGGAGTAAGTACACAAATTGCATTAGAATCGATAAACAGACAAAGAATTCTATAAAAAATAAGAGAAATTAAGATTATATCCAGAACTTGTAAAACTAATCTGTTTAATGGGCCGTCAAGCTTGACGTTCTGTTACTTATCTATTAAAAGACTAATAACCTACCTACACTTAATTAACATACATCGAATAATCGTGTTCAGTTTTACAATGAACTAACAAAAAATCTAAAACAGACGAATTTGTCTCCTGCACAAGCCGCCGCGTCTGATGCCCGATACCGTGGTATGCGTTGTACTTTTACGGGTAGTACATCTGAGGGTAGTCCTGTCTCAGACATTTGTTTTATTCGCAATCGCCAGTTCGCGCGCGCTATTCACTTGGCTAATTTCACAGGTCGGTCGCCACGCCTGCCGCCGTTATGGCCTGGGGCCTTACCACCATCTTTGTAAAAGCGATTCATATTCCGCTCGGTTCAGTATTGGTCGGGAACGGGCGGCGGCGTCTCGGCAACCACTGCGCGGTCACTACGACGCGCTGCGAGGCCGACATCGAGACAGCGCGCAATGGTTGCCGAGACGCGAGACGCAGGATTCCCGTGCGGTGATGTCGTGGCCAGGCCGTTACGCCTGGCCTGCTTCGTATATTTCCATTCATTTGTTTTCGTTCGCGAGAATAGTAGCGATAAAAAGTAAAAGAAAACATAGCATATAACATTTTTTTTTGTAAAAAAATAAAGCTACACCTACATATATATATTAGGTTAAAAAAAACAGAGTAAGAGCATTAACAGTATAACGTAAAAAAAAGAGTTCATAGACAAACTAACGAAAGCAAGATGGCGGATATTCGGCAAATTGAATCGTAGCACGCGGGTCGCGTACCTTCGGCTCGCCCATTACTTGTTCAGCCACAGAAGTGTTAAGTGTGATTGCTTGAAGAAGGAGTTTTATTACATTTAAAAATGAAACTTAAATCCGCGACGGTCCCCGGATTATAAAATCAAACAGTTTTCTCTTAACAGACATTGTAAAGCATGCCGGGTGCGACTAGTCACAATATAAAATCCGAGTGCTCCTTATTCTTATATAAGAGGCTAGTATCATTTAGCCACGTAAGGATCCCGGAAGTCATACGACAATTAAAACCCGACTGTATCTGGAATCTGTTGTTTAATAGGTTAAACTACAGTCATCAAAACTCTTCATCTGTTGCAGAAGAAGTCTATTGTATCCAAGTTGACACTTCTTTTACAAAAATACACGAACAGTTACTATCATTAGAGTTCTTCCATTATTAGAACTATTTACTTATAGCAAGTGTCATAAATACCTTACTGCAATATCGACGTCAGCTGCGGCATAAGTTTCTTGCACCAAAGTTTTGCGAACTAAGTACCAAAATACCTTTAGCAAGTATTAATTAGGGGTAAGTTTAAAGCAGTATGTTCCCTAACTCCATTCAAAGACAAATACCGTCTTACTGGATGACTTGTAGTTTGAGGATAAGCGACTGTTAGAATTAGGAGCTCGAAATACTAAACTTAGCCATGGTTGAAACGTATACGATTGCTTGTGGTTTGGGAACCGGGTGTCTTCGTTAAAGATTTACAAGCAACTAGCTACCCACCGGCTTCGCACTGGTGGTGGCAATCGCTTAATGCAAAATGTATGGGATTTTACATTTGCGCTCGAAAGTCGTTCGTGGGTTTATGTCAAATCCCATACATTTTTCGCTCAGCGACAGCGATAGCCGATTATCGAAAGGCATCTTGTCTAGGCCCTCAAAACTGTAAATATGCAACTGAGGCCAATGTGCAACTGGTTTCCAAAAAGGGAGACTGATCAGATCGGCTAACTACCGTACAATAGCTGTTACCTCAGTTCTTTGCAAGGTCATGGAACCATCTGCTCTGATTCCTAGAAAATCACTCATTAATTAATGCTGGACAGTACCGGCTTGGGCCGAAACGGTCAACGGGTATCTTCTAGCTAGCGTATTTAATGCATATCTGGGGTGAAGCTATTGAAAAATGAGTGGTGACTCAGTGTCTGTTAGCCTTGACATTGCCAAAGCCTTTGATCTTAAAATTAAACACACATGAAGTATAAGTAAAAGTTTTGAATCAAAGTTTTATATTTTCTTCTACGTTTCATATTAGCTTGTTCAAAACTTATTCGGTTTTATAAAATTTAAGTCTGGCTTGTTAATAGTAGATTCAATCGTCTTGAAAAGTTTCAAAATTTCATCAAAGTCGCGAAATGAAGATAAAACCTCTCTACGGGTCACGAGTTGGACTGGCAGACAGAAAGTTGGAACTTGTTGCGATCGAACCGAGTTCTTGATTGCACCCCGCCTTGGAAATTTTTGGACAATATAAGAAACTTTTGGTGTATCTTGTAAGATTGGAAATTGATTTTGAGTTTCTTAGGATTTCAAATTCAATCTATTTTAATGTTTAAGTTGACAGTATTTTACAAGGATTAACAGTTATAGATGAAGTAGGATGTAATACATCTATGGGTGCGAATTTTAGAACAGAAGTGAAAATTTCACAAGTGCCTATACTCAACTATTTGTCCAGTGTTATATATTTTCGACAGGGAGGTGAAAATAGGTAACACTTAACTATGTGTCCAGTGTTACCTATTTGCAACATAGAAATGGTTTGCCACTTTCAAAAACAACTAATTAATTTTTATTATAGTATATAGTATATTTAAATAAAATGTTTTTGAAAGTGGTAAACTATTTCTATGAACTAATATTGCCCATGTTTCAATTTATTATCTTATTAGCGGCACCATTCTGTATAACTTACTTCACCAGTTAAGATTTCAAATTGTATTTATTTATACACACAACCAAGTGCTCCTTAAAAAGATATTTCTGTGAAAAAATATCATGATACTACAAGAGATCAAGGTAACTCAAGGCCCTATAAAGGGGGCCATTCAGGTCTACACTTCTGGAGATGTGTTTTGATAATCTTACAGCTACAAAGTACTGCCTGAGTAACTAAGATGTTTATTTCTTTTATTATATTTCTATTTATTGCTTGCTTTTGCACCATATGGCTACGTGCTCTGAGGTGGTGTTTCTGGATGTGAGGAATGTGGAATGGGATTTGTGTGAAAACTTTTGTAAGTTGAACCCTGCAATAGGTAACCTGTAAATGTGAATAATAATCTAAAAGAAGTTACGCCTCACTTCCAAGGATTTGTACTTAACTATACGGAGGATAAGAGCTTCCATAAAGCAGAAACTCTGTGGATAATATACAAAGAATTTTTTGTAAACATAAGTATCTAACAAAAGGTCGTTTGGATTTTTTCAGCCATATCTTTTTAATGGAGGCGGAACTTTTCGCATAATGTCGATTGTCCTAAAGTAGTTGGTCATTCATCAATTGGCATAATCATCAAATAGCATAACACTAATGTCACATAATTTTTCCTTCGCATAACTTTAAAGTAGCATAACTGTCAAAGGCATATTATTATGAAGCATAATAAATTAAATCCCTAATTTCATTTGGCATAATATTAGGCCGTCCTAAAATCTCTTAGCATATTTTTTTTGCCATAACTATAGAAAAACCTCATTTTATTTGGCATATTATAGGTAGTTTTAAATTTTATTGATCAAATCGAATTATCACCCAGATTCAAACTAGCACAACCCGACTCCACGTGACCCGACCTTGCCCTATACTAGAGTGTAATTTAAGCCCGCAGCGCCGGAGCCGTGACAGAAACCATGCATGCTGCATGCCGGCTTGCATGCTGCATGCCTGCTTGCATGCTGCATGCCTGCTTGCATGCTGCATGCCTGCTTGCATGCTGCATGCCTGCTTGCATGCTGCATGTATGCTTGCATGCTGCACGCCTGTAAAGTTGTAAAAACTATGTTAGATACTCACAATTTACAAGGAGCGCAGTAAAATAATTAAAAATGTATCTTATTATTCGTTGTGTTAGAAATATGCGTTAAGATATTATTCGTTGTGATCATTATGCTTTACATAAGTTATGATTTTAAGAATTCTGCTTAAAACTATTCTGCGTGTCAAAATTTATGCCTTTTAATACTTATGACAAACAATTTTAGCCTACACTATATTAGGACTTTTAAAATTATGCGTCGCGATAATATGCAACAAGATGATTATTGGTATTAAAAATTATGGAACATGATTCTATGACAAAAAAACGTAATGCTTAAAATTACGGAGTCTGTTTTACTGTTTTTGATGATTACAATACAACCATATAAAGCAGTTTGTTTCAACTATACAACAAACATATTAGTTATACAAGACATACCTACCTAGTAATAGTAGTACCCGTGTACCTAGGACCTAGAGTCTTAAAATGTAAAGTGAATTGTACATACATGTACAATTTGCTACCCCAAAGTGAAAATAGTGCCATATTTTGCAGAGAGTGCCAGCGTCTCTACAAAACACGTCTTATTCTATACTATTTAACCTACCCACTTGCCCGTGTGTTCAGTCCTCACTTTTCATAATGTATATCACCTATTATTGTCTCGCGGGCAAATGCAGTGAAGAACTGAGAATGCGAATTCTCAGACGAAGCTCACCTGCGAGTAATTACTTGTTTGCATCCCCTTTGTACGCCTCCTGCATACGTTTCTCATGTTTGCGCGCTTTCTGCATGCTTCCTACTTGTACGTTGATTGAATCAAGCTACTTTCTTCCGATCTTCTATGTCTTCATTAATCCTTTAATGCCAAGACGGCAACTTAAGTTGACATGACTTAGGTTGCCGTCTGGGTGGCAACTTAAGTTGAAACTGCGTCTGGTTTATCGGGCTTCAAAGGGTTTAAATATAGAATAAGTCTTTCGAAACAATATTAAAAAATAAGTATAAAACATTGATTGTTAAATAGTTATTAGAAAAGTCGCTAATGACGAGATTTGATTTCTCATGATCCCTCTCAACAGATTTTTATATGAGATAATTTATGTACCGGAATGTTTGTATTTATTAGACTTAATCTTAACATACATAAACTTTGTAACAACGGAACTTCTGCAACATATTATTATTTAAAAATATGTTACACTTGGTGTTGTGTAATATTCCTTGTGGTCAACTAAAAGTTCTCAGACATAATTTTAATCAATGCAATAGAATTTGGAGAACGAAACGATTGTCGATTTAGTGAATTCAATTCAATTCACTCCCTTGCGTATCTATTGTCTATATTATATGTCGAATTAATATTCTATTTTTGACTTCAATATAAATAGGCAAGTACTACTTATAAATCTAATGCAATTTCCACGAACAAAATCCGTAAGAAAAATACGGTTTCTCTTGTTGCCAATAGTTCCAATGGATTCTTATTTCGTTATCCTTGCGAGAGAATAGCGTGGCATAAGGAATAGTGCTTCAGTGGCTTTCTTCCATTTACCAATGAAAGGCGAAAAAGTGAGGCATCGTCAGGTGCAACCGACTTAACACAATTGAGTTCGTTATTCTGAGCGCATTGTTCGCGCGCGCGATGGAGACTTACGGCGCCGATTCGCGATCGTGATGAGATTAAAGAGCTTAGAATAAATGGAACAAGCCTGGAATTTGAGAAATAAAATTATACACAAATAAATAATATTGAAAGCCATATATTAAAATTTTTCTCACTAACTTATCAAAATCTATTTGCGGCGAATTAAATAATCGTTATTGATAATTATCAATAATCATGTTACATTAATTATAAAGTAGGTACTAGCTGACTGCAAACGTTGTTATGCCTTTAAAATAATGTAAAAAAAATAGTAGCCGTTTCTCAGACGTACTGAATATACATATAACATTTCACGAAAATCGGTCAAGCAGTTTCGGAGGAGGATGGTAACTAAATTTGTGAGTCGAGAATTTTATATCTATATATATAAAAATGTTATGTTGGTTTGTGTACGCTTCAAAAACTCAAAAAGCTCTGCACCGATTGAGTCGAAATTTTAACATGATATAAAATCCGCATCAAGAATTGTTTTTATATATTTTTTGCATCAGTCACATATCTGCGACCGCGAGAAAACATGTGCCACTGCGAAGCGTGGCAGGGTACAGCTAGTATAAGATAAAATTCTAAAATAGCTAGCATGAGATTTTGCCGAAAACCACTTTTCAGAAATTTTGTTAAGTTATCAAGTATTAAAGTTTAATTGAGTAAGAAAATAACAAGGATAAATAAATTTTGTCCTGAATTTTATTTGATTAAAGCAACAATAATTTTACTTTCGGTACACAGAGCTTACGAAATTGAGTAGTGGAAAGAGGTTGCAAATAGATAATAATCTAAGTAAGCTCACTAGAAATTCAAATTTAATTAAAACTATCTCGACTAGACAGGGAAAATCGGTGCTGCCATATAAATCTTGCTAGTTCCCACCCACAGAAGAAATATAGCTTCATCGCCGGTTTAGCGCGTAACCATGTTTTGTTTTTATTTTCAATTTCATGTAAAGCGATTCTATAAATTTTAAAATCGCTGCCCAGACAGGAAGTCAGATCGAAATCGTGGCGGTGCAGAGGAAATTGCTCATTCTCACGCCACCAACCGCCTTCACTCCGGGGAATCCGTTCTAATGGAAAAAGTTAAAAAAATATACAAAACTTTTTATTACAAAAGCCTCGTTGGGTTTGTCGTAGACGCAGTGGATATTGCTAGATTACTCCACTGTTGTGGACTTCATAATTTCAATCTAAGTTTCATTTCGTGTCAACTTGCGAAGACTTAGTGAGCAAAAATAAAATGCTTAGTACTATAATAGCTCATTAATTTTTATACCCGAGGTCTATGAAAGAAAAAGTTAAACAGCTTTTGCAGCTTTATAGCTCGAATAATATTAATAACACATGTCATAAAAAGTAGCATAACATAACCAACCAAGGAAACTAATTACTAAGCACCAAAAATGTCCAAATACTTACCAAATTTATGATATACGGGGTGGTGCCGTCAATACGACAATAAATTGAAACATGGGTTACATTAGTTCATAGAAATGGTTTGCCACTTTCAAAAACATCTTATTCATTTGATAATTTCATGGCATTTCTAAGAAACAATGCAGCCAAAGCATTTCATAGAAATGTTATGAAATTATCAAATGAAAAAAAATATTTTGGAAGTCGCAAACAATTCCTGTAAACTAATGTAGCCCATGTTTAAATTTGTTGTCGTATTGGCGGCACCAATTTTTGCAGAATGTTTAGGAATTTTGGTGAGCTTTTTTGTGATATTTTTAATTTATATCCTTGTAAAATTCCACTTAAAATATTTTTCTATTATTATGTCCATTTGATACAGTTCAAGTCTCCTTTGTTTCTTATAAATAAAATACCTGTAACTGAAAATTTCATTACAGATGAAAACATTGAAAATCACGCTAATGTATGTATACAGGCTGGTAACGACAATACGAGAATAAACTAAAACATAGGCTATATTGGCTCATGCAAATGTTTGGCATATTTCAAATATATCTTATTTCTTTGATAATTATATAACATTTCTATTAAATAATTTAAAAAAAAACAGATAAATTTGTCCATAATTATGTTAGTAACAATTTCAAACTTACAAACTATGTTAGTATGCAGTAACTAAGTTTATAAAAATAAAAACTAAATAAATAAAATTAAAACTTTTTATTTATTTATTTTTTTATTAAAAGGGGTTTTTTCTAATGCACCCAATGTTATATGTATTATTTCATACAAAAGTCGAGAAATTATGGAATGAATAAGATGTATAAAAGTTGTAAATCATTTATACGCATTAAAAAAGCCCATGTTTTAATTTATCTTCGTATTGTATCTAAAAAGTAAAGGTAAAAATCACAAAGTACTGATTGTTATATATCTTTTGCGGCTCCACTCAGTCTTATCGATATTTCTTGTTATTATGATATATTATCATTATAATCTATAATAACCAATTTTTGTAACGACAGATTTGAAATTCTAGCAATGATTAATAAATGTACCATATCCGCTGCCATTGTTCTGAACAAAAAAAAATAGATTTAATTAAAACAATGTTTTGTCTACTTATAGAAAAATAAAAGATCTACTTCAGTTTTTTTCATTCAAAAAGATGACAAGCAAGCTAACAAGGCCTGTCGCCAAGGAAAAAAATGTACAGTCGACAGCACATAAAGCGTAACAATTTGACCTTGAGAGCGCCCTTACTATTACGGTCGTAATTCGTAGTGAAACTGTTTCACTTGATGTGTCGGCGAGTGTACATTAAGTTTTTTCTTTAAATTATTAGATCTTAATCTTATTAAAATATAAGAAAATAACAAGCACGCCATACTTATTTTTGTAATGTTTGAACAAGATAAAGATATTGTTAAAGAACGGAATTACCAAAATTGCCTCATTGGTATCTACGCGTAGAGGATGATTATAATGGGTTATCAAAGATAACAAAAGATAGCGTCCAATAGCTTATCACTGCTGCAAATAAGATACAGTCTAATAGAACTCATGTCCACAGTCTGAAGTGTTGATTGTGTGTATACTTATATAAATTATTTTGTTTCTAAAGTGGAATACAAAACAAAGACAACAAAATGTGGTAACTATATTTTTAACTTTATGCCCTTATGAGTTCGGTCCCCTAGTATAATGCCAATTAAACAATCGTGGTAGCGATCAGCTGTCAAATTGTATGAAAGCGACAGCAGCGCCTCTGTTGTGAAGAAGAGGAAACTACTTTTTATATCGGATGTAACAGAATTCCGAAGTAAAATTTGGAAATCTGGGGTCGCGGAGGGTCGATACCTATTTTAGTATGTGCGCGGATTGTGTGTGTGTGTGTCTGTATAGTGTCGTACAATACGCGATAGTACACATTGGCCCTAATTCTGCAGAACACACGCCATGTCTAAATTTAAGTTCAGTGCATATCTTTCTCTCAATATAAATACAAAAAGGATAGCTGTCATATGATTAGACATTTAGAAACGTGCGTTCTATTCTATTCTATTCTATTCTATTCAATTTTCGATCTTATTCAACGTGATAAAATGCAATGTTTAGAAGGCACCTCCGTACATGCCGTCTAAAATTGTCTATGGTTCCTATGAAATCTGTCTAAATTTAGTTAACAGCTCTAAACGAATTACCTATTGCTTTCTTTTTCCTATTACATATTGCGAGAAAGAGATATACTGTACTTAAATTTAGACTTAGAGTGTGCCTTCAGAAATAGGCCCATTGTTTAGGGTTGTCATGAGCGGGTGCAACATTGTTTATGTTAATTAAATCGGAAAATAAAAGTGGTCTGAAAGGCGTCAAACTTTCAGAGGTGACTCTTAATAAGAAACGCAACTACCCCCCTAAGTGTTATTCCGGATTTTGTGTTTAAGGACTTGACAGCTGACAGTAATCACGATTCACGATGAATTCGTTTCGATTTGACGATTTGGTTGAAACTAAAATTACATAAGGGTTACCTTAGAAGAGATGAGTCGAATGAAAATATACACAAATATAATTTATAGTGCATTAATTTTCAACCTGTCAAGTCACATATTCCAGACTTTCCTAGCCACGCTTATTAATATAATTACAGAGCAATATAAAATGGAAGTAAGGTATAATGGAATGGATAACCCAAAAGAGATTGTTACGGACTCTTTGGACGACGACACTGGCCGGTAGAGTTAAGGCTTGACAAAAGGTGACTTTGATGGACGGACGGACAAAGATTCACGTTTGACTGGGTTTTCTTATTATAATTTGTATTATTTAATATTAGTTAAATACAGTTCAAAGACGACGAAGCCTTTTCCTCTTCAGAGATGTTCCAAATATGTATGGAGACCCGGCCAGGTCTATGTACACTATTCTTAATAGAATAGGTATCAATATGTAGAACAGTGTTCTGTTCCCATTTTCTTTTTATTTGCTTTGTTGCGTGGTATTAAACAAGAATTTTTATAAAAAAAAACTGCAACAGCCAAATATTCATCATGTCTATGTCACTTTGTGCAATACTGATTAACGGTGAAATCGACGAAAAATTTCCACTTTTATACAGTCGACAGCACATCAAGCGTAACACATTGACCTTGAGAACACCCTTACGTGCTAGAGGCGGCTTTCGCAGTGCAATAGTTACACTTGACGTGCTGTCCTCTGTACAAACAAACTATGCATGAAAACGAATTATTAGTATTTTTCCCGGATTCAGGAGATTTTTTGATTTTTTGAGATAGTGTAGGTACATGTACCGGGCTGGATATGAAACATCTCCTTTTACGTTATAAAACTCAGCATCCATCAGAATACACAACGAAAACAATAAAGTTGTTTACACCACGAATAATGCGGTAGAAATTTTGTTTTTCAACTCGCGTCTTGTTATTGTTAATTCAAATTGGAAATTCCTACGAAATGTCGTAAGACATTTTTGTAGAGGTAAGGTCCTCTGCAGATTCCAAAACCTTTTTGCAGAACCGAAGAAGGTTTAATTTAAAACAAACTTGCAACTATTGCAGGTGAAAAATACAAAATTAAAAATTTTAAGTAACCCCCGGCGTCATTAATCATCTATCTAACACCATCTCATTGAGACTATTCATAAGAGCCCAAACACGCTATATCTGCTGTAAGTTTTTGAAGAATTAGGCATTTCGCAGACTTTTGATGGTATAGGATCAGCTCAAGGATAGTATGTATACGAAATTTCAAATCAATCGGATGTGTAAATGTTATTAAAACCCTATTATTATGTACAAAATGAGCTGATAGTCATCAAACGCCTGAACTGATCTTCATAAATTATAGCTAAGAACCATCGTAGGCACATCAGCTTTCAAACAAAAAAAAACGAATCAAAATCAGTCCATTCGTTTAGGCGCTACGATGCCACAGACAGACACACAGATACACAGATACACGTCAAACTTATAACACCCCTCTTTTTTCGTCGGGGGTTAAAAAGAGAACTTATAAATAACTTTTGCAAAATGGTCTAAAGGAAAAGGAAGGAAGGAAGGAAGGATTCAGTGGAAACGTGTTGTAGTGTGGAGTATTGTTTAAATAACAGTCACTTGGAACTTACTTAATTTAGTACCGCATTATGCTAGCACATTTTAAATTATAGGTATTAACTTATTTATAATAGTACAGTATAAGATCAAGCATGTCTTGGAAAGACCACAGAAGTAACTTCATAAACTATAGCTACGAACCATCCTGACCAAGGCAGCTTTCTTACAAAAATCTGAATCAAAATTGGTCCATCCGCTTAGAAGCTACGATGCCCTGCTAGACAGACACAGACATACACCGACAGAAGCGTGAAATTCCCTTTTTTGCGTTGGGGATTAATAAATAAAAAATATGAGTGATTATATTTTTTATAGAGCAAGGATGGTACGCAAGCTTACGGTCCGCCTGGCGGTAAGCGGTTACCGTAGCCTTTGGGCACTGGTCACCCGCTGCCTCCCCTATGAAAATTACGAGATATGTTATGTTGACATCATAGAACATGGAGTCCCCCTAATCTCAATGAGCTGCGATCTCCTGTAAAATGGCATGAAAAGGCACCTTATGGGCCGGCAAGGTGGAGGCGGCTATTACAGTGTGTTTCAAGCTGCACTAGCTGTCTTCGCATATTGAATCATCTTACCGGTTGGTGTTGAGTCATTTTCCGTGCTTAGAATCCAATGATAAATACCACTGTGCCCTACCTCGCTTAGGTATTATACAAATAAAACACATTTTGTCTAATAAGCGGACACAATTGGTGGAGAGAGATTTTGTCCACGGCCCGTGTTAGACCTGCTGGTAAGGGTAAATGAACTTTAATAGAGCTGTGTAAGTTATAATATTATACTAAGGTATACGGGGAATTTGTAACACCTCGGATATAAATTACCTACGTAATTTGTTCCATGAATCATCAGTCAGTTATATCAGCTAATGATTCACAGACTAAGATAGGTTAAAACTTAGATTATATTTCCGCAAACCATAATCGCAAAGTCCCGGTGTATACCTATTGGCGTCGATTTCCCACAAACTATTTACGAGCTTTGGCTTGGACAATGATAGGTTCGAGATCATTTCTTCCTTCACACAAACATTTTTGATTATATTTGAAGTAAAACCACAATCTTTTTCATATGACCTAATTGATATATTTAAATCATATAGCTCGGTAACAAAGCTCGATTCTCTTCTCTTATTGATATCTGTCTGAATGTATGGAAAAACATTAGTTGAAATCAAAGTCGCGTTTAAAGCGAGCTTTTATGACGACCGGCTGGCCGAGTGGTCTGTAGTCTGTACCCCTTGCTATACGGGCTGCTCGGTCACGGGTCCCGGGTTCAAATCCCGGCAGGGGCATATGTTTGTATAAAGCATTTGTTCACGAGTCATGGATGTGTATGTTTATTTAGTATATTTCTAATTTTTATATACACATTATTATCAATATTTATCCGTTATCCATAACACAAGCTCTGAATGATGCTTACTTTGAGCTAGGTAATAGGTGTGAGTGTATGAATATTATTATAACTTTTCATTTCATACCAGCCCGCCGACGCGATACGTCTTCTAAACAATAGAATGTTTCACAAATTGCGAAATAATTTTTCAATTGAAGTAGGCCATAAAACTTATTCTTTATTGGTTATTACCTATTAAGTATCATTTGTTACATTTTATTGAGTTTAACAATGGGACAGGGTCTTGACATAAGTCATCCTAACATTAATATGAACATACGAATCTATGATTACAAAAATAACATCACGTCGTTGTTATTTTTTCCGACTTCGAAAAAGTTTGATTTTTTAATTTTTTCTTAAAGTATTTAACAAACTGGTACAATACCTGTATATATGGTATACCGCATTATGAAGGCTTTATTCAAAAGCTGACTCCAAAAGTAACATAATTATTGAAAAACGTTGTAAAAAACTGATGACATCCTCCTTTACTGCCTTTACTAACTAGAGGACACTCGGGTAAGGAAAACAAACAGAGGTGCTTCGTATCAATCAAGATTAGATAATCCATTCAGAACAATCTAATGTCAACAGTCCTTGAATTAAAATACCTACTCCTGACAAAAAGGCTACTGACAAGATATCACTTTCTAAAGGATAAATCAACTCTTCGATAAGATTTACATCTGCAAACCCTTCGTCTTGATATTGATGAATTTCAAATTAAGTATTTATTTTCTCTTAATACAAACATCATGATCTGTATTATGAGTTAGTATGTACCTACAAATGAGCTAAAAATAGCTGTTGGTACAAAAATATTTTCTTCATGTACTTATTGAGACATAATTCAAAAACTACATAGTTATTTAAACGATTTTTAATTTAAGAATTTTGATTTCGATTTCGATTTTTCGTTCATTTTTCATCCTTACGCCCAAAAAGGCCAAAGCTGAAAAATTGAAAAATTCTGATCCGTAAAAAAATCTATACGAATCTTCGGAGGCAACCTCATTACCATCCCATATAAGTCGTAGACAATGCAATTATGAAATACGAAACACGAAGCTACCTTAAAGTTTGTTCGGATTTAAAAGTTTTCATTTGAAATAATAGATAACAAATGTAAACGAACGATTCCGGTTCAACGAAAAGCGTTAATTATGTCACGAAGCACTTGTAATTTTAGTACCTACGAAACTACGAAAAATGTTTTATATTAGGCCTGCAAATATTGGGTTTTTATAGAACAGCTAGCTTCTGCCCACGGCACCACCAGAATAGCTAAGTTTTTAAGGTTGGATGTTAACCCTGACGGCTTATTCTAAATATTAGCGAAAGATTTTTTTTAAATCGGATGTCTAGTTTCGTAGATAAGAAGAATTACTCAGTACGTCCAAACTTACAAAGTTTAATTCTTGGTAGGGAGACTATTTATGTGATTGTTAGGTTCCAGGTTTTTTTAACACACACAAAAACATCTTCAGTACTAGACGATCCGCCTAGGTAGTCAACTATCTGCAGGATTTAACCATCGGCCTTCGACAGACATTGATAATATGTACGTAATTAGCTGTGCGGCTTATCTTACCACCACTTTCAACCCAACTGTCAACACCAGTAAAACCATCACTTTCAATCACACTTTTACCAGCAGTAAAATAACCACCGCTTTCAACCCCACTTTGACTGCTAGTCAAATAATTCTATTACACTGGTAGCAAGGATACCATTAATTATTTAATTACTACCATTACCATTAATTATTTAATTTCTGGTATCCTTGCTTCCTTGGGGATTATTTATTTTTTACCAATGCTGTTTATCAAACTGTTTACTAGATGTTATTTTAATTTCATAATTTACATCTAGATAAATCTCTTTATTTTCAGTTGCGTGTGTAACCTAATCTGCAAGATCATCAGTGGTATATTCTCGCTGCTGTTCCTGATAGCAGTGATACTTCTAATACTGTGGGGCACGCAAGTCATATTCGTGTCATCGCCTTCTTAATCTTCATAATTATTTATGTAGTTATAAGCTTTTTTAAGACATGACTATTATTTTTATTTGTAACAAATTTTTTCTACCAATAGCAATGTAATTATTAATTATATTTTATTACTAAACTAAGTAATAAATTATTTAAAAAGTATGATAATTACAATAACATGATTTGCGTTTTTGTATTATAAATAAATAAAAGTCGACAACACAATAAATGTCTTATGGTGCAAATTACAGTTTTAAAAGCATAAAATGCTTTGATTTAATTCTCTTTGAGTTGCATGTAAAGGATTTTAAATCATTGACTGTTTATTTAATGTTATGCAGACATTTTTAAGTTTAAGCTTATCTATTGATCTAAGTATACATTAATTATATTTGTAAATAAGAATTCTATAGTTTATTTATTTTGGATAAGTATTTTATATTCATGACAATTAATTTCAACTAAAATAGATTAACTCAAAAAGTAATATCTGTTGGATATGTGGAATGCAAAGAAAGATCAAGATAAAACACTAGGAATTTAATAAGTAAAAATATAAAATCGATACAAACGTAATCTACGACAAGAGTGTTACAACGGTCACTATGACGACCTAAGTACATTCTATATTCAATAATATCTTTAAAACATAATTAAAACCTCATTAAAACAATTTATAGGGAGAAAAAAGTATGTTTTATTTAATAACTAAACTATTTTAGAATAACAGTCGCAATTCCTGTGTGGGAAAACGAAAATATCTACTCCTTTTTGGCTCCTCTTCGTCTTTTAGCTATGCTTTTTAAGATCGTTTGGCATTTTAATGTATTTGTCAATTTGTTGGTGTTTAATAGAAAAACAATACGAATTCCGACATCATTTAAATTTGTAAAACAAATATTAATTTATCAAAGTCACCATACTTGGTGAAACCTAATAATTGATTATAGCTTGCTTATTGTTTTTCGTACATGAAAATTAAATGCAGTAGGTACACAGTGTATATTTATTTGGATTTGTGATTAACTAAATTATACTTATTACTATTTGTATTCAAGAGAAGTTAGTCCTTGTAACAGGTTTGATACTAATTTTCAATTAGTTACTTTCACTTTCATTTCTGCAGGTGCCATGAGAATGTTGCTGTCTTTGATATGTACCTCCTACGTGCTATGTGCTATGTACTTTTGATATGTAAACTTACGTAAATGAGCTAAAATGTGGTATGTACTGTATAAATAATACCATAGCCATGAAAAGCCTATTTCGTGTTTATCAACTTCTATTATAATTAGTTCGAAAAAAATCTTTAGTGTAAATGCGTCCAAACTGTATAATATAACATGTCATAAAACATGTGTTATAAGCAATTTGTATCTATTCTTTAAGCCAGAACTAACTAGCACACTTATAATATTTTACTGTTATATGTCTGTCTATATAATGTTACAATGTTATATATCAAAGATGAATGATGTGGATGTGTTTAATGACAAAATTTTAAGTATATTATGTTGTTGCCTTATGTATGACCAATAATACCAGTCCACTAGCGGCGTCCACTCAATAATCAAATATTTATGTGTGGTTTGTGGGTATTTCACAGATTTATAATATGTGAAACGATGGAAGCAATAGTCTTTACAGAATTATATATAAAATATGTTATATCCACCAATTAAAAAAAAACCCTAACCCTTTCCATGCAATTGCCTATGAAGACTAAATGTATTTTTGGAGTAGGTGCGATGCTGTTTCCAGAGACAATAGAAAGTGTAGCACCAACTCCAAATAATACATTTTAGGAGGTAAGAACCTGGGTTCTGAAATTTAATTATTTTTTCCATTTTAGTGTTTTGAAGTCGGTTTTATTATTGTTAAAAAAATATTTTTTTCACATTTTTAAGTGATTTTCTAAGGTCAAAGCATGATGGGTGACCGTCAGCACTATCGACTTGTCTGTTTCGCAGTCTTTGGTTGAAATACATAGTGAAAGAATTATCTTCCAACTCCTAACCGTTAAGGAGTTGTACCTTTCATCACCAGCTCATCAACATGATAAGATGACTAACAGAAGAAAATACTAGAATAGCTTTGGAAAAAAGTAAAACATGTCATACGTGCCTATAAAAATTGATGTATGCCCTCGATTTCCCTGGGATTCCATCATCAGATCCTGACTTGGTGACTACGGGCCCACCTCAGGAGTACACTCTATCGAATAAAAAAAGAATTTTGAAAATCGGTTCAGAATTGACAGAGAAATCGGTGAACATACATACAAAAAAAAATACATATAGTGGAACATATAACCTCCTTCTTTTTTGAAGTTAGTAAAAAATACGCCAAAGCAATAGCTACTTTGCTTCCTGAGTACGCTTATGACATCGTAGCATTATTATTAATTATTAAGAGGGTTTAGTAGATTTACATAGATACATTTGTCATCACACGATGACTGCAATCAAATCAGGAGATGTGAGAAAAGACAAAAGACGGTGGTAAGGTGCAATGCAGATGTTCATCACCCTGACGAATCTTGAGTAAGCTTAGACGAATTTGAAAATAAAATATAGTTAAGACATAAGTACCACCAAGATTTCGCAAAAGCAGTAATGAATTGTACATATTTTCGAGATCATTTTAAGTTGCAGGGACCCATTTACTTATGCTATAGGATACATTTTATTTGACTTTCAGCTGTTTTTTTGGTCTGTTATGCCAAAAAACTCATATAATATTATTAGCAATGGATGGTTGTGTTCGTGACGTTAGTAACATGGGCAATTAATTACGTGAATTCTAGCATCAAGTAACTATGGTAAGAATTGTCAGTATTAGAATAATAAATGCTTGGTTAAAATTTCATCATCATCAGCCCACAACAGTCCACTGCTGGACATAGGCCTCTCCATAGGAACGCCACTTGGCTCGATCCATGGCTAGCTTCATCCAGTTACAGCTAGCCACTCTGCGGAGATCATCACTCCACCGAGCCTGAAGACGTCCCACACTGCGCTTGCCGATTTGCGGTCTCCACTCAAGTACCCGCTTACTCCAACGGTCGTCAGGTCTGCGGATTACATGGCCGGCCCACTGCCACTTCAGCATACTAATCGGAGGGCTATGTCAATGACTTTAGTTCTTTGTCTGATCACTTCGTTCCGAATTCGATCCTTCAGAGAAACTCCGAGCAGATATGTCATGACGAAAAGAACGCACTGATTGAAGACTTTTGTCTTCAGACTTTGTGGGATAGAAAAAAAAACTTTGTGGGGTTTAAATTTATAACTTCTATTTTTAAGTACGATATAGACATATTAATCAATATAATCTCGAGAAGGAAACAATAGCTTCTGTGGTAGGTATGTATTTCTTAATACATACCTACCACAGAAGCTATTGCCACGCATGACAAAGTAAAATGCTCTATTTTACCATACAAAGTGGTAAAGCTTGCAGCGAGCGTCTGGGAATGTACTGATGACGTGTCACCGCCTATCCTTTTTTCGTCACGGTCAAGCAGAACCTAAGCTATGTTTTAGTATTATGGTAGCCAGTGTTACTACAGACCATGGTGTTTACTGACATCTCTCATCTCCGTCCGTCGGTCGCTGTACAGTACCTACTTGTTTTTCCATTCCTTAAACGCCCTTCTGGTCAAGTGATTAATGCCCTGGTCTACGTTATCAAAGGACCAGGTTTTGAATACTGATAGGCTAATGTTTGTATCATGACGAGCCACGAGTCATGGATATTTATTTACTTATTACATTTCCAATTTGAAACAAGCTCTCAATGATGCTTAATTTGGCCTAGAGTGTGAGTGTAATATAATTGTATCTAATATTTTAATTAGAACATATTGTAGAAACAAGAGTGGGGTGAGATAAAGGTCACACACAGCTGTGCTTAAAAAATAGCAAATCGGTTTTTAAAACGCGAAGGGTGTAGCACATTGCTCACCTGATGACGCTGGTAACACCAATGTCACTCGCGCGTCAAATATTCTGTAGAAAACAACTGGACCTGTCACCTATTCTATCAACCAATGCTTGGTGCAGGTCCAGCTCTCATCATAACGCTTCCTCAATAAGCGCTGGCAATACTCACAGCAGCAAAACAACACTGCAAAGTAGCGATCTTCTGTGAAGTTCAGGTGCTTCTCCAGTCAGCCGCTCTTAATTTGAGTGAAAGTTTTAATTATTATCAGTTTGAATATATAAATAATTACCATTATTTATTTATTTTAAATGTGCATTTTTATTATTATTTATTTATTTGGATGCGAGTGACACAGGACCTTTTGGTTTGGATATCCTCGGGGGAGGCCTATGCCCAGCAGTATCTAGCGTCTCATGGTTGAAATGATGATGATGATTCATAATATGTATAAAGCTGCCAATGAGTTTCTTGCCGAATGTTCTCAGTAAAAGCTCTTTTCCGAACAAGCGAAAGAATGAATAATACTATTAATGACATGAACAAGAACTTCTAAATGTCCACTTTGAATAATAGACTTTTGATTTCTGAATGATACAAATTATGTCCCTTCTCTCCTCAAACATCAAAAGATAATAGTATCCAATACCCTCTAAGACCGAAATGACTGATCAACTAATCACTTTACAGTTCGTAGACTAGTGTAAGAAAAGCGGTGATGCATATCAGGCACATTCCTGACAAAATAAGTTTTATCAGGAAATGTCATATTGTGCTCTCGGGAGTCTTTTGCGGCTCAACATATTATGCTTAAAATAAGCCACAGGCAATTTTCAGTATATATGCAATAGTGGTACACTTCCATCTTTCATTGTACACGTGCTAGACATTTCTTTTTATTTTGTTTTAACAGCTGCCTCTGCGGTATTGTCTGCCAAGTAATACACATTGTCATTCTAATGGCACTACTAATAATTTTCGTGATGGTTGCAACGTGGGCAGTCAAAGTTTTCAAAGATAGCCTTAACTAGTTAAGGTAAGTACCTACTATTATCGTAGGCGACGTAGATTAAATTTTGTTAATAACCCAATATTCTTTCTTAATTTAAAAAGCTCTTAATAATTTTAAATTTACCAATAAAATTTCAAAGAAAATTTAACTCTGTTACTAATTTTCAAATAATTGTCTATAATTATTCAAAATAGTTATTTCAACTGGATGAGTAATCATTTTGATTGGAAAAAGTGGCAGTGAAATTATCCATACTCCGATAAGTTAATTGATATGAAGGAACCATGTTTGAATGTAAATTTTATTTATTACTTTTATAGATTAAAGTAGGCAACTACAGAATTTTCGAGTAGTATATCGCAGTCCAATTCAAAGTACCGCAGTGAGAACACATATAATTTCCGATGCAGAAATGAATCGACCAAATAGTATATTCAGTGAACAATATAACCAAGCGTTCACAGTTATTATAAACAAAAACAATCGAGTGAAATCCGGTTTCCGGTTCTCAACAGCCAATGCAGTCAAACCTTTAACTTACTTTGGGTCTTTATTTGGTTTTAAAACGATAAGATATTCTAAGCAAAAGATATTTGAAGCGAATTTGTATAGTAAGCTTTATAACTTATTGATTGTATGTACTCTTATGTTTGTTATAATCAAAGTGAAGCCACTCAGTTGGCGTTACACTGCAGAAGATATTCCTTTAAACATTCTAACAAAATCGTACAGCATGATGCATACTGCTGAGATTTTGTACGCTATTTGTATAACGTGTTTTTCAAATAGCAAAAATTATGTTGAATTGTTTAAAAAACTCCATGATGTTGATTCATATTTTGGGGCATCAATGAAAATTTTCAAGACAAAAAGGATACTCAGCATCGCACTCTTGATAATACCTATCCTTCAAACGTCATATACGTTTTGTCTTGTGAAATTTAATGTCAACAACTTGTTTGTTCATTTTACTTTCTTTTTGACTATGCTGCAAGGATCATTTATAGTTTTCTTCGCTTTAAGTATTTATTTGAAGCAAATGATGTTGAATAAGTTGCTTATCATCAAAACTCTTAACACCGTCCCTGAACATAAAAGTAGTCTTTATAGAGAATCTGTCTTTAATTTAATTCTTAGTGTAAGTATTTGGAAAGATGTCATTAAAGAACAGATCTTTTAACGAATCACTTTTATATTTCTTTTTTCTATATTTCTTCTATCTATTCTCTTTCTTTCTAACTATTTTTCTTTTCTTTTTTCTTTTTCTTTTCTCTTTTTTTGCTTTATTTCTCTTTCTATTTTTCATTAACTTGATTTCAGTATATATTAAGAGAGCCTCTGTACATTGAAAAGAATGGCCGACGGTATAGTTGGTTGGAGCTTATGCAGATTTACGATAAAGTTTCTGACTCCAACTACGTGTTCAATAAAATCTATTCTGGTCAGGTAACTACTTGCTATTCTATCGGAAGTTGTTGTTGTTGTTGTTGTGTGTTTTACTTAATAAATTTGCATTTTACAGGTTTTCATCATGTTTGTCAATTGGCTTATTTGTACTTTATTAACTGTATGCAGAAGTTTATCCCCAACTATTCAGGTAATTTTGATTAAATAACTAAAGTAATATAATAAACTGAGCAACTAAAAATACTAAGTTAGCGACTAAAAATCTGTTTTGGTCGACTATTGAACGATTTGTCACCGAAATCAGATATTTTAGTTGCTCACTTAATACACGCCACAACTAAACTAAGAAAAGACAAAAACACACACATACACACACGACAGTTTAAGAGACAAACAAGTGTTTGCGAAAACATATTGCTCAATTTTTACATTATTATTAATGTTTGAAAGATACTCAGAAAAAATTCTAAACCAGAAAAAATCTTTTATCTTTTTTCTAAACATTTTTATTTAGCTTTTCGAAGTAATAATCCTAGCTGAATCGAACCAAAGCTTTACTTAGTAGCACAAAAAAGTTATATTACTGAAACTGGGGAAAAATATGTATTATAATTTATTTATTTATTATATTTGGTAATGCAAAAATATTTAATCATTATTATAATAATCTGTCACGTTAATTGTTTAGTCTGTGATGTGATTTCTTTTAATACCGGGCTCGTATTTTTACAATATTCTGTTTTATAACTTAGGGGCTAGTTATTTGTTTGAAAATGTTTATTATGTTCTTGCTTTACATAACGACGCTTTACATTTTGACGACCGGCTGATCAAGTGGTATGTACCCCTTGCTACATGCTACTCTGTCAGGGGTCCCGGGTTCAAAACCCGGTAGGCGCAACTGTTTGTATGTTGAGTAAGAGCAAAAATTTGTTCACGAGTCATGGATGATTATATGATTATTTATTAATATATATTTTAATCACTATTTCTCCATTATCTAGTATGCATATCACAAGGCTAGATAATAGGTGTGAGTGTATGAATATTATTGTTCTTGAATATTTTTATAACATTTTGGTTTTTTTTTTTTTTTTGAGGAGCTCGGTGGCGTATTGGTTTGAGCGCTCTGGTTTCGAATACGAAAACAAAGCAACTTTCGCCATGGTCGACCCTGGGATGGGTCTACCAAAATTTATAAACTCGAACTCCTCCGTGCTTCGGAAGGCACGTTAAGCCGTTGGTCCCGGTTGTTACTACAACCGCTTTAACCCACCAACCCGCACTGGGCCAGCGTGGTGGTGTTATGGCCCAAACTCCTCATGTGTTTCTTCCATGTAGGAAGGCCTGTGCCCAGCAGTGGGACGTATATAGGCTGGTGATGATTTTGGTTTTGGGAGTATTTCAAATTCAGCAACATAAGTAGATTAATACTTTACCTTACTCTTACATGGTACTTACCTTTTCATTTTAATAAATTAGCAAACTCTTGATAATTTCTATGAACACTGTTAATAAGTAGGTAATCTACTTCTGTTGCTGACCGTACCAGCTTACTGGCATTGGCTGAATCCCAAGAAATATTTTATTTGTTTGTTTTCAGCATTCAGCAGTAATCGCCAATGATCTGCTCATGTATTTATCAATAAACAGCCGCCCGTTATTTCTCACAAAAATGTGTGAATCTTTGATAAAAGAAAGAAAAAAATCCTTGTCAATATTAATGAATCATCTTGTACGTGGAGACTTAGGTAAATATCACGTAAAATAATTATGACGGATAATCAATCCATCTACATACGCCCAGACGATTTCCCCGCAAGGAAAAATGGCTTGCCCGCAGCCGTCTCTCAGGGCTGTACAATAGAATCAGAGCTTTCCATTTTAGAGAAATTATATGGCGTCACATATATCATCTGCCATTTTCCTAATTGATTGAATATGTTTCATTAAGATTTTTACGGAATCTCCAAAATAGATGAGAAATATTTAAGCGTCTAATTTAATGTCATTTTATATATAATATGTTTAACCCCCGACGAAAAAAGAGGGCTGTTAAAAGTTTCACGTGTCTGTCTGTGTATCTGTGTGTCTTGTCTGTGGCGTCGTCGTAGCTCTAAACGAATGGACCGATTTTGAATTTATTTGATTAGGATGGTTCTTAGCTATAATTCATGAATATCAGTTCAGGTGTTTGATACCTATCAACTCATTTTTTACATGATAAAATGTTTGTACTAAGTTTCGCAGATTTGATTTAAATACAGTGTACTGTCACTTCGGTGACATTCCCGTGACATACTAACCTTGAACTGATCCTATATCATCAGAAAGTCTGCGGGATGCTTAATTGTTCGGAAATTTACAGCAGATAAGTATATATAGCGTGTTAGGGCTCATAAAAAAAGTTCCTATGAGATGGTGTTGGTCCTTGGTTACTCTGCTCCCCAACGAAATCATCAATGACGTCATCATAGACTGCTGATCGGTTAGATAGATGATCAATGAGGTCGGGGGTTACTTAAATTTTTCATTTTATATTTTTTTCAGTAACTTTATTAAAAATTATTTTTAGATTTAGAATACTGCGAACAAGTGCAAACTATGATAGATTTAGTGGAAACTAGAAAGCTGGAGATCACTGGAAACGTGTTCACGGTGGATGCACCCACCGTGTTGAATTTCTCGGGACGTGCGATTTCTTACGCTGTGCTAATGATACAATATTTCTATATCCACACGTTTCTGAAGTAGTGTCGGAGGAACTAGAATTTACTTTACTTGTATGTATTCCGCAAATAAATATTATTGCAACTGCCAATCTCACTGTAAAAACTTTTGTAGAGTTGTTCACTAAAGAACATTGAAATAATAAAATTTTCGCAAAGACGATTTTTATTATGAATGTATTCCATTAGTTTATATTGCATCAGCCCAAACTGCAGCTCGAAATTCATCATTATTTAACTTGCGCGGTAGTTCCTCAATGAATAAATTTCTAGGATTAAATATTTCAGCGATGGGAGGTAAACTAACGGAGCCAGTAGGATTTGTACGGTCGACCACAGAAGTAGCATGTACACTTTAGTACCATGTCACAACGACTCTAGCGTCAATTTAGTACGGTAGCAACAACGGTTCGTGCACAAGATCGGTGTGACATGGTACTAGAGTGTTAAGCTACTTGTGGTCTACTGTTCGATCAAAAGATATATTAAGTAGGTACAGATGACAGCACATCAAGTGTAACAGTTGCACTACGAAAGCCGCCTCTATTATCGACGGAGTAAGGGCAGTCAAGGTCAAACTGTTACGCTTGATGTGCTGTCGACTGTACCTACTTAAGCTGTATCATTTTATTTAAAAGCGGCTAGTGCTCAAATATAATATTATATCGTGAATAAAAAATATACTTAATTAGAATTTTAAGAAAGATAATTTTAATGTAGCGGTAGTTTCTACTACAAGTCCCTAAGCTGAAGAATTAATCACCTCTCATTACACGCCTTATTAGCATCCACCAGAAGATTGCAGCCAAATAACAATACTTTTTTAGAGACGAGATCGAAAAAGAAAAAACTTTTATTTGGTACATTATTGTGACATGTGCCATCGGGACTCCCGAAACAATAAAATTGCCCTAGGAGCGACTAACTCTATCCATGGTTTGAAATTAGATTTAAAATATTTTGTAATTTCTTTGGTAAGTATGGTCGCCAGAGTTTATAGAGGAAGTATTGTTTTGGGAATAAGGGAATTGGTATCAATATACCTTCGTCTTGATTTCTACAGGATAGTTACTTTAGTGTTATAAGCTTTACAGGTAAGGATGCCGCTTAGTTACCATCAAGGGGCCATACGATTCTTTGCCACCATAATTGCTGAAAAAACTTAATCCTTAATAATGGCAATTCCATTACCTATGTTATAATACTTGCCACTCAGTTTGTTATTGCAGCGTAAGATGCCCGGGAGCATATTACAAATGAAAAACTATTGTCTGGAATGTGTGGCTTGGCAAGTTCAGTAGGTAAACTTTATATTAACCCAGCAAACAATCATACAAATAACTTCGTTCTGCGCTCTTTTTAATCCACTCTCTCAAGCTGGGGCCCAATATTTCCCCCGGGTGGAATGAAATCCAGTGCAAAATATGAAGTGCCCTCGCATGTAAGAAATAAATGCAACATTGTCTACCATAGCGCTAGATTGCTTTTTTTATTATTCTAGAGGTGATATTTTAGAACTGTCCCGGCCAGAATTACTTACTGCATGACACAGAAAGGTTGCTATAGATTCGAGGCGTAATACATTGAGGTGCATGTACCTATAAAAGTATTACAAGTCGTACAACATTGTGATAATTAACAGATTAATAGGGATTGCTGGTTACTTCCAATTGTTAAATAGATATTTCTAAATTTAAATTATTACCGACATAAGGACAGATCTCTTTTTGTATACATGCTGTCAACTTCTTAGTAGAGCCCATTCAGGAAGTTATATTCGGAGCTAGGGGACTCGTCTCCAATGCTGTCAACTTCTTAGTTGAGCCCATTCAGGAAGTTATATTCGGAGCTAGGGGACTCGTCTTATAAGCTGTCAACTTCTTAGTAGAGCCCATTCAGTAAATTATATTCGGAGCTAGGGGACTCGTCTCCTATGCTGTCAACTTCTTTGTAGAGCCCAATCAGGAAGTAATGTTCGGAGCTAGGGGACTCGTCTTCTATGCTGGCAACTTCTTAGTAGAGCCCATTCAGGAAGTTATGTTTGGAGCTAGGGGACTCGTCTTCTATGCTGTCAACTTCTTAGTTGAGCCCATTCAGGAAGTTATATTCGGAGCTAGGGGACTCGTCTTATAAGCTGTCAACTTCTTAGTAGAGCTCATTCAGGAAGTTATGTTCGGAGCTAGGGGACTCGTCTCCTATGCTGTCAACTTCTTTGTAGAGCCCATTCAGGAAGTTATGTTTGAAGCTATGGGACTCGTCTCCTATGCTGTCAACTTCTTTGTAGAGCCCATTCAGGAAGTTATGTTTGAAGCTAGGGGACTCGTCTCCTGTGCTGTCAACTTCTTAGTAGAGCCCATTCAGGAAGTTATGTTCGGAGCTAGGGGACTCGTCTCCTGTGCTGTCAACTTCTTAGTAGAGCCCATTCAGGAAGTTATGTTCGGAGCTAGGGGGCTCGTCTCCTATGCTGGCAACTTCGTTGTAGAGCTCATTCACGAGGTTATACTTGGAGCTAGGTGAGTCGTCTCCTCCTACGAAAAAAGAGAGGTGTTACAAGTTTCACGTGTCTTTTTGTGTATCTGTGCGTCTGTCTGTGGCATCGTAGCTCCTAAACAAATAGACCGAATTTAATTTGTTTTCTTTTTTCATTTGAAAACTGACAGGATTAGGATGGTTCTTAGCTATAATTTACGAACACAAGTTCAGGCGTTTGATTTTACTAACTTTCACAGAGCCGATTGATTTAAAAATTTGGTGTACTTCGGTGACATTCCCATGACATACTAACCTTGAACTGATCCTTTACCATCAAAAGGTCTGCGGGGTGCTTAATTTTTAAGAAAGTTACAGCACATGTAGCGTGTTCGGGTTCATAAGAATAGTCTCAATAAGATGGTGTTAGATAGACGATGAATGAGACCGGCAGTTACTTTAAATTTTTAATTTCATATTTTTTGTAGAGCTAATTCACGAGGTTATGCTCGGAGCTAGGTGAGTCGTCTCCTATGCTGTCAACTTTTTTGTAGAGCTCATTCAGAAAGTTATGTTTGGAGCTAATAAGGGACTCTCCTATGTTGTTCACTCTTTTTCTTGATTTTTTTATGGTACCTATAGAAAACGCGAGACTATAGACTAGCGTTAAAACAACAGTTTTGTTATTCGTTTGTCGATTACATTCGATTATCAAAGTGATAAGATTACTTGTAGTAGCAGCGGAGTTATAGGTGTTATAAGTTTGACGTGTATGCATGTGTATCTGTGTGTCTGTCTGTGGCATCATAGCTCCTAAGCGAAAGGACCGATTTTAATTTGTTTTTTTTTTGTTTGAAAGCTGACGTGATTAGGATGGTGCTTAGCTATAATTTATGAAAATCAGTTCAGCGTTTGATGACTATCAACTCACTTTCTAAATGTTAAAAGGGTTTTACTAACTTTCACAGGTCCTATTGATTTGAAATTTGGTGTACTGTCACTTCCGTGACATTCCCATGACATACTAACCTTGAATTGATGCCATTAAAAAGTCTGCTGGATGCCTAATTCTTCAGAAACTTACAGCAGATATTGCATGTTTGGGCTCATATGAATAGTCTCAATGAGATGGTGTCGGACGGATTAATTAGGCTGGGGGTTACTTAAAATTTTCAATTTTATATTTTTAACCAAGAAAGAGGTCCACAATTTTACAGGTTTTTAAAGGTTACTGAAAGCCTGTATAGAAGTGATACAATGGTGTCAAAGTACCTTAACAAAAGTGTTTATTCTTCCTCAACTACTACTTCAATTGGTATTGCAGTGGTTGTAACAGTGTTAGGTCATAGAAAAACGTCGGATATGAATAATTGTTAATGTCTTAAATCCATTTAATACCTATAAATAGTTGCTTGACACTGACGAGTATAAGTTATCTGAAATAGTATCTGCTAGTGTAATTTATACCCACATGTAGGCGCTTCTAACTGGCCTGGCTTAATTTAACCTGCCACTGGCCTCCTGGCCAATGGAATGTTAAATTAAGTGGCATCAATGGAATGACTAAAATAACATAAATTGTATAGTTTATACAATAGTTTATACAATATAAAAACCAATTCAATATATAAGTTATTTCATCAAACAAATGCCATCTTTTGCACTTTGATATACAACATCTTCAGTCAAGAATATTGTGCAGTCTTTAGTAGGTACACTTAACAGTGATATAATAAAACATTTCTAAAGACATTATTACATTTATATACATTTACTTTTGGCGGTAACCGCTTACTAACAGATAAACCGTCAGCTTGTTTGTCATCTAGTTGTACAAATATAAAAGAGACAGGCCAATACAGCCGGCTAAGCATTTAACAAACTGACTGTATTAGAGTTCTTCAGCAAAATAAACAAATTAATTGACATGATGGATCGAAAAGCCAAGCGGACTCAAAAAATAATAATTAAATAATTCAAACTGTAATTTGAAACCGTGAGAAAATACACAATTAATTATTACCAATTGATAAGCCTGCCATCTCTTAAAACACCAAGTAACTAGACCTAACAATGTTTGAATAATGCTTATAAGTAATTTCTAAGCTGTATAACCAGTGCTTTAAAGCACACGCACGACCACGAAGTTCCCTATTTTTCCGAAAGATGACACTAAACGAAAAACCCACGATTCATTACAAGAACGAGTTAGAACTTGGTACATGACAAATGTCATTCTTTAATTTTAGTGAGGTAGTGAGGTTATTAGGTGTTGTTGTTAACTAAAGTAAACTTGCCTACCATAATTAATTAATCTTTAACAATAGACCCATCAGTAATGCACCAATGCCATTATAAATATAATGTAAATATTATTAATTTTACATTGAACATGATAAGAGATAGTATTAGAATGATTCAACTTTTCATTAAAAAATATGTAATTACCTAAGTAGGTACAGCGGCAACAAAAGTTTATTGACAGTTTAGTGCCTTATTACAGGATTTTATATTAGATTAAAAGGTTTTTGTTACATAATGAGCCAATTTGAATTAACACTATGAATTATGTAGTGTGACATTGTACTAAATTGGTGAACGACCATTGAACGACTTAATAACATCGCAGAACTCTGTGCTTAAAACATTTACATTATTTAGGTAAGAAATGGATATCAAGTAAAATGTAACTAATATACTTAACAGGGCATCATGTAAATGTACCTACCTATCTGTACCTACTTAGTAGGATAAGAAGTGGATATGATGTGTTGATACCTTGTTAACTAAGTATACTTATTTGTTTCGCGATGGAAAGTCAAACGGCTGAATAAATAACTTTGTAATAACAATAGCCACTTGTATGTAGGTAGCTAATTATTATATTAAACTTCATATCTGTAAGTTCAAACTTAATTCTTTAGCAATCGAACTAATACATCACCTTTACAATCAGACGGGCCTGGACCTTATACAAAAATAAAATAAATTAATATTAATTTATCATAAAAAAAATGGTATTTTAAGGATGTAGTACTTAATTTTGAGAGTAAATTGAAAAAAAACTCCAGGTTAAATTGTTTGTGGTTTGTGATTAAATAATAAATTATATATTTTGAGTAACCCCCGGCCTCATTAATCATCTATCTAACACCATCTCATTGAAACTATTCTTGTGAGCCCAAACATGCTTTATCTGCTGTAACTTTCTGAAGAATTGAGCATCTCGCAGACTATTTGATGGTACATGATCAGCTTAAAGTAAGATGTCTTGGAAATACCACCGAAGTTACAGTAAAACTAACAAATCTATCGTTTCTATGAAAGTTAGTAAGACCCTTTTGTAAAGTAGGAAATGATCTCAGTCATCAAACGACTGCATAGACGTTCACAAATCATAGCTAAGAACCATTTTGATCGCGTCAGCTTTCAAACAAAAACAACGAATCAAAATCGGTCCGTTCGCTTAAGAGCTACAATGCCACAGACGGACATACATACACAGACACGTCAAACTTATAACACTCCCCTTTTTTCATCGGGAACTAAAAATAAAATGTAATTCACCAATCACCAATCGTATTCAGAACTGAAATAAATTTTGAGAGTGTTTTATGGGAAACAGTGTCGCCTTCACAGCAGTGTTAAATTTTATGGAATCAGTTCAAAGCTTTTTTTACAAAGAAAAATTTATCACTAGAGCGGCCCTTACTTTTTCTGACTGAAAAGAGCTCAATGGACATATTTTAACACAGATTTCTGATATTGGTACGTATATACTATTCACTTGAGTCACCGCGCGGAACTCGACTTGCGCGGTTCACCTGCGTTCGTAGCGCTTACGGTCAAGAAATTGTACGCGGCTGATAGCGATTAGCGAGTCATGATTTCATCTACGGTTAAGTGTTCATCATGTAATATAGTTATATGTGAACTTCTTGCTTTTATACAAAATAAGCAAGATGCTATGGACGAAAAGTCTCTAGTGAATCTGTGTTTGACCAGTTTTTCGGAAGAGGATATTGACACGGCCAAAAGTTTGTTGTTTTCGGTGGTGTCGCAACGAAATATAACTAGAAGAAAGGCAAAGAAATCGTATAAGGACCTGCATGATGTCATAGCTGTCTTTAAGGAATCAAATCCAGACGAATTGCCTGTTTTTGTGGCCAAGGAGTTACAGAAATTACCTCCACTGACATTCGACCATGTTGACGCATCGAGATTATTAAAAGACCTGATTGTGCTAAAAAACGAATTAAAACTAATAAAAGACACATACGTTACGCAAGAACAACTGCAGAAGATTGAGACTGACTTACTAAACGCTAAAAATGCATCAATAATTCCTACACAGAATCATTTTGTAACTTTAAAAAGAGGAGGTGGATGTCAAAATAGTGTTTGCCTTGATAGCGGACCATTCGGCCTACCGCACATACCGGTGGTAGCAACACAGAGAAGCTGCGACAATGAGTCAGCCGACTGCTTAAGCGATCAACATTCGCCAGCTCGCTCACGCTCGTATGAAATGGTGCGCTCACCAATGGCACCACCCCCCCCGTCGGCCCTGAGCATTGGTGTTAAGCCATTGGAGATTCAGTCTTTATGTGAAGGGAATAAGGTTCACTTTTCGACGCCCGTGGCTAAATCTAAAACATTAGCGGAAATCGTACATGAAAGCAGTAAGCGAGAATCAACGGAAGAAACAAAGAATAATTATTCTGAAGAATGGATCACTGCCCAGCGAAAAAGATATAGAAATCGTTTTGTGACAGTACAGGGTAAAGCTTCTACGAATTCTCAGGAGAAGTTTAAGGCAGCAGATATAAAAATCCCGTTGTTTATCAATAACGTGGATAAGAGTACAAAGGAGGTGGATATTATGGAATATATAAGTAATAGAACGCAGGTTATGGTGAACTTGAAAAAAGTCAACTCCAAGGAACGTAAACAATACTGCTCCTACATTGTTTATGTGCCAAAGAATAGATTGTCATTATTCTTGAATGACAGTTTGTGGCCTGAGGGGGTTTCCTTTAGACATTTTGTAGATTTCAAGAGGAATCCTAGACAAACAAATGTTTATCTTGAAGACAATAAAAACCAATCAAGAAATAAATAAATGGATAACAATAACAAGGCAAAGTTTATCACTTTTAACTGCAGGTCGCTAAAAAGATCAATCCACTGTATTAGGAATCTGTGTCAGTCATCGCACTTGATTGCACTGCAAGAGACGTGCCTTCTACCACATGACATCCCACTGCTGGGCACTGTGGACCAGGACTTTGAGTACACTGGGAAATCAGCTGTTGATACCTCCGAGTCTATCCTGCACGGTCGACCCTACGGTGGCGTAGCGATTCTCTGACAGTTGTGACACTGAATACTGTTATATTCTTGGTGATTTAAACGCTCACCCGGGTAGGCGTTTCGGTGTTGAACTTCGGGATTTCTGCATAGATCAGAGATGGACTTGTGTAGATATGGAGTTGCTTGGTTGTGACTCAGGATCTTATACATATGTGAGTGATAGTCATGGCACGTGTAGTTGGTTGGATCACTGTGTAGTGACCCAGGCAGCTAGACATACAGTAGATAAAGTGTTAATTAATAATAAAAATATGTTTTGGTCAGACCATTTTCCACTAGAAATACATTGTAACTTTAATGTTTTAATTCCGAAAAATGTACCTTGCAGTAATGAAATCAATTACATTTTGTGGGGAGAACGCGATGATTATCAGATTTTAGAATATACTAATTACTGTAATGAAAGACTTAGACAAATTGATTTTCCGTCTGTATTGTCACAGTAGTGTGCAGGTACGGTATGTAATAATCCTAACCATCGCCCTGTATTAGTAAATTTATATAACCAAATAGTTGGTATTTTAAAAGAAGCTTCAGTATACACATGTAAAAAGAAAAAAGTTACTTGTAAGAAGAAACATATATGTGGTTGGAATAAGCACGTTAAGGCCGCTCACAGCGAGGCCCGGTTGTGGTTTAATTACTGGGTCCTATATAACAAGCCTCGTGAGGGGTATGTATATGATAAGATGTGTGTTTCTAGAAATCTATTTAAATCCAAATTAAAGTGGTGTCAGGAAAATGAGCAACAGATAAAAATGGATATTTTAAGTATGAATCATGCAAACAAAAGGTTCTCGAGTTTCTGGAAACACACAAAAAAGTTGAGTCCGAAGGCAAGTGCTCCTTTAAGTGTGGAGGGGTTAAATATACCTTCACAGATAGCCGAGATGTTCAAAAATAATTTTAGGGTCCAATCTGTAAGTTTGTCTAGGGCTCAGAATGTCGCATGCGATAATAGCAGTGATTTATTGTATAATGTTGATTGTAGAAGGTCGGCTGTGATTGGGGCAAAGGATATTAGATCTGTGTTGAGAAAGATGAGTACAGGTAAATCACCCGGACATGACCATTTAAATGTTGAGCACCTGCAACATGCAGGTGTGCATTTGCCGCGAGTCTTAGCAATGTTTTTCTCTCTTTGCCTGGGTCACAGCTACTTACCAGACAGTATGTTGCAAACGGTTGTTGTACCCATTACTAAAAACAAAACGGGTAGTGCTAGTGACGTGTCCAACTATAGGCCAATATCATTGGCGACCACAATGGCTAAGGTATTGGACAGGCTGCTTGACCTGGAGCTAAGAACCTGTGTCAGATTGCACGATGCTCAGTTTGGATTTAGACCTGGTCTCTCTACCGAGGCTGCAGTTTTATGCCTAAAGCAGACTGTCCAATATTACACTGCGAGAGACACGCCGGTATATGCAGTGTTTTTGGACTTGTCAAAAGCATTTGACCTGGTTCAATATGAGGTCCTTTGGAAGAAGCTAACTGATGAAACTGATCTTTCTCCTGAATACATATCAATTTTAAAATACTGGTACTCACATCAGCAAAATTATGTAAAGTGGTCTGGAGAGTTCTCGGCCATGTACAGGTTGGAAAGTGGGGTGAGGCAGGGTGGAGTAACTTCACCAGCGCTTTTCAACTTGTACATGAATGAGCTGATCGTTGAGCTCAGCAGTGCCGGTGTTGGTTGTTCAATTGACGGTACCATTGTCAATAACATAAGCTTCGCTGATGACATGGTGCTGCTGTGCCCATCGATCAGTGCCCTAAATAAATTAATTAGCATATGCGAGCGATATGCGGTGGCCCACGGTCTCAGATACAACACTGCAAAGAGTGAGTTACTAGTTTTTAAAGCTAAAAATAAAACCTACAAAGTACCACCTGTTAGGCTCAATGGGACTCCTCTTAAGCAAGTACAGAGTTTTAAGTACCTGGGGCATTGGGTCACCGAGTCGCTCAAGGATGATATGGACATGGAGCGGGAGCGCAGAGCTTTGTGTGTTAGGGCCAATATGATTGCCCGCAGGTTTGCACGCTGTACTAAGCAGGTTAAAATTACACTTTTTAAAACTTTTTGTAATTCATTGTACACGTGCAGCCTGTGGGCAAACTACACCCAAGGAGCGTACAGAGCCCTGCGCACCCAATATAATGATGCGTTCAGGATACTGTTGGGGCTGCGGCGTCACTGCAGTGCGTCAGGGATGCTGGCAGAAGCTCGAGTGGATAGCTTTGCCACTATAATAAGAAAACGCATAGCATCCCTGATATACCGTGTGCGCGGCAGCTCCAACAGCCTTCTGCAGAGTGTGGAGGCGAGGCTGGATGTGGACAGTGCTATTATGCGACACTGGACCAGCTTCCATTTGGCCAAAGATACGGCCATACATTACAACAACCACTAAGAATATTAGCTAAGCTTACTAACATAGTTTTTAAGATCATTGTTACTAACACTGTATGGGCCAGTACCCGAAATAAATAATTTTTATTTTATTTTTATTTATTTTTACTATATCTTCTAAGATCCGCTTTGAGCCCTCGGTCTTTTTAAAAACCAATCACTTGTGTCTGGGCATCCATGATAAGTAGGTATTATAGACACAACAAGAGTACCTACTTACCTACCAAGTTGTAGAAATACACCTGCTTGCTGCAGACTTTACTGCTTCTCATCATTTACCAAAATATATTTTTAATTCGTTATTTCAGAAATTAATAAAAATATGGCGGCCGCGTACCGGGAGACGCAGCGTTGGTAGGCCCATGGTGGACCGACAATCTGGTGAGGGTCGCGGGACGCTAATGGATGCGGGCAGCGCAGGACCGATCGGTTTGGATTGGATTCCTGGGGGAGGCTTATTTATGTCCAGCAGTGGGAGTCTCTCAGCTAAAATAATGAATAAATTGTAATAAAGCTAGGTACTAGTTGAGTTTTCGCTTCATACGGTACTATTATGCTGTAAGTAATAACAATAATGGCGATTATTAATAACTTTCTTCAAGTATAATATAAGTAAAATAAAAATTATTTTTAAATAAAACAAAACATACGTACCTATCTATGAGTGATGAAAAAACTTTATTTTATATTTATTGCTTGTAGTTTAGTTAGTGTATATTTGAACTATTTTTTTTGGAATAAAATATTTTGCTAGTCGATAGAAAATGTGGTGCAACATTTCATCATTTTAACCTTTGCGGTATTCACTACGCGATTACTCATCAGAAGAGAATCTTCAAACTAAAACGTCACAAACGAGTTGATGACGTGGATTCACTCAACCTGACCACGTAGTTGCATCAAGGTTTGCCCGATGGCACCGAACTCGGAAGGCCCATGACGCAATCGAAACCAAAACGACGTAGCATCTGTTGAAATGCTGTTGAAATCCAGTGGTAGGGGTACAGACCACTGGACCTGCTGATCGTCAAATTTCATCTTTTTTACTAGCTTTTGCCCGCGGCTCCGACCGTATGAATGTCGGTTATCGCTCCAAAAAGTATCCTAGATTCTTCCAGGGTTCTAAAATATCTCCAGACCAAATTTCATCTAAATCCGTTTAGTGGTTTAGGCGTGAAAGTGTAAAAACAAACAAAGTCAGTTTCCTATTTATGATATTAGATTAGTTAGGATTATATAAATAAAACGCTGACTTTTAGCGGATAACACAATGGTTATCATTATCACTTCATACTTATTTATATTAATTACAATGTACACTAAAATTTTAGGGAGGTAAAGTTTGTAAATTTGAATGTAGAAGGTAATCTCTGAAACCACACATTTAATTTCCAAAATTCTTTCACCAATATTTTGAATAGAATAGAATAGAGAAATAAGAAACTTGAAATCAGAGAATTTTAAATAGAAGTGAATTGTCTTGCAGTTAAATTGAACCTATTCTTTATAATATTATTGGCTTAAATTGATTGGCTTACAGAAATAAAAACAAAACATATTTAATTTTAATAACACTAAATTTAGGATTCCATTTCTGATTTGATTCCAAATATTTTCGTATTTGGCTACCATAAATATTATTAAAATAAGTAATATTTACCCACAAGACCATATTTAATTCAAAATAATAAAAAAATATTAAAGGAATATCATTGAACTATAAATTGATCTTTGGAGTATCCATATATTAGACAGAATAGATGTTCTATTGTATGCGTATGCCAGCGGGCTGGCAAGAGACGAAATATTAAAGATTGTGCAGTTATTACATTTTCAATATAATTTTCCTGATACAGTCGTCGTACTCGTATTCTGTAAACAAAACTCTCTCGGTTATTATGAAAAATTTGGGATCTAACTACTATTTTTTGGTTCTCGATTATGAAGATTCTGTTAGTGATGTATTGAATGAATGGATAGGTAGGTCTATGATGGTCAAGCCAGAGGCGTACAAACAGTGAGGCCACGTCATTCTTACACCATGCTGTAAGCATATAAAAACCCCGGCATTTTTAAAAGTGTCTAGAAACATAGCTAATCCTCTTTTTCTAGACTTTTCGCACCTTAACAGCTGCACGTATCACACACCTTTCTGCAATGATGATTAGAAGTAAAACTTTCTTTAAAGTTAACTGTTTATTCTTCTTAAGGAATACAATTAATCGAACAATTGTGTAATGATATATTATTATGTATGAGCCGCGAGACCGTACTGATGGCTAAGAGAGAACTAATTATACAAGTATATATTTATTAAAATAAGGTAATAATGCTTTGAACCGTACAGTTTTCACTTTTAGATAAATAATAATAAAAAAAAATAATAATAAATAACTAATAAAAATACCAGGTTTCTAATCTGCGAAATATGTTAAACATAAAAATAATAATAATAATAATCATACACTCACACCTATTATCTAGCCCAAAGTAAGCATCATTAAGAGCATGTGCTATGGATACTAGATAACGGAAAAATTATGTTAATAAATGTATATAGATATTTAAAATATACTAAATAAACATAAAAACATCCATGACTCGTAAACAAATGCTCGTACTCATCATACAAACATTTGCTCCTACCGGGATTTGAGCCAGGGACCTCTTGACCAAGTAGCCTGTATAGTAAAGGGTACAGACCACCAGCCGGCGAACCGTTTGTCAAAATAGTGTTATTTATTTATTTATCGAGACTTAAAGTAAAGTTGTATTACCACCTTAAACGTATTCGACTTTACTGTTTAATTTGCTGAGTTGTGATAGTAAGACAATTACAACCGTACATAGTTATTATAATAGTTAATCATCGTCAAATCAGTTTAATTCGACAGGTCTTAGTTAGCCTAAGCAAATGACTAAATAACGATAGATTGTTTTTTTTATATTGAATACTATGGAAATGGTCCTTACCACAATTAAATAAGCTAATTGTAACCTCACATGCTTACTGACCCCTATCTCTATTGTGGTTTTGAATCATTTTAGATTTGAGGCCTAATGAACAATTTCTCATGTTTATTTATTTATGCATATGTACCGAACATTTATGTACTAACCTACATAATAATTCTAACTGGTTGTATCATATTTTTTACTTATAAATATATCTTCAATATACACGCTGTAAAATTAACCGGACATTTTATAGAAAGGCTTACGTGGTAAATGTATGTCAAAAAATGACTGCAACTGGCGACGGTCTGACGCAAAGCCCCAGAGAGAACGTCACTCGACCATAGATTATAATAGTGTTTTGCCGGCAACACACTCAACACGACTGTTCTGTTTTCACCACAGTCAGTCGAGAAACGCTTGCTAACCCAAATTCACGTCCGGATTACAACTCTGTGTGTCCACAACAATGTCTGGCTGTAAGTTTTTTGAAAACTTTAACTTAAATGTTTAACACGCTTGTTTCATATTATGAATAAGTTTAATACGTGGCTGTTTGTGTATTTTAAATCTATTCATTCTATTTCAAAAGTTAGAAATAAGTGCGTGCGTGACTCACGCCGGGCACCATCTATTTGTTATTTGAAGAGATTGGTTAGCTATAGTAGTTATATGTAAACATTGTATAATCATCGCTTATATGTTGTCTGTTAGCATCAGTTGCGCTATTTTTACTTCCTTAAATTTTTATCATTAATTGTCGAATTTCATTTTTTCAACTACTTAACTAAAAAATGTTTGTGTGCTCATTTTAATGTTTTCTTTTAAAAACTAAATTAAGATGCTAATTAGTAGGTAGTTGATTTTTAGCTTTGAAATTCAACTACCTACTAATTAATTTGACATGTATAACATCAAATTATTCTTAAATAAGGATGTTTTCATCTGTGAGTTTACTAAAGAAAGAAATGAGGTAGTTTTATTAACTTTGGTTAAAAATATACTTTAATTTTAGGTCGAATGATAAAAAAATGTTTAATTCATATTATGTATTTTATTGCACTAACAATTCTTATCTTTACAATCGCTTACATTTTAATCTACAGTACCTACGCAATAACGTAGTAAGTGACATGACTTTTATCTCACCATTTTTTTCAAATTATATTTCTAGACTAAACACACTTCAATTCTTTAAATATTCCAATTAAGAAACACATTCCTAATCATCTTACTTTATTAACTAAAAATTATGAATAAATTAAGCACTCGCGTGTGTTTACTAATGAGGAACATTTCAATTGTGTCTACATGATATATGTAAACGTCATAAGTAGTTACAAAATTTTATCGTGGCATATGTTTTATAGTAAATATGTTGATTGGCTTTCATTCAAATAGTTTACAAAGTAAACATTTACCAAAAGTAGATCAAATGCTTAGACAACATTTAATTTTTCTCTGGAACATATTGAATGGTTTTTCTACTTAAATATTAAAAATAGCACAATATTTTGTAAATAACTAACGACAATACGAATTATAAATCATAAAATCGTTTCGCGGCGCGGCAGATAGCAAAAACTAAAAATAAAATTAGAACGCTGCGATTCGATCATTGTGATGTACAGTCGACAGCACATCAGGCGTAACAATTTGACCTTGAGACCGCCCTTATTCCGTTCGTAATAGAGGCGGCTTTCGTATTGCAATTGTTACACTTGATCTGCTGTCGTGTATACCTGCGCAACTAACCCTGAAATTTTATTTACTTAGCATTACATCACTTTCATTTAAATCGGTTTAGCGACATGATATTCCATAATCGTCATCATCTTCTACATCGTACAGTCACTAGGAATAATATGTACACGTTTGACTTTTCAGCATTCTTATCACCTTTGCATAATATTGAATATCAGGAGTCAGACACGAACTGACAAAAGTGTGTACAAGTATTATTATTGTACGTACGTGACAATTGTACTCCGTTTTGTTATACAGGCGACTTTCGTAATGAGAATGTTACAGTTGATATGCTGTCTTTTGTACTAACATGAATAAATTATTGATTAATTCAAACAAATAGTTAATATCTACGTTACCACGCTTTTGTTACTACGAATTCTTTATATTTTTTATTACAGACCCCTACAACACAAACCCTCAGTATCCTCCACCTCAAGGTCAAGGATACCAACAAGGATTCCCTCCGCAGCAACAACCAGCTCCGAACCTGTACCCCCAGGTTCCTATCGGACAACCTGGGTTTAACTATGGCCAACAGCCCCCTGTGTATACAACCCCGGGAGGCTATCCGGGTGCTCCTATAAGTCCTGGATACGTCCATACCCCAATGGTATCCCCAAGGGCTATGTATCCTGTTCCTGTATACGGCGGAGGTAAGTAAAGTTATATTTTGCTTATATTATATATGAGGCCGATTGGACGGCCTTTGTATCTAACTTTTTGAAAAAAAAAACCAATTTAACGTAAATATTAAACGTCACCACGAACGGAACCAACAGCATAATTATAGGACTGATTGCCCTTTGCTAATTGATTTGATTCGCGTTTTTTATCCAGTAGATTAAAATACCTTGGACATAACAGATGTTAGTTACACAGAAAGTATTGTAAATTCATTTCCATTACGTTAAAAATAATATTTTACATCATTCCATTTTACCTAAAAACTGTGATGAATCATAATTATCATCTAACAATTGATTGTACCTATGAGTCAAACATTTTCTGAGTTTATGAGCAAACAACGTTTTTATTTTTTTGTCGGCGTTGAATATACTATACATGTTAAATTACTAAAATGGATTTCATTCGCTTTTCATAACGAGTTTATGGTGTGCTGTTCATATTTCCGAATCATTGGCTTTTACATTGCGAGACATTTTGTCGCTAAGCGGCTTTATCATGGAGAGTGCTCTAAAGAGCTTTTGACCTTATTCCACGTTCTCCTCTATTACTTGGGCGCGTGGTTCAGTTTTCGGAGTCATCAATTCACTGTCTCCACCTCAATCTCAAGCACAATAAAATTTAGTAGGTATATTAAGTAACTCGTTTCTATGTTGTACTACTTAAACTTAGTAATTGCAGCTTGGAGCACACGTGTAACCTCCTATAGCATAAATTCTTTCAAAAAAGGCGTGAAAAAGCACCTTATAGGTCGACACGATGAAGGCGGCTAGAGCAGTAGGTATGCTTAAGATGCACTGGCAGTCTTTGCATTTATGGTTCCTTAAAATATAAAATTACATAATTGCATTGCATGCACTATTACAGAGATGGTAGAATGGGTGCCAGCGACGTACGCTACTGCAGATGCGCTTGCACACAGAGCAGTGGTTGCTGGCTACGAAGGCTACGATGGAAGCCCGTTGTGGGTGGTCCGCGCTCACTTCGAGGGTGACATCATACCTGGCAAGTTGGCTATCAAGCACAGGGCAGCTTATGTTCCATGGGGAGGAAAAGAAAACAAATTAGAAAACTTTGAGGTTAGTACATTGAACTGTTGCAAACATTTTTACAATATTTTGACGTAAGCTTTTACACTTCGCAGCTTCTTTACTGTGCTCTTATAATTTTTTGATTTAATAGACAAAATTTAGAAAAAAAAATATGAAGATTATAAGATGCTTATTTTTGTGTATTTATGCTTAAAAATGAAATTAGTTACGAGAAATAAATTATTAAACTTACAATAAAATTTAGGTGGATGAAACATGAAGCTTGAAAGTTATTTTTGTAGTCACAAATTATTAGCTTTTCCCCCATTCAAATGTTTATATTTTCAAAATAATATTTTTAGTCAAGTGTGATACATACTGTTTTAGTCTTATATGACCCTAAATATAATAATAGGTAATATTCATACACTACACTTATCTAGCCGAATAGTGTGTTAGCTAGCCGTGTTATGGATACTAGATAAGGGAGAAAATGTTGATAATAATATATATATAAAGTATAAACATCCATAACTCGTGAAAAATTGCTCGTTCCCATCATACAAAGATTTGCTCCTACCGGGAGTAGAACCCGGGACTCTTCTTTCTCTCTATCTTATCTTTATAAATCCTTAAATGATTAATATTTATTAATATTCAATTAGTCCCCCTAAGAAGCACTGTCAAACTGTCTATCAAAAAAAAATGTAAACTAATAATGTCATAATTATTATCTTTCATGTCATAATTTACATATGTTTTTGATAAAAAAAACGACTTTTGCCATAGTTGATTCCGGATATTATAATCAACATTTTGTGTTCTCGGGGTCCTCCGTACTTCGGAAGGCATGGTAAGGTAAAACTGGAGTCTTTCTTTCTGTCATGCCTTGTTGCGCACTCTGCTGAGATACCTCAGGATAGGCATACGTCCGTATACTGGATACTGATGGAGCTTTTGACAAAAATGCCTACGCAATAGACCTAGTCTTCTACAAAAACCTAGGTACCTATGCCTTTTAAAGGTTTTGCCAAGCACCGCATAGTAGTTTCACATTTCCTACTAGGTATTTGCTATGGGTGTGTAATAATAATAGTCGAGGAGTTTCTAAAATAATTAATGTGAGTTAACCTTAGAAAATATACAGGGTGGTGCCGTCAATACGGCAATAAACTAAAACATGGGCTACAATAGTTTATAGGAATGGTTTGCCACTTTCAAAAGCATCTTATTAATTTGATATTTTAATGACATTTCTATGAAATAAATGCAGCCAATGTTACATTATCTTATCCCCAGCTGAGTACACGTTTTTTTAAATGTATGAATGCAGTTTTTCTTATTACTAAAATCGATGACATGGTTCCTAAGAAGAGATTTTCGTATGTCTTATAGTTTTAGACTTTCCCGTACTGACCTATCTAAATGTGCCACCCTGTATAGCCCATATGTTTCTATTTATTGTCGTATTGACGGCATCACTCTGTATACTTGCCATCAGGGTCTTTCTATGGGCCTCTTTAGGACCTGTAAGTTTATTGTGTATTGTTTTGATGAATTTTAGTAGCTAAACTACGACATTCTTCACAAAAACGCACATTGCGACGCTCCTTCTTGACATAGTTTCCTGAAAACCCCTCTATCTGACAGTATAAAGCGCATCAGTATCCATTGAGTGATTCTCAAGTTAGAGCGTACTAATAGACAGGCAGCCGTTGCATTTCATGTGTAGAGTATAGAAGAAGAAGAGGAGATGTAAAAACCGTTTCAAAATGATGCGCAGCAGTTACCCGGATTCTGAAAACCTGATATGATATTATGCCTTTATTGTTATAGGGCTTCACCTTATCTGAAGTTTTTTTATGAATTCCAGGTATGCTGTGCTCCAGCTGATCGGGTCAGATGGGTGGAGAGTAGAAACGGGACAGTCCCGCCAAATGCTATCCCTGGAGGACGCACGTCTACAGGCGAGACCCTCTACATTGGCAGGGCTAAGGAGCAGGGAGCATTGACCCCGGGCAAGGTGAGATATAATGTCAATAACGACGGTTGTAAGTTTGCGCCCATTGATAAACTCGGACGGAAAAAAATATCATGGATAAATTAAATGTCTATTATGGTTTTCCAAGGTTTCGTTCTTAAGTTCGTGTTGATTTTAAATGTCCCCCTTTATGTTTTAGCCATTAGCTGTATTATTAGATTATTAGCATTACTTTGGCGATTTGATATTATGTCGCAGCCATTTGGTTAAATTAGCCAGTCAATTGGACGCCTAAAGGCCGTTCATTAAACGCCGGCATCCAATTAAGTGCCTACGCCGATAGTTGATTGGACTAGAATAACTCAACTTTTAAGAGCTTGGAGTATTAAAGTCAGCTCAATTAGACGCCTGAGTGATAAGTTTTTTTGGATGGTGCAAGGTTATTGTTTTATGAACAAAATGATTTCGGTTTTCCTTAATTATTAAAAAACTTGAACCTGCAAACAGTCATACAAAAAATCTTCGTATTAGACAATCTGCGTAGGCAACCGATTGACTGGCTAATTTAATCAGATGGCCGCGATAACATTCAGCAATCTGATGAAACGTTACCCTTAATGACTTGGCCAGTTGTCTAGGCGTCCAACTGGCTGGCTAATTTAACCAGATGGGTGCGACATAAATATCAAACCTTGCAGTATTATAACGACAGATATCGGCAGTCACCTAGTCAAATCTGAATTTCTTTTTTAACAGAAATAAAATTAAGGTAAGCCGTAAGTGGGTAGTACGCGTGTGCCATGGATAAGAGTAAACACTGTTACCTATTCATTTGATTTGACATTGGTTTTGATGTACCTCATAAGGTCATAAGGTTTAATAAAAAAATAAAAAATAAATAAGGTCAGCAGTTGCGGCAACTACAGCATGCTTTACTATAGATCTCGTTGCGACGAAAACCTAACTAATAAATGACAAACCTTACAGTAAAACCGCATCAAAATCTATTAGGTTTTAAAAGAACAGACAGAATAATTTATATTATAACCTTTACATTATTTATCTTTAAAGTATAGTCTACATCCCACTTTAAGTAATTGTTTGTGCACTTTATCCGAGTATTAAAAATCATATATTAAATAAATTCTATCTTTTCTTTCAGGTTCACCCCAGCCACAAAACGTTGTACTTGTCATTCGCAGGCAATGAAGTGCCTCATTCAGCTTACGAAGTTCTCTGTGCAGTTTGAAACGGTTTACTTTACCAAATTGTTTATATTTTTGTAATCTCAAGTTTTTAAGTATTTTTCAGTGATTTCACGATTCACTACAGAGCTTATTTTTATAGAATTTCTAAGAGAATCTGTTGTTAATGTTTAAGATTCAACTATATTATTTACATTATGACGTGAGTTAAAAATACCTCTCAGTTATTTGAATGTATTTTTAATAATAATGTTTATGTAGAGAGTCCAGAGATAAAGCTACGCTCAGCAATATGTATAGACTATAGTACATTAGTCATTATTTTGACAAAAAAGTCCTCATTTAATACAAGTTTATACCGTGGCTATACGAGAGTTTTTTTGTACATGAATAAATTTATGAAGAACCCACAATCTAATCACAATAGATGTATAGACCGGCTCGAAAGAGAGAAAAGGTAAGTTAATGAATTTGATTTATGTTTGGAAATGCTAGTCACTAGCCATAAAATGAACTTACTTTTGAAAGTTCGTGACGACAGGAGTGACGAGCTTTCAAAAAATGGGTTCATAGTTTTTTTTTTTTTTTATACAACTAGATGACAAACAAGCTGACGGCCCACCTGGTGGAAAGCGGTTACCGCCGCCTATAGACACCTGCAATAACAAGGAAAAGCACTTGATATTGCAAGTGCGTTGTCATCCTGAGGCCTAAGATGAAATGCCGTCCATGCCCAGTGATTACACTGGCTACCATAGTGCTAATTTAGTAAAAATACCTAGTGATATATCTAAAGTTAGTATATTGTACTTGTACATAATATTATGTGCAATATAATTTCATTCAAAAATTGGTAAAATGTACCGTTTATTACTCGTGACTTTAACGTGGCTATCGTTGTGTTTGAAACTGAATAGGAGACCGAAACAGTACATAATAGATGAATTCTATTATGTATTTCGAACTCTATAGTAACTGAAATAATAGCCACAATACGATGGATTTTTACGACCCAATATCTGTCGCATAGTTTTTCTCCGAGGAAGCCTTTAGAACGTTATTTTATTAATGTTCAGAATTTCATGGAAATGAAATAAAAACTAAAGTTAAATCTGTATTAATTATATTTTTATCAAATGCCTAAGTACTTACTTTCACAACTGATTTACTATTATACAATATAGCACTTATAAAGATGAATCTCTTAAGTACTAGTTAACTTAAACTACACAGGTCGGTATTACGTAATCATATTTAAAATTTTCATTTCAACAGGAACGATAATATAACTATCCAACGAGCACTAGGAATATAAATAATTACTATAGTTACAAATATCACAGCTTTACATTCTACTGTCATCAATCATATTTCTTGAAAACAAACAACAACACAGAATTATTAGTTTTTATATCTAAAGTTCCACGTCACATTAGTATTTCACCTAAATCTATATGGACTGTCGACCACAGAAGTAGCATAATACTTTAGTACCATGTCAGTCGACAATTGCGCTCGTACCATAGTTGCTACCTACCTTACTATATTGACACTATTGGTTATTGTGACATGGTACTAAAGTGTTCAGCTACTTCTGTGGTCGTCCGTACCCACATGCAGGGTAGAAAGATAATACATACACTTACGTAAAAAAATTGTTTTACTATTTTCAGATCCTTACAGCGAGTAAATCTTGGTTAAGTTACTAAAACAAGAATCCAAAATTTCCTGATTTGCCTGCTCTAAAGTAATTTCCCGTCTTTTTATGTTACCTTACGTATGAAATCTCGTTTTATTATAATATTTATTACAATTTACTCGTACATAACATACTTTCAGTAAAACCCATTTCAATCTGTGATTGGTTTACGTTTTCTGAGTTAGAAACTTCTTGATTTTCATTTTGTTGTATTTTTAAGTTCTTCTCGTCTTCAAAGGCTTTGTTATCTACACCTACTTGATCAGATTTGTTTTCAATATTTTTAGCTTCATTGTTGACGTTTGTAGAATTATGTTTCTTATTAGCTAGATACAACCATCTGAAAATTAAGAAAAAGTAAGATTAGGTACAATAACTGACATTACAAAAGATCACTGTATAGGCAGGTTTTTGACAATCTACGAATTGTCAAAAAACATGTCTATTTGCCATTATGTGCATAAAAATCGCTATTAGAAAAAAATATATTTGAGATTGAGGTAGATCAGATTAAAGAAGTGGTTAAGATGATCACAAAAGGGGCTAGGCAGGTAAACGATATAATTTAATGTATGATCGAGGGTTATATTTCACTGAATTCATCTAAGAAATGAGTCAGACCCATCGGTCAGATTGAGTAATAGTGGGCAATTAGGAAGCTAGAGCTCGACAAAAGTTAAGGGCATCGCTTTTGTCGGTTTTTACCTCGATCCTCTTGTAGAAGAGGGAACAATTTGTTATACTGAGGTTATAATTATAATAAAGAATGAGATAAAAATTTTTTTGAATAAAAGCTGAGAAAATACGTGCAAATTATAAATGTTGCACCTACAATTAACACGCCATTTCAAAACTAACTTTTATTACAAACGTATAAAGATTCAGTCTGCGACATAATTCTGGCAATATGCCAGAATGATCCATGCGAAATTACTCTAAATACAAACTTACTCAGAAACATCAAAAGATCCTATGCTTACTTTAGTATAAGAATTCGAATTGTTTCGTATCAATAATTAATTTAATACCCGTGTTAGGAAAAGCATTAAAATTTACTGGGCGTTGAGTACGACGTACCAAATGGCAAAAGTTTTTGCAAAAATACACTGGGTACATAATTGTAACATTAATTATATAAACCAACGAGATATAAATTTTAGTGTAGAAATTATAAATTTTAACCAATAAAAATAAATCAGCTCCAAAATAGCTGAGAAACATGGTCATCAAAATTATCGAACAATCATCAAAAATTCTACAAATCATTGATTCGATGAGGATTTTGAAGCTCAATCTCTGTCTTTGAGTGATTAATTAAGATCCATCTAAAGAGTGTGATGGTGAACAGTTAAATACAAGCCGAAAGGATTTGACAGTTTAGAAAATCTGTTAAAATCACAATAAGTAATATAATTTAAACAGTGTAATGTACTCTTAGCTGGGTATTTTATTTTATTTTTATTTTATTTTTCTTTATTTGGGAAACAAACAATACAGCAAATCCTTTAAAACTAGCTCTAACAAAATACATAGATCAGTGAAGTTTCCACATATAGCTTAGATCAAATAAACTTAAATAAAAGATAGTACGATACTTACAATCTACGAATTTAAATCTACTGTAGGTGCTACAATATTTGTAATTGCTTTTCTAACAGAGTTCTTTGACTGCGTAAACATATCAATTTGCGTAAATTTCTTATTATATGTAAAGCAAGAACGATATATAAAAGAGTTACTAGCATAATTTGTTCTTGTAAAAGGCATATCGAACAAGCTGTTACTACGTAAACCAATCCGAGGACATCTAAATTGGATAAAACTTAAAAGATAAGGTGAGTCCAGCTGATTATTTAATAATTTAAATAGAAATATCATAGGGTATACAAATTTTATAGAAATACATTTAATTATGAAATAAAATTGCTCTTAAAATTCATGGTTTTAATGTGTAATACTAACATAGACTTTCATCAGTCATAATTGACTTTTTATTTTTAGTACTCACAAAAATATTAGCACCGCTGGCACTGTAAGTCCTCCGCCGAGCAAGAAAAAAGCTCCAGGGAACGTCTTTATGGTGGCAGTATAAACAGAGGTATACATAGGAGCATATACCAAAGGCATCATAGCTTCAGCCACACCAAAGAACGAATTAACCTTACCTGGAATAAAAATAAAAGACTTCTCTTATTGCCTAATAATCGTGTTTTTTATAAAGATCTTTCGTGAATTATTCAGTATCGTATCGGCTTTGACTTCGTTACTTTTACTTATATGAAATGTTACTTCCATATAGAACGGCGATTTTTACTCAGAAGAATTTCTTAGTGCAGTTCTTTTTAATTTTCTCAGGTAAATACTCAACCAATCCATAAATTTTTAAGCACCTAATTCCAGTATTTCATCGATTGTATTTTTTACATTACTTTATCTATATATCCAATAGTAACACAAAAACGTACTCAATGTGATAATTTAACTACCTGGTATTATGTCACTACCTTCAAACAATTGAAGCTGAGCTTAGTTTTTAAATCAATGCTTGAGTTAATATTTAATTATTTTTGCATACTGTAATACATGTCAGTGATTATGAAATACAAATGTTAATATTTGGAAACCACTTACCAAGTTCATCTTTATCCACTAATTTAGATACCATAGACCTCATTGCAATAAAAGATGTTCCATTAAATATCTCGATCAATGGAGCTGAAATCAAATATGGTAATGAGCTTAAAGGTATGATTTAATATTATTTTCATTATAAATAGCATTAGTATTAACATCGAGAATATTTATATGTTGTCATATTACCTATGTATATGTGCAAAGTTGTCGTAGCAAACGCGTACATAAAACCAGACAAGATTTTGCTCGAGCAAGATATTACTCCAATTATAGCGTCATCAAATTTTAGAAGGTGACTAAACACACCCACAGAGAATAGAGTTCCTGGAACAAAAAACCAATAAATTGTCTTGACCGAAAATATTAACTTACTAGCAGGTTGACAGACTAAGTAAGGCCGCGTTGTTTTTTTGCTATTATACTGATTATTTTCTCAAACGGCAAAAGGAGAATTCTCACCGATTATGAAAATAAACCAAGACTGGTCGCAAACGAAACATGTATTAGATTATATTAAAATTCAGTAATTCATTACTTAGTAGTTCTTGATGAAGTCTTGTATAAATAAATACTAGAGACGAGGGACCCATAACACTTCCCTGAGGAACTCTCTGGTGCATATTGTATTGAGTAACTCAATAGTACCTTCAGTCTTCGCGTCCTGTTACTCAAGTATTTTTTCAAAGAGTCTAAGGGAGGCCAATAATAATTACTTATCTCTGTTCGGATTTTTCTTAGATTTTACATTTTCATTCATACTATTTTATTTGTATATAACTTGGTAAAACTTATACAATTTAAAACATGTATTCTTCTTTCTGTAGCTATTATGTCAACCTGCTAATAAAATTTTGCAAGTACCTTAACAACATAATTATGCATGATAGTGATATTACAATTAACATTCACCTACTAATGAAGTGCACATGGCATAAGTGGAGAACATACTGAAATCGACTTCGTTCCAGTTAAAACGGTACCTTGTGAACAAGTACATCACCGACATTTCACCTGCAACAAAAGAAAAATTAATATTTTTTTAAATCATATCTCACCTTGAAAGCTGTTATGACCGATCTTAAAATGTTAAGTTTTTTGAAACGCTGATTAAAGGCTGCAAACGTTATAAGACTGAAGTGCTTTTTCTGAAAAGTTGGGCGACACAAATGTTATTAAGCTACCTATTGTAGTAATTCCGTGTGCGGGATAACTCCTAAATAAGCCATTAATATCATGATAGTATATACAGCTCATGAAATAGGGAAATATAAAAATATACAGAGTGGTGCCATCAATACGACAATAAATTAAAACATGGGCTATATTAGGTCATATAAATAATTTGCCACTTTCAAAAACATCGTATTCATTTGATAATTTCATGACATTTCTATGAAATAATGTCATGAACACATTCTGGCTATGTCAATCAGATAGAAATAAAAATCTTATAATATCTTTTTGTTGTCGTCTGCGCTTAAGACCTCCACTTTCCATTTCTTCACTTCTTTCTACATATTTCCGTGCACATTTACCGTAAACATTTGCCGTGTCTATACATAATTATATCATCCTTACTAGTATGTAACAATATTCATTTGTCATTGCGTCAAATGAAACACGTTCGTTATTCTAATAAATAGGAAAGTAACTGTGTCTGTCTGTTACCTACGTTTTTACACCTAAGCCGCTGAACCGACTTAGATGAAATTTGGTATGGAGTAACATCCAACAATCCTGTAACAGATCATTCTGTTCAGCAGATTTAATATGGAGCATTTTTAGACGATATGCGCTGCAACATATCAAACATACCACTGTATCTGTGAATATTGATTTTAAACATACTGTTTATTTTGCAATATTTTTTTATGAGTTCTAAACTTCTTATTTATGAAATAAAAAAAGTGGTCCACTACCCCATCGGGCTGAATATTAGCTACTTTGCTATATTTAAGTTCAAGGTGAATGCGTGTCAGACACACCCACAATGGATGATTAGCTACCTACAATATTTTAGTTGCAAAATACTACGCAGCGTTAGTTTATTATAACACCATCCATTAGTTTTGCGATAAGCATGGCTATTAGAAATTGCATATAACACAAATCTATTTCTATACTCAGACAAATTTTATTTTATAAAATAACCTTGATTAATACCGATGCCAGTTTAAAAAAAAACTCAATTTTGTCGTTGGTTTTACGTAACTAGTTAATTTTGTAAGAGCTCATAGAAAGTGAAACTTAAATATAGAAAGTCGCATCTCCGTAACTGATAGCTACCATATTGGTAAGAACTGCTCAATGTCAAGGGCCGTAGATACTTGAAAAACGCAATAAAACAACTCATCGCAATGAATCATTCCAATTCACATTATAACGTTGTCATTTCCTAATTATGTTCACCGTTTTTCCGACTTTATGAATTAACTTTACCAAACGATGCTTTTGTTTACACATTTCTCAAGGAAGCAGTCTTTCGAAACGGTTAGTTTTCGAGTTGTTACAATTTTAATGAATCACATTTGATTGATAAAATGTGATTGCATACCTATAATGTATATAAAAATAAACTCAGATATCATACTTAGAAATCAAACGTAAATATTTCAGTTGCCACAAAATACTTATTATAATAATTATGTAAATGAGCTAATATAAGTTTGTATATTAAATAATTATATAACGCTTAAATCATTGTTTTTTATACAATAAACAATATAATATAAAATGAAAATATATTTATTTATTCAATTAGGCGCACATGAAGCACTTCCGAATCGTCCAAAATCCCATTATGCATGTCTAATACAAAAAAAATAAGTTATCTAACAGTCATAATGTCATATCCATCACTTACGTTTTGATTAATCTGTCAAAATCAAAAGAAAGCGTTAAGTTGACGCTTTCAAAATGAACTCTGGCGACCTTAATAATCACTCTGAGATGGGTGCCTGGTCACTCTGGCGTCATAGGCAATGAAAAGGCCGATGAATTAGCCAGAGCTGGGGCTCAGGGACGACAGATTGGACCGGAACCTTTCTGCGGAATCTCAAAGAACCAGGCCATGCACTATCTCAAAAGCAAACTCATACAGGAGTCCTCCGAACAATGGCTAAGGACACCTGGTTTGATACATTCAAAGTCCCTGATACATGGCTACTGTGCTAAACGAACTGAAGAGCTGATAAAGCTCAGCAGGAGTAACGCGAGTGCCATGATTAGAGCTTTAACAGGCCACTGCAAACTGAACAGACACTTATTCAACCTAAAATTAAGTGATTCGGATGTTTGCAGATTCTGTACACAGGAGCGCGAAACCCCAATGCACCTCCTTTGCAACTGTGGACCCTTTATCCACAAACGAAGCCTCTATCTGGGGAGACACACTATTCACCCAAATGAAGTTGAGACCCTTGAGGTTGGGAAAATCCTAAAATTTATGGAAAGTGCCCAAATCAAGGTTTTATTATAACTATTGGTGGCAAGTCACAATAGATCTTTTAGGTCGCAGTGACAAATCAGTCTAAAAAGACCGAAAAGCCCCAAATACAAGATAAGGGACCTTAATAACCGCTAGAAGCAACATAGTGTTATTCAACTGCGATATTTTATAAGGAGGATGCACTTTAAGATCGAGAAAGTACCACACTATCGTAAACTCGACAAAAATTGACTTTTCATTTATTATTTATTACAATTTTAATTGCACAAAATAAGGTACAATTTGGTGGACTTAATGCCATTAGGCATTCTCTACCAGTGAACCGGAATGTTAATTTCAACATTAATTTTGTCCTTTTCTTTTTGTGCTGTCAAATCTTGTGAGATAAAAATTCAAACGATTTAAAGTATTTTAATTACCTGCAAAGTGTACAATACCTACTCGAATAGAGTAGGTATACCTAGTACTGTCATTAGCTTAGGATTTTTTATTGTGGGTGTGAAAAATGAATAAATTAACTTCCTTTCAATGAAAATCGATAGATAAAGATTGAAAAGCTCTGTCCTTTCAGTAAAATATAGACTAAAAAAGTACATTCTAGGCTCATTCAAGGTCACATAGCAAAGACTCATTAATAGAGGTAAATTCTGTCCAAATAATAAAAATATCAAACAATTGTTTTTAGTTTAAATTACCATAGATAGGTCCGATCACGGCGCAGAGAACCACGACCAGCATGATGACTCGAAGCCGCCTGTTGTTCGGGCCCTGCTTGAAAGCCACCATCACGGTTTCCTTCACGTAGCGAGTGTCGAAAAACGTACGCAGCCATTCGCAGCAATTCTTTGGTGGTTTCTAGAAATTTAAACAAAATATAACTGGTGCGGATCTTGAATTTCGACTTAATAAGAGTACCTAGAGATTATAGGTTCTAGAATTTACACGCATTTAGGGCTCAAAAGCCTTTTTTATATAACGAGATAACAAGCAAGCTGTACCTCTAGCACGAACACTTTTAAATTTCGAATCGCCATTGTATCGAGTAGTTACGCTAGCTTTTGTTTGGAATTTCAAGTCTGCGTGAACCAAAGACTAGTACTCCGTGGCGTGAACGATACGATTGCGCTTCAAAATTTAAAAATGTTCATGCTGGGGGTACTGATGACCAGTGATCGGAATTGGGTGAGTAAATTTACCTACAGTTTGTAGAACAGAGATAAAAATCGGAGAGAGAGAGAGACTTAAAAAAATTTTTTACCTTACCGCTAATTAACCGGAATTTCAACTACTTAAATTCAAACATCAAATTAATTAAATTGAAAGTTCTCTTGCGTAAATATTCTTTCTTATAAAATTTTCTCACGTGACTCTTCATTTTTGATAACTTTAAAAAAAAAGTTTGTTATCGACTATTTTGATCGTTTTTTTGTATGTTTGTTATGCGGTAAATATTAATAATAAGAATTAATAATTCACGAAATTAAAGATCCGGTAAATTTACCGGTAAAAAAAATATTGCAGGGAAGTCTCCAATTTTTATCTCTGTTCTACAAACTGTAGGTAAATATACTCAGCCTATTCCGATCACTGCTGATGACCCACTTGGTGGTAAGTGGATATCATTAACCTGCGATAAAAAGAAAAAAAACACTAGTAGTAGGCCTAAGGTGAAATGCCTTCCATGCCCAGTAGTTACACTGACTACTATCCCGTCAATGCGAAACACTGAAAATTGTTTTACGACTGAAATAAGAAAGGCGTGGTACTTACCTATATATCCTGAAGACCCTATATACGGGCCTACAACAAATAGGGATAAATGATAACTTTTTTTTTTCATACATAAGAAGTTTATAATAATAGGTTGGGGAAAAAGTTTCTTCGCATTTTTTAAGAACATTCAAAACATTTTTTAATATAGTTTATTTACATTTAACTAAAGTATGTAGGTACCATTTTGTTCGATAACTTTTTTCCATCTTGTAGGTAGGGACATGATCCCATTGCTATAGAAATTTTGGGGCTTCTGATCAAAATACGCGGTATTTTGATCAGAAGCCCCAAAATTTCTTTAAAAAAACAAGTTTCAAAAACAAGTGGTTTTGGCAGTCCTCTCGTGATGTTATCCTGACACTGCCTAGAGAATTCTGAAGAGAGCGAAACAGGTGGAAATCTGAAGGTGCAAGGTCAGGACTATACGGCGGATGCATTAACACCTCCCAGCCAAACTATCTTAATTTTTGCTGAGTGGCTAAAGATGTGTGAGGTATAGCGTTATCATGATGAAAAGCCACACCCCTTCTGTTGATTAATTCCGGCCGCTTTTTCTCAACTTCTTGCTTTAATCTCATCAGTTGTTCGCAGTAGAGTTCAAAATCTATGGTCCTGCCTGGTGGTAACAGCTCATAATGAATAATGCCCTTCCAATTTCACCACACACACAGCATCACCTTGTTGCGATTAAGTTAACCCGGGTTTCGCCACAGTCTGTGAAGCCTGACCGGACTTTGACCACGACCTTTTTCGCACGTTCTTGTCGTACGTGATCCACTTTTCATCACCAGTTATCAGCTTCTTCAAAAATGGTTCGGTTTCATTACGTCGTAATAAAGAATCACAAACGAGTACACGGTTCATTAGGTTTCTTTCAGTGAGCTCGTGGGGTACCCAAACATCGAGCTTTTTTGTGTACCAATCATCATCAATTTGATCCGTAATAGGGCGACCAGAGCGACGTGCATCTTTGACATTAAAATTTCCGGATTGAAAACGCTTAAACCAAATTTGTGCTACTCTCACAGACACTGCACTAGGTCCATAAACATTTCAAAATTTTTTTCGCGGCTTGCGTTGCATTTTTACCTTTTTTGTAGTAAAATTTTAAAATGTATCGAATTTCTTCCTTAAATTCACTCATCTTGACAGTACGAAAAACAAATGAAAAACACACTTTTTATTAATTTGAATTTGGAATTATCTTTTTTAAAATCTAAACTTTTAATGGTACCAAAACCAAACAGATACAAATAGTACAGCCAAAGAGATTTTATTACTTACAAGTTCATACATACTATAATGCGAAAAGACTTTTCCCCAACCTAATATAAAGAAATATTGCAAAAGAAATTGTATATGTAAGATCAATATTTTCACAGATATAGTGGTATGTTTGATGTGTTACAGCCTGCGGCGCATCGCCAAAAAATGCTTCTTAGAAAATTCCATATAGACCGGAGACCGATCTCCACAAAAAAAATTTTAGTCTGCCTCATTATGAAATACTCTTCAGTTACTTAAATGTGTAAAAATTGACGTTTCTTGTCAACTACCTAAGCGAGAAAACCCCTACCTATGCGAGAACAATCAAAAAACAATTACCCACGCGTCACTTCCTGTTTTTCTAAAGCCATGATGTCCCTTGTAAAAACGACAATAATAAATATTCATCACGTTTTCTTTTTCATTATACACATGTCAACTTCGTCGTTTTACTCAGAATATTGAATTGGCCATTTTTAAAAGCTTTTATTTAAACTTGCTTCGGGTGGAATCATGCTACTTAATTTTGAAGCAGATATCTTCAACCGATTGAGCTGTCATAATATGGTCCTAACTAATGGCATAACTTTTCAAACTTGAAAAAGAAACATTTTGCTTAGTTTCTTATAGACAGAGAGCACAAAAAAGCGCAAGTGATTCAATTCAAAATTTGATATTGTGCTCTCAAACTTTTTAGGTTGTTAATCGAATAATAAAAATATAGTTAAATAAATAGGGTCAATTTATGTAAATAAATTAAACACCAGAAACGAACGCTCTCTTTAAAACTACGATCTTATTACCTATGCCTCGTACATTATGTGGATACAGGTTTATCTCTAAATTATTACTGTCCACGAGCTTCAAAGAACATAATGATGAGTAGTTCAATGTTCCACTGCAAAATGTAGAAGTCTTATTCGCGTTGTTTGTTCAACAATCAGGTATCGACGTTTCGCGTCCAACGTCCAATGCGCAAAAATCTTTTTTTCTATTATTTTTACTTTCATCATATGAACTGTTGGCGTTGTATTAAATCTGTTTTTAATTGTTTGATATTGTTTTTGCTATAATAACTCCATCATAACATGAATTAAGTTGTTACATGATGATGTGTAAAAGAAAGTTTTTACATTTAACGTGAGTAAATAGATAGTAATAATGGTTGAATCGAATTTTGTAATATTTACTTATATCGCCGAAAAATTATTTGACACATAAGATCTACTGTATCACACAAAAAATGTACTTTGCAAATCTTTTTATATATAATATAACTCAAATTTTCGAAATATATGTAAAAAACCTACTTCCTTAACCTTACCTACTTTTCCTAGTTATCAGATACCCTATTATCACAATAGCATTGTTGTAAGCGATTTGTAGTTAGATTTCTGCTTCATATTGGTATCTTAAAATGACTACTTAAAGATACACTTAGAGACGTTTACAACTTTTTAATTTGTTATGTTAATTAATTTTTAGACCACAATACTATAATGTTGTAACCAATAATGCTTTGACGACAAAATAATTGCTGTCGAATAATAAATAATATAAAATTTTAATTTTGAGTAACCCCCAATGAGACTATTCTTAAGAGCCCAAACAAGCTATATCTGCTGTAAGTTACTGAAGTATGAACCATCCCCCAGACTATTTAATGCTACAGCCTCAGCCAAAAGTTTGCATCTCTTGGAAAACCCACTGAGGTAACAGTAGGCACACCAATTATCAAATCAATTAGATCTGTGTAAGTGAAGCTATCCAATTTCCTTTTCTTTTTAACAAGTGCTAGTAAATAAGCTGATAGTCATCAAACGTCTAAATAGATCATAAATTACATTAGCTGTACTTTACCACGTCACTACTTGATCACGTCAGCTTTCAAACAAAAAAAAACACAATCCGTCAATTTGTTAAGGAGCTACGATGCCACAGGCAGATACGCATATACAGAGACAGACGCGTCAAACTTATAACAACCATCTTTAAGCGTCGTCGGGAGTTAAAATGAAGAAGAAGGATCCTATATTTCATATTTTTAACTAGTGTTACAAAAGATTAAATCATAATAAATAGTAAATGAATTAATAAATTCTCAAATCTAAATCAAATCAAAATTATAATACATATGATATTATGTATAGGTCCATTGTCCAGTCTCATATAACTGTCAACCAACTAGCACCAGCACCACCGAGCACCTACCTCCTTAAATCGTAAAAAGTAAGAGTCCATTGTGCGACCCTTGTGGTACGTCCGACAGGACCGGCAAAAATTGATGTGCTGGTAAAAAGCCATGTTTTGGATGTATATGATAAAGAAAAGTGTCACTTTATTTTATGTGTGCATAATAATAAGGTAGATTCGGTAGAGTAAAATGAGAACCTGAAACGCCCGTTTTTGAATAGAAAGAGGAAAGATGGGACTTGACCTTATTTAAAGAAACTGTCCCCATACTTCGGCTAGTAAAAGGCGCTAATTGACACGAATTTCCAACGCAATTCAAGACTCGAAGTCGTTCGTGATCTCTATATTGCCAATGATGCCGATAGCACGACTCTGCAATCAGTCCCGTGTATCGAAGAGGTACTTAGCGGAGTCATCCTACAGATGCGAGCAATATTCTACGCAACACCAGATCTGAGTTTTGTACAGCTTGCATAACTAGGTGGATAATCGACGCATCTTGTTGAGGAAAGTTTGATGTTTTCATGAACCTTATCGATGTAGTCCCTGGCATACTAGAGTATTTCAATTACGAACAAGGCGATAATATCATATTGGTCTGTGCTAGATTCGTGCCCTAAAGAGAGCCCATATCCTCCATGCACTCTACTGTTCGAATGACTATTTACAATTTTACTGTTAAATCATTTTAAACCACCTTTTTTGAAGCCCATTTTGACTTTTCCTATCGACTTAATCTTAATAACGTACATACTTATGAAAAAAAAATCTGGAGAGTTCTTCCGATTTTTTTTGCAGTATGGTGCGAGTCCAAAACAATTTGGCTGCTTTCCTTCCTTCCCTGGAAATTCTATTTAAGTCTGGAAGGCTATTTTATATAATCTATTTATCTACAGGTGCTTATAAAATGTTCTATGTATAGCATTACCAACTCGTATATGGCAAATGACAACCATAAATACGGAACTAGAAGGTCCTTCCTCTCAACCGAGTATGACATTACTCTGGGCCAAGTTGATGGCCTTTTTTTATTGTCACGCTCAAATAACTGCCATCGGTCAACTTTATTCATTGAACTTGAAGCCTATTACATAAACCAACAAGTTAAACTGTTTCGTTATGCCTGGCTAAGCAGACTAAAATGGTGGACATTGTTATGATTTGATATTTATTTTTTGGTCTGCAAGTAGCGTCAGTGGGAGAATCTTTCCTAAGATCGGGATCACAATAGTTATCGTGTCTTAGGCGTGATTATATGAGTCGATGAAAAGAAAGGGCATTGGGTAACTTGTATGGACAAATAACATCGTCGGTTATTTTCTACGACCTCTGATGATTCTATTAATATTTTGTTTTGACTCTTAAAAATATTCGGGGTGTGAGTTGTGATATATAGGAGTTTTAATTTCATAACCATTACGTATAAGTTAAGGTGCTATAATATCCCTATTTAATCACTCACGTTAAATAATGGAATACCAGGGAAATCGAGGGCAAACTTCAAATTTTATTGGCACCTATTACATGCTTTTTTTAACTATTCAAGTATTTGCTTCTGTTAGTCATCATCTCATGTTGATGAGCTGGTGATGAAAAGTACAACTCCTTAACGGTTGGAAGATAATTCTTTACATATTATAGGTACGTATAGACCGATAGTTGTATTCTATCGGGCTCTTCGAGTGAACTGATGATGTAAAGTAAAACTCCGTAACGGTTCAGAGTTAGATAATACTTTATCATTGGTACGATACGATAATATGAAACGATATTATGTATTTCAACTAAAGACAATGAGACAGACTTGTGTGTCTCTTTGGCTTTGACTTTAGAAAATCACTAAAAATGTGCGAAATTTCTTAATCAAAAATAAAATCGACTTCAAAATACTAAAAATAAAAAATTAAAAAAATTTAAGTACCTAGGTACTACTTATCTCATAAAATGTATTTTTTGGAATTGTCACGGTTTCCAGAAACAATAGAAAGTGACTCAAAATTATATTTTTTTTGAGATACCTATCGCCGCCCCCGTAGAATAAAGTTATAGCTGCCAATATCTTACTTGTAGTGTTATGCCACTTTTGTGATCTGTGGGTGGTAATAATACATCTGCTCAATTTTTTAAAAAATTTTATAGAGTTATTTCACGAAGTTACATGACGTTGTATTAGTATTGATAGATTTAACACTGGCCTTAAATTACGAGAGTAAAATTTTAATATAACATGACAGAAATGTATACTTACTTGTTGGTATGACAAACAGTCATACAATTATGTTCTCGTACAAATATTCCCAATAGACAATAATAAATGCTTACAGAATAAAATGACAAGTAACAAGTGCAATATTGGACTCGGGTCATGCTGTTTAAAGAATAAAATGATAATGGATATTACTTAGTAATTAAAATAATATAAAACTAGCAAAATTTCACGTCCTGAGGCGGGAATCGAACCCGCGATCTTTCGTAATCCGTAATTTAATTCGTGTGTGTTGCCAGTGATGGCATACGGAACCGAGACGTGGCCGCTTACAATGGGCCTTATACTGAAGAATTGAATACCAGAATTGCGAGTCTCAAGTGGCAGTGGGCAGGTCACATTGCGAGGAGGACTGACGGCCGTTGGGGCGGAAAGGTCCTCGAGTGGCGGGCGCGTACCGGGAGACGCAGCGTTGGTAGGCCCTCCACAAGGCGGACCGATGATCTGGTAAGGGTCGCGGGAAGCCGTTGGATGAGGGCGGCGCAGGACCCATCGGTTTGGAGATCCTTGGGGGAGGCCTATGCCCAGCAGTGGGCGTCTCTCGGCTGATATGATGATGATCCCAAGTCCTGGGTGGCTCAGTGGTTAGAGCAGTCGCCCAAATTGCGAAAGACCGCGGGTTCGATTCCCGCCTCAGGACGTGAAATTTTTCTAGTTTTATATTATTTTAATTACTAAGTAATTTTTTTTTCAAACATTTATAATAATGTTAAAATAAAAAATTAAGGATAATGGATATTATAGACCAAAAGCAATGACTTTCCGTATTTCCCGAATACTATCTGTATTTTAATAATTAGGCATGTTTCACTAAATCATTATTAACATACAAAAAATAACCTTTATTTAAAGCGATCAATCATAAGCCTGCGACCAGTTTAAAGAGCAAAAGACAATAACCCTTTTTTTACTTTTTCTGAAAAGTAGCATTTTTGTAATTATCATTTTATTCTCCGAGGACGGCGCTATGTTGTACTTAAGTATATTATTTTTTCCTTTTAAGTGTCTTGAAATCGGTTTTATTTTTGTTTTTAACTTTTTTTCAGGCGCTTGTGTGCTCCTGGTTATGTTAGTAGTTGGTATCTTGCCTGGCAAAAAGATTGTCTATCCTTTAGTTGTATTGTAACACCAAACCATTTCTGGCTTCTTCTAAGCAGATTCATCAACAGCATCATTCATCATTCAACAACAACATCATATTTCATAGAGTTTACATTCCTATAAATGTATGAAATATTGACTAATAGATAAAACTTTGTCTTGCCACTTTAATCTAAGAATAATTAATTGAATTCAAGACATCATGGTTCTTTACATCGAGTTTACATCAAGACGATCATTAGGCTTAATAATAATAAAAAATATACGACAACATGACCCCAGCACTGTCTACTTGCAAGTTTCTGGCATAAGAAGGTAGGTACTGATGAGTTAGGAAGCTACCTGGATCAGTTTGCATATAACGTAATAACTGTAAAACTTATTCGCCTGTAAGTGCGTTCTGGGGCCAGATTGACCCCACGCGAGTGATAAAAGATTTGCGATCGCATAAATAACTTCAGTAATTCTTGCACTCCCTTGTAAATGTGAACTACCACTATAGTCTTGTGTAGTGCTTTTTTCGCCTCTATTTCTTTTACGATGGACCGTGGAGGAAACTCTAAGAAGATTACCATCGCTGCTATAGTGTTGGTGCATACAAAACGTTCCAATGATACTACTTACGTTAACTATTTTCTACGACGTGCTGAAACTTTTTAGGCGTCAAATGACGTCACCATCCACCCATTTAAGCTTTTCTGGTTGGATTCTAATGAAATATTTAATTTAATTCGGAGCACATCACAGTCATTTCTTTGTTTTTGATGGAGGTGGAATTCTAGTAAATGGCAATATCCCAAGTGTGAAGTTTCAATCACGCAACTACAGTTTAATTGTCACACTCTTGATTTGGCATCATTCAAAGTGTTTGTGTAAATATGTTTACTCATTACACCGTCTCATGCCATGACCGTATCCGCAAAACCATAAAGTATTGCTTAAATGATTTTAAACTGATACAGAAAATAACACCTACAACACTACAACAGGAAGTGTACCCCTAGCACGAACATTTTTAAATTTCAAATCGCAATCGTATTGAGTAGTTACGCTAGCTTTTGTCTGGCTTTGTTTGAAATTTCAAGCGAATATTAACGATACGATTACGATTCGAAATTTAAAAATGTTCGCGCTAGGGGTACTGGTGCTACAACTGGAGCGATAGCAAAGTCACATAATACTCCGTCATTTGTTTTCAGTGCCTGGGGCGTGACACTGAGGTTCAAAGCCCACATTTTCTAGCAAAGTTACGGGTATTTTAACCGCCGACGCAAAAAGAGAGGTGTTATAAGTTTGACGTGTCTGTCTGTGTATATGTGTATCTGTGTTTCTGCGGCATCGGCATCGTTAGCTCCTAAACTTGAGTCTTGAAAAGTAATTAATTTGATTAAAGAGATTTAATAAGATTCGCGTTCAGTCCAAATTCTGAAGTCCTAACATTTATTTTGCTATTAAAGATAAGGATAATTAATTATTTGCAACTTTTCTAGAAACCATAATTATATTCTTAGTTTTATATTAACTTTATAAGAAAAATATATTTACATAGAAATAAACCATAACCGAGGAGCTCGGTGGCGTAGTGGTTTGAGTGTTCAGTTACGAATACAAAGCAACTTTTGCCATGGTATGTCCCGGGATAGGTCAATCAAATTTATAATCTCGAGCTCCTCCGTGCTTCGAAAGGCACGTTTAGCCGTTGGTCCCGGTTGCTTGCAACCGCTTTAACCCACCAACCCGCATTGGGCTAGCGTGGTGGTGCTATGGCCCAATCTCCTCACGTGTTTCTCCTATGCAGGAAGGCCTGTGCCCAGTACTTTCACTTTCTCGTATTTATTAATTTTGGTTATACCTTATTGTTTACTAATCGGTAATCATACACAACCATATAAAATCGACAAAATTAAATATTCGCTAAAATCACATATCAAAAGATTATTATCAGTAGTATTCGTAACAAGTTATAATGTTAAATAATATTAAGATTTATAAAATCTTACAGTCATGGTGCGCGCATAAGAATTCATAATATTTTATATAAGATTTTTATACAAAGGCCGCTTGTCTTGATCTACTCATATAAGTACCTTTTATAAGAAATCGTTGAAATAAAATATTTTTCGCCAGTAACTATTTTATTACAGATATTAATTTCCTGTCACACAATATTTTTTGTTTATTGAATTGTGACTAAATGATTGAAAGCATCGAAACTTTAAATGTGCAATTTAATAAACGCTTCTTAGTTATCTTCCTATTTTGATAAATACTATATTCATTATAATATTTTTACTGATAACTATTTAGATAAGAATATTGTCTAAAAGTTTTAATTGTTAACTTTTTAGTAGAATAAGTATTTCATGGGAATAATTGACTCTAAATAATGCAGATTTAGAGTAAAACCACATAAACACCTTTACGAGATACTGCTGCTTTTTAGGTTGTATTTTAAATGACAGCACCTGTATTCTACAGTTTAATAAATTAATAAAAAATATTTAAGTTAAATCCTAAGCCACTGCAAAATTAATTTCTTAAGCCACGTAAGATCCCGGAAGCATATGACAATTGATAATCCATATGTTTGGAATGTGTGACTTGATAGGTGAACAAAATAGGCACTTGTTTAGTATTAAACTAAGTGTAATATTAAAGTAATTAGGTTATTAAAAAAATTACAAATGAAGTGATAGACGACTACGTCATTTGTGAAATGCATAATCCTGTTTACCCTACCTTTGGAAGTGCTTGATCTGTCATACGACGTTATCCCTCCGGAGGGCTAGGACAATTAAAAAATCGATGGTGTCTGGAATCTGATACTTGACGGGCTTAATTAACCCTTTGAAGCTCAATAAATCAGACACAATTGAATTTTAATTGTCATGTAACTTATGTTGCCGTCTGGGCATTAAAGGATTAAAAGTAAAATCAATAATAATATGAACCTTGGAAGAAAACAAACTGGAATGTTCCGAACTTAAGCAGTAACTTTTAGGTATATGATAGTTTCGGGTGGCGAGTCACCACAGACCTTATTAGTCGCAGTGACTGTAGACTACAGTCTCAACAAGACTGCAATGAGTTACAATAGCTTATTTGTGTAGCGTTGCAACGTCCAACAAATAAGGTCTATAAATACAATAGATACTGTCAGATTACAATGATCTCATAATATTATTCTATTATTAGCAACACTGTCTATTTAAATTAGACGCAATGTTTGAAATAGACCGTAACTGTCACCTTATCGATCCAGTAATCGTTCTAAAGACAGTCTGTTATTTCGTTCAATGATCCGTTTAATGTTGCCTTCTTGCCAAGGTGTCACCTCTAAATAATTAATAGATATGAATAAAAAACTAATTATTATCCTCAACAAACATTACTGAGGAATAAGACATATATAATGTAATGCGTGGCAATCTTAAAGTTAACCTTACTCACCGTATTCAAATCAGGTCGCTTCACTTCCTTGATCCTATAATATCCGTAGAAGAAGCTCAGTATGTACAGAGATGCACTCAAGGAGAATACGCCATACAGGCCAATTTTTCGTACAAGTATTCCACTTAGAGCTGCTCCAATAGGCACACCAAGTGAATAGAAAAGGTTCACAACACCTATCCTCAACGTCCTTTGCTCCTCTGTGGTAACATCAGCGATATAGCTGAACACTCCCATGAACATCGTAAACCAGCCTCCCGTTAGTGCAGGAAATATAGCCTCTGTCACAGCTGCGACTTCCACTGGCAATTGATGAAAGAAATATGTGTTAACAATTAGACCTAAGCTTGTCAAAAATTCTCCTACTATTGGTAAGAGCATGCAAAATTTTCTCTGTCCTACTCTATCGCTATAGGCTCCTAAAAAAATTAGTATTCCACAAGGTAAGAACGATTGTAGAACTGTTTTCCAGCCGGCCACTGAAGCAACTAGTTTCTGAACTGCTTCTTCTTCAAAAGTAAAGTTCGCAGTTTCTCTCCTTGTTAAAGCATCACATACATGATGATCAAAGCCCAAGTTTACTCGACAAGCTTTTTCTAAATATAAATTCTGTGTTGCTAAAGCAGCGAGAACCGATGGCATAACATAACAAGCTAGTATTGGCTCTACAGTAATCATAGAAATCATCCGCCTCGTCTTCTGATAAAAGTCCAAGTCTTTCCAATTGTCATTATCAATTGTTTCTTTCTTTTCTTCTATTAGTTTAACTTTGCCTTTCTTAAAACTATTTTTAATTATTTTCATTCCATTTAAGTCATTGCCATTTACAATTTTATCGACTGGTTTGTTATTTTCTATATTATTATGCTTAATGTCAGCAGTCATAGCTTCTTCATATGTATCTGAAACAAAACGAAAGATAATTAATTGCATTATTTCATTTGGAAATTAATTCTTAATCACATTATTATAATTTGATATTTCCGCGTGTCAACTGTTTAACTTTTCATATTTCGCTCAAAGTGCTTTTGTACCTTTGATTAGTAAATGCACTGTACACCGGACGCTGTAATCATTTCATGATTGCCTACGTACTTAAGAGTAATCGTCGCTGACGGTTATACGGAATTAACTTTACCTAGTCACAATAGTTTATCGCAATGGACCATCGTTATTTTGCACTAAGTCATGAACTATAGTTGCTACTTTTTACATTGTTCTAAAGTATTCGTAATGGAATTTCATCAATTTTTTATGCGTTAATATTTATCTTTGCGACGTACATACTCCTGAGTGATTATTCAAAGTTAGATACGACACGAAGTTACAACCACTAAAACATATTCAACTAACAAAGCAGTTCAATTTAACGTTTTAGTTCAACGATTGCGGAAATTGCTGGATGACGACAATTGAATTGTGCACCTATCAAAAATGACTTTATGAATAGTGTCTGGCCACATAACATTAGAGTACTATATAAATTTAAATACTATATGTACGAAACTAACTAGTAATACCTTTTCTTCGATATGCTTGTCAAGAAATATGTCTCAAACTTTGCCAACAAAGAATGATTCAGTACAATCATACACACTGTTAGATCGACTAGAGGAAATAAAAATTCAAACAATGCGATAGCGTGGTTTTTCAATTAAACTTCAAGTACTCGGAAATTGGAATCGTTTGTGTTTATCTCAATACGAAAAGACTTGTAACATAGTGTATATTATTTTCTCACTCTCACGCCATTTTTCTGGGCAGAATTAAACATCATTAAGAGCTTGTTCTAAGAACATTAGATAGATAGAGAAATTATCATTGTAAATTATACTTTTAAAAATAATAATATACCTAAAGAAAGAAATAAACATCCATGACTCTTGAACAAACGTTCGTATCAGCATACTAACATCTGGTTTAATGGGCAGGGGCATTATATTTTAAATTATATTTTCCTTTGGTTAGAATTTATTCCGTATCATCATTAACGGCTTATACAGCGTGTAAGGGGGACACTCTAAAAAGAAGGTAGATGGCAGTGCTGCTCATCCTAGATAAAATGCGAAAGAAAATCTGCTGTTCCATACAAACAGGTAGTGTAGGTATTACAATTTGTATGTGTACCAATGATGTTTTTTTTACAATTACATTTTTTTTTAAACAAGGAATATTTAGCGTTACCTGCACTGCCTGCGTTCCCCTAAATATGTCCCGATCCTGTACATAGGCCTTCCTACATGGGAGAAACACTTGAGGTATTATAGGCTATAACATTACCACGATGGTCCTTCAAGGGTTGTCGATGGGCGTGTGAAAGCAGTTACAGTACAGAGACCAAACGGTCAAACAATTATTGTGACTTGTAAACCACGGGGGAGCTAGAGTCGAGATTGCAAATTTTCACTGACCCTCCGGACCATTACAAAAGTTACTTTGCTATCATAATCGAAACCAGACATCCTAATCTGTCTTATATTATTATGTCTGTTTTGCGGGTGAAAGCTTAATAATTTTGATACTGATTGTACTGAAAATTCAATATGAAATATTTTATCAGACTAATGTTGTTATATTTCAATGTTTTAACTTGGTGCTTGGAACACGCACTTCAATACGATTGATTTTTTTTTCACAAGAACATGCATCGCGACAAGCTTTTAAAAAACTATGTGATATTTATAAGGCGGAAGCAACATTTAAATTATTTTTTTTCTTGTCTCATGTCTCTTAATGACAGTTTTATTTTCTTTTCTAGTTAATTAGCCACTTAGTTTTAATCACTGGTTTACCTATTGCATAGTGGTTAGATAATGAAAATTCCTCGTGTAATAGCTTGCCGCAAAAATCACAATGACTCCGCATCAAATGATATGCCGATTCCGGTCTGCCGACTACGGACATGCGTCAAGTGACGTCACTGCTTTGTTTGGACATTTACACAATACAACTTATACTGAAAAGTAACGCAGTATCATCATATTGACCTTGTTTAGATTTCGCATTACCGATCAACTCTCGATGCCATGGTTTATTTATAGAAGTATTCGGATGAGTAGGTACTATAAGCGACGGTAGCCACTCACCACCAGATGGGCCGCCAGCTTGCTTGACGTCTATTTGTTTAAAAAATTACTATACATAATTTAAAGACTCTGGTCAAGTGGTCATTGCCGGTTCATATTCCGATAGAAGCAAATGTTTTTGTGATGATTTGATGAACGCATTTGTGGTTTCTTGTCTTGGATTCTTGTTAAAATTCACATCTTGTGTTTATCCCACTAGCTGGGTATTCAAATTATTTTGTATTGTAATACATAACATTATTATATAGGCCGATTAAATTAGTGTTCTTAATTTTTGATTTTAACATTATTATAAATGTTTGAAAAATTACTTAGTAATTTAAATTTAATAAAACTAGAAAAATTTCACGTCCTGAGGCAGGAATCGAACCCGCGACCTTTCGCAATCCGGGCGACTGCTCTGACCACTGAGCCACCCAGGACTTGGGATATACCTGTGAAATTCTTCTAGTCTATCTGTATTTGCGTTTATGAGCTAACGTCCACCCTACAATGTCGAAATATTCTATTTCAACATCCGAAACGAGTATTTTTACAAATACCGACGATTCGGTTAAGTTGGGGCAGTGCTTTCAAATATTCTTAATTTTTGATTTTAACATTATTATAAATGTTTGAAAAATTACTTAGTTTTTCTAGTTTTATTAAATTTTAATTACTAAGTAATTTTTTATAATAGTAATTATATTATTTATTCCTTACAATTCTTGCAGTTTTCCAACGTTCTCCATCGTGGTAATATTTATATCACCTCATGATGCTTGAAAGAAATTTATTTATTTATTTAAGGCAGAATAATGACTACATAAATACGATAAAAAACTAATAAATACGTAAAGTCTGCAAATTTAATTCCCTTATGCAATTTCCTCTTCTTATTTGTAATATTTACTAACTAATCTAATTTTTAAAAGTTACCTAAGCTTCTAAACAGAGGCAGGGCTGTAGTTTTCATGCGTTTCAATTGGGTTCCTTCTATTTGGCAGAATTTTGTTGTTCCGAATTTTATTTGGCATAACACATTTGGCATAATTTTCTTTAAACGAATATGTTCAATGCATTAAAATCATTTATTATAATTGTTATTTGGTCGAATGCTTATATGTCCGAATTCCCAATGGCATACTTTAAGATTGCAGATTTTCACTAGGTATAATTTCATTTAGCAAAATTTAATTACGCATAATTTCGTTAAACGTAACTCTTATTTAGTGCGACGATTACTCGGTATAAATACACCTGACATACTACGATGGTGGCAGATTATGCTACATTAGTGACAGAAACGAATCGCTGCAAAACCGACTCCACGTAGTCTTGTCTGCCCTACGAAAAAAAGTTCTCCGAAAAAAGGGTTACCCGTTTCAATTCAATTTCAATAAAACCTACACTAGGGGAACCAAGGTTTTTTATTTAGTTTTTGAAATTAATTAATTATAATATACTTTTTGTAATATTATTATTGACAGAAGTAATCGCTTGCTGTTCTCGTCTATGGAGCTGGAGAATAAACTTCACACTAAAAATAATCGCGATAAAACTGTTGATTTATACTAAGTTGTAATACCTATACGCGATCTATTATAATAGTATGGAACAGCAGATATGTTTTTCACGATTAATATTATTTTAACAAGTCTTAATATCACCATAGCTGCCATCTGCCTTTTTTTATAAGATCGTTCTCTTACACCCTGTATACTCTGCACGCTATCTTAATTACTGATTGTAGCTAACAATGAAATTAATCTACGTAAAATTAAATTGCTTCAGAGTCATTTGTGACCGTCGTCATACAATACTTACGTTGGAGGCTTGTGTTTTTTTTAAGTCGTATGACAAGGATGGCGTACGGGAAACAAGCCTACGTTTCGCCTGAATACGTAGCTTAAACAATGTGTTACAAAAAGGTGTGGTCATATTTAAGGGTGTATTCTACCTATCGATACAAACAAATTTTACTATGAGGACAGCTAACAAATCACGAAAAGAAATTAGCTGATCCATAGGAAAGTTTAATACCTGAAACTACTACTACTACTTGTATAGTCGCTCATAGCACCTTTGGCACTACTCACGAGTTGCCTACCCGATGACAAATATTGGTTATTGAATACCTTTAACAACCTTTGTGTATACGCCTGAAAAGGTAGGATTAAGTGATACTATTATTCATATTTTTAAGACCTTTATCTGTAACCTTTTTTCATACACAATAAAGAACTGAACTGAAACTGAAAAGCAAGAGAACGTTATTGTTGACATAATAGGAAACAAGTCCTGCTCCAAAGATAACGCTTTCTCAATGAACTTGATGTGCTGTCGGCTGTACACATCACACAAATAAAGAAACAATAATATGTAGGTAAACATTGTTTGCACAGTGGGCGACCTTGTCGAATCTTCTATGAGCGATCTCTTCCACGCAACCCCGTAATCAATCACGTTCATTATTACGTTTTCTTTATACTCCTCGTTTGTATATTTTCATTTCACTTTTCATTTTCCACGTCCAATATAAAGCTTCTTTCGCTGTATTTTATGACGTTATTTTAAAGTCTGCTAAATATAAAGGTTTGCATATCGAAACTAGAAAAACAAACAATTATAAAGTTAAAATAAAATGAGTCATCATTATTCCACAGATTCTTATTTATACAGTGTGTTTAAATTACTTGCGTTATAGAAAGTATCACAATTTATGGTAATCTGTGTAGCAAGAAATGCTGTCAATTCTCCAGAGAATTCAAACTACTTGGCTTCTCTATACAACTACTTGAAGAAAATCAAAAATCACAATCAAAGCCACAAAGGTTTTTATCTTTTCGTAAAAACTACAGTTGTACACTTTATAATGTAAACAAAATAATAATAGCAACGAACACATAGTGCTGAGTAAAAAATAGTTGACGATTCATTGTCATGGGAAATAATATAAAGAGGTAAATAATGAGCTTAAATTTGTCATGTCAGAAAAAAACACAATAATTGTTAAATGAGAGATTGTCCACATTTTTATGGGAATTTCAAAACGAAGACTAATTTTATGTCACATGGCATTTTTAATTCAAGCTGATTCCAAGTATGAAATAATTCATAATTTTAATAGTACAATGGCGCGAAACAGGCGTAATTTTCGCCCGAAACTTCGGAAAACTTCTTGTGGTTGTATACCTACTCAGCTGTGCTGTAACAGCTGAGTAGGTGCAGCTAGAGACAATAAATAGAATAATCTATAGACAATAAATCTATCAAAAATTCATTTGAGTTTTTGTCTTAAATGTAGGAAAATCTGACGGTCCTACGTAGTTTTATAATTCGAGGCCATAAGCTTTCGAACGTATAAGACGATAAAAAATTTCGTGCCAGTGTGGTTCCGTGCTACTTAATTCAAGCTTTCGAACGGTTAAGGTGAGGCAGTGAAAAATTTTTCACAACGACGCTTCGCGACATCAGCATTTAAAACTACGGACTCTCGGCTAGCCTTCTAGTTATGCAAGCTGGATGGGATATCGCCCGTCTCGTTAGTTTACCACCAACGACATGCGATAGAAAAGCGCAAAAATAATCATAAGGACTTTTGATTTTGACCTCTATCTACGTTATAGTCATATAGTGCTCCACATGCGTTATCTAACAATAAATGTATTTCTTTTATTGACATATACAGACTGGTGGCGACATTACGACAATAAATTAAAACATGGGATAAATTAGTTCATGGAAATGTTTTAAAGCTTTCAAATACATCTTATTTATTTGATAATTTCTTGATATTTCTTTGAAATAATATAACATTGGCTGCATTTTATAGAAATGTCACGAAATTATCAAATGAATAAGATTTGAAAGTAGCAAAACATTTTTATGCACTAATATAGCCCAATGTTTTAATTTATTGTCGTCACCACCTTGTATATCAAAGATGTATTCATGATTTTATTTAAAAATCATGATAGATATTTGAAAGATATTTAGAAAAATATGTATGGAGAACCCGCGATTTTATAATCCAGCTGACTGCTCTAACCAACTGAGCAATCGAGGATATTGGAGAACTCTTACAATTTCATTTCATCATTAAGAAATTGTAAAATCAATAAAGGCTCTAAACATAAAATTATATAGTAATAAACCATAATAAGTAGGCTGCTTGTTCTTTGTGCTTATTATCTCTAATTTAGGTACCATACGTGTCACATGCCACAGGCACGTTTAGTCGTAAATACGATTATTTATCACTTATCTACTTACCTAGTTATTTGAGTAAAAAATGAATTAATATTAATAACTCATAAATCAGGCACAATATATTGACCATATTGGGTACAGAAATAATGTTTTGTTCACTTTGATAGCTTTAGCCATCAGTCCCTTTGAGCCCACCGCCAGCTCTATTTACAAACAACAGTTTGTAGCATCGGTAATAATGAACCGAAATACATAATATTATTAATCCCACCGATATTTGGTACAGAATTTCTCCTTAACAAATATACTTATACACGATGAAAGTGAAACTTAAGATGAAATATTTATTTTTATCTTATTGATTCGAAAGAGTGGAGGTGACTTGCTCAAAGATAATACATATTTGATAAAAATTATTTCTTATAGAAAAATTTCACATCCTGGGGCGGGATCGAACCCGCGATCCTTCACAATCTGTATTTGCATTATAAGGTAATTTAAGCCCAACAATGTCAAAATATTCCATTTCAATATCCAAACGAGTATTTTTACGGGGGTTACCCCGACGCAAAAAGGGGGTTATGATGTTTGACGTGTCTGTCTGTGCGTCTGTGTATCTGTGCCTGTTTGTGGCGTCATAGCTGCTTAACGAATTAACCGTTTTTAATTCGGTTTCTTTTTGTTTAAAAGCTGACGTGATCAAGATGGTTCTTAGCTATAATTTAAGATCATTTCAGGCATTTAATGACTATCAGCTCATTTCCTACTTGACAGAAGAGTCTTGCTAACTTTCACAGAACCGATTGATTTGAAATTTAGTTACTAGTTTTAGTTACTTTGGGCTAGATAATAGGTGTGAGTGTATGAATATTATTACTATTAATTATTAGTTTACTGTTACTTCATCATCATAAAATAGTCTGCGGAATGCTCAATTCTTTAGAAACTTATAAACAAAGATAGGAATAGTCTCAATGAGATGGTGTGTTAATGAGGCCGGGGGTTACTTAAAATTTTAAATTTTATATTTAAAAATAGCTATGATTCGGTTAATTTGGGCATTGATTTTTAGATCCAGGACGTGAAATTTTTCTACTTTAGATACTTTTCTAAGCAAATATATTTTTCAAACATTTATAAGAAGGTTTAAACTAAAATTAAGAATAACTATTGCTATACCCATGCCACATGACACGCAAAGACAACAGTTAGAGGAGTTTCGCTACATAGACGCGATAAAATTATGAAGAGTTTGAAATCAATTAAACCAAAAGGTTTAAGATAAGGTTTAGGATTGATTTTTACAGTTAGAAACACGCTATTAATAAACTATGATTCATATTCTTCATTCTAAACAATGATCTCTTTAATATTTATTAGGGAAAATGTAGTATTTATATATTTTTTAATACTAGCCTGATATACAAAATGCCTGTCTCTATATTCCTTCATATTCCATGGCCAAACATTTTATAGCTAAAAGACTAGAATGAATGAAACCACAAATCCATTCACCTGCAGTTTGCTATTAAAGAACGACCTCGTCACAAATGTTTGCTAAAATACTAACCAATATTATACTAACGAAACGACCTAATCTTAGAACCTTACTTAAGTATATATGTATTCATATTTATCATATTTTTATACTTTAGTATATACATACTTTAATACTTTTACTTTACTTACTTAGTCACCCAAAGAGCAATGGAGAGGGCTATGCTTGGTGTTTCTGTGCGTGATCGAATCAGAAATGATGAGATCCGCAGGAGAACTAAGGCCGCTGACGTAGCCCAAATAATTGCGAGTCTCAAGTGGCAGTGGGCAGGCCACATTGCAAAGAGGACTGACGGCCGTTGGGCCGGCAAAGTCCTCGAGTGGCGGCTGCGTACCGGGAGACGCAGCGTTGATAAGCCCCCCACAAGGTAGACTGATGATCTGGTGAGGTTCGGGGAAATCTGATGGATGAGGGCAGCGCAGGACTAATTGAACTCAAGGACCAATTGAAGAATTGAACTCAACAATCTTGTTAAGTTCAATGCTAAGAAAACACAGGTGTGCGCGTTTACAGCCAAAATGTCGCCTTTCCTTCCCCTTCCCTCTCTTCAGGGCACTACTCTTTCGGCACAGGCCTCCTTGAACTTGCTGATGGAGATATGCTGTGATCTCAATTCCAGAAACTACATCGAAACCGTGATCAAAACAGCCTCACGGAAGCTCGGTGTCCTGAACAAGGTGCGTCGAATTTTTCACGCCTCATCAGCTATGCATGCTTTACAAAACTCAGGCCCGGTCTTGCGTGGAATATTGCTCGCACTTATGGGATGGCTCCGCCAAGTACCTCCTCGATGCACTGGACAAATTGCACCGTCGTGCTGTCTGTATAATTGGCGATGTAGAGGTCACAAACAACCTTGAGCCTTTACAATTGCGTCGAGACATTGCGTCGCTTAGCGCCTTTTATCGGCTTTATCACGGAGAGTGCTCTGAAGAGCTTTTCGACCTTATCCCACCTTCCCCCTTTCTGCTCAGGAGCACGCGTGGCGGTCTTCGGAGTCATCCATTTACTGTCTCCACCTCAACATCGCGAACAAAGAAATTTAGTTCCTCGTTTCTTTGTCGTACTTCCAGAACTTGGAATTCTTTGCCAGCGCATGTGTTTCCTCCTTCCTATAACACGGGGTCCTTCAAGAGAGGCGTGAAAAAGCACCTTTTGGGAAGGTAAGGTGGAAGTAGCTAGTGCAATGTCCTTTCTGCACTAGATGTATGCTGTACGCATATGGACTCTCCTTACCGCTTCACATAAGGTGGTGTTAGGTCAATTGCCGTGCTTTGTATACAAAAAAACAGTTTGGAGATCCTACGGGGAAGCCTATGCCCAGCAGCGGGCGTCTCTCGGATGACATGATAATGATGAAATACTTTAAATAACTAAAAACGTAAATTCATTGCTAGTTCGTTATAATGCAATGCAAGAGTATAAATTCTTAACAAGTTTTCTTAGCTAGCTTGAAACATAAAATGTAAAAAAACAGTTTTTTTAATAGTAATAACTAAAAACAATGGAATAATCATCATCAAACTTAACCCACAAAGGCACAAAACAATACTGTTACGGGAAAACATAGTCACGTTTTACTATTGTTAAATGATCAGGAAAATATTTTTTTGTGTTTCATACTTCAATGTCAGGATTTGCGACTGTAAAAAAGTTTTGTTGTATTTTAGTCTGATGGATTAGATGCGCCTGCGTAGGCACGGTTACCTACGTGAGTTATAGCATCTCTGCCAGTCAAAGCGGATATAGTTTCTGTGATTCTATTGAAGACAACTATCTGGGAATCGCTTTCATCATTGAAGTTTACATGAAATAAAAGTTACAGTTTAGGTTGAAGGTCGTTGTCTATAAAGAATGAGCAAAGAAACGCAGTCCATTTAAAAATATTATAATGGGAATTAGGACTTCTCTCAGTATTTCTATTATTTTAATAATACAATCGTCTCATTGACAAAGATTAAATTAACTAAGCATTTTATACTTTCATGGTAATTAACTTATGAATTAGAAAAATATTTGTAATTTATATAGCACAAATATTGCTGTCGTAATTCTAATTATTCTACTGATTTCATGAGTCCTTGTGTCCTTTAGTGACTGTGTCAGCCGTAAAAATTATTATATGTAGTTGTCATTTATTAGGTATTTTATTATTTCCTATCTAATGACTCCACGGGTCACTTGAAATACTTGGTCATTAAAAATAAAATAAGATATAAGAACGTTAATAATCCAAAGGAACAAACTTAACCGTCCATATACAATTAGTTGAATTGAACGTAATCAACTTATATTTATAAAACTCAAGAGACTTCTCAATTGCTAATTAATTAATAGGTTACAATACCGATAATAACCGATCGACAATTATTAATAACCTATTATTGTTATCATCATCGTGTTGTAGTATTACAAGTGGATACTTAGTGTTGAACAAGTACTTTATCCTAATTAGTCGTGAAAGTTGGATAAATGTTATCTTTAGATATCTTCAGAAACAATTATCATTAATGTTCACCTTCAAATCATTTTGAGTGGATCAAAAAGTATTTAAGTAGATTAAAAAGTATTCGTCGTTTATTTTACTAGGCCCGTGTGTACGGTCGACTGGGTAGGTACCTTCCGCCTTTCTTGTTCCAGCCGTAAAGCAGTCTGTATTTCGGAACTAAGGGAAAGGTAGCCAGTGTAATCACTGCAATACCAAGTGATGTTTTCCTTGCTATCGCAGGTGTCTAGGGCGCTATAGGCGACGGCAACCACTTATCACCACGTCAGGTTGTTTGCCATTTAGCTCTACAAAAAAAATATTCAATCCGTATTACCTTCACAGAAAAGGCACTTAGAGACGCTTTACAAATTAAATATTGTAGAGCTTTTTCCTAAGTATTATTTTCCTAAGTACAGTCAATCTGCATGCTTAATAGAGAAGAAAGCTTATCTCTATTACTACTTTATTAACTGATGAGTATAAATACTAAACATTATGGTCGATGAAGCGAGTAAAAATTATGTAACTTGTCATTAATTGATTTCTTACATTGCCTAAGGGCTCCACAGAAAACCAGCGCTACAGTATCTTATCTAAAGTTGCTGTAGAATATGCTGAGATTATGTTATACAACTAGATGACTAGAAAACTGAAAGCCCACCTGTTGGTAAATAGCTCCCGTCGCCTATAAACGCCTGCAATAACAAAAAAAAATCACTTGGTAGGTGTTTCAGGTCCAGCATTGATATTGCATCCTGCGGCTTCAGATGAAAACCCTTCCATGCCCAGTAACTATGTACAATTCGATCTAAGCACCATCTATAGTATTACTAGTTGTATTAATTATTGCTTGTGAAAAGTCATATAAATAATTTTTCTCTCAGTAATAGCAGAATACGCTTTATCTCCTTACGCGTGTTCTTTATACCGGGAGACAAAGAATGGTATGTTTTAAAAACGAATTTTAAACAAACGCGTCAAATCGTTTAATGTTTCAACACTACGCCGGGTTACTATTTGTAAACGAAGTCTGAAGGCAGTTGAATGAGTTTCTATTGAAAAACATTATTACAACTTTTTGTTAGTACCTAGGTACTTATTTGCTACTAAAATGTATAAACTATAATTATAAGACCGGGATAGGATATAAGATACAGGAATTAAGGTTAACCCGGTATATTAGGTTATTTTTTATTGGTAGGTATACTTTGATAACTGCATAATTTTAAACGAAAATATACAAGTGGAATGTCACAAAAAAATATCTCATATAAAAATGGGTTGCGTTATTAAGCTACAATTTAAAAAATTCAGAAAATTAATTTGAAAAACAAAGATAAATGATTGATCGATCATTTATTCATTTCGAAATTAATGATTTTTTTAATCAATTCTAGGTAGATTTACGATTTAAGGTGATTTTCTTGAGCATGAAACCCATAACGTGGGTATTCCAATAAAGATATATGAAAATTAATATGAATCTAAAGCTATCTCAAAAATAGTTTTTGACCGAAATCAAAAATTTAATGGATTTTCAATTCAACTGTATTTTTGTTGTAAGTGAAGTGTGTGTGTGTGTGAAAACGTAACAGACGACATTGTTACTTTTGCATTTGTAGTATTAAAATGGATTACTTACTACACCAGGATCGGCTGCTGCTTCTGATGAATCCCTCAAACGGCGCAAATATGTTGGTTTATCTGGGGACTACATATTTGAGTCATTTGGGGTTGAGACTTTAGGACCTTAGTGTCCAGGAGCACACCGACTTTTTAGGAACATTACAGATCGTCTATGTGAAACTGTAAGTGACAATAAGACTATACTATATTATATATACTATACTTCGCACAAAGATTAAGCATCGGTAATGCGACCAGCCTTATAACAGTTCCTGTTTCTCAAAATTTAGGTGGTGTTTATTATTTGTAAGTTATTTTTTTAATGTCACGTTTTAAGCTTTGTAAATATTAGGTTAATAAAGATAAGTTTTTTATACTTAATTATGCATACATTAATTGTGCCTAAATAAATAATATAATTACTTGTAGCCCAAAAGTAATTAATTACCTCTGAATGGACATGGTCAAAGATACCATAAATCCGCTCTTAATAACCATCTCAATCATAAATAACAATAAAATTATAAATCAGATAATGTAATTCAATTGTTTGCATGACATGATTCTAGTTATATAATACCTAAGTTTAAAACATTGATAAAAATCTTGTCAGACCTTTGATTGTAAAAATAATTATTACACTAACCAAATGAGGTTCCAATGTAGACTTATAACTGAGGATTGTTCTAGATGGAAATCAAGCAAATTACTATGAATTAAGTCATCAACACAGTTTAGGCGTAGATTTAGGCAATGAACAATGAACGTCTTAAGTGCGAATCGTCACAATCTTGTCACAATTTATCGTTTTCACTGATCTCTAAAATATAAGAATCACCATTTGCAATAACGAGGAAATTTACAGGGATATATATCTAAGGTCAAAGCAAGATGGGTGATCGTTAATGTTATTGACTTGTCTGCCTGTCACTTTTTTTTCTATCGCTTCATTATTGTTACTTCGGAGTCTTACTTCTTGATATAAATAAAAGTTGATATCAATTCAGATTTGTATGTTCGTCAAATCTGATTTGATATTATTGATCATGTCCATTCAGAGGTTATTAGTTACTTTTGGGCTACAAGTAATCCATTCCAATACTACAAATGCAAAAGTAACTATGTTGTCTGTTACCTTTTCACTCCTTAATGGCTTAACGGATTTAGGAGAATATAGAAGAGTTAATAGAAGTAATAAATATTGCATAAATAATTATTATATTGTGTTGAGTTGTCGACTATCATTTTTCTTACTTCATACTAGCATGAATTCCTTTTTTAAGCTAGCCATCCTTTTTTTTTTGATGGAAAAGCTTTTATAGCTACACAGCTGCGATAAAGGGCCACAGTTGGGTTATGTGAGACTCTCCGGCTGGCTGGCATACTCACTAAAAACCATCAGTTCTTCCTGTCTCGCTGCCAAGCGACGCGACCATACAGGGAACTTGGTAGTCTTCCGCGTGACCGCTGCTAAGCAGGCCACCACAAAGGGTTAGGGATATCTCGGAAGAACATCGGATATCCCTACCACACCGGGTGACGATGTAGACGATGGAGCCCTATTCCATCGTCCACATCCCGGCTAGGGCAGATGGAGTGCAGCAATGAGCCTCCTCCTGCGGCCCATTCGCCTCCTGCGGGACGGGGCTGCGAGAGGATCATCCTCTCTAGCCCGCTCCGCAGCCTCCTTCTGGAGCATGATTTGCTCGCAGAAGGAGGCAGCCGCCTCCCAGCACGTCGCGCTTCAAGCTGATCTTTCAAATTAGTATTTACTTATTTAACAACTTATTATGTACACATTATACACTGTAGAAGTAACTAAACAAGAAAAAATATCTCAAAAGAAAAAAAAAAGTAATATCTAAGTAAGTTAGTCATTCCAAATTCTATATGATTTTCCTATGATTCCTAATTATTATCAATCTGCATAGACAACAGAAGAATGGAGACTGGTAATAAATACTTAGGACACAATGCGGTTCGCAATTACTTGATGGGTATGTTAACTTGGGCAACAATAGAATGACAAGCCTCGCAAGGCCGTTGAAGGACCATTAAATAGATACCATCACATCTATGGCGTGGCATCCCATAGAAGTATATCTGTAATGCAATGTTCGCATTATAAGCACGTATAGTATAACATGCAATAATATACAGCCTATAACAATTTTGAAGTTTTTGCCAGAGACCTCATTACATTACAAACATTGAACTCGCAATCAGGGTATGCAAAACAATAAACTGGTAATACAATTTTAAGATATTTTTTCCTTTGTCCTGCGTCTATTATAAGGCACATTTACACGACGCAAGTTTCTTGCATCTATAAGATTAAATTAAAGAAAGAAATTACTTCCATAGTCTAATGACTGTGTTGTTTAGAGTCTAAACAACATAGTCAACTTTACTTTTTAGTGTTTTTGTCAGGAAACTTTAGACTATGTAAGTCATTTCTTGGTACAGTACTTTTATCTCTCGAAGCGACGCGGGCTTTACTTGTGGTAACCTAGTATACAAACACGCTACCAATGTGTGGGTAAGGACAGGAGCTTTCAGTGCCGTCTATCACTTAAAGTAGCGTCAGTATGGAAAGATTAAAAACTAAACGTCGAAAAGTCGACTATCCATTTTCATAGTGATTCTGTATTTTTTGTTAATTTTTCGATTAATTTTTATATGGGTATTATGTATCTAAGATAATATAAATTAATTTTGCGTCAGAAAGTTTTATGATTTTTTTTTGATTTATCATTTATTTTATTTTACTAACAAAATTAAGCATAGAAAATATCTAAGGCGAGACGTTGTTGAGCAAAACTTTTCAAACTGCAAAAAGAAAAGTATAAGATTATAATTTCGAAATTACAATAAAATTAAAAGATTTCGATTAAACTGATAATTATTAGAATGATTCTGATTGATTTGATTAAATATTACACAACTAACATGGTCTTATTTTTTTCTATTCTGAATGTGTAAGAACCTTCAGAACATGATGATTTATATTTTATATAATTATCTATTTATTTTAATTATAATTTAGTTACTAAGCTTGAATAAAATACTTTATATAGTTTCATATTCACATTTGATAATAGTAAATTTATGATACCGATTTCCATCTGTTAAATTTTTTATGCTAACGCCACTCGTATTAACGCACACACATTCGTAGCGTGTTTGACACTTGGTTAACACAAGAAAATCGCTCTTCACCGCATGTCGCTTCGAGAGATAAAAGTAGGTACTATACAGGCACAAAACAAGACAAGTTACAGGCAAGAAACTACATGTGTAAAAAGTACTGTTTTCTACTTTTGGAGATACTTGATTATAAAAGGCTCTAAAACGTATCTCGGATCAAGCCACAAACAAACTTCTTCAAATATTTTTAAAACATGTCCCACTTAATATTTCATACTCAATTGAAAAAAGAACACTGCATGGTATGTTTTTATATCTTTTTTAATATTCTATCCACTACAGGTAGATATATGCCTGCCACTGTTTCATTGTTTGATACTTAAATAACGTAAATGATAGGCAACTAAACTTCAGTAGACTTTTATCTAAGGAAAAAATATTGAAGCCAATCGCGAAATCATTTGTGTCTACGCAAAACTGATTGCTAAGACAGATAAATAAAAGATGATCCTAATTATCATTATTAAGTGTTGGATTGATAAATAAATTGAATACTATTTGATAATTAGGTATGATTATATGAAATTTTACTCGCTTTTCGACTCGCAACGACCGCTGCCTCTTCATTTCACGTATGATGATGGCGCTCCATCATCAAACGTGAAATGAACGCAAAGATAATGTACTTTTGTCTATTTATAACCTCACTTCAAAAAAGTAGAGGTTTTCCGTCGGGTGTTTGTTTTTTTTGTAATATATGTTTTTGTAACGTAAGAACTCCGTCATTTATAAACCAATTTAGAAATTTTCATATTGTTCCCATAGATTTTTTTTTTAAATCGATTAAAGAAGGCATTTCATCTTAGGACTCAGGATGATAACGCACATCAATATCAAGTGGTTTTCCCTTATTATTGCAGGTGTCTATAGGCGGCGGTAACCGCTTTTCATCAGGTGGGCCGTCTGCTTGTTTGTCATCTAGTTGTATAAAAAAAAAGTAGTTTGGTTTTGAAATCCAAAATCAAAATTACTATAAAATTAGTATGTAAAATTGCGTTTTTTTTATTCGTGACTTTTTAGTAGAACGATACGATAGTAAGAAACTCTTAAAGCTCTATAACTCATGTAGCTTTGTTCTTAAAAAGTAACTGTCGCGGATCTACTTGCAGTCTAGTATGTAAATTCTCTTTTGCTTTTCACGTCAAATTATTCAAGAGAATGAATAAACATACGGCCCGCCTAATGGTACCTAACATAATAAGGATGCCATAGCCACCCGTAGCCTATAGACGCTTGTTACATCAAGACTCAAGAGTAACGCTCATCATCTTTACGTCACCGACCCTGCACAAACCAAACGTGTTGTACCTACCAGCATTTTGATCGTGGGAACACAGCCCCTCCTGGGCCAGCTGTGGCGACCTTACTCATAGTATAAAAAAAGTAATGTAGTTTGGCTAAAAGTAGAGATGCTTTTCCAGCCTTGCACTCCAAAGATATATTGGTGGGAGATAGAATGGGTTTGTATAAGAGAACTCTTCACGGGCTATAAAGACACGCTAGCATTGTAGACCTTGACTTGTAGTAATTAGGGATCGCTTTCCAAGGGATATGTTAAAGGTTTTTATGCGGCCGTCTTAACACATAAAAAATAATCTAAGGAATCTACAGTATGATGTTTGCTAATTAAATATTTATAAACGTAGTAAGAATTGTTGTATTTAGCAGAAAATGAGACCTTTATTTTACCCTTAGTTTACGAACGATCCGTAATAATAATCAAACAAAAACAAACAAACATCAAACATGTAAACAAACATTCAACAAACAAACAAACAAATCAACCACCAAAACAAACCAATCAAACCTCAAACATTTTATAATGTAGAGATTATATATTTGGATAAAACGATCACATCATTTCAATTGAGATTGCAATTGCCTAATCGAAATACCTAATTTACCAAACAGTAAAGGTATCGATTATCTAAAGGTAACGATATCGTAATAATTATATTGGAACTTATGTTTTTTCTATCTATGTGCTGAGGACATATTATTATTGTTGAATGATCAAATTAAAATAAAATATGATAATGATGTATTTCTTTATTATCTCTGAACCTGCAACTGTCAAGTATTGGCTGCAATGTAATAATTTATTCCACTCGATTTAACCTACATTTTGATACACAACATAAGTTACGGTATCGGTCAACGTTCTTTGAGTGGAAATTACCACTTTGTCCTGCGACTCTTACATAATATTTACCTCATAAATACTGTAATTCCTTGTTAGATATTTAAACGGTTAACGGTTGCTTCGATCCGCAAAAAAAACCGAACGTCTATTTTTAGTGTTTGGTAACCGATTAGGCAATTGCAATCAATCGAAACGATGTGATCGTTTATATCCAATGGGTACAAACTTATTTTTCTTGTGAAGTTTACATTTGTATCATAGAAAAAACATATCATTATTACTAGGCTTTTAACTTTTATTAGACGGTGAAAAGACATTAAAATTTATGTCAGACGCAACAACAGTTTAATTTCGATGAACTTTAAATTCAATAAATAGTGCTACCACAACACAGTTTTGATATAATTTGCTTTATATTTTACATTTTTAATCGATGATACATTTTTAATTGCAAAATGTCACCCGTTATAATGTTGACCTATTAATGCCATTGCTCGGATATTTTCAGCTAATTACTATTATCTTTCGTATCTGACAAGTTTTAATTTAGATAAACTCTTTCGATTGCAGTGTAGGTAATTCTCTAGTAAATATATAGGTACTGTATTAAATCTAAGAATCTCAAGGTTGTCTGTTTGTGGCTTGTGCAAAAAAGCAAAGGTTACGTTGCATATAAGTGCTACATAAATTGGCAGCGATTAATTCTTCTTTACAAAGAACAAGATGTAATAATTTTGAATATATTGAATTTTGGGATAAGTTCAGTGTCGTTTGAGTGAAGCTCGTGTGATACGATTTCAAAAGCAAAACAGCGTTCGTAGTAGTTGAGACTTCAAAGTTCTCTAAATCAATCTTTACCTCTTAAAACAGTAAGCAGGCATTTGTCAACATTAATTTCGGAGCAGTCCTCTTTTCGACATAGATTACTCGCTAAAATCATGAAAACTGTGATCATATATTTCGCGTCAAATTCTCCCAAGATGCATTGATATGAACTTCATACCTGTGAACAGGTGCTACTAGTGTAAAACTTGTATACAATATATGTTAAAATCGCTCCTATTTAGAATCTGAAGCTGCTATTGGAAAAAGGCTATTTTAAATTAGCATCTAGAATCAGTAAAGTAGAAAAACTTGCAATAAACCCACTATTTACTGGTGTAAATACTACCGCTAATTCGTAAAGATGTCTTTGATCTCACTGACTACCTAAATAAATGTGGCACGCCATCGTGAAATTTCATAGTAACCAAATCTGATATTCGCAATAGGAATATTGGTATTTACCGCAATACCAAAGAGGCCACAATGAAATCGATCGGGACCTTACCACCATCTTTATAAAAGCTATTCATATTCTGCTCGGTTCAGTATTGGTTCCTAAACTGCATCGCTGTCATAGTCGTAGATAGCGTCGTAGTAAGAATTAACGATTCTGCTCAGTTTAGGTCCTAAACTGGATCGCGATAAAAGATGATGGTACGGGTGCAGTTGGCAGTGGTTTCAAATTAAAATTTATGGAAATATTAATCATCTATCCGGACTCTTCATGTTTATTTATCAGATATCAAACTATTAAAACTTATGTAACATTAGATAGATAGTTTAAAAATAGACATAAATTATGTTTATAGATTTTCATCGCTAACTTTGCAATTAATTTGATAACAAGTTTGTATAAAGTTTTGTTGGCGTTATAATTTGGCAATAATGCGATTGTAGTCTACGTGAAGACTACTGCCCTTGGCTGTTTGAATGCTAGTTGCAGTGTCGCGAATGTTTTGCATTCTCTTGGACTGGTTGGACTCTGATATTACAGTTAAAATGTTAAAGGATTGCACTGCACTGTGTTTATTTTAAACTACTAACTACGACTAATTTACACAATATTGTGGTAAACTATTGTACAAAACAATAAAAGTATTTTTACTTAAACCTTTTTAATTATTTTTTTGCATAGTGATTAAAATTAAGAACTGACGTAAGTTGTTGCATATACGATTTTATGGTTGCAGTGTGTGTCTGAATGGGTAGGTAACACCGACATTCTTAACTCATGAAGCTATTCGTTGTATTTCTATGTGAAAGGTAGGCTGGCAGTAGATATAATTAAGCACGACAGGTATTGACACCTTTTATCTCCGAAATAATAAGACACCTGAACGATTTCCCTAATATAATACAATAACTCGGCGCTTACCGCTACTTACCGGCTTTAAAAAATCCAAATAATTTTGATATTTTATTGCTAAAAAATTACGAAAATCACGTTCGGTTTATTCAATTCAACATCTGCATCTTGTCATATTATTATGACCTTTTACATATACAGTAAGTTAATAAGTATTTTTTTTCCTGCAATCATGTCTACATATTACGAATGCATGGCAAGTTGCAATTGTTACTATCAGGAAGTGAAAAAGGTTATTTAAACACTAAGATAAATAACACAAGTTTGCTCGACAAAACAAACGAACCGCTACAATCTCGTTTTGAACCACTCAGTTTCTTTTTTCTCTTTTGTACCTCCTTGTATTTATATCAAAGGAAGAACTAGTTGAAGGACGACTAGTATACGTACGCCTTTTTACATCTAGCAATATTTTAACTACCTCGGTGGTCTAGTTGTTGAGACCAGTCTACCAAATCTAAAGGTCCGGGGTTCATTACCCGTAGCGGCCAAAATTTTCGCCTTAGTTAACTAGCCACCACTATCTTACTTAAGTCTATCATCATAGTAATAATGTTAACAGCTTTGTTGCGTTTCGGCAGTTGGAGGTAAGATAGCCAGTTCCTCTGCGGTTGAGGAATCCGAGTGTAGCATGCTTTCATCTTCGGCCTTATCATCACTTATCATCAGATGATAGAGCCAAGGCCAAGAGATGAAGGCCAAGAATATATTTTCTTATATTATATTAGAAGTTCTGATAGGTACTTCTGATTCTTCGTCCTTCCATAACCAACTTCAAACGCTAAATAACAGTTTTTGCTTGTAAAAAAATAACACCATTTTGGAGCAGTTAGCCAACTGTGTGACAATATAAATAGTAACAATAAATTCATGGTTTAAAGTGGTTCTTGCGCACTTATTTTGTTTATGTCAATTAAATATTTGTTTTATTATTATATTCAACTGGCATCGTTATTCAACACGGATAATCACTATTGTTATAGGATTTTCAGTAAATAATAAAGATGGTACTTATTATTATAGTTATTATTGTACACTCATAGTTTTTAACAGGGTCTTCAGTCAATTAAACAGTATGATTGAACAATTTAAATCTTTATTTTTTGTTTCTTGCTTCTTTAATCTCATTTTAATAATATAATTTATCTACCAAATCTTTGAGAAATTCAGTTTTCAAAAAGTTGACGCATGTCTACTCGTAGGAAGTATTTTTTTATAATTTATCTACCAAATCTTTGAGAAATTCAGTTTTCAAAAAGTTGACGCATGTCTACTCGTAGGAAGTATTTTTTTATATAACAGTTGACGATTTTTAAAAGATCCATCTACAAAAGTTTTGACTTTTATTTACAATTAATTATCAAAAAACCTGTGGGATCCCGCTCAATTTACCTACGAGCTTGATTGCATGGTCTCAAAATTGTGCTGGATCCAGGTATTACATGGCACGTCATCATCGTCATCAGCATACTATAGACTTACATAGGACTTTGATGCTGATGTTGACGTTGAACCCCCAGCAGACACTTCCCACTGCTGGGTACAACCTCCGTTCAGAAAGGAGTTAGGGCCATAACACCACCACGCTGGCAGTGTGGGCGAAAACAGTTGCAATGACAACTTGACCCAAACAACGAACATACCCGAGCACGAAAGAGCTCAAGATTAGAAATTTAGATTGATGCATCCTAAATCAACTATGGCTAAAGGTGCTTTGTCTTTGTAGCGGGCTCCTCGCAGGTAACAACACAGGGTTCATCACTTTGTAATTGCAACCTTTCAAAAACTCGTTCAAATCGCCAAGTTGCCATCGGCTACATTAATAGATCGTCTTATGTTATCCGATGGACGAGATCAGATAACTTGGCGTTAAATTAGTTAGCACAAAAAAGTTAAAAACCATTTAGCTAAATTTATTGGTGGCATATAACAGTCTAACATAAATGATATAAAGACAATATAGAGACATCTATAGGGAGTGTTTTTTGACTAAAATTTATACCAGTAACAAACCCGTATGAAGGTATTATAGGTACCTACATACAACTTAACGGGTAAATTCGCTTGGCCCATTTTATTTTAAATCTTAAACCAGAAAAAAATATGCAGTAGAGTCACTTGAAAGTAAGTTAGTTATTTCAGAGTTATTTTTTAAATAACACTATAATTTATAGGTCTTATTCACATAACTGGTTTTTATTATAAATAAAGAAAATGTAATTCCAGTAATTACATTTTCTTTATTTATAATAAAAACCATGGACGGCATTTCATCTTAGGCCTCAGGATGATAACTACCCGTATAAAAAATGTACTCTTTTATGATAACGCACCTGCAATATCAAGTGATTTTCCCTTGTTATTGTAGGTGTCTATAGGCGCCGGTAACCGCTTACCATCAGGTGGGCCGTCAGCTTGTTTGTCATCTAGTTGTATATAAAAAAAAATTGGTTTGGGAGTATATTGCGGCAGTTCTCTTGGCATAAAATTATCATGCGTAAGTCAATGCACTAAGATAAATAAAAATGTTTACAAGCAATAAGTTGTTTTATCGTAATATAAATACAGCCTGAGATCAATAAATTGCAACTAGCTAAGTATTGTTGCAACGGCTTTAGCTTTCTCCTGCCGACGTAGGTACTCGTAGTGGCATTCCTAATTTGCATAACTTTGTTGATATCTAGAATGGCTTGCCTATATTTACAATGAATAATAATTAGAAATTCGAGTGTTTTATAAATATGTAGTTCTATTAATTATAGGAATACAAATAAGTTTTCATTCGTTAGTTAATAAAGTTATAGGTATAGATTTTTTAAATTATTATTTGTATATTTCTGAGTGTACAATAATGATATTTAACTTTTATGAAATGCTTGATTTCAATTATATTCTGAATCAATAGTTTTTCGGTTCTCTTTGTTTACTAATTGATAGCTTTCGTTTATTGTAGTATTCCATAGATAATTAAATAATATTGGACGAAAGGTAAATAAGTGTGTAAAAATTATTCATAAAGATTTCGTATTAAAATTCAGCATTTTATTTATTCAAATTTCAGCTTTTATTCAAAAAGTGTTAAACTTTTTGACTTAGAAGTTTCCAAAGCCATACTTACCCTAATTTTTATTAAGAACTTATTCACAACCTTCGGTGCATCACTCTCACTATCGTCTCGTAAGCACGTATTTCCCAGTGAACGTTAGTATCGAGCGTCGGGATTATCGCGTTAGCTGCGCGGGAGTGGAAGCGCGCACGTTTGGCTAGGACGCTTGCGTGATTGCGGCGTTCGCCCGCAACGGCTTCGTTCTTAACCAAATCGACAAGTCGGCAGCGGATGTTCATAGACGCGGACATTGTCAATATAAGTCCATAAAGGATACATTAACTGGCCTTTTTGCTATTGACGGGTTTGTCTTTAATTTGTCAACAGGAATTAAATATTAAAGCAGCAGACACACAAATAAAAGAATCGTTTTACTACATCATACACCAATAATAATTATTTGTGGGTAAGTACCTATCTGTATTTTCAATTTATTCTTAAAGGATGTTTCGAATACAGTAAAAAGTTGCCTTTTTTCTATGAAATTGAGCTATATACCTATACAGTTCCTAATTTTATTCGTATTCCACAGTCAATCGTATCGGTATGTTTACACTTGCATATGTTGAGTTTTTATGGTTGCGTAAAAACTTTGTAGCACCTACATCCGCGCAACCAATAGCTAAGTTGAATTGCATGGCGTTTCTATTATCCCGCTCTTCGGGTGCGATAGACGACGTTTTAATTCACACACTCACAACTATTGTCTGACCCAAAGTAATTATCATTAAGAGCTTGTCTAATTCACAGAAGATGACGGAAAATATATCACATTATGTATATGCTATTTAGGCTACTCGGTCCCGGGTCCCGGGTTCAAATCCCGGTAGGAGCAAATTTTTGTATGATGAATACGAGCATTTGCTCACGAGTCATGGATGTTAAATATTTTAATTTTGTATATTTCTAATATTTATATACATAAAATTATCATCAATATTTCTTCGTTTTTTAGTATCCATAACACAAGTACTTAATGATGCTTACTTTGGGCTAGATAGTAGGTGTGAGTGTATGATTGGTATTATTATAATTTGATATTCTTATATTTATTATTAGAGATATACAATAGTTACATGAATATGTAAACAACATTACTTGAAGAACCAATAGTCATATTTGTCACACAAACGTCTGTCCCAGTCAGGACTCGAACCTGGAACCCCTGGCCGGGTAGCTAGTAGCTAGGCTAGTAGTAACCGGTCGTCATTCAGTCTTATTATCTAGTTGATCTAAGTTGCTGTTTGTGGTAAATTTTTATCAATCAATAACATTTACTAAGGAAAAAGTACGATGCAATTGAAAAGTCAAACACTTATTAACTTTTAACCTTAACTTCAGTTGGGTATCCTAAGCAAAAAAAAATACCTTTAATGTATTCTGTGCTTAGGATACCGTCAACCCTCAGATATTTATATGTCAATCCTTAGTATTTATGTAGCTAGAGAATCATTTTGTATTTTGACCAAGATTCTATGGACTAACTGTCAACTATTCAAAGATATTCTTTGGATGTGATATCTATATAAGGATTAAAAAATCAACCAAAATACAGAGAATAACACTCCTTCCCTTCATTTTACCCCTTAAAAAGTGCCGTAAAACCCTTCCTTAGTGGGGATTCACAAAGAATACACTATTCTAATTTCGAGTCTCTAGGATCAGCCGTTTTAGGTTTTCTAGGTTTCTAACAGCAAAGCGCAGGTTATTACGCTACCCAGCCTGAATACACTACACTGACAGCCGTTCACCAGCCTGATAAATGAATCTGTTTGAAAAGGGTTCAAGAAAGAATGGTTTTCTATTTCAAGTAAGTTTTATTGAAAACTAAATCATACAATCATGTCATCGGTCCTGTCAATCATATAAATATGATGTCAATATTTTTATTATAATAAATTAAATACAAAAAAAAATACAAATAGAAAATAACACCTAGTGAGAAACATTATGTTGTATCAACGTGCATGTAGTTTTTTTTTACATAATTCAATTTCTTCTTTTATTTAGTATCTACTTAAATAACCTCTTTTTTTCTTCTGTGAGCGTAGAGTTAATATTGTTCTATAACAAAAAAAACAACTCTATACAAGATCTATAGAAGAAATGATGAAGCTAAAACGAATGAAACCACAGATACTTCCATTCGTTTTAGCTTCATAGTTTCTTTTTTAATTTGTTTATTGTTATAATCTTCTTGCAGATTATGTTAACTCTAAAATACAATAGATAAGAGTGGACCTTATGAAGAATGAAAATAAAGTAATTAGTTAGCATCAAATTTAAATCACGGTAACATATAATTTCCAAAATTACAAAAGAAATAGTATACACATTTTATATATAATGTAATAGTTGTGATGATTGCGATTAGTTTTAATTACACACACTCGTATTATAAATTCATTTCCCCAACCAGGTACATTTTTACAATGATTATTTACTATCATTCAATCACCCAACATTTGAAATTTGTAATAACGTCATATACATAACACCATACTGGTAGGACTTAAATCCACAGATTCATCAAGTATAATTTTGTGACACTAAGTAGTATGAAATTATTGTTTGTTTGTGTGTTATTTAATTCACACAATTATCTTGCGTAGTCAAAGCTAGTTTTAAAGCCAAAATTGCGATGAATAATGTCAATATCCCAAACTCCTCATGTAACTTTTGGCCTGCATATAGCATACCTAATACCTCGAAACCATGACTAAACTACTCTAGTAAGTCTCGTAATGATACTTAATAATATCTTTATTTCCAAACGCTGCTTTCTACTATATTAGTGGCATAATACAATAGGATCAATATTTTTGATAAACTGATACTAGTAATTGGGTTACTCACATCCCAATACAATTACTTATTCTAAATTCTGTACAAATGCTTCGTTATAATAATCATTGGTCTTATGTAATTATTTTATATAATTAAATTAACTAAGCCTAGAAGAAACTCTATTTATTTTATTAACTCTCATTTAATCGTCCAATTTATTTATATCACACCTTATCTTCGCTAATACCTCCGACTTCATTATTTTTTCCATGTGGCATTTCGTTTGTGACTATATCTAATGAACCGTTTTTACTTAAGCCACAAATCGATAGAACTTTGCCCCCTACATTATGCTTCTTTACACAATAAAGAATTACAATCATTAAAGTAAACAAAACCACAATACATCCAACTATTATCGGTGCACTCTGGACCATATCTTTTGCTTCTGCTTTAAGAAATTTGGAATTTTCCGTCTTGAGAAAATTTTCTAGTGTCGAAAAATATTCTAGAAGACCGTCTGTGGAAAGTTCCGTTTCCCCGGTCATGACGTCAAGAACTGTTCTCCAATTTTCACTGGCTCCCAGGGACATCCCATTGCTGTAAAATTTAAAATCATAATTTTATCAATATTCGAAAGTAATCTCTGGCTGGCTCCAACTTTGAACAGTCAAATATTTAGTATTTTAAGTACCACAATTCAACTCTCTTAGTTTGGAAAATATCTAAAATTTTCATCATCAATCATAGTTAAAACTAGTTACAATAAGCATGGAATTTACAATTCAATTCAAAAACGTTTATTTCTCTCACAACAGATCAGTTATTCATAAATATTAAGTACAAATTATAACATAGTACAAATTAAATATTATAACATATTACCAATCAGCATTGCGAGAGCTGGTGCCTATTGTAGATTTTTTTAAAATCTGTATTACTGACTACAGGTCACCAGGCCTACTCCGCGAATCAACAAATACAGTTCAGGATTGACTGACTTAACCCACAGAACATACACACAGTGAGATTGTGAATATTTGTGAACATGGAATGTTTATTGCATTGATTATTTACGCTACTCTTCATGTAATAATTGATTTAAAAGGCATCAGTCTACGAAACTCCAGAGGCCATACCATGGACTTTTAAATCATTTCAAAATCCACCATTCTTAAAAATTCGCCCGCCCCTAATGACTTAAAGAATAAGAATATAAGAATGTATTTTAAAGTACATAAGAGTTTTTACATACATTTGGTTCTCGTCGCTTTGATAATGTTTCTAATTTTGATTTCACTTCAAATAAATTATGTAAGTATTTATAATAGAATAATATTATGTGTCACCTCGTTCCTTATAACGGTGTTGTTAATAAGAGGTAAATGGATAATATGGCATTGCCTTTAACCTACATTTTCCCTGTAATTTAATCTCTCTATTAACATGACCATCAAGACATATCTCGTGACCCTTATTGTTGTACACTGCTCTGGAAAATATATGCTTTTGTACATCTATTATTTCATGACTTCACTGTGAAAGCTCAGATAATTCTGATTCTAACCAGAAATAACATTTAAAAAAATAGATCGGTAGGCAACACTTATAAGATAATTTTACTAGGTGGTAATCCGGTATGTAGGGGTTTTTGGGTAGGTACGCTAAGCGATAGAAGTCGATTAACATATGGTACGTTTTCATAATAACATATCGAGATAATCTTGACAATATCTATGAACACTGTGAATGACGTAGTGTGACACGGTACTAAAATGTTAATCGTTTTGTAGCTAACCGTTGCACCACCTTCCCACTTTGGCCGTAAAACAGTTCGCTGCAATTTGGATTGAATGGAAAGGTAGCCAGTGTAATTGATGGTCATGGAAGGCATTTCGTCTTAGGTCTCAGGATGTCAACGCAACTGCAATACCAAATGATTTTTTCTTTGATATTGCAGTCAATTACGCCAGGTGGACAGTCAGCTTGCTTGTCATTTAGGTGTATAAAAAAGGTTCACTCAGTCCAAGATGATTTTGCTGCCAAAAACGTTATCTAATTTTATGATCACCAAAAGAGAGAGATGTTACCTTAGAAGTTTTCCTGCTTCCTTGACACCGTATATGGAGCACTCGTGAAGAGGTCCCGTGTGGTTGGTGCGCTTGCATAGCGCTCGGAGGATTTGGAATTCCAGCACGTGTGAGACTAAGTACCTAAAATAAGTATTTCTAAAGTTTTAATATATTCTATTTTAATCCCACTTTTATACTTAATTATGTTAATGATATTACTTTTTCTCTATAAATTTAATTAATAATAATAAACTTTCTCTGTTTGAATCTCTTCCACTTTATCTTGTATCATACCTACCAACATACAATAGAAATACTTCGTGGCAATGTTTCTTTTGTTGGTAACTATAATCTTCTATAATTTTGCGATAAAAATGGCTTCCAATTATTTTTACGGAAATTTTTTACTGTTGCATAAGATACTCTTAGACAGTATTACAGAACTTCTTCGAGGACAAAGAATCAGAGTTTAGCTTAGACAGTTTCTCCGTCCATTCCTCAACCTTTATCCCTACCTTACATATATCTTCTACTCTATTTTGAGACATTCCGCTTCACTTCAACGATTTTCTACCGTATTGATGATCCAAGGAATTCTTTGCCTGCACATGTGTTCCCTCCGTCCTATAACATGGGATCCTTCAAGAGGCGGGAAAAGGCACCTTATGGGCCGGCAAGGTGGAGGCGGCTATAAAGGTGGCTTTCCACCAGAGAGGCGAGACGAGACGAGACGAGACGAGATTTAAAATTTATATGGCAAATTTTCAATCCTCGCCTCGCGCATCTTTGGTGGAAATAGTCAGGATTGACGAGGATGTGCGAGACGTGAATTGAAATATTTGTTTGTGTAAAAATGAACCATATTGCTTCCGTTATAGAGTATAAATTTTAATGTGAAATTGCGATATGATTTCGAACCCTAGGCGATTTTCCACCAGAGGGGCGAGACGATAATTGAAATTTGTATGCCAAACTTTCAATCCTCGCCTCGCGCATCTTTGGTGGAAATAGTCAAGATTGACGAGGATGTGCGAGACGTGAATTGAAATATTTGTTTGTGTAAAAATGGACTGTATTGCTTCTGATATAGAGTATAAATTAACTCTGCAATAGAAACACGCTTTTCCGCGATAGGTTTATTGTTGTGCGATTTCAATCCTTATCTCGCCACTCTGGTGGAAAATCATCTCGCGCGAGCAATTTTTAGTGGAAAAGAGTCAGTGCGATTTCAATTCTCGTCTCGCCTCGCCTCGTCTTGCCCCTCTGGTGGAAAACCACCTTCACAGTGCGTTTCAAGCTGCACTTGCTGTCTTCGCGTATGGATTCTTCTTACCGCTTCACATCAGGTGGTGTTGAGGCAATTGTCGTGCTTTGTATATAAAAAATGCCTAGGCCGATAGTTAATTGAACTATAGATACTCGACCTTTTACAACTTGGCGTATTTAAAGGCCACTTAACTATATGCCTAGGCGGATCGACTAGTACTGAAGAGTTTTGGTGCGATTGGTAGTTTTAAGTATTTTTTTTTTGTCATAAAAATAACCTTTAATCTACCAACCACACCAACAGTCACACATAAGCTCTTCGATTTAAACGACCTGCCTAGGCAGCTAATCATTGGCTAATTTGACTAGACGGCTGACACGACGTTCAGCCATCTGGTTAGTGACTTGACTAGTTGTTCTTGAGCCTTTCCAAGGCGTCCAATTAAGTGGCTAACTTAACCAGACGGCTGCGACTTTGTCACCGATGTAAGTAACAATATTCGCAGAGTGGTATTTCGATCTCAAGTAGGAAACCTTTTGTAATAGTGTTGATATTAATAATATCTAAAGCAATATCCAAGTTAACTGAATCGTAGGTCTTTCAAAAAATACCTCTTCAGGTGTTAGAATAGAATATTTCGACATTATTAGGGTGTACATTAGCTTCTTACGTAAACAAAGATAGACTAGAATAATAAGTTTAGGGTTACCATAAGTCCTTTGGTAACTCAGATAATTTTAGGGTAGTCGCCCAGATTGTGAAAGGTCGCGGGTTCTAAATATTTTTCTAAGTCTTACGTGTGTTTTAATCTATATCACTAGTTTATATACTTACGTTATATATTGTACATGAGATACAACATGATATTTTGCGGCTGGGTCCAAATCACTTTCGTTTCTCGGCGCAGGAGGAGAGACACCTGTTTCATTTATTCTGAAACCAAAATATTTAAGTAAAAACTACAAATTAAAAATGGTAGATAATAAAGTCAATTTAAATAATTTGCCTTTCACACAGGCCACTTCCAAATAGAAAGGGACAGATAGATGTTTAGAAACCGTAGGTAAAAAATTAAGTAATTTAGTCGATCCATTTGACTTGACTTGTGTTGTAAAACATAAAACTGTGAAATCATATGTAACTCGAAAAAATATTTTATTTTTGCTTTTAATAAAATCATAATCAAGTTTTGAATAATATCATAGTCAACTTTTAATAATATCATAGTCAAGCGAGAAGCCGATTGATGCGGACAGCGCAGAACCGATCGGTATGGAGATCTTTGGGGGAGGCCTATGCCCAGCAGTGGGCGTCTCTCGGCTGAAATGATAATGATGATAATAATAATCAAGTTAAAGTTAATTTTGTGTCAAAATTTATATGGCATGTTTTAATTATTTATTTAGTCATACGACTTTAAACCACTTAGATATTCCTTAACTGGATATAGTAGTATTTGTTAATCAAGAATTCAAATACATAACATTAAAATATATATATTTTTTTCTAGTATACATATCTATTTTATTAAATATCTGTTAAACTCTATTTTTTATACAGGGTAGTGTTCCGTCAATACGAGAATAAATTAAAACATGGGACATGGGCGGTATTAGTTCATAAAAATGGTTTGTCACTTTCAAAAATATCTTAATCATTTGATAATTTCATGACATTTGTATGAAATAATGCAGCGAATGTTATATTATGTCATAAAAATGACATGAAATTATGAAATGAATATGATGTTCTTGAAAGTGGCACAAAACAAAAATAAATACATACCTATAAATATTATATACTAAATACATAATTTAAATTATACTACCTACGTTATAAACATTTTGTTACTATTTTTGTTAAATGCTTTTTCAACCTAACTTTGAAAGACACAATGGAATGACTCTGGATAGCTGCAGGAAGATTGTTCTACAATTGAGTCATGAAAAGTAAATGAATGAAGAAAAATTGGTATAAAATCTTGGAAGCTTGAGGAACATGGATAAATAATAATAATTTTCATACACTCACAACTGGGTGCACCTTTTATCGCAGTACTTTTTATGTAATAATTTCATTATGCATAACAGCGGAAAGCATAAACTTCATTTGGCAGAAACTCATTTTGCACACACTCATTAATCATACACTCAAAACCCATAATTTTATAAGTCAGAATCATCTTTAGGCATATATTTAATATCCATAATAATTAAGAGGCAGAACTATCATATCGCAGAAAGTTTATATTCAGAATCATCTTTATGCATAAATTTCATTTCCATAATCAAGAAAGTATAGTAAAAGACTCATCTATGAAAATTCATAGAATAAACAGTCAGCATGCAAGCAACAGGCAGCATGCAAGCAACAGGCAGCAAGCAAGCATGCAGCATGCAAGCAAGCATGCAGCGTGCATGGCTCCTGTCATGGCTCCGGCGCTGCTGGGCTCCGGTGGTCCCACGTGACCTTATCGTCGCAGATGGTTTTCGCCCACCACCGCAGTCAAAACCACCTGCTCCTCAGCTCGCGGGCCGCCTCGCCCCTCCGCGCCTTCGCGGGCTTAAATTACACTCTAGGGGTAGGGCAGACAAGACTACGTGGAGTCGGTTTTGCAGCGATTCGTTTCTGTCACTAGTGTAGCACAATTTTCAGAATCTACCTTTTATGGCAAACATTTTTATGTCACAATTCATATCAGCCGATGGCGTAAAATTCATTAGAAATAGTATGCCGAATGAAATTATTCCAAATGGAAAACTGCCATCATCGTAGTATGCCAAAATGCCAAGTGAAATTATACCGAGTAATCGTCGCACTAAATAAGTGTTATGCTAAACAAAATTATGCTTAATGAAATTTTGCTAAATGAAATTATGCCTGGTGAAAATCTGCCATCTTAAAAGTATGGCATTGGGAATTCGGACATATAAACATTCGACCAAATAATAATTATACTAAATGATTTTTATGCATTGAACATATTCGTTTAAAGAAAATTATGCCAAGTGTGTTATGCCAAATAGAATTCGGAACAACAAAGCCTAGCAAAACATAGCCCAAAGTAAGCATCATTAGGAGCTTGTGTTATGGATACTAGATAACGGAGAAATAATGATTATAATATATAAATATTAGAAATATACTAAATAAACATATATAAACTTCCATGATTCGTAAACAAATGCTCGTTGTCATCATACAAACATTTGCTCTTACCGGGGTTCGAACCCGGGACCCCTGGCCGAGTAGTCTGTATAGCAAGGGGTAAAGACCACTCGGCCAGCCGGTCGTCAAGTAAAATAAAGAGTTCATAATACATAATCAAAATAGAGTTCAATTATGCTCATTGAATGCCCAGAGAGGGTATTAACCCTATCTGGGCATTCAATGAGCATCTGACTTTTTTAACTAGGTAATGAATGTTCTAGAAGTGTGTTACTTGTAGATATTATTTGAGCCCAAGAAAAAGATATACCAAAGCAGGCTTAACCTTTGTACCTGTGTAAATATTACCGCTTAGTTAATTTGATCAAATGTCAAGGAATCTTATTGCACTCTACCACTAATTTCCGACGCAGGTTCTAAATTTACAATATTTTCCGCTTAAAATGACCTTTGCTTTGCAGTGAAATAACAGTTTTTTATTCTGCTGTGTTTTTGCATGAATTTCAAGTCGCTAGAGCTCGTCAATACATCAGCATGTAGCACGTCAAAGTACTCATACTGTGTTTTTGTCTGTGTGACTGACGTATAGCTAAGTTTTGAATAAAAAGCATGTGTAAAATCCCCTTTGTTGCCAGTGTATCGCGTGCCATTACTTAATCTTTTGGTTTTCAATGGTTGATTGACTTTATCCTCAATTGTTAATCACGTCACATTAAAGTGTACGATGTTTTCAATGCAAGGAGATAAGCAGGATATAAGCGTTGCAATGAGTTCACAAGGTCTAATTCAAAACTCCTAACCGTCATGAAGCTATGTTTGAAGGTAAGAAGATCAAGGTGGCATAAATTAGCGACAAGATTTTGTTTTTATACCCTCACCAACTCTGTGTCTAGACAACATTAACGATCATTAAGAGCTTGAGAAAAGGATATAAATAAACATATAAATACTAGAAATAATATACTTATAAACATCTGCTGATATGCACTGATCACTCGACCAGCCGACCCGCAGAATACCCTCGGGAGCTTATATGACAATTAAAACCAATTGTGTTTGAAATCTGTGGTTTGCACACCTATCTTACCGAAAGTAAGTAAAGATCTTATGAAATGCCCTATATTTAGTAAATAATTTGATTGCTATTTCGAAAAAGACTTTAATACAAGCATTATAAAATATTTATTTTACTAGCTACCTTAAACCAGCCAGATTTATATCTACTGTGCCTTGTTTGTTCTAGGTATTTCATAAATTAAGATTATTATTAGTCTAGCTCACCTCAAATCCCACCAATGTTCATTCCAATTTTCCAATGTGCTGTTCCCAAACACATCCCACCTCCACTTGTCCAGAACATAGGCGTAGGCCATTAACGGGAACTTCTCTAAAGCCACCCAAAGGAGGTGATTTATAGTAATCTCTGGTCCAACTTCAGTCTTCACAAGATTCAAATTCTTTAAATGGTCTGGAGACGTAAGCTGAACTGCTACAATGTCGGATATAGCGTCATGAAAAGCTGTAATAAAATATTTTTTAAATCAGACGGATAGCATTTGCCCATTTCCATCCAACGTCTCGCGATCTTAGACGACTCTTAGTGACTTTTATCTCCCTCTTTCTCCTTCAGATGGACAGTGTTAAATATCGGTATAAGACACTTAAAGCTAAGGAATAGTTGATGTAAATGAGCATTTTAACAGTTGTATACGACCATGTGTTCATTTTTTTTGTTGTGAGGCGGAGTCGTCTCATATGCTATCAACACAACGCTTTCTGTGGAGTTTAACATGTAATTGCCACGGCGTCTACAAGCTTCGGTAACCGCTTACCACCAGGCGGGCAGTACGCTTGTTTGCCACCCTTATCGTATAAAAATAAAATGAAGTCCTTTTTCACATCATAAGTAGGTACATGAATTTACTTCATTCTCCTACACACTTATTACCTTAAGGATTTGGAAGGTGTTAATTGCCATTATCTAACGGCCCGTCACTTAATTTTGATAAAAAAAATACTGAAATGAAATTCAATTACATTGACTTGAATATTGCCCGCCTTTGTCCATTAGAAATAGGTACTTTAGAATTAATAAAAGCGCTATTAAGATTCAGACAGTCAATAAGACTTTAAGATTTCAAGTACCTAAGGTGATTTATCTTGAATCTTGAGGTAGCCGTGAAAGCAAGTAGGTACATTATAAAGTTACATATTAAAATAGTGTTCACTTGTAAGTAACAGGTAACAGTAAAGGTCAAGCAATGTCAATGTCAACTAATAAATAATTGTGATTGCTTTTCTCAAGATTTTGTTGTTCCTCTGGTTACAACAAGTAGTTAGCTGACCGTGGTAAAATATTTACAAGGCGGCAATTCCTTACTTAAAGTTAGAAGATATTAAAAAATTACGAGTTTATAACCAAATAATGGGCTCATATTATTAAACCTTGAATTTTTTGCAGCCCTATTAACAGCAATATATAAAAAAACAGGCCTAATATACTAGGTGGTAGTCGCCTGGGTAGGTACCACCGCCTTTCTAACTTCAGCCGTGAAACAGTTCGCTGTGTTTCGGATTGAAGGGAAAGGTAGCCAGTGTAATTACTAGACATGGATGGCATTTCAACTTAGGCCTGAGGATGACAATGCAACCGCAATATCAAGTGATTTTTCCTTGTTATTGCAGGTGTCTATAGGTGGCTCTAACCGCTTACCACCAGGTGAGCCGTCAGCTTGTTTGTCATCTAGTAAAAAAAGGCGTGACCTATAGGTATCATACTGATTTGCTGAAGATGTAATTTTAACGATGGTCGATAACTATTGATAAAAATTATGCTAGTTGTTACCAGGGTTAGGTCCATCTCTATACAGAGGGGGTTGACTTCGATAGTGTTTGAAGTACTGCACGTGTCCTAGAAGCCGTGCAGCCCTTGACAGACCCAACACTACATCTGTCACTTTTTCACCGCACCATTTAATTCTAATAACAATGAAAACAACAAATATTCATACTTATTTCTGTAAGAAGTAGGTAATTACCTTCTTAACAAAATCTAGTTAAATTAAACTGACAAATATTTAGTTGGAACACGTTGGGTTTACTTTATTATTGACATTTAAGCAAGTTGCTATTATTGTTGCAATGCAAGAAAAAAAAGAATATTCCAGCAAAATTGCTTGTTAGTATCATTTCTATTTGAATTCAAGACAAAGACAATCTGCTCATTAACAGCTCGACGCAACTGAACCCCTGCTACCTACACCAAATAGGTTCTATTTCGATATATTTTCTTGGTTTTATATTAGACCAAATTCCGAATACTTACTTGTAATGTACACCATCACACATATCGTGACTGGACGGTAGGCAATTGGCTGTTGTCATAGTTTCTTTAATATCTCTTGCGCTATCGAATCCAAGAGACGTATAGAATTCATCAACAGCATCAAAAAGTTGCTTAGAATGAACCGTTTCATTAGTATTAAATCTACGGCGAATATATTTAGGGTATGCAGCCACTTTAGGGTAAATAGTTTGCCATTCCTGCGCCCAAAGATTGCCTGAAATGTAGCAATGATCCGCTTGTAGCACTTTGCTTTTAATTATGAGTGAGGCGTTTTACATCTAATTACATTATGGGTACTTTGATACATTCTGAGATTTCTGAGTTAGATTTATCTAAAAATACCATCACACTCAAGCTATTCTCGAAAATTGTGAATAAAAAGCAAATTTAGGCTAATAACTATTATAGGCACCTAACACAATAGGTAATACCTAACTTTTAATATAAATGAAATTGAAAAATAGCAAATTCCGTCTAGTAAAAAATACTTTAGATATTAGATAGATTTCTTTGTAATCAGTAGGTATAACTTTACCTAAAATATGAGCAGGTATCAGATTGTTGTCGTCTGGTAAATCTTCTTTGTATATAGGTTTTAATTTATTTCTAACATATTGATGTAATAAACTGTAAAATGGTTTAATTTCATGCCAGATTCTGTCCACCGTTTGAATAAAGTTGTCATCTTCGAAGGCATTTCGCCACATATCTCCTGCATCAGTGAAATTCTCTGATTCTGCAACCCTGTTCATTCTCGTCACGTAGTCTTTGAATATTGGTCGGATTTTTTTCCCAGTCGAGTCTCTGTAGGCCTTCCAATAATAAGCTAATTCTTTAGAGTCGTTGCTTGTTTTAAAAACTGCAATGACATCTGCAAACAGAATAAATGAAAATTACTGTCTGCAAAGGGTCCCAATATATATAGACCAATAATTTCAATGTATAAACGCGTATTGACAAATACGCATTACGACCAATACGCATAATGACTAATACAAAAAATTACCAATATATTTTATAATAAAAAAAATAGAAAATGTAAAATAAAATAATAAAAAAACAAAAATAATTCGTTTCTAATATAAATAATGAAATCTGTTTCTAGTTTCCAATACAGAATGCAGAATCTTCTTTTGATCATAAAACCTAAGTATTTTGTTATACTCGCAACTTTGACAGTGAAATTTTCAAAAAATAAGAACATATAATACCTAATATATTTTTTTAAATTTTATTTCCAAATATGTGTCGTAATACGTGTATGTCGTTATGCGTTGAGAGCTCTAAAAGGTATAATAAATTACTTTAACATTGATTATACAATAATGAAAATGGTAAATATTTATTTCACTTATACCGAGCTAGGTATTACATATCCACCTGTGATTCTATAGTTTAAGACGAACCGGCAATTAAATGCTCTTACAACATAATAATTAAATGCATAGTTATTGTACAGATATTCTAATAAATTGTAATTTAATCATATCCTACGTTTCACGTTACCTACTGCACATAAAACTACTTTATTTATATTATAAATATACCTGCTTTATTAAATTTATCCAGAAATATATTGTGTCCATTTTTGTTTACGCATTTTTGAACTCATTAACATATTTCGAGAGTATTAACGTCAGCTTTTACAACGCGACAAATGACATTGTAATTACTAAAACTATAAGCAAAAGCCATAAAAAATATCCACTGCATTTATCAGTTCACGGAGATAATTTAGAAAAGCTTTGGGCCAATGATCCTTAAATATATTTAACGATCTGACGTCTGATTTGGGTACCTACATCATTGTATCATTATTCATACCAGCTACCACAGGCCATCAGCAAACTGCTGAAAGCTTTACCTACTTTTCATCAGATTAAAAACCACATCAGCAGTAGAACTTTATAAAGAATCACTCTGTCACGATGTGGTTTATGGAAAATTTCTATGGATGCAATAAAACAGTGAATGCTACTCATATACCTACCTATCAATATGTTTAGATCTTTTTTTTTATACAAAGCACGGCATTTGACCCAACACCACCTGATGTGAAGCGGTAAAGCTAGCTTCTCACGGCGCGAGACATCACAAGTCGCGCCGCGCCGAGCCAATTTGTACGAGCGAGCATGCGTCAACGGGCGAGTCCGCGCCACCCGTTCTCACGGGCGCGGCTCGGCGCGCGTTCGGCCCGCCGCGGCTAAGTCGACACTACATACAAGTCATCGCTGTTGCTGCTTTTGTGTTATTTAGTGAATATTATTTAAATAACAAAAAAAGAAAAGAAAAAGACGCACGTGGATGACATCGTTCAATAAGAGCCGATCGAGCTAAGTTGTTCTTTTGATGACTACTGTAGAAGTCAAATTCTGTTGTATGTAAGTCACCCATTATCAGGTTTTTTTTTAGATACAACGTTTCGGATTAACTGGTTTAGTTAAAGAACCGAGCAAAAAATTTGAAAATTTCTGTCACTTACTCGCGCCACCCCGCGCGCGCTCGAGTCGCCACGAGTGCGCTCGCGCCGCGCCGGCCCGCGCCTTTGAAGTTACCGACTTCGATCGGATCGGACGCGCTTACTCGCGCCAGCCCGCGTCGCCTCGAGCCACTACCTTCACACGGCGCGTAAGCTCGAGCGGGCGCGGCGCGAGTTGTGATATCTCGCGCCGTGAGAAGCTAGCTTATAAGGAGAGTCCATATGCGAAGACAGCTAGTGCAGAAACGGACAATGCACTAGCTGCCTCCACCTTGCCGGCCCAAAAGGTGCTTTTTCACGCCTCTCTTGAAGGACTCCATGTTATAGGAAGGAGGAAACACATGCGCTGGCAAAGAATTCCAAGTCCTGGAAGTACGGCAAAGAAACGAAGAACTAAATTTCTTTGTGCGTGATGTTGAGGTGGAGACAGTAAATGGATGACTCCGAAGACCAGCACGCGTGCTCCTGAGCAGAAAGGGGGAAGGTGGGATAAGGTCGAAAAGCTCTTCAGAGCACTCTCCGTGATAAAGCCAATAAAAGGCGCTAAGCGACGCAATGTCTCGACGCAATTGTAGAGGCTCAACTTTGTTCGTGACCTATACATCGTCAATGATACGGACAGCACGACGCTGCAATCTGCCCAGTGCATCGAGGAGGTACTTGGCGGAGCCATCCCATAAGTGCGAGCAATATTCCACGCAAGACCGGACCTGAGTTTTGTACAGCAGGCATAGCTGGTCAGGCGTGAAAAATCGACGCACCTTGTTCAGGACACCGAGCTTCCGTGGGGCTGTTTTGATCACGGTTTCGATGTAGTTTCTGTAATTGAGATCGCAGCATATCTCCATACCGAGCAAGTTCAAGGAGGCTTGTGCCGAAAGAGTAGTGCCCTGAAGAGAGGGAAGGGGAAGGAACGGCGACATTTTAAACGCACACACCTGTGTTTTCTTAGCATTGAACTCAACAAGATTGTTAGATCCCCATTCAGATACGAGGTTCAACACCCTGTTGAGCTCAATAGTAAGATTCTCCCTCTCTTTCTCGGTTTCAGCGCGCCCAGCCCCTGGGCGACCGTAAGATCTATCTTGATATTGTTGGATATCATAATAGTATTTAGATTTTACTTAAAACTGAAAAAAAACTGGAAATCTCAGACAAGAGAATGCCCAAAATGTGTTCCGAATAACTACAACAAAGGGTAAAGTAGGTAGATAATATTCACTTTATTCGTATATGATACGAATACTTTATTCCACGTAATTTAAAGTACCTATAATTTTAATTTAAATAAAAAGAAGTGGTTTAATAAAAAATATAATTATGTAAGTAAACTTATTTTATCCATATATTTTTGGAATTGGACCTTTTTTGTCAATCGTTAATTTATTAGTTACATAATATTTACAATATTGTAGTCTCATCTAAAAAAATATTACATAATCGGACCCTTATAGGGCTAAACATCTTGTGGTGTATCGGATAGATGAAACATCAAATATATAAAAAAAAACATACCGGCCGAATTAAGAACCTCCTCGTTTTTGAAGTCGGTTAATAATTAAATTTACGCACTTATGTAGCTAACTATCCCCTAGAAACATATTTTTTTGAGTCGGTGCTTCACTTGCTATTGTTTCTGGAATCATCTTAGCACCAACTCCAAAAAATATATTTCTTTGGGATAGTTAGCTACCTAAGTGCGTAATAGTAGATTGCTTTATAAGGGTGGAAAGGAACCAATCCCTACGAGGTTGTTAGACGCCCGAGCGCAGTGAGGGCGGCTATAGTCCGAGTAGGGTTTGATTCCTTTTACCCGTGTGGAGCACTCTACTTTTCATTTCAAATGCAAGGAAAATAAAAAATAGTTTTTCTAATAAAATTAATTAATAAAAATACTCATAACATGAGTAGAACCTATTTAAAGAGTATTTTTAAATTTGGAACACATCGCGTTACCGCCTACTGGCCATTCAGCCGAATACTTTTATTTTCTTCATTGTACCACAGATTGTACGTAACCAAATTCAGTTTTATTTTTAAATTTTTTATTCCCGCCCTAGGAAAGAAAGCAATTAGTATGAGTTTTTCCCGCCCGGTGGTGGGAACTAGCGTTTTCCTCCATTGGGAGGATCTGAGTATTGACTCAGATCAAGAAAACGCTACTTTCCGAGCATAAGGAATGAAAATTTAATTATTTTATCCTTTTCAGTTTTTTGAAGTCGGTTTTAATTTTTCTTTAAAAATTTTTTTCACAATATTTAGTGTTAACTTTCTAAGGTCGAAGCTAGATGGGTGACCGTCAACTTATATTGTTTCCCACTATCGTATCGTTTCACTAAAAAGTCATAGGAAAGCAAAAATCCGCAATTTCGCATACATAGACAGCTTACTGATTTCAGTTTTTTTTATTTTTAAAACCAAACTACATAACTGATTTTGAAAAAAGATTTATGGAACCAAATGGCAGCTATTCCGCATCGAACAAAAAAAGAATCACGTAAATCGGATCAGTAATCTCGGCGTGATCGGTGTACATACAAAGAAAAAAAAACATACCGGTTGAATTAAGAACCTCCTCGTTTTAGAAGTCGGTTAAAAATGGCGCCCAGCTAGAAGTTAGCTTGTAGCCAAAGACTAGGTTAAGTACTCCGTGCTTGTAGCTTATAAGCTACGACACGTGAAAGACTTTATGTAATAGTCATAAACCGGCGGGAATTATGAGGTTGTGCCGGCTATTGTAGTATGTGCGTGGTTTGTGTGTGTTATAACTGTAGTGTGTCATACAGAACTCGTCGTACGATACACGATAGTACCTACTTTTATGGGACAATGTTTGAAAAATAAAAGTGGTCTGAAAGGTATCAAACTTTCAGTGGTAACTCTTGACAGTGAATAATTTATTTCGGACTTTTGTAACACACTCTATAATTTCTAAGATACCTACGTTATTTTGAAACCCCGACGAAAAAAGAGTGGTGCTACAAGTTTGACGTGTCTGTTTTTGTATCTGTGTGTCTGTCTGTGGCATCGTAGCTCTTAAACGAATGGACCGATTTTGATTTAGTTTTTTTTTTTTGTTTTTAGCTATAATTTATGAAGATCAGTTCAGGCGTTTGATGACTATCAGCTCGTTATGTAAATGATAAGGGGGTTTTACCAACTTTCACGGTTGATATGAAAGTTGGTGTACTGTCACTTTGGTGACATCCCCATGACATACTAATCTTGAGCTGATCCTATACCATCAAAAAGTCTGCGGGATGCCTAATTCTTCAGAAACTTACAGCGATGCAATGAGATAGTGTTATATAAATGAATAATTAGGCCGGGGGTTACTTAAAATATTTAAATTTTTATTTTTTTTACTTATATTTTTTCACAGAGTAGCCGGTTTTGAGGATTTTTTATCGAATTGAGATGTTCAAAATTGTATGATCACATTAAGTTTGGGCTTTAACGTGCTCCTACAAATTAATGTAACATTTGCATGTCTGTTATAATAACTATAATTCCCAAATAAATAAATTTAATTTGATTTGAACATCACCACCCTCTGCGCCAACCACCGCAAAGTTGTTTGGCTTCTCAATCTCAAAGGCTTCAAAGCCAAAGCGCTCAATTTTTGCTCTAAAACCTTAAACCTGGTAACCTTTCTTACCGCTCATTGTCTTTATTGAGTCTTCTGAAGTACAACCAGTCATGTTATATGCACATAAAGTCACCCTGCTCCAAATACGTTGCATTGTATCGATTTCTTCTCTTTGCTGAAATAAAATATTAATTAAAAATAAACAAGAAGTCAATATGTTTATTTTATTTTTTATAAATTAATAATGTTAGTTTAAGCACTCGTAAGTACCTTTTTTTCGGAGTGGAATCTGATTACGGACGATACCCTAAACCGCTGGTTAGGTGGACCAGCGGACCGTCGGCTAGACGTGGGCCTGTGCAGGGGTCGCCCATAATGGAGACGACCCGGGGTTTGCCGAAGCATTTCACCGAGCCGCCTCCGGGCAAGCATTCGTAAGTACCTACTACCCTTAATGAAATTTAAGTAATTACCATTACCATCTAACAAACAAGATTCTTTACTATTTAAGTTGATAAGCTTAGTTAAAAATACCGTACTTTTACCATCATGAACGAATCATTCTAAAGTATCGATACAACAATAATAAGTTACTGAATTCGCTTATTGAGCTATAGAAAAACAAATTATAGGAAAGCTGAAATAAACGGAAATATTATAAATAATGTATATAATACCTTGCTTTGTGGCATTTGCACGTTAATTCCACGCTCTTTTATGATTCTTAGTTTTCTGACAATCTTGGGATAATTCTCAATCTGCTCGCCATATAAATATTTATTTTTCAGTATATTCCAGTACTGTTTTTTAATTTCGTCTTCTTCCGCTGCTACTCTTACCTAGTCAAAAACCCACTATTATAGTATGATACACAAACTTATCAAATGGATGGACTACTAAAATGCTTTTAGTAAACTTTCTTCAATTATTATTTAGACTTATTCTAATACACTGTATTATTATTTCAGTACATAGTAGTAATTTCTCTGCTTAAATTTCATAAAAGATCCTGGTAAAACAATACTACGTTTCGATGGTTGTAAGGAGTAACTTCACCAGAGGGCCGCATATCATAATAGAGTAGGTGTGGTTAGTATAAATTAGACACTCATAAACGATAGCAAGTATTTTATTCATTCTTACCATTCTATTCTTTTTATTCTCGTTGTTTATGTCCGTTACATAAGACCATAATGCTTGCTGAGATGTTTTGCAAACGTCCAAACTTAATTTGTCCATTTCCTCCATGAAAGTGTCAAGTGTGATGTTTTCTTTCTCTAGTTCGTCTAACTTAAGTTTAAATATATCTGTAATATCATCGTTCTTAATAATAATTGAATTAGGATCTAATATAGTCTTCATTGCGTCATCTAGAAATTTCTTATCTTTTTCTTCTAAATCTGTTTCTACTTCATGCCCGCTTTCGTCAGATTGTTCTGTTGTCTTATTTTCCTTTAAAATACTTTTATCGTCCGCTGACATTGCTGAGGTAGGGTTCACTGGAAACTGTACTGCTACTACTATCACTGTCATGGGCATGACAAGCGCTAACTGCTGCAAGATTTATACTTACTTCAAAAATTAAGTAAAATACCAACCAGTAAGCAATTTTATCTACCTTCAAGCATTTCTTATGGCTAACTTAATTCTGTTATAGCTAACTCATCTAACTTTGTAAAGTACTTGAGGAAGCATTTTGTTCCTCGGCGTAATGCTGACAGCAAAATGCATATTTTTAATCGGTAGAGTAGGCAAAGATAACACAAGATTTATTAACAGTTTCTAGCATCAGGTGGTTGTATTCCATCACGTTTAGGAAATGTTTACTCAGAATTTAATGTGCTTTTTCTTTCAACTAAAATTTTAATCTCTTTACTACTTTCATTGTATTATTACTCGCCATCGTTATCATTGCAGCGGTAGTAAATTATAATTTACATAACCTGATAAATTAACAAATCGCTATTTTTTTAATACACGTCTAATCAATAATATCTCCTTTTTAAACTAAGATTTTCATGCTGTTGCAACAAAAGACGCATTGAAGACAGGATATGAGAATGTTATTTTAATAAACTTGATGCAGTATAGTGATAAGAAAAGGACAATGATGCAATACATCAGACCCAGCGTCGCGTGTACTATTCAACAATAGTCCAAACGCAGTAATGACTACATCCTTATCTAGTCGTATATTATACCATTCAATTTAATATACGCACAATTAGCAAGCAAATTACAATTCTTGCAAACTATGGGTCTGGTTAATAGGTAATCATTGCAGCCTCATTCGTAATTTGAATTTGAACAAAAGAGATAAGTAAAACATTAATACCTATTAGCTTTTTATAATAATTATTAATAAGGTCGTAATTATTTACAATTTGGAAGGGTAGGTAGTAATGAAAAATTTACACCGTAATAGTGGTGGTTTGGCATTTAAACAATAAATCTTCTAAATATTTACAGTTAATATTTTTTAATATTCAAATATGTATAACAAAATACCAATTATTATGATATCGAAAGACATTGTCTTATTGTTTTTAAGAAATGAGAAATAGGGGTTCCAATGGGGACTTAATTTGTTAAGACGCGTTAGGACTCCCGAGAGTATAATTATGACAATTAATAAATAACCCATTGTGTCTGAAATGTGTGGCTTGACAGGTTAATTGTTTTACTCGTACGTTATCGTTCAGCAAAGTTATTCCAAACTAAGAACCTGTAAATAAAACGTTACGACCAGCAACTTTATCGGTAGTTTTCTTGTAACAATGTTTACTTCGGCTACGATTATTATGGAATGTGTTGGTCGCGTAATTTGTAAAATATGCTTTAAAAGTAGTTTTTCTGGCATCGTACATTATCAATATTATCATCCTTATAGACCAAAAATTGCGACTCCAATAATGTCTTGGCTAACTTTTGTACAATGTATCAGGACAACGACAAGATTGAAAGTAATGAGAAGGTATCACACGAGCTGGAGCTGTTGGGTTTATTTTTATTATGATGAGAGTTTCTATACTCAACTCTTGGTATATCTAACATTGCAATCTACAAGAAACCGATCACGTGGTAAATATGAAGACTATATGTATATGCTTATAAATATTATAAAAATACCTACAAAGATCTTCATTGTTACTCAGGAACTTTCCAAATGCAAACTTAAACACAATCGGCACAGCTGCACTACATCTTTGACAGAATCACGTCTTAACACTCTGCTGCACTTCTACTGTGTAAATGATGACGCCGTTGCACTGTTTGTGAATACTGGCAACTGTTTGGTCGTTTTGTGGTGGATTTTTCAAATCGCAACAATCGAAAGCGGATTATGTTTTGAAAACGTGTTACGATCCGCGCGACCTGTCGGCGTGCGCCAGCGCATTGTTGTGCGATCGAAATGCCTAACTCAATTCAATACCCACACATTCTCGTGCGACCGGACGCCGCTGACACCTTGCTACCATCCTTTGTTATCATTATCAATTAACTTGACTAAGTAACCAATACGACGGAACGTTACTGAACGCTCGTACTAATACTAGCGGTGGCTCACCTGTCATACAAAATATTGAGTCGATGTATAGAAATATTTGCAAAATTGGTACTGTATAATCTTCATAATATTTTTTCAAATTAAAACTTCATGGAAGCTAATGAAGTATGCTGCCATAAAAACTCTTTCTCTTGTTTTTGCAGGGTAGGCAACGCGTGAGCAGTACCTACCCAAGCTGCTACCAGCGTTTGATAGGCTACCGTAACCGCTCACCATCAGGCGGGTCGTAGGTGCTATTGTTTGGCACCCTTAAGCATAAAAGAAAAAACTATTTACAGCGTTTACGTTGCACGGTTTTCCATACTAACTTTTAAGTCGAAAATATTAAAATAGATCATACCGATCCTATTAAGCAAATAATAATAATAATATTCATACACTCACACCTATTATCCAGTCCAAAGTAAGCATCATTAAAAGCTTGTGTTATGGATACTAGATAACGGAGAAATAATAATAATAATATGTGAGTATATAAATGTTAGAAATATACTAAATAAACAAATGGTCGTACTCATCATACAAACATTTGCTCCTACCGGGATTCGAACCCGGGACCTCTTGACCGAGTAGCCTGTATAGTAAGGGGTACAGACCACTCGGCCAGCCGGTCGTCGGCAAATCTTATGCAAGTCAGGCTAATAGTTGTCAGAGGACTTTTCGAAAAATAGTATTATCAGAGATTGTGGTATTGTAGTTAAGTACCTAATAGTAATTATTAACTTTTCCTACTAACCAAAAATCACAACTCTGATAACTTTTTGTCTATTTATTTATATATAAAAGGTACTTCCTAGCTTACAGACGGGTCGAAAGCGCCAACAAATTAGGATTTATACTACATCATGGATCATTCATATCATAAGATATAAACATAGAAATTCATAGACTGGCCTGAATTGCTTATGCATTGCAAGTCTTATTAGAATCGGTTGCTACGTTTTCATTATTTTCGAGTTGAAGAGTGTAGACGCTCTCAAATGCATTTTATTTAATTTGTTTGTGTAACATTGTGAAAATATATTCATCATCATCACCAGCCTATATATGTCCCGCTGTTGGGCATAGGACTTCCTGCATGGGAGAAACACATGAGGAGTTTGGGCCATAGCACTACCACGCTGGCCAAATGCGGGTTAGTGGGTTCAGTGACAACCGGAACCAATGGCCACTACACCACCGAGCTCTATAAGATTTAAGTTAATTGGGAACACTGGAAATAAATAAAAACATTTAATTTTGATAACTAGGTAAAGTATATTTGTTATGCATTAAAATGTGAGTTACAGTAAAAGTACTAAGTTTAGGTCGTGTTTAAGTTATGTGATATTAAAAACTACATTTGACTCTTCAAAAATTTTGCAAGCAGATCTGCACCAGCTTGGTTGATCTCATCATAACCATGAGGCTTCAAAGCTTTTTTCGTCCTTTTGAACCATTTGGAGACATTTTCATATTGACTGAAGTCGTAATCAAAAGCCTGGAACATGAAATATTAATTAAAAGAAAACCTAGGTGTTTTTATAAACATTGTCTATGGGGACGAAATATTTTTTTTTGATACATTTTCAAATACTCTAGCCTAGACGCTCTTTATTTGTTTTTTTTTCGATTGACAGTGAGAAAATTTCATTTTGAGGGTCTCATATACTGCCTTTTCGTCACCGGTACAACCATCTACTAAGAAAAATTATTTTATATCTTGTAAATAAGTATATAACTACAACCCCGTTTTGTCCTCACCGTTGCTATTCATTTAGGTGCTTATTTATTTATTCAAGCTCAAAGTTGGCTACATATCAAAAAAGAAAATATAGTTGTGTATTTGGATGCTATTAAGTGAATATATATATTACTGAACCCTCAGATAACATCGCCTTTTTTTCTGTAGAAAGTTGTGAACTTTCAATGCATACATAATTTAATAATTAGTTTTTTAAATTAAGCCTCGCAATTCAGCGACGTAATGCGACCAGCCTGATTGGTACACTTCCTGTTTCGCAAGATTTAGGTGTTGTTTATTATTTGTAAGTTTTTTTTTAATGTCACGCATTGTAAATGGTAGGCTCGTGTTATAAAGATAGTTCAATTTGATTTAATAACTTAGACATGTTTTACGATTCTATTATTAAAAGTGGAGTTTTTTAAATTATACTTATTTAAACAAGATAGTCCCAAATAGCGAAACTAATTGCATGACACGATTGAAACAAAAATTGTAATCAGCTTCCGGTGAACCCACAGAAAACATATCATCAAAAAACTTTATAATAAGGAACCCTAAATACTCTGCCGACGCAGCAAGGGAAATAGGCAAAATTTTATCCACAACGACTAGCTTTGGGATGATTCAACAAACAAAAAGCGACAGCCCTACATAAGTAGGCTATTATCGCCTGCACGTGACCCTATTCAGCGTACTTCTATCCTTTTACTTTGGTGGTGATGTCCCCCTTCGGTAGAAAACTCATCGCAATTTCATCTCTACTCCCTCTCTCTTTTGTACCTTGTTTCGCCCGGCAGCAAATCTTACTCTTATCAATAGTTTTGAAAATGTCTATTCAATAGTTTAAAATAAATATCGTGTATCAATAAAATAAAGAAATTTACAATTATTTAACAATAGAAGTTAAAAAATTTCAAACGTATTTTAAAGTTAGCTTCGAACTAAATTAGGCAACTGTAAACTTTTAAACTAGGCTTAACTTAAGACCAGGTTTTGTGGTAAAAAAAATGAAAAGAACTTACCTCCAAATTAGTGAATGTGACTACCATGGAAATATCAGCTATGGTCAGACTATTGCCAGCAACGAAATTGTTTCTTTCCAACATAATATCAAGCCAGCCAATGGCTTCATTCAACTTCTCTGCGTTATCCTCGTCCATTGGTGCGCCTCTAAACAACATGGGAACCTGTAAAAAGAATCAAATTACAAAATAATCACTAAATAACCGTTCAAATCAAAGTCGTATAGAATAGTTTATGATCCAAGAGCGGATAAGCAGAGGTAAAGCAGAGGTCCCGGGCTCGAATTCTGATATGGACAGACGTTTGTATTTTGTTCACGAGTCATAGATGTTCGTATGTTTTAATTTAGTATTCATCGTCAATATTTCAGCCAAAAGACGTCCACTGCTGGACAAAAGCCTCCCTCAATGATTATTTATTATTATTTTAGTATTAAATTCACAGAAGTGGATTAACGCTTTAGTACCTTGTCACATTATCCTATTGGCATAGGTATCTATCTATATACAATTTGTATGAACACTACGAACACTGGGAATGATATAGTGTGGCATGGTACTAAGTTGCTAGCCGTACATAATAATTATATTATCTTTATGTCTCCGTTATCTAGCCCATTTCTTTTAGTAATAATGATATGAGTGGCGCCGTCGACAATAAATTAAAAAGTAGACTTTATTAGTTCATACAAGTGTTTTGCAACTTTCAAATACATCTTATTTGTTTAATAATTTATAACATTTCTATGAAATAATGCAGCCAATGTAATATTAATTCATACAAATGTCATTAAATTATCAAATAAATAAGATCTACTCTAATAAAGGTCTACTGTTGAATAATCCATTCGATTGTCGTTTATTTCATTAGTCATTCACCTTAACATATGCACAAAGATTTCAAAGTTAAGAACAGAAAATTTTTACTTAAGGAGCGTCAACATAATAGAGTTAGTAGAAAATTGGATGGTTGGCTTGTAGCACATGGCTGCCATTGCAGTTAAATCGGCATATTAGATGTCTGTATTTCCTCTGAGTCATGTGCCCCAATCAAAGCCGGGTAGAGTCATAAAACACATTGACCCTCATAGTAGAATTGGATGAGTGCTTGCTATTTATCGTAAGTTTTGACCTCATCCATTCTTAGTTATAGGAATAAAACATGAATGGCATTATTTACTAAATACTATCTTGTTAAATTAATTTTATTGGTCATTTTATAAGGCGAACTTTTAAGTCTGTAACGTGTTTTAGGACTTTAGCGGTTCCAATGCAATTTGTTCATTGAATAACAATAATAATAACAACGAACAACGACGCTGTAAGCTTTAAGGCTTTTGATAAAAATAAGGGATATTATATTAAAATAGAACGCTACTTAAATCAGTTATTTCGTTACGCGCAATTAATATTTTCCTTATTTTCCTAGATCATAAACAAGGACTACCCTTGCTGCTTACCGTGGCTCAAAAGATGCTTATTACGAACCTTTGAAGAAACCCATGTTATAGGAAGGAAGAAACACAAACTATGTGCTAAGTGGTAGGTATAGGATGTCAAGTTTTGAAAATACGACAAAAAACTAGATACTTTTTCATCCGTGACATTTGAAATGGAGATAGTAAATTGCTGGCTCTGAAGACTAACACACATGCTCCTGAATGCAAAATAGAAGGTGGGACAAGTTCATCAAGCTCTTCAGAGCACTCTTCATTATCATTTTCATAGTTATAAAGGATGACATACACTGATATATACAGGGTGGTGCCGTCAATACAACAATAAATTAAAACATGGGCTATATTAATTCATAGAAATGGTTTTCCACTTTCGAGAATATCTTATTCTTTCATGACATTTCTATGAAATATTGCAGCCAATGATATGTTATTTCAAACAAATGCCATGAAATTATTAAATGAATACCTAAGATGTTTTTGAAAGTGGCTAACCATTTCTATGAACTAATATAGCCCATGTTTTAATTTATTGTCGTATTGACTGCACCACTCTGTATAAATAATTGGTGCGTAAGTTTAAAAAAATTATTATTAATTATCAGTATAATATTGACACTTACATAAAGGTTGTTGTATCGGCTATACAAAGTTCCAATATCAAAATAAAGCCGTTGGTCGACCACAGCTCTTTGCTGTGGGTCCTTAGGATATAAAGAGTCATCTTTTGCATACGCGCTCACCAAATACGCCAGAATAGCTCGGCTGGAAACGTAGAATAGTTAAGTAATTAGTATAATACCTCTGTTACACTCAATTTACGTTAGATTTTTAGAGGCATACAAATAAACGGTGAAGATAGAATCATAAATAAGGATATATCCGTGGGAAAACTGAAGTTAGGTACTGGCATAGCTAGTAGAATTATCAAGTTAAAAATGAAATATGGCAACGGGCAGGCCACATACCACGCAGAACTAATAGCCACTGGGGCATAATACAGCAGCCCCCTACAAAATGAATGGACTGCCTCGTCAAGGTCGCATGGAACCAAAGATGCAGACTGCGCTAAAAGAGCCTGTTTGAAAATCATCAAAGAAGAATAAATTTTCATAAGTTCAGCTGCAGTGTAAAGCTAAATCCGTATGAGCAGCCTTGCATTACATGTGATTATATCACCGCATCATGCTTAGACATCGGACCATCGAGATCTAATACTACTAGTTCATCATAATCATAACTTCAGCCAAGAGACGTTCACTGCTGGACTAAGGCGTCCCCTAAAGAGTTCCACGGCGATCAGTTTTGTGTTGCACGCATCCAGCGGTAACCTGCTACCAGATCGTCGGTTCTCTTCATTGGAGGCTCCCCACGATGCGTCATCCGGTCTGTGGATGCCACTATAGAACTATTCCGCCCCAACGGCTATCGGTTCCGCGAGCGATATGTCCTGCCCACTGCCACTTTAGCTTAGCAACCCCGTGAGGATTGTCGATGACTTTTATTCTCCAACAAATTCCTTTATTATACTTGAATCTTCAACCATTTATTTTTAAGTGTTAAAGATCGATTCAGAAGAGAGTATTACAATACAGTTATACCAACCTTTCATACAATATGAATCCGTTGTCATCTATTGTAGGTATTGTGTGTTGAGGATTCATCTGCAATATAATTTTAATTGTAATAGAGGTAGGGCACAGTCTGTTCCTCTTGAATTTAAAGCTCCCAACTGGGGAAGTCCCGCATTACAAAAGATTTCAGCCAAATAACACTACTATGTAGAGCCAGAACTCATCGAAGCTGCGTTAAGTTCGAAACGAAGGAATTCTCTCCTGTGCTGTTAACATAATGCCTTTTAATATTTTGCAAGTAAGGCAACACGAGTACTCTTTATGTTAGAAGCGCTATGAGAAGGTATGCGAGTACCATCAGGCGAGTCTTGGCTATGCTTGTTTATTGACCTGGACTCTCTTTCTAACACCCGGTATAGTTAAACCGGCGAGTTAGAAGCTCGGCAAAGTACTTAACATTATCTAACATCTTCCATCAGTCCATATTAGTCGGCGAAGACAGCTAATTCAGGATGAGGTCACTGTTATTGCCGCCTCCACCTTGATGGCTCGTAGGGTACCTTTTCACGCCTCTTATGAAGGAATTCATATTTTAGAAAGTTATGAAGGAATTCATATTTTAGAAAGTATGTACGTAACACCTTTCTTTTGTAGAATGAATACAACACTAAAATTTCTTTGAAACTCCAAGCGATGTTTTAGCGACTTGTATTTTCTTACCTTAAGGTACTCGGCGGTCATATGATCGCCGTTCATAATGTTAGTGAGGTTGAAGCTGAAGTCCACACCGATGACCCTGGCGGCCATCATCACCGCGCGGCATGGTGGCGAGGGTTGTATGTAGTACAGCTTGATTAGCGAAGCTTGCATCCTGTTGCCGCTCCGGGAGCGAGCTACGGCATTGCTGGGATTTAGAATGAAATCATTAGATTCAATATTAAAATAAAAAAATTCTTACACTCGCTTCCAGACCAATTTCCATTACTAATAACATGATTCCTGCAATTCCTACCATTTGTTTCTAAGTAAATCAATGTCCCGAAAACAAATGGTTGTGTTCATCACTACTTTTGTAATCATTAGGTTAGAAAAGTAGTTTATTTTAAAAAAAAGAAATCTGTCAATATTATTGAGAGTTTCCTTTGTAAACACTGTTTTCAATACTTGCGTAGTAACGTCTTTGCGGTTCAAAAAGTTGCAGGCGATACGAGATTAAAAGAATGTTAGTACATAAGTAGGTAAAAATTGTTAAATTTCCATTAATCCCATCACCACAATACCTCAAAGACTTACCCTAAGTTATTTGCTAATATCAGTATAGAAATAACTGACGCTAACACTTTCATATTGGCTGTTGTCTATTGTTCACTGTTGTATCAATTTCGATCGGAAAACCTAGTGAAAATATAAAAAATATAAAGTAATAAATATTAATATATAAAATATCCAATACAGCAATATTTATTAAAAATGAACATGATAGTCAAAAATTTTCCCGTAACCCGTTAAACCCGTAGCTTGGATAGTAAAGTTAACAAAATATAAAATTTTGTGTGCATTAAATATAATGAATTTAATTACTGAATTTCATCTGCAAAAACTATTAATTAATACTTAAAAACCATGTGATTACCCCGCGTTACGATTTTACCCGCACCAGTAACCGACTGTATACGCGCATAGGTAAGTACATTTTATTTGCGATTACTTCTAAATAAATTGATAAAAAACATTTTATTGTATGCAAAATAGTAACTTAGAACTATAAATCCAAATAATCTACGCACTTTAGGTATGCTCAAAGCCAATAAGCTACGCAAAGTGCTCTCAAATGAGATTTGTTTAATTTAAACAAAATACATACAGAAAACTTGCTTATCTAGGTAAGTAGGCTGCATTTCTTAAATATATAAAAAGAATAAAAGTAAACTATCGCTATTATTTCTCGCAAGTTGCATGAAACTTACTTAGATGCCTGAATTTTTTCCACAACAGTTTTGTCCATGCATTGACCCAGCTTGATTACGAATCACGAAGAATCACCAACCAACAAAATATTAATGTTTTGAATATATTGACTAAAAGTTATCTCAATATTTTGAAATAATTAAGACAAATCAAACTGAGTACCAGTATCTTCAACCTTATTTCGTAAACGACCCGATCGACAAACTTAATAGTACTTTGTCAGATGTGTGTACTCTGTGAAAACTGTTTTATAACAGCAAGTTTATTGTTGTGAGCGATCATGTTATGAGTATGGTGGTCATGGTAACGCAGGGCGGGACCGTCAGAAACTCAAGTCATTATGACAGAGTAATCACAAACACAACATTGGGCTTTCCGTCCACTGCTAAAGACACAAACGCGAACTAACGCTTTTTGAGACCAGAAAACTTCTATTGAGCATACAAAGATTCAACTACGCTCATGCTATTGAGTTTTGCGTTTAATTCAAATAGTTCACCTATAAAATAAACTAATATTCTTACGGAGGTATACTACTCACCTGCTATATAAATGTCCTCTATTCAATTTCCTACATGAACTATTTCATGACTCATCCCTCTTTACTGCGTGAATGTTTTTCGATCCTTGTTTCCTACATCCCTATTCGTACACCATCGTCATTCATCCAATCAGATGACGATTTAAAGAATAGACGAAAGCACGTCTACGTAATACGACGTCTTTACAATCCACCCCATTTTTACTTAAATGTACTTTAAATTATATTTTTTTAATTTCCATATCTGCCATTTTTTTCAAACCGATTTCAAAAAGTAGGACAAATCTGATCTAAAGTCGCCAAAATAAAAGAAAGTGAAGCATCAACCCCAAAATATATTTTTAATATCACAATTTTGCTGGCAGAGATTTATTGCTAAAATTACATTATGTAATGGTACAGTCGACCACAGAAGTAGCCGAAAACTTAATTACCATGTCACACTGACCTTGTGCACGTTGTTTATAGTTGCTACCGTACTATATTGACGCCAAAGTCGTTGTGTCATGGTACTAAAGTGTTCAGCTACTTCTGTGGTCGACCGTACAACCTAACATAGCTTATAACACTGGAAAACTGCACTATAATTTGGCCCCGCTGCATCCATTCTAGAATCTTAAAGAGTATAATTGATGGCAGTTATTCCAATAAAAACCGTAGATGACAAAATCATGGGCTCTGAAGTGAACAGTTAAATGTTACTCGTGTGTTACGTGCTTTGCAGAGATACTTAGTAGCAATTTACGTAATGTATATGTGGTGCTGTAAGATTTCCATCAGTTGCTGTGTCAACTTTGAGTCTACGGATTACTGTTTTAGTTCTGATTCTTCCCTAATACAATTGATAATAATTTAAATTACTAAATCGTTTCCTAATTAGGTATTTGACAATTTACTCCCAATTCATTGCTGTTTCCGTAATATACCTTAATTTTCTTCTTCACTCCAAGTTGCCTAGAAAAGATTGCTGCTTAGTATTATGGCTGCCAAATTTATGGTTTTTATACCTCATTTTTCCCGCAAAAACAGGTCACGCGGGCGTAGCCGCGGACAGCAGCTAGTCTATCATAAATTAATAATTCCATTCTTTATTTTATAGAATAATTAATCCGTAATTTCATTATCAGATTTTTTTTATGCCAAATATAATAAATGTTTTGAGTCTTATTACCTAAGTACTTAGTAATAATAATAATGGGTGGTAATATTAAAGGTGGTTTTATAATTTTTTCTAATAATAATATTGAAAAAAATCATCATGTAAAATAAGAAATCGTTGCTTGAGTAGCCTTATCTCTAACCAAAATATCATACATTTTGTGAAGGTTGAATAATCTATTAATATGACGGCTAGGGAACCCTAATCATAAAATTTTGGGAGTTTTTGACCACGTACGTAATCAATACTTAGGCCATACATACTTCTTTGTCGCTTCTCTAATAATTCAATAGTAGAGGCCATTAATGTACATTAGTGTACGAGTGACTTCATCATTTGTGGGTATCTATTTACCTAATATTAACCAACTGATTTTATAATATCATACTATTAACTGTTGTTACACAGTGCACAACATACACTTAGCTAACATGATGTTTTCTAGTGACATTACATGACACATAGCTAGTTCTATTCAAGGTCTACTTTTTAGCAACATGAAAAACGTTATTGAAAAATATTAATGAAATTGACAGAGGACACTGTTAGTAATTCTATGTAATTAATTGGGGTGAATCATTCTCAATGCTTTAAAACTTCAAATTATATGTTTCAGATTTCATTTCCTTGCTTATTTCGGATGTAGATACAGCTATTATTGAGCTTCAGGAAGCCGTTGAACCGAAATTTATAGGGACAAAACTACATTCACCTAAACTGGTGTGGCACGTGAGCATTAAAATATTTAATTAAATATCCCGCTCGATAATCAAATAAAGTGATCTTGAACAATAAAGTGATTTTGAACAGCAGTCGAGTAATTTTATTTTTAATTTCTCTTCTATACACGATGATCAGGTGCCAGCTGGGGATGAAACAGCTAAATATTCTATTTTGTGTATGGACACAAAATCGCATATTTTGCTGTTTAATGGAGAATCACGTTTGACTCATGATTATGAGAATGAAAACATAATTGTTATTTATCCTCATTATGTCCTTAGTTTCATTAGGCGTAGTCGAGAATTTATATTAGATACTAGCTGCATCTGGCATGCTCTGCAATGCCCATAAAGTGAAAAAAAATATAATCCAGGAATCGTTGTAGGGGAACACCCAACCAAAGTTTCATCACAATCTAATCAAGGTTTCGGAACTCATAGAGACAAACATACAAACATAAATTTTTATTTATCTATATATTACTGTATTCTAATTACATACGTTATAATTATCAGAACGACAGGTACGTATTCAAAATAAAGCGTTATTCACTTTCCAACTCATGAAGCATCTTTAACCCGTCAAAAATCAGATTCAGACACAATTGATTTTTCAATTGCCATAGACCACCAGAGGTATAACACCATTATCTAATCTTTGGTATAACCACGCTTGACATATTAAAATCCATTTATGTATTTCCACTGTTTTTTCCGTTTCAATAATAAACTTATTTTTACTTAAAAAATATTGTTACTTTTTTTATCACTCGATTTATAATTAAATTATTTTAAATGCCCTTTCCACTAGGCATGTGGCAAGAACTGGCAATTGCAATTTTTCTTTCCATCGTTTTCTATTTAGGTAGGTACAGGCAGACGGTTATTGATCGCAGAGTTCTTCAGTGTGAAAGAATAATCAATTAATTTTGTGAATTGGTAAAAAACACTACCCTCGGAATTATAGTCTATGAAAGGATATTTTTAACCCCCAATGAAAAAGAGGGGTGCTATAAGTGACGTGTCTGTCTGTAGCATCGTAGCACCTAAACGAATGGACCGGTTTTGATTTGTTTTTTTTTTTTGAAAGCAGACGTGATTAAGATGGTTTATAGCTTTAATTTATGAAGATCAGCCTGTCGATTCTGTAAAAAAACTCGCACCTCACTTCGCAAGTCAGTTCGAATTCAACTGTCAAAGAGCAAATTTTCATACATTTTTGCTCTATTTGACAGTTGAATTCGAAGTGACTTGCGAAATGAGGTGCGAGATTCGTTACAGAATCGCACCCCTGTTCAGGAGTTTGATGACTATCAGCTCATCCGAATGATTTGAAAATTTATTGTATTGCTGAACCTATACCATCAAGTCTGCGGAATACTTAATTCTTCAGAAACTTACAGCAGATATAGCGTGTTTGGGCTCATAAGAAAAGTCCCAATGAGATGGTGTTAGACAGTAAAAATGTTTTTATTTTATATTTATTGTTTGAAACATTAGCGACAGAAAACGCTCAATAAATCAGTTAGACTTTAACATTTCAATCTATAATGCAAACACATGCAGTGCTTCATGCCTTTTCTGAACAGGAAGAAAAACGTGTGCTTGGAGATCCAGGCTTCGTAAGTATGACAATCGTGATTATTGCCGTCTAAATTCTTGATGTAAATGTGACAATTTTCATTTTAAGTTTTACATCTAAGTGCCTTATCTTACACCTTACACCTATCCAATCTTATGATTTTGGGCCTCACAATCATAGTGTCTACATTTTATATCTGCTGTTGATGCCATTAACTAATGTTTGCTTCTGGATGAAGATTGGTGATAAAAAAAAACATGTACATAAAAGGTTAACAGTCACAGTTTGTAGTTTTTTACTTTATTTTCAATTTTAATAAATATCAAAACAATACTAAAATATTTCATTTTTATTACGCTATGCATTGCAACATTTATAAAATTATTAGTTTCTCTTTATTATGTATATAATATTCATAAGTCTAAAGTGCTCTTCATTAAAAAGTAACTAAAAATAAATTCTAGTTAAAGATAAATTTAAGTTACAACCGAACATCCAACTCGAGACATCTGCAATAGTGATCATCAACGCCTCATTTATGAAAGCGATAAACATTAAAATAATTTCTAGATCCACAATAACGAAGATATAAAATGAATCTCCTTAAGTTTTCAGTATACCAATGTACTGTGACTAATAACAAATTAACATTCTGTAAGTATAACAATTATAAAAAAAAACCAAAATTTATCATAAAAAACTGAAGACGTAATTCAAACACTCTTTAAAACAACATAGATTTATTGAGACATTTATGATGATGATATAAAACTAATAAACATTATTTCAATCGAGACTAGTTTAAAATTTTTGGCTGGTTAAATATTACTTATATGTACTTATTAGAATATACCTACGACGCACAATTATATTAAAAACTAAAACAGTACAACTTTACTTCTCACTTTTCTCATCAATGGCATAATTACTTAATTGCGCACTTCCTTGAACACTGAAATTCACTTATCATCCAACACCTCCACAGTAGATGCACTGCTTGCGTTATCCATTTCCTTTTGTTCGCTGTCTTCTTCTTTCTTTACAGTAGAAACAGTATCAGATATATCAGTCTTCAAAGAATGTATCCTTCCCGCATCTTCGTCATTATTCGCAACATCACCTTGACTTATCTTCATTTTCTTACTCTTAGAGTTGCCCATTTTGTTTCAATGCTCACATGGAACTGACACAATACCCTAACAAGCAGATAATCTGATTACTCAGTTTTATAATAGTAACAACAATATTGACTGATAAAGGAACTGATAAACTAGCGTCAGTGAAAGCGAATCCACAACTGGCGTGAAGATTGTCGGTCAAAACATATAAAAGCAGGCACCTACATGATAAGACGGCAATGACACATTTGCCCGTTTGAATGTTACATTGACCGGATGCAAGTTCGTCATACTGCATTCTGTACGTGCGTGCTATATTAAAATATTCACAACGGGCGGGTCAATCAGACTTATATGTAAACAGTGATGTCAGAATCCAAAAGAGTCTTTTAGTTCATTTTTAAATGGAGTGCCTGCTGTAGTGTTGTTTTTGCTATCAATGGATGGAAAATTGTTTCATTTAAAAGAATTTTGATTGCAGATTCAAAATTTTACTCATCAATATAGAAGTCATTAATTGGATTAATGTGATGGAATTGTAGAGCTAAAAATAAAGACATGACAAAAAACATACATTCATAGACAACAACAACATACTCAATGAGTGATATCATTTCTTTGTTATTCCTAAATACGCTCAGCTGTATAAACTCGGCTGTAATATTTTAATAACGACTATCTTTCAAGCTTTGTGTCACAAACGGTATTAACAAAAAAATCTATGTACGTACATATTATTGAATATAGCATTATCTCAAAGCTACAATAAGCTCTAGAGATAAATTGATTGCGTTGATAATAATAGATTACTGAAATGATAAAATATATTAAAAAGAGACAATTTGATATTGATGATAAGATATGATATAACTAACATCTGAACTCTACCTATGCAATACCTGAGAGTATCAGCTGTATATGCTAAGCATTGATAACCAGAAGTAGACGAAGGCCAAGTGACTAAGGCGTTATAATGACTTCACTAAAATAAATACCGCATCACCCATTCATCATACTTTAGCAATAGTGATGATTATTATTAGCTTAGTTCTACTGAATCGTGATGTTGATAGCCTAGTTGATTCCAACTCAGAAAAACACATTCTTTTGATTACAGGTTTCAAAGCAACAAACAAAGAAATGTGATAAAGCTACTACACGATAAATATAATGAATATAATAGTTTTAGATAGCTAAATGTAAAAGTGCGACTCGGTCAATAAATGTTTACTTTTAATCTTACTATTTTAGATATAAAGGCTTATATAGGTACGTCGTTTTAGGAAAATTAATGCATATCCAGAAAACAATCGAAGTACTCATCAATATTCACGGTTTCTGGGTTAAACCCTAAGTAAATTAAAGTTGTTCATATCAATAATATGTACTTTGACCCCCTTTCACGATTAATTAATTCTGTTACACGTTAGATATAAATTATGAATACAGGTCATAATGGAAAAAATGTTTCCTTCATTAATTAAATTCCTATTTGGTTTATATTATTGACTTCTGTAGTTGATTGATGACGCTACACAGTGGGAAGGAAAAGAGGAATAAGTAACACAATTGAAGCTACATAAAACTTAGGTTACAAATAAGCAATACGTTTCGTATTTTAATGATAATGAGGCAGTATTATAGAGAAATCAAATAAACTACTTATTATAGCCCAAAAATAAAGCAATAAGAGCGTTTACGTCGCAAGATTTTTCTTACAAATTTTCAGTTCGAAAATATTAGAAACAAACCGATTCAAACAAACTTGCCATGCATAAGCAAGTCAGGGGCCTTACCACCATCTTTATAAAAGCGATTCGTATTCCGCTCCGTTCAGTATTGGTTTCCAGTACTGCATCGCTGTCATAGTCGTAGATGGCGTCATAGTACGAATTAACGGCTCTACTCAGTTTAGGTCCTAAACTGGATCGCGATAAAAGATGATGGTACGGGTGCAGGCTAGTCTAACAAGTTATCAAGAGTATTTTTCGAAAAGTCTCATAATAAAAAAAATTGGTTTGTACGATTTTTGGTTTGTATGAAAAGCTAAAATTTGCTACTCTACTGTAATTCCTCCTATTCCGCGAAATATCCTCGGACAGCTATTTATTTACACTATTTTAGATACTCTGACTCGCTTATACATGTTCCGTTCGACGTTAACTCTCTTACTAATGACAGTGTTGTTATTTCTAATGTTTTTCACTAATTTACGTCTGTATGTCATTAGATACAAGCAAAGAAAGAAGAAGATTTTGACTGTGACATAAACACAGACAAAAAACGCACAATTGATTGTCAAACCGAAAAATTGGAAAATTCTACCGCACAGGCAATTAACTAACTTCGATTAAAAAAGTAAAAGTTCGTCCATATTATATTTAATAATTGAGAAGTTTTTTTATGACAAGCAAGCTGATGGACAATCTGGTGGTAAGTGGCTACAGTCGCCTATAGACAACTGCAACAACAAGGAAAAATCACTTGATATTGCTGGTGCGTTGTCATCTTGAGGCCTAAGATGTAATGTTATCCATGCCTAGTAATACATTCGTTACATTTCCCTTCAATCCAATAGACAGTGAACTGTTTACCAGCCGCAATAAGAAATCTAATACGAAAAGGGTGTTTGGGGCAAAAAAATGATTCTTATGTTAGCTAAAGCTTTGGCATTAAGCGGCGCGTATGTGTCATGGCATGGCCACAGATTAGATAATTAAAGCATGGCGGCCTATGGGCCCAGTAGTGGGACGTATGATGACGTGTCAAAACTAATGACACACTCAGAAACTCATATAAAGCCATCTCGTTTAAATCAATCAAAAATTAATACTATATATTTTATTCGGTTAAATATACATTTATCTCTGCTTACTTGTATTATTATAAGCGAATATTTTTCTTGGGAGAGCTGATTGCTCTATTAGTGTGATACAAGACGAGAGCAATTTTTTTCATAATCACAAGATTTAAAAAATAACCTTTAAATCCCTCAAGAATCCATCTGAAGAATCAATACTGAATCCATCATCATCATGGATTTACTGTCTCCACCTCAACATCACGCACACAAAAATTTAGTACCTCGTTTCTTTGTCGTACTTCCAAAACTTAAAATTCTTTGCCGGCACCTTTGTTCCCCCTTCCTTTTGTCATGGGTTTCTCCAATAGATGCATGAAAAAACACCTTTTGCCGGCAAGGTGGAGGCGCCTAGAGCAGTGTTTAAAATGCACTAGCTGTATTCGCACATGGCCTCTTCTTACCGCTTCACATCAGGTCTTAGTCATATGCCGTGTTTTGTATATTTAAAAAATCCTAGTAAAGGGTGCTTCCTTACCCCTAGCACGAACACTTTTAAATTTCGAATCGCCTTCGTATCGAGGAGTTACGTCAGCTTTTATCTAGCTTTTGTCTGCAATTTTAAGCGTGCTTGAACGATACGATTACGATTCGAAATTTAAAAATGTTCGTGCTAAGGGTACAGTACCCCAAGCACGAACACTTTTAAATTTCGAGTAATAATAAATCGACATTAGATTTTGTCTGGCTTTTGTTTGAAATTTTAACCATGTGTGAACGATACGATTTCGATTCGAAATTTAAAAATGTTCATGCTAGCTGCTAGAGGTACAGATCTCGGCACACAAAAAAGCTTTCTTCACTTGTTTAAATATACTGGTATGGATCTGGAAAAATCAACAAAGTAAAAAATACCTATGTCAAAATAGATCGTAAATAATTTAGTTGATAGCTATAACGCTATATTAGTTGTGCTATTTTTGAAATTAATGGAGAAAAGCTATTGTTACGTGATTGCGTGTGACTGTTAATGGACCTCGAAGGTCTTTGACGTACCTAACATTTTTATAAGAAAATACTAAAATCGATGACGTACTACTTTCAGGTCACGCAATGTGATAACATTTTGAAGGTTCTTTTTAAATGTGGATCACGACAAAGTACTATTTAGGACAAAAGCTATTCTATGTTACCCCACTGCGATGTACAGTAGTAAATAGGGAAATTAATTAAAATTTAAAAATATTTTTTAATCTTTTAAAAAATCAAAAGATTTTAAAAGATTAGGTAATTTTTTTTAATGATTTCTTATGAGATCCCAACTGGGATAGTACTGGTACCCTAGTACTATCCCAGTTGGGAGCTCTAAATTCGAATGCTAAATACACTAACCACTAAACCACTGTCTTTTTTAAAATCATTGATTGTCTATGATCATCATTAACAGCCTATATACACGTCCAACTGCTAGGCATAGGCCTTCTTACATAGAACACATGAAGTGTTTGGACTATAACACCACCATGCTGGTCTAATACGGGTTGGTGGGTGAAAGCGGTAGCCAGTTACAACCGGGACCAACGGCTTACGTACCTTCCGAAGCATGGAGGAGCTCGAGACAACAAATTTTTATTGACCCATCCTGGGATCGACCATGGCGAAAATAGCTTTGTTTTCGTTATTTAAACCACCGAGCTCCTCCGTTTGTACTTTTTTTTTACTGTGCAATAAAGATTAAATAAATAACAAATACCTAACCAAAGGAGAAAGCTTAAACTGGTGGAAAGCTTTCATAATGTTTGTCACAATTGCATATCAGAATAAATAATTAACAATTTCACACTCCATAAGATCTTAAAGTTTTCTTATCATTAGTGACAATTAACAAATTTTCCAAATTTTGTTTTTAAAATAAAAATTGTATCTAAGCAAAGATTTATTATTTAAAAAAATAGTCAACAAATATTAGATCTGCTGAAATATTCGACATCGAGTTTGACGACTGACAATACGACGATCCGCCATTGATTTTGATGTTTGAGCACAGCGCTGCACGTAAACGTAATTCACTAATATCTACGTCAATCTCCTGGCTGCGTATGTTCGTTGCTGGTTTAGAGATACGACATGAAATACCTACAATCGTTTTTCATTTAAAATGTATAGCAATGGTTCTATTCAATATTTGAATAACTTTTGGCATAGCCAACGAACTGCTTAACGTGCCTTCCCAAGCACGGAGGAGTTCCAATCTCAAACACACATCTCTCGATCAACCATGACGAAAGTATGCTTTGATTTTGTTATCTAAGCCCAAGCGCTCCAATCACTGCCGTAGCGAGCTCCTCGGCAAGTCAGAGATGCCGGGTAGCTCGTTACTACTAAAAGTATCACTCACTATTACTCTTAGTAACATAATATTAAATTGTAAACTACTGTTTTTTCACAAAGCTCAGCAAATGACTCAACACCACCTGATGTGAAGCAGTAAGAAGTATCCATATGCGGAGACAGCTAGTGCAGCTTGAAACACACTGTTCTGGCCGCCTCCACCTTGCCGGCCCATAAGGTGCCTTTTCACGCCTCTTTTAAAGGAAACCATGTTATAAGAACGAGACACGTGTGCTGGCAAAAAATTCCAAGTTTTGGAAGTCCGACAAAGAAACGAGTTACTAAACTTCTTTGTGCGTGATGTTGAGCAAACTCAAAGGTATATTGTTATAGTTTTTTTTTCGGGTCAGTATGGGGAAATTCTAAACTATAAGAGATAGAGAAAAACTCTCTAAGGAACAGTGATCTTAATTTTAGATAAAATAATACTAAGATTGAAAATTTTTTTTTAAATCTTAATAGATTTGAAGATATCGGATTTTTTGAAAAAAAATGTTTATTTTATTTCGATCGTACCTATATCACTATACAAACCAAAAATTGTATGGAGACCATAGGTCTAAAGTTGCTAGAAGTAGTTAAAATTGCTTGAAATTTACATTTTATTAAAGATACATTTTACTATCTAATTGATATTGATGACTGAAACAAAACAAAACCAAAAAACTACCACTGATATACAATCGAAATAACAAAAAAAAAATTTTTTTTTTAAATCCGATATCTCCAAATCTATCAAGATTTTAATTTTTTTTTTAATACCATTTTTATTTTATCTAAAATTAAGATAACGGTTCCTAAGAGAGTTTTTCTCTATCTCTTATAGTTTAGAATTTCCCCATACTAAAATAAACTCACCGTGTAAACCGGCGAGTAAGGGACATAAATTAATAATTATGTTATTATTCTACAATACCAATACAAAAAGAACAATACTGTTGTTGTGGTCTATTATGTGGTAGTTGTGGTGTAGTGTATATTACTGTTGTGTTCTTTAATCTCTTAATTTACGAAGAAACAATAGAAGTACATTTTAAAATCAATTAATCAAGTAAATAAATTATTGTTTTTCTTTATGGTATCTACTAATTGCCTATAAATATTTATAATTACTAGCTAAAGTATACGATAACCCTTTAAAATTGCTATAAAAATCAATAGTTAAAAAAGGTTCTGCTTATTGGGATTAAAATAAACTATAATTGTAATAAATATTGTATTTATTTCTTATCATACTAAATTAACACTGTATTAATATTTAACTTTTCTGATATTTGTCTAGTGCAGTGAGAAGGATATTCTCAGCCGTGTTTAAGGAATCTGGCGTGATGTAGCTGGACAATTGGGATATTGGAATGTAGGTCTCATATTGTAACGAGCATTTGTTTGTCATCCAGCAAAAGCCCAGCGCGAATAGAGCTCCAATAGAGACGGTTAGGGCATTAGACACAAACCAGTTGAGGACACATTTTGCAAGGCTGTGTATATCCTGAAAGACAACATCAACGTTTTCTTATATGATAATAATATGAGGAGCTCGGTGGCGTAGTGGTTTGAGCGCTTTGGTTTCGATTACGAAAACAAAGCAACTTTCGCCATGGTCGGTCCCGGGATGGGTCAATCAAATTTATAATCTCGAGCTCCTCCGTACTTCGGAAGGCACGTTAGGCCCTTGGCCCCGGTTGTTACTGCAACCGCTTTAACCCACCAACCCGCATTGGGCCAGCGTGGTGGTGTTATGGCCCAAGACCTTCATGTGGTTCATGTAGGAAGGCCAGTACTCAGCAGTGGATAGGCTGGTGATGATGAATAATCGCGAATCCAATAATTATTGCAAATTGTGTTTGGCAATAATTTAGGTACCTATGTTACCGGAGAACTCTCTGTGTCCCTTAATAGTAACTTAACAAGTTGTATCTAGATATTCAGTACAATTATTTTATCCCAGCTAAACAAGGGTTATTTTCTATCATTTGGACTTGAAGATAAGATACCTACTTACTAATGAACTACAGCTTGTTTTAATGGGCATTAATGTGTAATTTGTTAAATTCATTCGCATGTATGTAGTAGGTATAACTTACACCATTCGCCGTTCAATAAGCCTACATATTGAATGCTTAGCTAATAATTTGATTTAAAAGAGAATATACAAAGACCCCCTGCCTAACACCCTATTTCATTCGTCCAAACTTCACGAAAACTATATAAATTGCGATTATTGAAAAATAACGAATCTTATTTCCACAAATGTTAAAAATATAAATTATTTTTATAAACTTTTCCGAATTTAATCATTTGGTATTTTCAAATTCGTGACACCTTAATTATTGTGAATTAAACTTTCCTATTTATGTAGAACCCAATTAGAACACAATTATTCCGATTATCATTTTAAATGTAGCTAGAGGGTAATGCACTACATTCAAATGATCCAAAGATATTAATATTACTTTTAGATAAAAATCACAATAAACTTTATGACATTGGTGTATATGATAAATCTGAGTCATTCTGTAGGTACTACAACGATGTGACTTAAATAAGAAAAAGAATAACAAAACGATAAAGTCTGTTTTTCACGTTGCCAAATTAAATTAAGTAAACATTAAAATATATTATTAGTTTAAACTCAGATAAGAAATGAAAAGACAAACAATGTTTAACAGTGTTTAAACTAAAATAGGTACTCGTATTATGAGCGTTTACAAGACCGATGATACATAAACTAATTTCACTTTGACAGCTACTTATAATGCTCGTAAAATGCTATTGCTTTCCTCCAACGCTGCCTTGTCTTCGGAGAAAAGAAGAATGGTTTTCTCAAATGAGTACAGCATGGGGTTCTTTAAAAAAAGGCGTGAAAAGGTTCTTACAGAGTCGGCAACGCGCAAGTGACACCCCTGGTGTTGCAAGCGTCCATAGGCTACGGTAACCGCTTACCATCAGGTGGGCCGTATGCTTGATTGCCACCTTAGTGGTATAAAAAAAAATTTTCAACTACAGAAGTAAACTGCGAGGGGCTCGGTGACGTATTGGTTAGAGCCCTCTGGTTTCGATGAAGAAAACAGGGCAACTTTCGCCATGGTCAATCGCGGGATGGGTCAATCAAAATTTATAATTTCTAGCTCCTCCGTGCTTCGGAAAGCACGCTAAGCCGTTGGTCCCGGTTGTTACTGCAACCAGCATTGAGCCCGCGTGGTGGTGTTATGGCACAACCTCTTCGTGTGTTTCTCCTATGTAAGAAGGCTTGCGCCCAGCAGTGGGACGTATGTAGGCTGGTGATGATGATGATGATAGTGGTAAACTACACCCTAACTACACAATATGTACATAATTTAGTATTTAACCTGTCAAGTCACAAATTTCAAACGCAATTGGTTTTACAAGTCATAAGACCATTGAATTTAGTTATTTAGTTGGTGCCTCTTATCGCAAAAATATTAAGAATGCGATAAAATTAAATATACCACTTTTACTTACAATGTAACGTTCCATCCACGTGCTAGCAAATTCGTAGATCAATGATCTTGTTATCTGGGTTTGGCGTGTTAATCTTTTTCCCGTTGTTTCTTCGGTAATGTTGACTGAAGCATTGGTAGTCTGAAACATAGTTTTATTATATTTTATTGTACTCCTGACGACATAATACGATATATTTTTTTTCTATATCATAATAATAACCGATGCTTATGTTTTTGTTGAATAAAAAAAGATTTTCGATTTTCAAAAAACTGTTTTATTTGTTGTTTGAAAAATTGTATTCGAGATAGAATAATTTCGACGACGTTATGGTACACATAAACTTCTAATGCAATAAACAGATACTAAGACTAGGAAAATTTCATGGGGTTATCCCAAGTACTCTATAACTCTGTGTCGAGAGCACCCTTTACACAGTCTTGTAAAGGTCGCGTTTTAAATGTTCATTATATGTTGAAAAAGAAATTAGAAAAATATTATGATGTAGAGCTGACATCGAAATGTGGTGTAGATATAAAACTTACATTAGACTGTGTGGTTACGCTGGCAATAGGGTCTGCTAACGCTATTCCGAGGATTATGCTCAATCCTATTAAAGTACGCAGCATCTGAAAAATATTTTAGGGGAACTTTACTAGTGTATTTTTGTACTGAATATTAAAAACCTATTAGCTTCTCTAAAATATACATATGTGAATATTTTATGTGTTTTTCTTTATCGCACATAATAACCATATTATGAAATGTTATTTTTTTCAACTAAAAAGAATCATTAATAGTCATTCTAAGCCGAATTAGAATCTTTCCCAGATTCACTCACACAAAGACACAGGATTTACGCAAAATTCTGAGGTCAAAATTTATTAATGTGGGTCAAAGCCACATTGATACAAATGCAAAATTTTGTGTTTTGAATTAAGTAATTATGAAAAACTGCTAAAAGTCGTCATATAACGATAACCAATAGTTGTTTCACAGAACAGCAGTTCTGTAAAACATCTATAGGTTTCTTAGTACTTTTTCGAAGATCCCCTGCATGTGATATAAAATAATCATTATAAAAATGGAAAAAAAAACTTACCTTGATTCTACCAAGTACCCTTTTTACCTATCTCTCAACACTTCGAATATGAAATAAGGGGATAAAGATTCATCAATCTTTATTTATATAAAGACATTACTTAAATTATCATCGATTTTAGTGTCAATTTGTTAATAGGACAATCAAAATATAAAACTTTCTAATCGCACAATTAGGAACTTAAATCACACAAATGGAACTTAAAATGACTAACACTTTTAATGATTTATTCTTATGCAATTTTCTATGCAACCCAAGAAAGGCATGCAGTAAGCATTTATAAAATATGAATAATTAACTAATTTCATAACGATGATTACCTATAATATTTTAAATCATTGGGTATTTGAAGGGAAAACTATTGTTAATTTAATTACCTTATTAGATGTTTATGATTATTGCTTCATTAGAGGGGAAAATATGAAAATTAAATTTTTATAAAACTTAAGGTATGAATAACATATTCTAGCAGGTAACGTAATATAATTATTTTTTTGTTAACTTATAAGGAAGTAGGACTTATGGCCGAAATAGAAAAGCTAGACAGCATAATATATATAATAAAACTAGAAAAATTTCACGTCCTGAGGCAGGAATCGAACCCGTGACCTTTCGCAATCCGGGCGACTACTCTGACCACTGAGTTTTATTATAGTTATTTAGTATAGTTCTAGTTTTATTATATTTTAATTACTAAGTAATTTTTCAAACATTTATAATAATGTTAAAATCAAAAATTAAGAATATTTGAAAGCACTGCCCCAACTTAACCGAATAGTAGGTATTTGTAAAAATACTCGTTTCGGATGTTGAAATAGAATATTTCGACATTGTAGGGTGGACGTTAGCTCATAAACGCAAATACAGATAGACTAGAAGAATTTCACAGGGATATCCCAAGTCCTGGGTGACTCAGTGGTCAGAGCAGTCGCCCGGATTGCAAAAGGTCGCGGCTTCGATTCCTGCCTCAGGACGTGAAAATTTTCTAGTTTTATTATATTTTAATTACTAAGTAATTTTTCAAACATTTATAGTAATGTTAAAATCAAAAATTACGAGCATAATATATTTCAGGGACTTTGTCCCTTTGTTTGACCCAGTTATACAATAAAATTATATTTTTTTCCATAAAGTTTTCGGTTCCCGAACAATAAATATGAAGCTTTATCATCAGGCTAATATTATTCTATTGAAATATTTTATGAAATCTTTTAGTCATTTTATATTACCTAATAATAATATTTTATTTGTCAAAAATACGGTACATGGGTTCTTGTAGCATTACAGCGAGTATCTCATATTTAACCAAATGTAGCATGCAAATAGTTGATTAGTAAATCATCATGCCTAAAATTAAAAACAACAACGTACAAACCTGACTTACTCAAACTTTCCAAGGATATGCAAGCACATTGTTGGCATTAATATATTTATTAAGAATGAAATTTAGTTTTATTTAGTGTACTAGGTACTTATTTAGTGTAATGAAAGTTTACTAAACAAGCAGATTTGGCTCCCAATTTTTTTTTAATTGTTGTAATGTTCATATTTGGCTCTTTGGCTAATAAGTTTGCCGACCACTGGACTACGGTAATGTATGTTTGGTACACTTGGTGTATTAAAAAAAAATAGGAGTACAACACTAAGTCTGCCCTTGTTTGCAAACTCTCCTTTCGCAAATCTACTGGAAGAGATTTCTCTAGAATAATATGTATCATTCTTGTACGTTCTCTCGATTATTTGTTTGTACGCTGTATGTTGTGCTCCATTATTTGTTGTATGTTGTGTGTATGTAAATAAATTAGTTTTCAGCACATTTGCTGGAAAAATGCATTTACGAAGCCTGTATACATTGTTTTAAAGTTAAATACCAAGGATGATGATATTACGCACCATACAACGGAGCGTGCGGTAAAATAGCTGCTCACACCTAAATATTATTTGTTTTACAGCACGCTTAGTTGTATGGCGCCGTGCGTATTCTTTACGGTTTTTTTAAATTTCGTAGAAAATTATATAAAATCCCACCAATTAGTTTTACATTACGAGAATAAATAGGCGGAATGATCGAACGTCTTTGAAAGCGCTTTAACTCAATACAATATGTCATTTTAATACTAAAGAGAAAATTAGATGACAGATGTAGTTCTAATTTTCAACAAGCGCACGTGGTGCCATTTGAAAATGTGCGCCATTTTCATATTAGGAACGTCAAAGAATGTTGCGACTATTCGACTGTTATTTAAAATGAAATATTATGTTGTACGGTTTTCTCACAAATCTGCTGGACAACGTTGTATGACACACGTGCGGAAATTGCTTTCTACAAACTCGTGACTATGATAAGTCCTTGACTACGTCTCGGTCTTACATTACATTCGTCTACTCTTTTGCAAAAACCAACTTACCACACACTAGTATCATAAATAATAACTATTACCCTAAATAAATTTTATTCGATAAACATAGTTTCTTTGAAATTTTACGTTCTTATCTCACCCGTGACGCTACTGTAAGTTTCAATCTAAGTGTATTTATTGTGTTACCATTCAACTGTCAAATTCATATACAAAAAGTGGTTTATTTAGCAACAGAGGCGCGGCTGTCGTTTTCATACTATTTGAGAGTTGAAAGCAATCGCGCTCAAGACGTTTCGATTGAAACTTACACTCACACTATAGTAGAGCCTATAATACAATTGCGTCGCTTGGCACCTTCTATTGGTTATATCATGGAGAGTGCTCTGAAGAGCTTTTTGACCTAAACCCTCCCACTTCCTACTTACTTAGGAGCATGCACTTTACTACCTCCACCTCATCATCATGCACCGAAAGGAAACTTGTTTCTTTGTGATACTTTCAAAACTTGGAATTTTTCACCGACACATGCGTTTGTTGGATCATAACATGATTTCTTTCAAAAGAGACATAAAAAGTAAATAAACAATAAATAACGTAATAAATATTTATTTGCAATTCTTATACTTAAAACAACTTCAAAATAACACCAAATTGATAACTCAGGAATACAAAAAATACAGCCACACATTTAATTATTAATTATTTTGAATAGATCTGTACATTCTGACTGCTCCTTTAACAAAATCGCTAGCCATGTTTAATCTTTCAGGTGTGGCTAAAGCGATCAGTCCTGATGGTACTTCGTTCAAAGAATGTACTGTTGGCAAGTTTGAACAGAAAGGAGTGAATATGCAAACTCCGATAGCTGTTAGAAAGCCGACAATAAGAGCTGGAACTTTTCTGATGATGTAGAATCCAAGTGATTTGATTAGAGAGGAGCTTTGATGACCATGCTGTAACAAAAATATAAATATATTTTATAGTAGTGCAAATAGAAGTAAAATTAGTTTTTTTAATAATGATATGGAAAAATATTATTCAAATATATTAAGTCCTTTGTAATTTAGCTGATTTTTGGAAAAAGTATTTAAATATTCTCATACAATTTAATATAACTATCCATTATTGCGATAGAGGCAAACTGACTTGTAGTTTTAGTACTTCTATTGAAACGAAATTTTGCGATCGTGATTCGTGGTTGAGTGCAATACTTTAGGGTGGGTTTATGGTTATTAAAATACAAGAAATAGTAGCAAGCAGTCCTTATCAGTGTAGATTACAGCAGGATTCTTTACATTACCATCACTATGTATTTATTGTCAAAGATGTGTATATAAAACACACATTGTGCAAACAATATAAACTGACACATTTTGGAAACTAGGTAAACTCTTAACACTATCTCTTAAATACTTAATTAACAGATTTTTATTAAAATTCGTTATTCCTCTATTAAAACTCCCACATAAATTATCTCCTATATGTTACATGAATCTCTTTCTAGTATAAGAAGGTGCTTTCTTCATGGGGTTCCAATTATGATTAAATTCTGTCTTCGAATTTTAGTGTGAATCGCTAAGTGGACGAATTTTTCTTCGATGAACGGTTGCTTTGAAATAAATCAATAGATATAATAGCATTTTTTTTAGTATCTACGTTCGTGGTTATTTTTTTGATAACCTAACGGAGTCGGATATTTTGTCTGATATTTGTAGAATCTATGGATTTACAGCCTACAAAATTACACTATTTGTCTTTCTCGCAAAAATGATGAAAGTTAATCATACTCACATATGAACTAGCGGAAGACATCCCGTTTGAAGACGAATGTCTTACTTCGGATGTAGCCACTGCAGCCCCCCAAACTTTTTCCACGGGCTCAGGTACTATAACATGGTCATAATGTGATGCGTAAAATGGCTCTGCTGTTATGACTTGTCCATATTGAAGCGAATTGTCATGTTGGGAACGAGGGTATGGATGCTGAAATAACAAAAAATAACATTGGTGAATGCATAATGTTAACTACGATATTTTTAACAAAGTGTACCTGAGTATAATCACATGAATCAAAACTTCGTATAAGTGAAATAAATCTAATGTTTAATAAAATGAAAAGAACTTTCATTTAGTAATTAAAATGTAAAACTAGAAAAATTTCACGTCCTGAGGCGGAAATCGAACCCGCGACCTTTCGCAATCCGCGCGACTGCTCTAACCAACTGAGCAATTTTAAGTAAATAATAATAGTTAATTTTGAGTAAATTTATATTTGTTAGTAGTAGTTAATTTTTTCTAAGTAATTTTTCAAACATTTATAATAATGTTAAAATCAAAAATTAAGATCTTTTATTTATTTACTTACCGGTATTGAAACGTCCTCATAGTACTCTATTGAATTCCCAAGATTTTCTCTGTATGAGGCTGAAGCTGTTGCAATATAAAAGACAGCAATCACTATTGATTTAAACATCTGCAACGAAGTTTTTTTAAATATTAGTATTAATTTCTAATATAAATAAATACTAAAATCATGTAAAGACCACTAACCATTTCATGAAATTAAATTATTTTGCTTCACAAAAAACTAATTTTGAACAGTATTGTACTGTGTGATCCTCCAATAACAACAATAATATAATGGCAATTCTCCAATACCTTTAAAGCCCTTTAAATAACTTTCTGGCTAATTATAATTATTTAACTACCTTTGTTGTTAAATGACTTCATTGAATCGTAAGAAACATAATTAAATAATTAAGGTCCTATCGCGCAATCATGAGCATAATTTTAGGCCATGCATTTTATTTTTAATTTGTTCAGTTTTCTTTTTGTTTCAGAGGTGTTGAACTACTTTAGGTAATGTCAGATGATCATAACCTCTTATATGAGGGGTACAGAGGGGAACATGATGTATAAAAAACCCTACCTTCTATTAGTTATAGGGGTACACTACAACCTAGATAATATATGGATATAAGGTTTAAAAATAAAACGATGTGGTTAGATTGTACAAGGTTGCTTTACATAGGTTTCTACGAAATGCACTTGTAGAAAGTTTGCAAGTTGAACACAAGTATAGGTACATATTATTCTAAAACTTATAACTAAATGATCAAAATAAAATGAAATACTTCAATACTAATATTATAAATGCGGAGGTGTGTCTGTCTGTCTGTCTGTTTCCTTTTCACGCTTAGGCCGTAGATAGTTTAAGTTCCGAGATTGGACATAGGATTGTTTTTATCTCAGATATCAACCTTTAAGGCGGTGAAAATGGGGATGGAAGTTTGTACGGGGAAATATTAACCGCTTAACCGATTTAGACTAAATTTGGTATGGAGACATTTTGAGACCTTGGAGAGGACATTCTTATTTAGACTGGAATGAACCTGTCTTACAAAAGTATCTTGTTTTATCCTTAACTTTATCCTTATCTTGGCCTTTTAAATATATAATACACTTATCTTAAATATGAGTTAAATTTTTACTACGAGTCAGGTAAGTAAACGACTTACCAGCATAAGTCGGATATTGTTCTAAAGATATTTGTGCTCCTGTTGAAATTCCTACCTATGCCTATTTTCAGTCAATACATCTACAGTGTGTGACAAAAGTCCGAAATAAATTTTAAAGGGGTGATGGTGTTTCTTCTCAAGAGGTACCTCTGAAAGTTTGACACTTATCAGACTACTTTTATTTTCAGATTAAATTGATAAAAACAACGTCACAACTGCTCGTGAAAACCTTAAAAATTAAGTATTGCGTATCATACGACACACACACACACAACCCTTTCAGTTACTACCGATATAGACCCCCCGCAACCCAAGAATTCAAATTTTGTTCCGGAACTCTGTCACACCCGGTATATGGTTAAAAATCTGTATATAACCCACAAAGTAGCCCATTGTACGAGTATTTTAAATTTCAATATTTATTTATACCTATCTACAATGGTAAAAAATGTTGTTGTGTTGTTTAACTTCATACACTCATAGTGATGACTATGAAAGAATAAATTATTTATACAGAAAATCAATACCTCCAAATCAATCATCGATGCATTAACTTGATACAAGGACAAATCAACTAATAATGATAAGAAATCGATCGCACATTTGTTTGAAAGTTTGGTTCAAACATTATGTACAGTTAACGCCTAAATGTAAACATACATGTTAATATAAAGAAATCGTTTCCATTTTTGAGTAGTGTGTAGAGTGAGCTTTGCAGATTGGATATTTAGAATTCAAAGAAAGGTTTCATAATCTTTCAAATTACAAATATTTGATGAAACATAAAAATATAAAAAAAAATATAAATTATAATAGAACCTTAAAAGCTGATAATATGTGTTATTTTTATATAGCGACAGTGTAAACCTTGGTTTGCTCTTTACTTATTTTTTACAGATTATACTTCAAATATTGAAAAGCGAGTATTATAATTTGCGAGTATTATTCATGAATATGTTACCATTTTCACAATAGCTAATACGTTTTTTTTAAATACAATTAGGTATAAGTATAGATAATGTTGACGCATAATCAATATAACGCAACAAAAATTTTAATAGTCGATTAACTAATGCCATGATTAACATAGGTACCTAATTTCAATATTTAAGGTAGGATCCTATTTTAAAGAGCTAGTCACATTGCAAGAACCTCGCCAACCGAAACGTAAAGTAGAAAGATAAAACACAAAATACTAACGTAAGTACTTATTATACTTACTGTAACATTTTACATAACTTTGATCTTATTTCATTAGCAAGTAAAATTATTTACGTCTGAATTTGAAGTAAGATAAAGTGTGGTTTTTTGTCGGTTTAAAAAAGACTATTCTCTTTGCGCTATATTCAGCATTATTACTTTAGGATCGTACTTACTAGGTCATATCTAGTATTGTCTTATATTTTCGCGAGCACTACACATTTGAAATAAAACCAATTTACCGGATTTAACTCGCGTTGAATTAGATGTTACATTAGTATTATACACCCAACGTTTCGATTACTTTACATCGATCGTGGTCAAGTGTGGGAAGACTGAAGATGCCATGCCACTTGTCTTTGATAAGACGCTACGCGTTTGGTCAAACGCGAGTTAAATCCGGTAAAGTGGTTTTATACCAATAGATAATTAACATCAATTGTTCTGTTTCAGATGGCTCATATATTTACAATACTTGCTGTCATCATATTCTTCGCGGGACAATTATTAGCTGGACCAGCTTCTTATATGACGTACGGATTACCAGAGACTATGAGCAACTTAACACCAAGAAAGGTCATTAATCATTTTCCCGTCGATGAAGTTTCTACAAATGATTATGAGTAAGTTGAATACATTTCCATTGTGTTTTATAGTTGAATAGCTTGTAAGTAGATTACAAAACCTTGCAAAACTATTTTGCATTGACTAGCTTTAAAAACTTCATTATGTGCAATGCTTTGTTTAAATTGCAGGTACCACATAATACCCAGTGACGAATACACTATCGCTGAATACGACGCAAAGAATTCTCTGTCGCTTGTGGATACAATTACGTTACCCACTCCTATTGTAAGTATTTGTACCTGTATCTGATAGTAAAGCAGGTTTAAGTAATTTAGCCTCAGTTCCTTAACTGTTTTTTTTATTTTACAGATGGCCATTGCGCGTATTGCTTCCTGTGCATTATCTTTAGCCAGTTGGTTATTATCAAATTCGGGATTCGTCATCCTTGGCGCAGCTCTTATCATCGGCCTTTGCAGCTTCACTTCATTCTGCACTCTCACAATAGAACCGTCATTCAGTTCACAAATCCATTCGTTCCACGTTCCCTACCTAGATGACCTTCAACACTTCTTTGGAGAAGCATACCACAAATATCATGAAATGTAATTATAATAAGAATATTGCTTTTGAAAATAAAAATGAGTAATTTATTTGTCTATATTAAAATTTTATTATTTTGAATACCACATATTGCGTATTATAATTTATTTATTGTTATGTTACAATTATGGATTGTTAAATATCATATCAAAATATTCTGCCACAATTTACTACAGTAAAACGTGACGACGACGTCTCTTGACAGTATCTACATCAGCTACAGTTTGAATCTTCTGGTACTTATTTATCGCAGTCTTCACGAAATCAGCAGCGCTACTTATCTTTTCCAATCTCTCGGGAGTAATGATTGACCTCATGTCCTCGTGGATTGGCCCAACGCCATTGAAAGTGATGGCACAAAGATTTGTGTATGAACATACTCCGACGGTAAGCAAAGATCCGAGAAGAAGCACAAAGAAACTTCCAAAAAACCAAGAAATTGTTCTGCTAACATAGTTCACAATTGTCTGAAAAAAAAAATATGAAAATGTTTAACACATCGCCATAAGAGATAGATATTTCTACATTTATGACCTGTAACTGGAAACTGGGTAATAATTTTGAATAGACATATAAATTTTTATAATGCAAATATAAAGACATAAATAAAAGTAAATACGTACTCTAGAATCTGGCACCTGGCTCCACAATAAACTGTATGCTGAAGTTTCGGGCTCTACGTAATACGGGCTCGGGCTGTTGTCGTACATTTCGTAACTAAAAATATCAATCATAATCTATAAACTCCAAAAAATAAAGCGAACTAATATACTTAAGAATAGGGAAATGGTATACTTAACTAATATACTTAAGAATAGGGAAATGAGATAGGCAATACTGTCTATTGATATCATATTTGAACATCCATAAAAATGAATGACAAATAAAGAATACAATAGCATAAATAACAATGGTATTGTCATAAAAGTCTAACAGAACAGTTGGATTTATTTCTAGTACTCACAAAAGTAGTTTTATAATAAAAACTTTCAATATTACCTGTTAGAACCAGAATATCCGTTATCATATCCATATCCTGGTGCGTAGGGAATATCCGGATAAGCAACTTCTACTGGGCCTGGCAAATAACCATATCCAGGAATAGCGAGCTTGTCCTGAAAAAAATAAATATGTAATATTTATTCTTGTTGAAGTTATGATTAGCTATTATAATCGAAAATAAATACTAATTGTTGCTGTTAACACTTGGTAATGATAAGTACCACTCTATTAACTTCAGTGGTGAGATCTCCTGGTTGATCAGATAACATTCTGTCATGCTTCACAACTGGTCCTGTTGGTCTTACGGGTTCTATTTTTGCACGTCTTTCATGTTCTTCTGGCTTATACACAGGGCGACGTTCGGCTTCTAAGCTTTCCATTTTCATAGATTTATCAATTGGTTCTGTCTTTAAATCTGGCTTAAAATTTGCATGTTTTTCTAATAAAGCGTAAGAAGAAGATACTTCTGCTGCGAATGCAGTAAAAGAAATTGTCAAAAAGATAGTCGCTGTTTTCAACATCTGAAAATGATACAAAAAAATGTATAAAAATTTGGACAGTATTAAACAGTATTAGTATTAAATTAAGGGGTTCCACCGAATATTTTGCCGCTGAGGTGCACAACATGCTATTGTGCAGTGATTGATGTAAATCAATAGTCCTAAATTGTTAATAAATTCGATTTACAGATACATATTTTGTGTGCCAAATTAGCAAATAAAATGATGTGTCTATCTAACTACTTAAAAATCATATATCGTGTCCATACCGTGTTAACATTTTATGGAGCAATCAGCACCCCTAGCACGAACATTTTTAAATTTTGAATCGTAATCGTATCGTTCACGCACGCTAGAAATTTCAAACAAAAGCCAGACAAAAGTTTACGTAACTACTCGATACGATGGCGATTCGAAATTTAAAAGTGTTCGTGCTAGAGGTACTGTTACCATATCATTATATAACTTTTGTTAAAAGTGACTCATCTCATCACATCCATGCCGCGTACCCATAACCAACAAAAAACTTTCAGACACAATTATTAATGGACTGCATCTAACATTTTGTAATAAAAAATAGCTTTTAGCAATAACTTTTTTTCAATAAATCTTAATAAAATTAAATAAACTAACTCTGTTAAATTTTTTTGGGTAACGTTTGGCAATATTCTGTATTAATTGTTACTGGATGTTAAGTATGTATATCAAATGTTGACTGCATTTGATGGTAAGACAACACTACATAATTATCACGGCAAATTTATTGATCGTATTTGTATTAAAGGTCTTTTTTGTAGAGCAGGTACTTGCTCTCATCTCTAAAACTCTAAACTACAATCATTATCAAAAGATTAAACAAACATTAAAAAACCTTTGAAGCCTTTAGTTCTGAATTCAACAACTGAAAAAGTTACTTACTTTATAAGCTTCTTCCCTGACCTTCTCCTTGGGTGTCTTTAGAATCACTGGTACACATTCTTCCTTGCCATCCCTATTTATAGTTGTGCCATTTTAAAAGACAATCATCCCTTGTTGAAAGTTATCTCTTATCTTTGTTTTAGCAATAATAGAAAGATGTTCTATTGTCCGCTACCGAAAATTCCTCAAAACTTCGGAATGTTACTGTTTTTTTAAGATACCAAAAATAAAAACGTAAAGTTGTAGTTCGTAATCGTATCTTTGTATTTTATTGAGTAAACCATGACTTACAAATATCTTGCTATACAGTCAGCATCAGCAATAATTGAGCTCTCAAAGTGATTAGAAGTATGCACTGTTTAGAAAAGCAATTCTAACACTACAATGACAGAAATGAAAGGCGATTCTAAGATTCTAATGCTATAATAATATATTGTGTTTCTAAAACACTAGAGTTTAATTTTTAGCACTCTGAAAGCTCGGTTGTGGCTGATACTACCTTTACCACCGTTAAACTTTTAAACCCTGTAGTGTTTCCTAGAAATATTTTACGCTACCGCTGGTAAAAAGCTGTAAGCTGTCAATCGATACTTATGAATATTTCAGTGTGACTGGTAACAAAGATAAGGGTCGCAATGCACTGCCAATAGTGTAGAATTTAGTGGCTGTAGATTCATTGACGAAATAAAATACATATTAAACTTCAGTATTGGTGTTTTTGTTGTATACCGTTTACGGGAAGTTGGTTTATTTGTGAAGTACCAAACTTATATTAATAGATATACTTACTGTTGGTTGTTGTTAAGGGACAAAATCTTAATATTACTTTTTTCTATATTAATATCTATGTTTGTGTGTTTGTCCCCTATGCGCTCTGAAACCATAGATCATATTGTGATAAAACTTTGGTAGAGTGTTTTGGGGACGCCCGCAAAGGTTTCTTGATTAAAAAAAACTATTATTTTTATCATAAAACTTAACAGTTTATTTTTTCTCTTTACGTGCATGGCAAAGCATATCGGGCGCAGCTTGTGTTTTATAAACACATCATAAACAATTTAAGTGTAGACAAATAACCAGAGATCGGAATTAGGTAGAGTTATTTAGTACTTGCATCGAAATGTTGATATTAATATGGCTCTTCCTGGGATTTCAAAATTTGCAACTTCGGACATCCGATGTTGTTATGTAAATTTGGCAACGTCGCGCGTGCAGTGGTTTAAATTGTGTAAAAGTATACAACTTTTTTATTTAATAAATCACGGTATTTTTTTGCTATTTAAAATTAATCTCGATATTTGAGGCATAGGTATCCACTTTCATCTTTCGCTGTATGAAATCAGTGTAAGTACATAAGAAACTCTACCTAATTCCGACCTCTGCAAATAACATATCGGACTTCCTAGCCCACCGGCATCTTCTCACAGTAAAAACACCTATTTGTGCTGTTTTTAACTGCACAATAATCATCAGTAGAAAGTACTTAACTAAAAACTGTGTATTTTTCCTTATCCGACGATGTTTTTTAAGCAAATCATTTATCAAACAACAAAACTTTTATGCAACTAGATGAAAAACAAGCTGACGGCTCACCTGGTGGTAAGCGGTTAGCGCCGCCTACATACACCTGCACTAACAAGGGAAAAGTCACTTGGTATTGCAGGTGCGTTATCATCCTGAGGCCTAAGATGAAATGCCTTCGATGCCCAGTAATTACACTGGTTACCTTCCGCTTCAAACCGAAACACTGTTTCACGGCTGAAATAATCAAGGCGGTGGTACCTACCAGACGACTCTACATACGGGCCTACCAACTAGTGAACATGTAATCTTGAATAGTCAAACCTTATGACATAATTCAGACATTATTTTAGGGTAACATAAAAATTCGTACCTTATTCATACTTAGTTACTTATTACTTGCTTAGTCATCAATGTCGTTTATTGTGAAGAACCATTTAGATAAAGTTTCTTGGAACTATATTACATTACATGCACTTCAAATAAGTATACTCTTTATCTATTATCTACCTCTACCTGATACTCATTATGGGCTTTACTTAGCACGGTTTTTTTTAAAAACTCTCAACTCTCAAGTTGAATATATTGAAAAGTAACAAACCGATTCTAACAAAACGTCGAACTTCGTTACCTTTTACTTTATTTTCTTTCCCTGCAAGTTGCCTAGAAGAGATTGCTGCGTACCAATAACGCCGCCTACCAATAACGCCGCCTACCAATAACGCCGCCTATTGTGTTCAGTTTTATTATATTACTAGCTGTACCCTGCCACGCTTCGCAGTGGCACATTGTGATTGAATGGTTAAGAAATGAGAAACAAAACAAAGAATGTGATAATTCTTGATTTAAGTGAATATTTAATTCAGATTGTATAATAATCAGAATCAGATGCAAATTTTTTTGTAAATAAACAATGTAATTGGGAACGAAATTGTTTCTCATGTGACTGCGTCATTACTATTGCGGTTGTCAGCGAGTGTTTTCCTCGCTTCTGGCAGATGGCGCGGTCACTGGTACACGGCTGATCGATAAAAAAACTGTTTTCTCGCGGTCGCAGATATGTGACTGATGCAAAAAATAGATAACAACAATCCTTGATGCGGATTTTATATCATGTTAAAATTTAGACACAATCGGTGCAGAACTTTTTTAGTTTTTGAAGCGTACACAAACCAACATAACATTTTTATAAAACCAACATACCATTTTTATATATATATATATATATATATATATATATATATATATATAGATTTTATCTGTTACGTGTATCCTTGTGCAATAAAAATGTATTGATTGGTTGGTTGCTATTTGATAAAATACGGCATAAGTGTATTTATGAGCTCTTATTTCCATTCGTACTGTTACACTGTCCAAGTTATTGGGTTAAGGTTGACATTTTGAACTTAGATATAATCCACAAAACGTCCACGCTTTTACTACCGTCAGCAGTTTTATCTTTACCATCCGACATTAAATCATTACCGTCTCAAAATAAAATTTCAAAGGATCATAGCTCCTAAATTTATCGATGCAATTGCCTATAAATTGACCAAATTACAAAGGAATTAGTACTTATATTTTAATGAAATTGATTAATAATCTTAATTTTAAAAATTCTCCGATTACTCCGATATTCTGAGATATTTTAAGCTTAGGTATAACAATTTTCGATGTTCTGTATGTACAAAAATACATAAATTGACATTTTATCCATATCTAGTATTTCAATTTTCAACATTCAATTATGTACCCAGAATAAGATTCACGAACAGCCAGAAGTGGGTACATATTATTGCTCGTGACTGTACAACCAGCCCTTATTACATAACTCTTAGCAAACATCCTATGACATTTATTAAATATACATTAAGTACCGTTACACTGAGTAGGAAATATAAATTCGTTTTAAAGAAGCCCTCAAATGAATTTTAGATTACCCAAGTCAAAATATTAAGGCACATCACAATTAACGGAGTTACATACTTAGCCGATCAATATAGAATATGAATATTATTATTTAAATTACGTAACATTTTTACTAAAGAAAATATAAGTACCTTTCCAGTGGAAAAATGGTGAAGAGTCAATTAGGACAGTTTTTCACTAAGTACCTACTTCTAGAATTAATTTCTGTGCAAATATTCTTCTTATTGAAATGTCGTCAGCATCATCTTCAGTGTGGAGAATATTTATGTATTATATAAACATTTTAAAATATAGATAAGAAATATACCTCTTGAGCAAGTGGACCTAAGATTTACAAGACAAGTCAAGGTGCCTAATTTATTTTGATACTTAGATCATTTTAGTAAGTTCGTAATATTTTTTACGACAGAAGCTATTTATAAACAATTGAAAGAGGCATTTATTTTCAGACGGGAAGGAAGAGTAGGTACCTAATACATAATGTTAAGAATAAAGCTACCGGCTACTCTGGGGCATGTTGCTTTGTTTATGTAAATAAAGAAACCCCTTCCATGTGTTTAGTAACTAGCTACGCTTGCTCTCAGCTTTCTGATAGAATCAACCAAGAATATTCTTCTACAGATAGTTCTAAATATATTGACATTAATATTTTTGAATAATTTCAAACACTTACCGCTTTACATATTCCAGGAACAGTTTTATCTCTTCCTGTAAACGATCACTCATAGTTCAAAAACTTTTTAAAATACGCAAACCAAGATAGCTAACATTCTAGAAGTTCCGGCACTAACAGTTTACAGTCGTCCATTCGATTGGTTTCAGGTCACATAAATAAAAAGGTTGATATTAATTTTAAGGTACCAAGTCCTCAATCAACAGGGTTGTCCCTTATTCGATATCAAATAAAACACGCGATCGTAACATACGGTGGTTCATGTGGCTATTCGAATACTGCCTGATCCATGATAGAAAACATAATAAGTTCAGGGTTAGATACAAATCGATTCCCTTTCATTTGTTGCAACCTAGTTTTTGAATATCGGCGTTATTATAACAAACTTTGTTGATAGGCAGGCGAGACAAACAAAATAAATTGATTTCTCAACAATAATACTAATATGAACGGAAACCTCCAAAGGCTAGGCGAAAGCTCAAACCATGTCAAAACTGTTAACAACTTCGAGGCAACACTAAAAACTGTTCCATGTTTTATAAATAAAAATACTCATTAGTCATTCGGGAGAAGGAGGATAGGCTGGTGGAGCTTCCCCATAGCGAAAAAAAAGCTTGGTTGGTTTAAATTAAACCATTCAAGATAATTATATACTATGTTCACAAATACCAGTGATTACAAAAAAGTAAATCCGTTTTTTTTGCTTTTTTCACTCTACGGGAAACATGAACTAATTTTCCCTCGCACAGAAAGATGTAGTACGGAGTACAAATATAGTCATAGTGAAATGAAAAAGCGCAATCAGTTCTTAACATGTAAGAATTAATGTATTCATGCATTATTTTAGAAGCTGGTTGACTGACTCATCAAAGCCCAGCCAAAACTACTGAAGGAACATAAAAATTGGAAAATAGGTAGGGTAGGCCGAGGTGTTTTTAACTTTGACATATTAGCTAAAGAAATCAATTCATGATTCCAGCATGCAATGGTTACAGGTTACAGCATGGTGGTTGAAGCATGGTTACAGGTTACAGCGCATTACATTTGTTTTTAATCCCCGACAAAAAAAAGGGGTGTTATAAGTTTGTCGTGTTTGTCTATGGCATCGTAGCTCCTTAACGAATGGACAAATTTTGATCTGGTTCTTTTTGATTGAAAGCTAACGTGAGTAGGATGGTTTGTAGCTATAATTTATAAAGATTTATCAATTCAGGCGTTTGATGACTATCGGCTCATTTTGTACGTGATAAAAAGGTTTTACTAACTTTCACAGATCCGATTGATTTGAAATTTGGTGTAATGTCACTTCGGTGACATTCTCATGTAATGCTAAGATCCTACACCATCAAAAAGTTTAAGGGATGCCTGATTCTTCAGTTACTTACATCAGATATAGCGTGTTTGGCCTCATAAGAATAGTCTCATTGAGATGGTGTTAGATAAATGATTCTTGAGGCCGAAGGTTACTAAATTTTTTTAATTTTATTTATTTTCTTTAGCTTCTTGATTTTCAATTAAACAAAAATTGAGATGATTTTTTTTACTGAGGATATTTGAAACATACTTATTTCGTGTAATTCGCCTCTTTTAGTTTCTATGACTGATTTGCATCTATCGTAAGGCTCGACCGAGACAGTATTTTAGTTCTCGGCTGAGACCGAGAACAATATAAAATCTCAGACGACACCGAGAACCGAGACCGATTATAGACAAATCGTGAAAAAAATATCTATATTTTGTAATTTTTTCTGTGCATAATGTCATAATCGACAGCTAACTACACACTGACACCCAGCGATGAGCGGGAATCCCATACCGTATAAATGTCTCGGTTATAGCCGAGAATTTCGGCCATTTTTAGCCTAGAACCGAGACCGAGTTCTCTTCTCGGCCCGAGCCTTGATATGGTGAGTCTCATTGTGTGTTTATTTTGTTTTGGCATTCTACTGAGTACAAAAGGAGCACTAATAGGGTATAACGAGTCTCTATTTTAACTTTATTTAAGTTTAGTTTGTTCAAAATATTTTTTTTAGTGCTGTGCATCGCTTTTTGAGTATTTTGCGGTTAAGGTAGAGAATGCCATTGGGTAGTGCCAAGACCGCCATTTTTCATTATCATCCCACTGCTGGGCACAGGCCTTCCTACATGGAAGAAACACATGAGGAGTTTGGGCCATAACACCACCACGCTGGCCCAATGCGGGTTGGTGAGTTAAAGCTGTTGCAGTAACAACCGGGACCAACGGCTTACGTACTTTCCGAAGCAAGGAGGAGCTTGAGACAACAAATTTTAATTGACCCATCCTGGGATCGAAAATGGTGATGGCGAAAATAGCTTTGTTTTCGTTATTTAAACCAAAGAGCTCAAACCACTACGCCAACGAGCTCCTCCATTTGTATTTTTTTTATTGTGCAATAAAGATTAAATAAATAACAAATACCTAACCAAAGGAGAAAGCTTACACTGGTGGGAAGCTTTCATAATGTTTGTCACAATCACAATTGCATATCAGAATAATAATTAACAATTTCACACTCCATAAGATCTTCAAGTTTTCTTATCATTAGTGACAATTAACAACTTTTCAAAATTTTTTTAAAAATAGAAGCTGTAAGCAAAGATTTATTATTTAAAAAAAATAGTCAACAAATATTATATCTGCTGAAATATTCGACATCAAGTTTGACGACTGACAATACGACGATCCGCCATTGATTTTGACGTTTGAGCACAGCGCTGCACGTAAACGTAATTCACTAATATCTACGTCAATCTCCTGGCTGTGTATGTTCGTTGCTGGTTTAGAGATACGACATGAAGTACCTACAATCGTTTTTCTTGTATTTAAAATGTAAAGCAATGATTCTATTCAATATTTGAATAACTTTTACATAAATATATAAAAATAAACAACTTTTCAGCTATGAGATTCTCAGCCTTGAATTCGTGGCTGTGTGCAGCGCTGTCATACCCTTTGGCGTTTGTTTGACAAGCGTTTGATAACCGTTGGCGACACCAACGTTACGACAACGAGCACGGCGTGAGCCGGAACTAATAAGTTGTTTATTTTTATACCTTTATGTAAAATATCCCTTCCTTCCTTCCTACTCAGGAGCACGCGTGCCGGTCTTCGGAGTCATCCATTTACTGTCTCCACCTCAACATCACGTACAAAGAAATTTAGTAGCTCGTTTCTTACCGCTTCACATCAGTTGGTGTTGAGTCATTTGTCGTGCTTTGTATAAAAAAAAACAATCAAATATTGAATGAAGTCATTGCGATATATTTTAAACACAAGAATAACGAAGTTAAAAAAAATCGATTGTACATATTTCATATCGTATATCCAATTCTGGCTCACCCCGTACTCGTCGTCGGAACGCTAGCGTCGCCAACGGTTGTCAAACAAACGCCAAAAGGTCACAGCGCTGCCCACGCTGCCCACAGCCACGAACTCAAGGCTGCTGACATAAGAGAATCGCATAGCTAGGCACGGCCACAGACCACTAGACACGGGGACGTATTATTATGGTGTGGTTGTCAAAAGTAGGGATTGCAATCCGGAAAAACGGATCCGGTAATACGGCGGATCCGGCATCATTAAACGGTCGCCGGATCCGGTACTAATATAGCAATTTTTGGCAAAATAATAGATCTGTTGCAAGAGTAGGTACTTTATATGCGTTGCGCGTGGTGTTCATGCGTACGAGTCCTTCGTGCTGAGCCACTCGTTAGTCGTTACGTCGTTAAAATTTTACTGGTTACCTACACTACTAGATTTTAATTGTTTGTTCGTTGTCTAATCTAAACATTGGATCGGAAATAAAGTGATTTTATAAACCTATGTTTTATTTTTTATAAACTACCTTTAATATGTACCTAATACAGTGACACTTGAAGTTCATTTTGAACTGCAAAACGAAAATTATTCTGATTTGCTCAATCCGGCCGAATCCAGTCCAATCCGGCCAGATCCATTGGGATCCGGTCGGGTCCGGCCGGTCAAAAAATTCGATTTAAGTCGTGCTCGCGAAAGAAAGGTGGTGCAGTGTTTGCGCTTTCAAAGGTTTAAACTCAAAAGATATGAGATGACATTTACATGTTTCATTTTGTGCGTTTATAACGCCTACTTTATTGTAACAATTATTACAAATAAAGAGAGTAAACAATGAAAAATAACTGTCGTGTGTCTGTGTGTGTAATTATACTAGTGTGTAAGCAAATAAAAAGTTTCTGCCTTTCTTTCTTAAAAAATTATATGCTCCAGGCGGGAATCGAATCCTTGTCTCCTGGGTTCCGGCTAAACGCTATCACCGCTACGGCACCGGAGCACTAGGTGTAACCTACCAATTTCTTCACCGCTTTCTACTTTTAACGTTTTTAAAGCAACGTTTATCTCACCACTCATTGAAGTTTTACGACCTCTTGTGATCCGAAACAATACTATTACAAGAACTTTTAAACTCTCAGTAAATTTACTTGTTTATTTTTTGCGCTTATAACACCTAGTGATACCACAAAATCAAGTCAAGTTTTTATTTCAATAATTAAAAATTATGTCGCAGCGAACTTTGTGTTATGAAAGTGGTGTAGTTTTATATACAAAGTGTTTGTGTTGACGTACATACAACTAAAAGGCTATTAGAATAAAAGTGATTATGGTGTGAAATACAATGAGAACTTTGTTGTGGTTATCCACCTCATCAAGTAGCATCCTATAGAGACTGTCATCATATATTTCGCGTCAAATACTCCCAAGAAGCATTGAAATGTGTTAAGCCCGCATTTTAATGCAATAATAGAAGAAATAAAAAAATACTGAAGGCATGGCTGTATGGGTTCCTTCTATTAGTTCCTTTCGCCTTCCCTTTATAGGGAGAACAAACCAAAAAAAAAAACAAAAGCAAATGTTAAGAAAGAGCCACCGCACATATACAATTACGAGTTGGCCAACTAAATCGCAGAATGTCTAATAGGCATAGAATCTTATGATAGCCCGCACATTATATCAACTAAGTCGTTCAACTAAATAGTTGGCCAACTATCGGCCGATAGCCCGCTCACTATAACAACTAGTTGGTCAGTCGCAGTGTGGCCAGACCCGTGCGCGTGATTTCCCCACGCTTGGATTTTTGCCGACGGGCACGCAGCCGCCGCAGCCAGTCTTTTCTTGTAACAAATGAAAAAATAGAACTGCTGATCGACGAAGTCCAAAAAAGGCAAGCCCTTAAAAACTTATCTGGGTAACATCTCAGTTTATAATGTAAGGTATGATGTTTCCCACGCTCTAATCTGTCACTTAATATCGGATGCACCCTAAATGTTTTGTTCTGTTTTCGTCTTCTTTTTATTAAGTTAAGAAGTGCGTTGTTTTTCCGCATTTTATCGCAGACTTCACCGCGCTAGCAACACTGTCCACCAACTAAGTCGACGAAGTGTGCGGCCTATGAAAGCACGCAATTTAGTTGTTCGATAGTTGGCCAACTTGAAATTGTATATGTGCGGTGTCTCAAACAGGACGTGTTTGGCGCTATGACGAAGAAATACTATGGACTGGCCCCAACTACCTACTTCGCGTGCCTACCTAAAGTTCCTTGGACCACTAAAGATGGCTGCCTCTTAAGTGTTGTAACTCTCTATGTGCATCTGTCTGTTGTCGATATAAAATTTAAAAACTTCTGGATGAAGGAACATAGATAGGTTTATTATTAATGAAAAAAATATATATTTAAGATCTTCTTTAGTAAGTCAGTTTACGTGGCTAATTTCAAAAGAACTGATTATTAACAAAGTGACAACAACAAAATATCGTTCAAAATAAGTCTTAAGTGATATTTTACCAGTAAATTATTCCGGGAGTTTTATAGTTATTTTATAGATTTTGATGCTTTTTCCGAATTTCAACTTTGTCACCTCTTATTTTTACTCGTGCCATCATACTGGAAAAATTGCGACTAAAAGTAAGTATTTGACAGTATCTTGTTTCTGAATTATTTCATTCATTCATTCATCACCAGCCTATATACGTCCCACTGCTAGGCACAGGCCTTCCTACATGGGAGAAACACATGAGGAACTTGGGCCATAACACCACCACGCTGGCCCAATGCGGGTTGGTGGGTTAAAGCGGTTGCAGGAACAACCGGGACCAACGGCTTAACGTGCCTTCTGAAGCACGGAGGAGCTCGAGATTAGAAATTTTGGTTGACCCATCCCGGGACCGACCATGGCAAAAATTGCTTTGTTTTCGTAAACGAAACCAGAGCGCTCAAACCACTACGCCACCGAGCTCCTCAGTCTGGATAATCTCTGAATAATTTCACGATAAAAATATTTATTTGCAAAATTAAATAAGACAAAGATTCCTACAAATTTTGTCATTACCTTTTTCCCGTAAAATCTATAGCTCTATCTATAGCGCAAAGTGTAGTTCAACATGCGTTTTGGGCAAAAAAACTTATTTCCATACTACCTTGAGGTAAATAAACCGCCACGATTTTTTTTGTATTGATACTGGGGATATCACGATAAAAAAATACGCCGCTTACTATTACTAAAGATGGTAAGGAAATATTTTTTTTGTCCAAACGTACGTTGGACTACACTTCCAGGCATTCTTACTAGGGTTGCTGAGGATTCCTCTTCCGCTTCCTCATAATGCGGAAGTTCCGCAATATTTTGAGTTCCTCATCCGTTACCGCTTCCCAATAAATAAAAGTAAAAATTCCTCTTCCGCTATCGCTTCCTCAAAATTTAAGAGGAATTATACTGCGTATTCGTATTCATGGCAACGCACACGCCGCGCAGCACAATGCCGGGCCGAACGGTCAGCCATCCCCTCCCGGCACCTGCGCTGTTCCTTACTTGTTTTGACAATTGACATAGCGTTGCTTTGTTTAAAATTAAAAGAAAATTTTCCAGTGGACCATTTAAATTATACATTCAGAAAAAAAGTATCAGGAATAGATGATTTGTTTAGGGCTCCAAATTAATTTTTTGTTTTTTGTTGTTGTTGTTGCTGTTAGATTGGCACAACTGTTTTTCATTTTGGCGCGGAGTTTGAGTTGCATCTGTTATTTATATGAAATACAGTGCTGTTTTTAGTTATATCATAACTAGTGTGTATTGCGAATTTCATAATAGACAAAAACATCAAACAAAGAGTTTGTCTTAAATTTTGCATCGCCAATAGAATTTCGTATTTGGAGTCACTGAAAATGACAGAAGGCTTACGCTGAATCGACTTTATCAAATATACCGATACACGTGCTTATGAGTGGTACAAAGCGTTCAAAAGCGGTCGAGATATGATGGAAGATTTGCCTCGCTCTGGCAGGCCATCAAATCATCAATTAACTTTGAGAGAGATAGCCGGCGAACTTTCTGTATCTCACAAGTCGATTCATATCATTTTAAATAATCACTTGGGTATGAAACATGTTGCCGCTCGGCTAGTCCCAAAAGACCTGAATTTTCTCCAAAAACTCAATCGCATGAGAATTGCTGAGAACATGCTAGAAGCCTAGAACGAGTCAATTCCGACCCAACATTCATGAAACGCATTGTCACTAAGTAGTGACGAGACGTGGGTTTACGAGTTTGACATGCAAACTATTCAACAAGCTCCGGAGTGGCGCCTTCCAACTGAACCGATACCGAAAAAACCACGCCAAAGTCGATCATAAATTATCTAAGTCATGTTGACTGTTTTCTTTGACTCTCGCGGTGTTGTGCACTCGGAATTCTTACCGGAATGTCAAACGGTAAATAAAGAATATTATTTGAGCGTTATGCGGCGTTTAAGAGAGCAAATTCGACGAAAAAGGCTAGATTAGTGGAAAGAAAATTCTTGGATTTTGCACCACGATAATGCGCCTTCGCACAAGGCCATCGCTGTTAACGATTTTTTGACCAAACACTCAACAAATACCATCGAGCAACTACCATATTCACCAGATATGGCTCCAGCCGACTTCTTTCTTTTTCCTAAACTCAAATTGCCACTTCGTGGCACCCGTTTTCATTCGGTAGAAGACATAAAGGAGAATTCGCGGCGAGAACTGAACTCAATTCCGGAAACAGTGTTTAAAAAATGTTTTGATGATCTGATTATTCGTTGGCGTAAGTGTATCGTTTCTGAAGAAGTATATTTTGAAAGTGATAAAATAAATTTGGATATATTATTGATCTTTTCCCGGTACTTTCTCGACAGAATAGTATATTTCATATCATCCTCTTCCTCATCCGCTTCCTCTTCCGCTTCCTCATCGCATCCTCTAAATTTGTGCTTGACTCTTCCTCTTCCTCCACCTCTTCCTCATAATCACTTCCTCAACAACCCTAATTCTTACACCAAAACTGTTGATTTTACGGAAAAGATGGTTATAAATATATTTTCTCAAGTATATTTTATTTTTTATAGGTAATTCAAAACTCCGAAATAACGTTCCAGGCAATCTATTTTTTACAGAACCAAATTTAAGCCTAACCAACATTTGTACACCATTATATTGGTGAAATATATTCGATACACACAAAACATATTATTTAACTTCATCTTAAGTACCTTCACATTCATTTATTATATTTTAGCAAATAAAAAAATATTTATTTTATCGATACTTCAAGATCGTAAAGACCGCGCTATGTTCATGTGTGTGACAGCAAATGTGACTTGGCGCAGACTGGCTTCAAAGGTACATGCTAATGACGTCACAGAAAAGAATGGCCAAAAGAAGTACTCAACAAGTAATATTTATCCCTCTTTTCAAATGCAACATTTGCTTGGTTAAAAAGAGACAACATGACGTTTGACGTTTTTATGTCGATATGATAGATACTTCTATACTCACGATATGTATAGAATAATAAAGCATCTCCTCAGCGTTGCCAGAATGTTACTTTTGTAACATTTTATGTTACTTTTGACCCTCTCATGTTACACGACTCAAAATGTTACTTTTACGTTACTTTTAGGATTTGAACAAAAGTAACGAAAAAATTTACACATCGAGTAGTCATAAAACTACGCTAAGTAGCTTAAATTGCCTTTTTTTTTGTTGAATGGTAAGTTTATGTTCTCAAAAGATTGTAACGATTTTTTCGAAGTTTTCTTAGAAAATACTTCAAAAACATGAAAAATGAATTCTGAAACATGTTTCAGTATTAGTCTTTTTTTACACAAAAAAAACTAATATTACTTTTGACATGAAAATGTTACTTTTGAACTGTCTCGTGTTACTATTGACTATCGGTCACTGGCAACACTGCATCTCCTTATTATGGAATAAAAATCCCGCCAAACCAATGAGGAAGGATCATATTATATTATATTATGTTAAGAATATATTAATATAATATAATATATATTATTATATTTAATATATATATAATATATTATATTATAATCCTTCCTCATTGGTTTGGCGGGATTTTTTTTCATAATCTCTTTCTTTCTACATTCTTTTATGCTGTATATATTTATTCACGAATATTTAGTGTTTTTTGTGAATATTTCATTATTTCGTGTGTGTTGCAGCAAATCGGATTTAAAAAATAGTATTGTGTATTACGTTGGACCAGTGGATTGTTTAAAGTTTACGAGATTTCTTTATGTTTATTGTTTGTTTACATGTCGGGCCGTAATGAAAAATTTAGATTAAACTATAGATCAATCACTACACTTGTAGTGATTTATCTGTGATTTTGATTGTTTTAACTAGGAATAGAATTTATTAGTGAAAATAAAGTTTTTTCCTACGAAATAGAAAACCAACGAATGCACTAATAGTTGAAGATAAAAATTATTCTCGTAAAACTTTAATACTAGACTAATAAAAGTTTTTAAAAGTTTTTAGGCTCTGCGTAAGTCCTTCTTTGAATAAGTAATAAACCATTTATTGAATTTGTTTAATTTTCACAAAAGAGTATCTATTCGATTAAATAAATTTATGTTGTTTCAACTTCGAAACAATTGAATTATAATTTACTAGCAGTAATAAAAATTGATAAAATAGAAGAGGTATCACCACAGATCACATAACTACTCTTTGAAAACAAAGAAATAAGTTCATATTTATTTTAAAACTTATTATGTTCATATAATTTCAAAAATGTCTGTAAGAAAGCTTTCTGATGAAGTTCAATCTTTATTCTGTTCTTCTTCTAATTTGACTAGTTATAAAGAAGCAGTAGAAGAGCTGGTAAAAAACTGTGAATATAATATTTAAGTACCTAGGTATATATTTTATTTCAAGAGATAGAAATTTGTTCTTGTATTCTATTATTTACAGGTATATAATTCATTGGATGCCAAAGCAACTTCTATTGCGATCAGGATACACATAGAACAGAATAAAATTCAAGTTGTTGATAATGGAAGTGGTATTGGTGAACAAGATTTTATACTAATTGGGGAATGGAATGCTACAAGCAAATATGTTGATATTTCTAATTTCAAGTCTGCCCCCAATACATATGGTTTTCGAGGTCAATCACTTGCTAGTATTGTGGATATTTCAAAACATGTCAAGATAACTTCCAGACTTCAAAATCAAGAAGTAACATGGGCTAAAATCTACCATAAAGGCAAGCAGAAAGATTTAATCAAAACTACTTCTAGACCATCCAAGGGTACTACAGTAAGTATCAATACACAATGACATAATACTAACAATAATTTGACATTGCTAATAGAGATAATTTTAAAATTTAGTACCAAATGCATGTTCCTGACTTAAATGATTATCTTTATAGGTTGAAATAAATGGGTTTCTTTATAATCTTAATGTTCAAAACAAATTGATAAATGTAATTCAAGAATTAAGTGCTATAAAAAACTTTCTGAAACAACTGTCTCTGGTCTACAATAATGTTTCACTTAGTTTAAGAGATGACAACGAAAATGCAATTCTCTTTAAAATGCATAAGAATAGAGATGTGTACCAAATATTTCAATTACTTTTTAATATTGACAAAACCAGTATACAAGAAATAAAAGTGGAGAAAAATGAATATAAGGCTTGTGCTTTCATTGGAAAATCAAATGATTGTAACTCTCATCATTGGATTTTTTTAAACAAAAGATTTGTGAATAATTGCAAACTGCACAAACTGGTTACAAATAATTTTTCAAAGTATTTACACCATATAAGTAAAAATAAAAAACAGAAATCAAAGGTAAATAATAATGATAGTTTAGATTTACTAAACTCTTCCACATTTAACTATTTCATGCAAACATAGTCTACTGTACATTTTATTTCACAGAATTCAGCAAATCTGGAGGATTTTGGGTCAGCTAAAGATTGTATCCCATTTTATGTTATATTTTTAACATGTCCTTATTATGATTATGATATTAATAGAACACAAAAACAATCAACAGTAGAATTTAAGGTGTGGAACCCAATCAGTAAATTAATAGAAAAATTGATTAGTTTCTATGCTGGAGACATCAATCTATTAAAAGAAATCAAAACCAATTACATAAGAAAATCAAACCCAACTCAACAAACAGATATTAGAGATCAAGTCAGAAAAATAATGAATAAAATATTGGGTAGCAATTCTAAGAAGGTTGGAGTATCGCAAATGCAAAATGGCATTAAAGGTTTAGATACATATATGATTAATTTTCTGCCTGCACTATAGGTCAGCTTCCTAATTTCTTAATTTGTCTACTCCTTAGTTTACAGAGTTTTGAATTCATGTACTTCTAAATTTTAACAAGTTCTTAGTTTCTTAGTCTGAATTTGTATACCTCTCCTCAATACACCTACATATCAATTATTTTAAATCTTAATTAGGTCACACAAGTTACCCAGTTTGATGCATCGCTAATTAATGCAGTTTAATAGTACCTAAACATAATCTCCCTTATTATAAAATATGAACCAAAGTTAGTTTTGGTCTAAAACTGATGCTGTCAGTTATATTTGTTAAAAGAAACACAGTGACAGCATCAGTTTTAGAACAATACTAACTTTAGTCCGCGTTTTGTAATAAGGGGTAATAGGTTCTACTCAACTGGCCGACCCTGATTGATGGTGGCGTTGGTAGCCTTTATAGGCTATAGAAACTAAAACTAGGAATATACTACATAGAAGTCCTCTATAACTTCACTGTAAGAACCAAAAAGTATAATTTCACTGTGTTTTTCTGTTACCATTGGAGCCCAAGGTGCGTTTTGGGAGTTATTTGAAGGAGGCAAGATAATATGTATCCTGTTCAGTACCCCCACCAAACATGAACCTTATTCACCATATTCTTATTGATACCTGCTTAACGCAAGGCAGATTTCTGAATGTATGGAAGGAAGGGCGTTTTGCTTACACATATTATACTTATTTATTTTACACAAGGAAGGCAAACCTGCAGACTCGCACTACGCTTACCGGCCAATCGTCTTGCTAGATGAGGCTGGAAAGATGTTGGAGAGAGTGATTGCTCGTCGAATTACCAGTCATCTCACGACAGTTGGCCCAAATCTGGCCGACTGCCAGTTTGGTTTCCGGGAGGGCCGTGCTGTTATCGCGGCAATCGGCCATCTCTCTGCCAACTGTCGTCAAAGCAATGGTTGCAGTAAGACGTCGTGGGATGCGGTTACCTCGTTCAGTGAGGATGCTATCTCACAGAAGGAGCCCCTGGAGCGGACTAAAAAGAAAGACCCCCTCGAGGACCCACGTTGCCGGAGGCAACTTGGTCGCAGAATGCGGGGCTATGCCGCCTAACTCCGGCCGCCATAGGAGGGCGTGACAGTTAGTCACTTCATATTCACCAAACATCCATCGTCGGGAAAATGTCCGGTACGGGATTCCTCCGTCCTGTTGAGTCCAGTAGTGGGCAGTCTTAGTGGCTTCGACACAATTGCGCAGTAGTTTGCAAGACGTACCCTGCGCAGTGCTTAAGCCCTGATAGCGAAGGAACACGTTGGTTCTTAGTGGGTACTGGACATCAGTGCCGCGCGTGCTAAATGCATTTTTCCAACGGTACATAAAAAAGGGTCACACTCACACCATATAATGAATACAATAGCATATGATTTATTGTAACAATTACAAATAAAGAAAGAAAACGATGAAAAGATATATGCTGCAAGCGGGGCTCGAACCCGCGTCTCCTGATTTCCGGCCAGACGCGATTACCACTACGCCATCGCCACCGGAGCACTAGGTATAACCTACTAATTTCTAAAATATTCTTTCGGATCATTTGAGGTGTTAACTTTAATGAGTGGTGAGATAAACTTTGTTATAAAAACATTGGAAAAGGAAAGAAAGCGGTGAAGCATAATGTTCTTTTTTCCTAATTTATAATTTTTTTTTCAACATATGTGTTGGCGACAGTCTGGCATGATAAATACCTTTTTTATAACTAAACAGTTTTTGAAGGTATTTTGATTAATGTCATAAAATTTGGTTTGTTTGTTGTCATTGTCTAATGTATAGATTCCTTTGGTGGTAATATTTTCTGTTTTCTTGTGCTTTTTTAATTATATTGTTATTGTGATCAATTACCTTTAACTTTACTATTTATTATACAGTCCACACCTTAATTCCTCTCGTTTAATTTATCGTCCACATTTTTGGTCCATCGATCCTCCTAAATTTGAATTCACGCGAACAAAATGGTAATTACACGATCACATAACAATATTCCGAAGCCAACAAAATCAGACAATCCCGCGATTTCGGGAGCCGACGCACAGCTTGCGGCTGCCGCGCCGCACGATGAGCCCGCTGCGACACCCGCGGCTCCCGAGGGTAGCACGTCAAAGGAATTTATGGCGATCGATCACTCCACGTCGAGATCTCGGCACTCCGCTACATCGCTTCGAGCACAGATGTTAGCTGCTGAGGCTCAAGTGCGCCGTCGACAGGTAGAACGAGCGCGAGAAGTCGCGCGTTTGGAGGACGAAGCTGAACAATTAGAGCTTGAAGCACAGCTAGCCGCCCTTCAATCCGAAAGGGCTAGTATTGCCTCATCTACTTCCTTGGTAAGGACTGAGGCGTGGATTAAGCAGGTAAGGGACAACAATTTGCATCCGGTACAGTCAATCGGGGAGCACGAACCCGCTCCACATGCGATTGGCACTTCGTCGGTGATGCCACACCCGGTCCCCGCTGCTCACGTCTCAGCGGCTCAACATCAACAAGCTTCTCCTGAAATATTCCAACTAGCACACGCTATAGCTGCCCTAGCTGGACACTCCAAACAATCCAAGTTGCCAACATTTACTGGCAATATTAAAGAGTGGATGGCTTTTATAAGTGCATACGATCGGTCTAAATCAGATTTTTCTAATACAGAGAATTTAAATCGCTTGAATGACGCTCTTCGTGGCGAGGCTCGCGAGGCAGTGGAGTCTCTTCTGTACAGTGGGGACGCAGCGCAGGAGGTTGTGTGCGCGCTCGAGCAGACATACGCGCGCCCGGAGCTTCTTGTCACGCGGGAGGTAGCCGCACTTCGAGCTATGCCAAAGATAAGTACTGCCGAACAATTAAATACTTTTGCAAATAAGGTGCGTAATTGTGTTACTCGCATAAAGTTATTTAAGCAACAGGCCTATTTATACTCACCGGAATTGTATCGTAGCGTTTTATCTAAGGTTAGCGAGATTACCAAAGCTCGATATTCCGACTTCGCCGCCACAAGCGACCCAGACATAGCAAAGTTGGAAGTATTCTCCAAATTTTTGTTGCTTGAAGCTGACAAGCAGCTAAAATATACTTATGTGCCTGACTTTAACAGTGGCCCAACTGTTTCTAAGCCACATAGTCATGTGATTAGGCGTGAGTGTGTTCACACCACTACAGACCTAAAATTGAAATGCTCATACTGTAACGACGAACACTCTATTATAAAGTGTCGTGATTTCAAATCGCTTTCCATTACAGACAAATGGAACCATGTCCGACAAGCTAAACTCTGTTATAGGTGTTTAAGGGGTAACCGGCACACATGGAATTTATGTAAAGTTAAGCCCTGCGGTGTGGACGGCTGCACACGGCGACATCACGCGTTGCTTCACGGAAGCAATCCGCCGCAGCACAGTGACGACAATCATATTAACGTCGCGACCACACTGGCTGTTGATGCCACATGTGTCGAAAACCATAATCAGCCGGAGATTAATTGCTTAAATGTTACGAATACCTTTAACAGTGACAATATTGCAGGATCGACGTGTCAGCGAGTTTTGCTCAAAGTTGTTCCTGTCACAGTCTCCGGACCGTGTGGTGAGCTGAGAACTTTCGCTCTGCTGGACGACGGCAGCACGGCATCATTCATCGATGCTGACGTTGCCGCGCAACTCGGCGTTAAGACGAGCAGTAGCGGTACAGTTTCAATAAGAGGCGTTGGAGGTATGACAAGGAATGCGGACATAAGTTTAGTCGACTTTAACATTCGCGGACGCGGCTCTCGACAATACTCCGTAAAGAACGCAAGAGCTGTCAAGTCCCTAAACTTATCTCCTCAAACTGTCGACGCTACTGACATTACGCGGTTCGATCACTTACGCGACTTAAGCGATGAACTGACATACAAAAACGCCACTCCGACTATCTTACTAGGAGCAAGTGATTGGTATTTAACGCTTGGCCATGAGCTGCGTAGAGGCAAGCGATCCGAGCCTGTAGCGGCGCACACACTGCTTGGCTGGGTATTATATGGACCACTATCGAGACATGGCTACGACAAACTGTTAGTTAACTTCGTAAGCACTAATAACTTCGATTCTTTAGAGAAGTTGATCATAGAACAGTGTAAATTAGACTCTATTGGAATTTCTAAACGCGTCTCCACGTACAGTGTTCTTGAACAACGCGCGCTCAACATTTTGGAGGCCACCGCACGGCGTCTCGATACCGGTCGCTACGAAGTTGGTTTACCCTGGAGGTTTGAGGATATGAACAATATTGCTATACCCGAGAGTTACTATCAGGCCTTATCGCGTCTGAAATCCTTAGAACGGCAGATGGTTAAGGATCCGCAATTCGCGACTGCCTACAATGGTTTCATTGACCGCGTATTGGCAAGCGGATACGCAGAGGAGTGTCATCCTTCTACATATCATGGTACTGCTGTCACCACTTCAAGCATTCGATGGTATCTTCCGACATTTGGTGTCTTTCACCCACTAAAAAAGAAGCTTCGTGTCGTACACGACGCGGCGGCGACTAATAATGGCGTTAGTTTAAACAGTCTTCTTTTAGCTGGTCCAAACTTATTACAATCCCTGTTGGGAATTTTGTTCAGGTTTAGAGAAGGTAAGGTTGCACTTACGGGAGATATTAGGGAGATGTTTCCACAAATAAAAATAAGAACTCAGGATCGCGATGCTCAACGTTTTTTGTGGCGTCGCGGCGATGTCAATGATCCCGTCAAAGAGTATCGGATGAGTTCTATGATCTTTGGCGCTGCTTCTAGTCCATGCTCCGCAGTTTTTATTAAGAACAAGAACGCTCTTGACTTTAAGGCACAGTTCCCAGAAGCAGTGCACGAGATCATAGAGAATCATTACATGGACGATTTTATATCCAGCATGAATGACGTCGATGACGCAGCACGCATTGCTAGTGACGTAGTTACCGTACATCAAATGGCTGGTTTTGAAATGCGTGCTTGGTCATCAAACGATTTGAAGGCGCTTTCGCTAGTTAATAGGGATCTCTGGGCAAATCCAGGTTCTACAGTAAACCTGCCCAACCAAGACATTAGCACTTTGGGCATTAAGTGGAATCCTTATGACGACACAATTGGTTTTAGAACCGGGAGAGATGAAGTTAAATCGCCCCAGGTTATCACTAAGCGCGTAGTGTTGTCCCACGTAATGAGCGTGTATGACCCGTTAGGTTTGGTTACTCTTGTCACTATCAAAGGCCGAATTTTAATTCAGCGTCTATGGAGAGCGAAGATTGGTTGGGATGACGTAATTCCTGGTGAATCCCTTTCAATCTGGAACGAATGGCTGGCAGAACTATCAGGTATCGCGAGTTTAAGGTTACCGCGCTGGTATTTCGGTATTAAAGATATCACAGATACGCAATTGCATATTTTTGCTGACGCTAGTGAACAAGCTTACGCCTGCGTAGCGTACTGGCGTAATTTGTATTCAGACAATTCCATTAAATGTTCTTTAATTGCCAGTAAAGCTCGGGTAACCCCTCTAAAGGGTACTACTATTCCCAGGTTGGAGTTACAAGCTGCTTTAATAGCGTCACGTCTCGCCGAAACCATTCGTGAAAGTCACCGGTGCGAACCTTCCGCTATTTACTTCTGGATCGATTCAACGATAGTACTGTCTTGGATCAGAAGTGACACTCAACGTTTTAAGCCATTTGTAGCACACAGAATAAGTGAAATACGCGACAGTACTAAGGTTTCAGATTGGAACTATGTTCCTACCGCGCTCAACGTCGCAGACGATGCCACTCGCTCTAGGCCTATTAAAGTGAACGGTTCGCATAGGTGGTTTTCTGGACCATCATTCTTACTACTCCCTTCGGAACAATGGCCCCAGGAGGCAATGCAATCCCCGGAAGAGATTACATTGACTCCAGAACTCGAATTTGCTGTGGTTCAGGAGGTAGTAGGTCTACTTACGCAGGAATCGGTAATGGTGCCTCCAGTCCCCGACGCTTCGCGTTTCAGCGTCTGGGTTCGCCTCGTGAGGACCACCGCGCGTGTCATTAAAGCAGTCGCATTTTTTCGGAACCTTACTCGAAACACTCACTGTCAAAATTCAAATATTACCCGTGATAATGAAACGCTGTCTGGTGCTATTTCTTCCTCAGACTGGAAACAAGCCGAACGGAATCTGTTTTATCGGTCACAGTTAGATAGCTTCGGGGAAGAAATAGCTCGTATTAAGGCAAACAAGCCCATTCAAAGAAACAGTCGGTTAAGGGGACTAACACCAGTGCTCGACAGTAATGGCCTGCTACGAATAGACTCTCGCACCAAAGGACTGCACGGGTCCAATGACGAATGTACAGCACCATTGATCCTGGACGGTCGCCACCCGACAGTGCGTCTGCTCGTTCGACACCACCACGTCAAGGCAGCCCATGGATTTAACGAGCTCGTACTTAATGAGTTGAGACAACGCTACTGGATCTTACGATGCCGCAACGTGATCAGAGGCATAGCCAGAGAGTGTTTGACATGCCGACGTCTGAAGGCAAAATCACAGATTCCTCCCACGGGCGACTTACCTCCAGAACGCATTGAGCATCATGCACGTCCATTTACCAATACTGGGATTGACTACTTCGGTCCAGTTACTATCACCGTCGGTCGACGACATGAAAAGCGTTGGGTCGCCCTGTTTACATGCCTTGTCACAAGAGCATTACACCTGGAAATGGTGGTAAAGTTATCGACAGATTCGGCTCTTATGTGCCTTAGACGGTTTATCGCACGTCGCGGCTGTCCAAGCAAGATTTTTTCTGACAACGGTACAGCCTTCGTAGGTGCCAACAGCGAACTTAAGGCTCTGTATGGAGAACCGATACGTGACTTTGCAACCCACCATCAAATAAAGTGGATATTTATTCCACCTTCCGCACCCTTTATGGGGGGCGCTTGGGAGCGCATGGTGCGCACCGTCAAAACTGCGCTGAAAGCAACTTTAAAAGAACGGGCGCCTCGAGAAGAAGTTCTATACACGTTGCTCCTAGAAATAGAAAGTATAGTGAACTCGCGCCCGCTCACATACGTCTCAGTGAACCCCGACGATAACGAGGCAATAACACCATTCCATTACATCCTCGGTTCATCTTCCACAACAGCTCCGGACGCTATTCTAAGCGACGACGACCTTATTCGCAGATCGGATTGGAGACTCGCTGCAAGACTGGCTGACCACTTTTGGACTCGTTGGATGAAAGAGTACCTGCCTTTACTTTCGCCACGCCGACCCGTTGCACAAGGCCACAAGTACCAAGAAGGTGACGTAGTGTTGATTGCCGATCCGTCATTTCCAAGAGGGACATGGCCTCTTGGCCGGGTTGTCAAATGCTATGAGTCAGCAAACGGCGTTACCCGAATCGTAGACGTGCAGACTAAGGCGGGAATAATAAGGCGCCCTACTCGAAGACTGGTGTTTGTCAGCCCTCAATAGCGTTATCATGCAGTCTGTCGCCACCCCCTCACATGACTCGTGTTCCACACTGGGGGCCCAGAGTGTTGGCGACAGTCTGGCATGATAAATACCTTTTTTATAACTAAACAGTTTTTGAAGGTATTTTGATTAATGTCATAAAATTTGGTTTGTTTGTTGTCATTGTCTAATGTATAGATTCCTTTGGTGGTAATATTTTCTGTTTTCTTGTGCTTTTTTAATTATATTGTTATTGTGATCAATTACCTTTAACTTTACTATTTATTATACAGTCCACACCTTAATTCCTCTCGTTTAATTTATCGTCCACAATATGTTTAAAAAAATTACAAACATAAGATTTTACGTGTAAAACACCTTTACGTGAAATATGACAACGTCGCTTATCTAAAGTTGTTTATTGAATGATCACATTCCACTTTTTAATGGACGGAATACATTTTACTACCAAACGGAATTTAGACTCGTTCTCTGCAATAACACGCTGGCAAAGTAGGGGTATCAAAATGATACCCCTACTTTGCCAGCGTGGTAACACACATTGACCATCTACACAAAAGCGTCATCGTGCTATTGGCGGCGTCTCGGTCTTTTTGTTTAGTCAACTTTCAAATATGTAAATGTAGGTACCTTTTTTTACGGAGAGAAATCCACTTACGGACGATACCCTAAACCACTGGACTGTTCCAGCGGACCGCCGGCTTAGCGTGGGCCTGTCTGGGGCTCGCCCAGCACCTGACATTAGCGGCACTGGGAATACCCACTAAACCTCTCCGGTTTCCCACTATGCCCATGACGGAGATGACCCAGGATCTGCCGTAGCAAGCTCACCAAGCCACCTCCGGGCAGCCCTCCCCAAGGACCAACCAAAGTCAGCCCCCAGGGAGAGCGCCAGGCCCCGCCGAAGCAGGATCCAAAGTGACCTTTACGCACATGGAGGTTGCCCAGAGGAAACCCTGGGCAACCCCAGACGTGACGTGGCAAGTGCAATGCATGCGTGAGGGGCAGCCTTTCCCCGCACACGCAGCCACGTCTTAGGATAGGGCAACACGGGCGGTCGTAGACCACCCGCCGGAGTGTTTGGCGGGTTTTAATGGCGTCGGCCAAGATTTTTATTTTGAAAATTAAAAATTGTGTCGGAGCGCACTTTGTGTTATAAAAGTGGTGTGGTTTTATATACTGTGTTTGTGTTGACGTACAACTAAAAGGTTATTAGAATAAAAGTGATTATGGTGTGAAATATGATGAGAACTTTTTTGTGGTTATCCACCTCATCAAGTAGCACATAAAGTGACTGTCATCATATATTTCGTGTCAAATACTCCCAAGAAGCATTGAAATGTGTTACGCCTGCATTTTAATGCAATAAAAGAAGAAATACTGAAGACATGGCTGTACGGCCATTAGTTCCCTTTTTCCCGGGAGGTGGCTCCCCACTATAGAGACACCCCCCCCCCCTACTAGACAGGCCGGCCCCGCCATACGGTGCTCGGCCGGACGGCCCCGATGTGCACAAACAGAGCACCGTGGCTTCTGCGTCCTACAAGCTGCCGCGATGTGGCCCTCGGCCCCGCAGCGGTAGCAAAGGCCGCTGCGGTCTTTCTGGGAAATATGTAGGTACCTAATATTTACCAATTTTTATGTAACATTTTTAAATGAATTATTATGTACAACCCTAAGGCACAAAGTTTTGTAGTGCCAGATACAAACAACCCCACCCACACATAAATCTCATTGTTTACGTATCTCCTCGACTGCGTCCTTCTGTCTTGCACTTAGCCAGCCGCATCATCCGGGAAAATGAAAAATCCGATACGTGGCATACCCCGTACGTATGCGTACGCACGAAATAATCCACTTATAGAAACAATTTATAAAGGATTTCATTTTAAATTGATAATACCTTTGATAATATACGTGTCTTTGAGCATTTCTTTGTCGCTACTGAATCTTACCTTAAAGTTATGGGATATGGATAAGATTTACTTAGTTTGTTTAATTTTTAAGTCCTTACATTATAAGTATCCATACCTCTTTTATGTTCAGCTCTTCTTAATATTTTTATTTTACATAAAAATAAAAAGGTTTGTAAAGAGATAAGTTACTTCATATTCATACTTTTTTTTAAAAAAGGTTGTTTAATTGTTTTGATTTTTACAAAATGCAAATTATTAACATGAAAAGTAGTCACTAAGTTGTAAATCTCTTGCTAAAGGGGCTAATTGAAATTTCAACAGAAGTTGAATTAAGAAGTAGGTGAATACAAAAGCTGAAGTACTAAGAAGTAGACAAGTTCAGAAGTTTATAAATTAAGAATTACACATTTTCAGAAGTTGACTAATTAAGATATCAATCCAAAAGCTGTGAATGAAGATGATGACGTATGATGCATGGACAGATTTATTTTTACTTAACTTTGATAATAGTTATATTAGAAATTGACTATAGTTTTCTCATATTCATATACTTAAGATTAAATTTCTGGCAAATATAGAAGATCATGTTTCATTATTTTCAGGAAAGTTAATAAAAAGAAAGAAGAAAAAGTCATCAAAAATAACAAACTCTAAGGATTTGCGTGAAAAGGATCCTAGTGATGATAATTATGGAAAAAATGAGAAATTAACTTACAAAATAAATAGGCGCAATATTAATACAGCGAAGAAAAACAAAAGCAAAGAAGTAAAGTTTGGAAGCGAACACACTTATATTTTAAATAATGATGTAAGTATTACATCAAAAACAAATTTCAAAGATAATATTGTACATACAAATCAGAAAGAAAAAAATAAAGAATATTTAAGAGAGAAAAAACAAACCACAACATTAAATCGTCCTTGTGAAAAAAAAATAGAAACATTTGATGAACACCTAATTGGTGCTAATAAAAAAGCAGAAACAGAAGTGAATGATAATGAAATAGTTCAATATAGGAAACTAAAAGAAAATAATAAGAATATATCTGTACTTAAAAGAGTTGGGGACTTTCTTACTGATAAGATATTTCCACCTTCAAAAAAATGTAGACTTACAAAATTAAATATCGAAAGAAAAAAAGGTTGTGATATAATTTTCTACAAATCTTATGATTTGGTAAAGACAGTATTAGGAACACAAAAAGATGTTCAATGCTACACTCCTAATTTAATTCATCCTATTAATAATAATTTCGCTGACAGAAAAGATCCACTACATGACTGTGATGATAAAATACCCCCCACAATAACATTTCAAAGTCATCATTATAATTCTAACAGAGCTGGTATTACCAATCTTAGTATTTGTAACAATGAAACGATTGACAACAGGAAAAACAACGAATTTATTTTGGTTCAAGAAACACCTAATGTAAACCAACACAAAAAAGCTAACAAAATTAATTTCATAAGTAAACAATCCAGAGAAAATTTTGCTATGCCGAAAGTATACCAGTCATCGTTTCATAAATCTAAGAAAAGAAAAAATACTACTCGCAAATGTCCCCACAATCTAAAAAATAATATGAACTCTTGTAAATGGGCCAAATATTATGATGTAAATGACACATCTGCATATACAATTGAAGTTCCTAAAAGTGTAGGCATTGCTACAAACTATCGCCATAAAAAGTATTACTCAATAAATCGAGCCCAAAATATACAAATTGATGGTAACAATGAAATAAATTCCAAAAATATTCGATTTACCTATACTTTAACATCGTCTAATATTACGACAGATAACAATTTGTTAAAAGACAATGAATACTCCAAATACGATAGAAGTGGACAGTGGATAAGTAACGTAAAAAAACATTCTGTCGATAGTCTGAATCCTAGAAATGTAGTGTTTGTATCTAATTTTCAAAATTCCAGTACACACGTTGTAGAACATAATTTCTCCAAAGCAGAAATAAAAAATGCTCGTGTATTTCACAAGGCAACTGAAACAAGTTTTATTCACGAAAATCATGAAATCTTAAATGATCCTTGTGATGTCAATCCAGTACAGACAAACAAATCTTCAAAGTCGTATCAGGTTTTCATGAACAATTCTGATGATAATGTTTCCCTCGTAGCTAAGGGGTATAGTCATGACATAAATCAAGGAAATAACGATTCTCAAGCAGGAATCATTAATTATTTTTCAAATTCGTCACGCCTGATTGATGTCAACTATTATCGTTCTGATATAGACCCCCTTAATGTTTGTCAAACTATCATTAGTGATTGCAGTAAAGATGATTATAAAACTAGTGTATTTGATAAATCTCTTAACCCAGTTGCTAAAGTAAACCAAAATAATCTCTCAAACCATGATGTGTCGTTTATATTGGAAAATGCTTGGTTTACTAATGAAAGGCTTGTAAACAAAACAATAAGCCAAAAGTCTGATAAAAACAATAAGGAGCTTATTACCATATCAAATGATGAACCAAATGGGGATTTCATCATGCAAAGTAATTATTTTCACCAAGAACAAGTACATAATAATGTTCAAGAAAAAGATTTTTTTGATAGAAATACATTCAATATGAAAACCCGATTCCATTTTATACCAAAAGGTAACTATGTGTGTTTTACAAATATTATGACTACTGAATCTTTACTTATCAATTAGGTACTTCTCATTTGTACACATAATGCATGTACTAATTCTATAATATATTTATTTCACAGGTATGTCACCTATCTTTGAAATTTGTAATTCAAAAAACAAAGGTGCTGATGATAACAACAGCACCAAAAGATATTTTGAAAATGTAAGTTATACAATATCAGTGATGTCATACATTATTGTTATAAAATTAAGTCGGCCTTGTTAAAAATTTTTTTGAATTATTTTAGGAGCTATATAATAATTTTATTAATGATGTGCAAACAAATACAGAAGTATACGAAGCAAAGGTACAAAATGCCAAAGATGTAACTACAAAAGCCATTGAAAAAGTTAACATTCGCTTGGATAAAGATAATTCATTTTTAACTTTCAATAAAAGTTCTTTGAAGGAAGCTACAGTTAGTAAACCTCCGTATTTAATTTTCCCTGAGAATTTTTGAACATAATTCATTGTAGATTTGTGTAAAACATTACAGGTATTAGGACAAGTTGACAATAAGTTCATTGCTACGTTAATGAAAGGAAAATCAGATCATGGGAGTTATTTAGTTTTATTTGATCAGCATGCAGTACATGAAAGGATAAGATTAGAACATAATTTATCAGGTTCGCGTAATATTTTTAACATTATTTGCTTACTTACTTAATTTAAGACTAAACAATGTACAATAATGTTTGTTAAAAGGGTACATCAAAGACAATAAATGGGAAAGTGTAATCCTGGATGATGTAAAGTTGAAACTAACAGAAGATGAAATTATATATCTTCACAATTATAAAGAAAAATTTACTAATTATGGAATAGAATGGACTGTTTTGAACAACAATGAAATAAATATTAATTCTATACCCGCTGCAGTACTTGGTCAAAATTCTAGAGAAGTGAGTGTTACAGCAATTGTTATTATTATACACATTTTCATAATAAGTTTGAGTACAGAAAATATTTTTATCCGAATAATTTTTATCTTTAATAAGGTTGAGAAGATAATGATGGCAGTAAAGAAATTGATAACAGCAGAAATTAACAACATTACATCTCAAAAAGGATGTGTATCTTTGTACCCGAAAGCAATAATGGATCTAGTTTTTAATGAAGTATGATTTACCTAATTTACCTGTCAATTTTTCAGTTAATACATTCTAATATATTTGGTGATTGCAATATTGAATAACAGGCTTGTAGATACGCAATTAAATTCGGAGATGTGCTTTCCAAAAAAGAAATAATTGATCTCATTGCTTCGCTCTCGACTTGCAAGGTTCCGTTCCAATGTGCACACGGAAGACCAGTGATGGCGATAATAATGGATATCAAAACAGAATCGCGCCAGTATCAGGTAAAAAATAATAGTTCGTCACCAGCTTATATACGTCCCACTGCTGGGCACCGAGCTCCTCATGTAAGTGACTATATTTAACATGTTAACACCAACTTATTCTAAGAAATTTGAAAGAATGAGCGATAGAAGATAATGATATCAAGGATGATATTATTTGGTCTATGGTGATATTCACCAAATCACCACTACTCAAAAATTCGCTCTTGAATGTCGAAATCCGCGCAGAATTCCAAACGATTTGAATACTATCGTGCGGCGCTGTAACTTTTAAAACTTATTAGTTTTAACATTTTCTTCACTAATAGTATACAGAGTGGTGCCGTCAATACGACTATAAATTGAAACATGGGCTATATTACTTCATACAAAGCCACTTTCAAAAACATCTTATTATATTTGATAATTTCATGACATTTGTGTGAAATTATATATGGCTGCATTATTTTATGAAAATGTCATGAAATTTATTGTCAAATTGACGGTACCACCCGCGATTATGCGAGGGTCAAACTGAAAGTTCTTAGAATTTCAAAAACTGAGCAAACTCGTCCTTAGGGGTCTCTTCGGCGGACTTTTGAAACGCAGCCACAGCTTCCTCGTCTATACAACGTTTCCTCGAAGATTTTTATTTATTTTCGGTAATAAATAAAAATCGGAAGGTGCGAAGTCGGATACCGGGGGTGGGTTGGTGAAATGGCTTCGGCAGAGCCCAGGCTACCCCTGCGAAAGGCAGTGGAGTTACCGGGGAGTTTTAGCGGGTATTCCTAGTGCCTTGGCCCAAGCTCCTCATGTGTTCCTCCCATGTAAGAAGGCCTGTGCCCAGCAGTGGTACGTATATATGCTGGTGGATGATAAACCAGTTCTAAAATATTTCAGTGTAGCCCCCGTAATTATGTATTTATATAGTCAATATCTTGTATTTCAGATTAATCCGAAAACACTCCAGCAATTCAAAATGAGTTGGTGTAAGAAGTGAAATAAAGGTTGACTAAAGTTACATTGTACTTTTGACAAAATAAAAGGAAAATTACAATTTTTATTTTAACACCTTATGTAAGTATAAAAATCTTGTTACAAATCTGATATGGTTTTATTTATGGATCATATTATAATATCACATTAAATGCAATTTTTCCCTGGCGTTTTACATAATTTGTTCACGTATCCATCCAATATAGGGTGTTATGCGTGTGTGTACGTCGGGGAAACCAACAGCGCACGGGATACCCCACGACACTAGTCCTACCAATTGATTATCTTTCATTAATGGTCCTCCCGAGTCTCCCTGTAAAATATTTACATTATTAATTTAGGTATAAGTTTGCATGAAAATATTATTTTTTAACCATTTCTACTGTAACTAGAGTAACTACCACTGTAGAAATAGTGAAAAAATAATATTTTCATGCAAACTTATACCTAAGTACCTAGGTAGGTATATTTTATTCTAACACGAACATTTTATAATTTCGATTCATAATCCTATTGCTTATCCTAAACAACCGACCTAAGGGCTAGATAATTCGTGTGAGGATAAAAATAGAAAGATTAAACAAAACTTACATGACAACTCCCTTCACCAATGCGGGTAAACGTACAAAACATGCTATCAAATACTTTTCTTGTATATCGCATAGCAAAACGACATGTTTCTTGATTGAAAACTGGTAGGTGTAACATGTGCATTATTCTGCTAGATGCACCATTTGGCTGAAAAAGAATAAAACTGTATCTCAAAATTCGAATAAGTGGAAATTTTCATACCCGCCGCTGACTAGACATTTTAGGGGTGGGGTAGGTAATAATTGAAGTTGTTTTCAATCAAAGTTATGGCCATTTTATTTTTATATTTTTCCCTGGTTAATTTGCAATCCGTCCGATTGACTATAATCAGATATGTTGTATGATTAAAATATAATAAAACTAGAAAAATTTTACGCCCTGAGGCAGGAATCGAACCCGCGACCTTTTGCAATCCGGGCGACTGCTCTGACCACTGAGCCACCCAGGACTTGGGATATCCCTGTGAAATTCTTCTATGTTGTACCATGATGTTATTTTGGGGATTTTGTACAATTCCCTACTCCCCTTAGTCAAGCAGCACATTTGCTCATCTATTTATCAGGTTCCATAACAGCAGCCTGCCCGTCAAAGAGTTCGGGGTTTTTTTCCTATAAATAAATAGTTGAATCACGTAGTCTTAAGTAAATCCCAGGTAGTTCTCACATATTGTGGATTGAGTCAGAGTCCTATAGGAGTCTGCCTGAGGTAATGTAGTGTGGTTTAAAAGTGCGCTTACTTTTTCAACCAGATCAAGTTGAGTTGGGAGAATCCTGTTTATTTCGTCTGAACCTATGTTATGCCAAAAGCTTAACGTAGTTTCATAATATACCCTGGCGGCGTCATCGCTCGCGAAAATCACTATCTTCTGTAAGATACTGTTGATACTATTTTTTGGAAATGTTTATCCTGGTGCACTTACGATTGTACTTACGACAATTTGAAGCTACCTACTTCGACAGTTTTTTTTTATTTGTACCCACGATAGCACATCAAGTGTAACAGTTGCACCAAGTACGAAAGCCGCCTCTATTACGAGCGTACTAAGGGTGGTCTCAAAGTCAAACTGTTACGCTTGATGTGCCGTCAACTGTACGCTTTCAGATGGACCCGAAAGTTTTCTGACATAGGACTAGGTGGTAAGCCCGTATGTACTAGGTGGTAGGCCCGTGTGTAGGGTCGTCTGGGTATATAGGTACCACCGCCTTTCTTATTTCAGCCATGAAACAGTTAGCTGTTTTGGATTAAAGGGAAAGGTAGCAAGTGTAATTACTGGCATGGACGGCATTTCATCTTAGGGCTCAGGATGACAACGCACCTTCAATATCAAGTGATTTTCCCTTCGTATTGCAGGTGTCTATAGGCGGCGGTAACCACTTTCCATCAGGTGGGCCGTCAGCTTGTTTGTCATCTATTAGTATAATAAAAAACTCTCGTAACGCGGACTAAAGTTTAGTATGTACCTACTGATAGACTGATGCTGTCACTGTCTTTTTTTAACAAATATAAGTGACAGCATCAGTTTTAGAGCAGGACTAACTAACTTTAGTCTGCGATTTATAATAAGGGGGAAAGAGACAAAATCAGAACAACGTTAAACACAGGATTTTTATAGTGTGGTAACTAGGCAGTTAGAATGTACTCACTTCTTGAGCTCCAAATCCAGTTAAAATGAGTTCGTCTCCTTCAGATAATTCTTTTTCATGAAGTTTTAATATTTCTACAGTATTTAAATCTAATGGTCCTTTGACTTTTATTACCGCTATATCATTGCTCCGTAGTGTAGCATTGTAATTTTTGTGAATATTTATGGATGTAACATCATACTGTTTCCCTCCAACGTCCAAGTTTGTGGTGCCAACCACTGCTTTGACATATAGGGGGTTTACACTATAAATAAAAAAACATATGAACAATTTAAAGTGTTTCTGCTTCCGATTTACTACAGCAACTGCCTCATGGTCATGATTCATGGAAGAAAATAAACTAAATTAGACGTACTTAGTAGTGTGTCAAACGCCTAAATTGTTTGGTTCATCTGCAGCCAATTGTAAGTAGGTACCTATAAGATATAGGTACAGACGGCAGCACATCAAGTGTCACAGCTGCACTACAAAACCGCCTTTATTACAAAGACAATAAGGATGATCTCAAGGTCAACCTGTTACGCTTAATGTGCTGTCGGGTAGGACTGAACCATACCACCGTTATTAGTGCTGGGTGCAGGAATTTAATGGGCATTACGACAATAAATTAAAACAATACGACAAACTTTTAAAAAAGTGGCAAACTTTTTCTATGAACTAATATAGCCCATGTTTTATTGACGGCACCACTCTGTATAGATAGGTAATAAAACGCAATTATATTTCTAAGTATCTAAGTAGGTAGATACCTGTAGGTACCCATAATATTTTTTAGTACTAGTGGTCGTAATCAACTAAGCTTCTATATTAATTGGTAGGTACTCTTATTTAAGATTTCTTGTAGCGTGTACTATGTAACATATAGAAACACAATTGCTATCCAGTAGGATCAATAAGTATGTTTTATTTACTTACCCGTATATACAATGAGCAGCAGTTACAACATGATGACTTGAAATGACAGCCCCACCACACACATGGTGTCCCGATAAATTTTGGAGGGAAACATGAGACAATCCATAACTGTTTGGCGCTTCGTAGCCACCTACCACGCGGATTTCAGCTGCTGGAACAAAATAAAGATATCCCGTCACGCGCGTAGGCACCACACATATTAAGAAAATAATACTAGATAACGATCACCATGTATTAAATATTACCATAATCTTGAGCAATCACATTACTAAATAATAGAATCAATGAAAAAATAGAATTATTTATCATTCTTGTCGGTTCATAGGTAAAGAAATAGATGCACATTTGATATTATTTATTACTAAAATAGCTATTATCAGCATTTATCATTTATAGTAATCAAATATGTTCAATCAAAGTTTTTATCACTTTATTTTAGCTGAGTGCGATAAGAACTCGGCTAAAATAAATTGATAAAAACTTTGTCTTGCTTACTAATACGTCACATTAGTACCTAGATAAGCAAGACAAAACAATTCACGGGCCTTAAACATGAGCTCCAAAAGCATTGTTAAATTCATCGTAAGTAATGCAAAGTTTGGCTTAATAAAATCCTTAATATTTTTTTGTAATCGAAACATCGGGTATAAAATAATAATAATAATATTTATACACTCACACCTATTATCTAGCATTCTAGCCCACTATGCATACTAGGTAACGGATAAATATTGATAATAATATGTACTTATATAAATATTAGAAATATACTAAATAAACATATAAGCATCCACGACTCGTGAACAAAATGCTCGTATTCATCATACAAACATTTGCTCCTACCGGTAATTGAACCTGGGACCCCTGACCGAGCAGCATGTATAGCAAGGGGTACAGCCTAGTGATTCTGTGACGAATCTCGCACCTCACTTAGCAAGTCACTTCGAAGTCAACTGTGAAATAGAGCAATTTTTCATACATTTTTTGCTCTATTTGACAGTTGAATTCGAAGTGAGGTGCGAGATTCGTTACAGAATCACAGCACAGACCGCTCGGCCAGCCGGTCGTTAATAATTAATTAAACGCGATTAAATCCAGTAAATTAAAGTAAACTAAAAAAATCAAGTCCTCGGGTGGGGACCGAACCCGTGAACTTTTACAATCCGGGTGACTGCTCTAACCATCTGTTAAGCGATTCTCTAAAGTCTGCAGCCATGAATTCTTGGGTGACGGCAGCGCTGTCATATCTTTTGGCGTTTGATTTACAACCGTTAGCGACAACAGCGTTTCGAAGACGAGCACGGCGTGAACCGGAACTAAAAAGTTGTTGATTTCTATATCTCCAAGTGAAAATTATAAATATTGAATGAGGTCATTGCGATACAATTTTAACACAGCAAAAACTAAATCAAAAAATATCGATTGTCCTTCATTTCATCTAACCAAAACAGAGACAATCTTAAACAGCCAAGAGACCGACGTAGAGATTAGTGAATACGCTTTCGCGTTGATCGTAGGTGGTGTAGGGTCGTCGGGCTAGACCAGCGCCATCGCCCCCTACTTCCTCGTCCTACCACTGAATGCAGATAGGATAAATCCAGGATAGATGCTGCATTGGGATAGACGCCTCATTTTCAAAATACCCTACTTCCCAAACTCGCAACTACAAATTAATAGCATAACTAGGAGCCGCAGTCACCCCGCACCTAAGCTGCCCACCGGCTGTCGCAAGGCTTGGAAGCATTTCGTCGTGTGTGCAACTATCTCCGCGGCGAACTTCACGAACACGTAAAAGTTTTAAAGGTAAGTATTTGCCGCCGTATAACTTTTTAAGTAAGTAGTAATAAATTCCGTTATATTTTTTATTACGTCAATGTACTGGTTCATTAAGTGTGCAGTTAGATGTGAAAATCTCTGCGTGCGAGGCGTAAGGAATAGAGTCCTATGTAGGCTCTTTAGTTGTTTCTTATCTTAGAGATTGGATTGGTCGGAGTGTTAGGATACATCATGTGATACGAGGCATGGAAAAATAAAGCTCTTAAAAATATTAAATTTAATACTTTGAAAAAAATATCGGTAACGATAAATCGAAATAAAAAATTACAGCTTTAAATATCGACTATTTTCTGAAAAAAAAAATTGATATTTTGATATATCGATATCTTTTACCCAACCCTACGCTACTACTACTGTCCTTTAGACAATCTGTGCTACTGTCACTTTATTAGTGATATTGTCTACTACACATTGTTTTTGTTTGTTTGATACTAATTTTTTTTTAGGTGTGTTTGGCGCGTTTTTGTGGCGTCAGTGAAAAGTTTTATTACAATAATTAAAAATTGTGTCGGAGCGAACATTGAGTTATATAAGTGACGTAGTTTTATTATTCAAGTGTTTGTGTTGACGTGCAACTAAAATATTATTAGAATAAAAGTGATTATGGTGTGAAATACGATGAGAACTTTTTTGTGGTTATCCACCTCATCAAGTAGCACATAAAGTGACTGTCATCATATATTTCGTGTCAAATAGTCCCAAGAAGTATTGAAATGTGTTATGCCAGCATTGTAATGCAATAAAAGAAATAGAAATAAAGAAATACTGAAGACATGCCTGTATGGGCATTAGTTCCCTTTGCCTTCCCTTTATAGGGAGAATTAACCAAAAAAAATGATACCAATTTTGTTTTGTTTTGGGGTTTTTTAGTACCTACTACTTATAAGTAGCGTAGCGTTTTATATTCTCTTTGCTATTTATTTACCTTTTGATTGTCGATGTAGACTCTCATTAAAAATTTATTTCTAATCTGGGTCGTAAACTAAATACCATTTATTTTGTGATTCTCCCACAAAAATTCCTTTTCTTTGTATAGATCTTTACAGCGCTAATGGATATTCTTAAGGCAGAAATCGCTAGAAAACGTAAACTTCTTGAAGAAAAGAACGTATTGGTAAGTATGCACATTTTGTTTTCGCAAATTATTAACGCTCTCAAAAATATTGAAAACTATAAGAGTGCCCAGTTTATTACAAGGCCACTGGTTGAGCCAGACCATACTTACCTTGATTCATGTATTATGTTTCTAGAATCAAAGTAAAAAATACTTTAAACGTGGAGATTTACTTGCTAAGGAACAAGAGGAATATTTAAAGAAATATGGTTCACAAAATAAGGAAATAGAAAATGATAACTCCAGTGAAGAGAAGATAGAAAAAGGTCAGTCCTAATTACATGTTTAGCCACATATTCCAACACGCGTAGCTCAAGGAACACGAGAAGCTCGAGAAACTGTTTTGTCTACACTGTAATGTCATTTTTGTGGGCCTTAACCTGAGAAATATGACATTACGGTGTAGACTAACCCGTTTCTCAAGCTTCTCTTGTTCCTTGTGCTACGCATGCTGACCCAGACTCAATAAATTTTAAATTTGCAGCCGGGAGTCTTCCTAAATTAATATCAATCTGGTACACATTTTCATAAGTATATCGCACAGATTCATACCATTCATTATTATAAATGGTATGAATCCATACAATTTTATACACTATGGCATTCAATGCATAGTATTCAATTTTATATTGTCAAGTCACCCTAAACCAGACATAAAACTTATTCTAGAAGAAGATGGGCATGTCTTAGTAGTATCTTCCGTTTGAATTTATAGCACCTGATTGAGGCTGCTCCTCCTCTAGGTAATTGCAGCCAGATGGACTTGAACAATATTGACATAAAGAATTACCTACCTAACAGATTGATAATTCAAATGATCTCAACTTTGAGTTACATTGTTTCACCTATACACTTGTCTGTTTAAAGCTACAAAACAAGAACAAAGTGAGGCAGAACAGTCTGAACTGGTGTCCCTTCCAAGAACAGAAGTTATAAAAAGATTAAGGGAAAGAGGACATCCCATTCTACTCTATGGTGAGAATGAAGCACAATCATTTAGAAGGCTAAGGCGAATAGAAATACAGGAACCAGAAGCGAACAGAGTAAGTGCAATATGTCTTGTTCAGTTAAGATTGCATTGTAACTGAGCCCTATCGAAGGCCTTTTGTTGATAGAACAATTTTATACTTACTATCTTTTTATTAATTCTTAATGGGGTAGCTCTCGGCCTTCATCTTACCTGATGGTAAGTGATGACAAGTCTGAAGATGGATGCAAGCTACGTCCGGATTCCTCAATCCCAAAAAAAAAACAAATTATTAAATAAATAAACCACATAGGAACCCGCTATCTTATAATTTGTAAAAGACTTGTTTCAATTTATTTTTCAGGGTTTTCGTAATGATTTCCAAGAAGCTATGGAGAAGGTTGACCAAGCATATCTTAATGAAATCTTGGCTCTTGGTGCTCAGGTATGTATGTATAAATTTTAAATGAGATTCTGGTTACTGGAATTATTCTCAGAATATGATTCTCATTATGGAGCTCATTATGGATTGCCACCTGCTTAAACCTGAGTGGCCATAAGAAATAACTTTATTAGTTGTAAAGTTATTTCTTATGAGTAGAGAAAATATTATGAGCACTTTTACTTTTTTCATGATAAAACATTTGATAACAATACAAAACAATACAATAGGTAGCCTTATTGCTAAAAACAGTCTCTTCCAGGCAATGTGTTGGGAAAGGAAATAGTGTAGAAGGATATTAAGAAAGTGATTAATATAAGAAGTGAAACTAGACTAACATAAATAATACAATAAAATATTGTATTTCTTTCAGAGTGATTCTGAGAAATCTGCCAAAGAAGATGCCATAGATGATTCAGTTACTTATGACCTCATACAAGAAATGGCAAAAACTATGGGTCAGGGTGACAGAAATCATGATATGAATGTTATAATGACATTATTACAGGTATATTTTCAATCAAAAACAACTTGCAATTTTAAATAATTTTCAGTTAACCCTTTTCATAGACACGAAACTAATTATCACACAGAGACAAAATCAAGATATTACATTGCTTAATTGCTTTAAATGAAATGTAACAACATATCTTGGTCATAAGCTTGGTCGATAACTTCAGAAACTGGTTTTTAATTGAAATGTGAACCTTATAAGGTAGAAAATAAACCCAATTTTTCATTTACAATTATTATTTACTGTCAGAATGAAAAATGAAGTGTTTTACTTATATTTTTGTTACACAATTTCAGTTTCTTCTAAATTTGTGGGGGCAGCAACTTAACTCAGCAACGGCTGCTGAAAAGACAGCAGTCAAACATAAAATGACAAGAGCGACTTATACACAGACACAGGTGTACTTAAGGCCTTTAATGAGAAAATTAAAAAAGAAGACTTTACCCGAAGACATCTGTGACAGTCTCATGGAGATAACTAAACATTTACTGGAAAGAAATTATATAATGGTAAAGTGTCATATTTTTGTTATTACAATTGTTTACATTCTCTTCAAATATATGTCCAATGGCTATGTCAGAATGAGTAAAAATAAGTATTTAAGATAATATCTTCAAAAATGGCCTACTAGACCTGGAATTCAATTCTATGAATCTATTCAACCCTATCAATCTAAAACATGCAGAATGTATGTTTTACATTTGGTGTTTTAGATTTGGTTCGATTCCCAGTTGGTAGACATGTTCAGCACAGTAGTTCTATTTTCTACTTTCAATAAAACCTTTCAGTTGCTAATATCCACTGCATTATTGTGCTGTTGTTTGTACTTCAACTTCCATACATAATTTATCTTATTCGTGTTTTGACGAATGCAAATCTCTTTGTGCATAATTATAATTTTGTCCTTAAAATGGCCACCACTACCACTGCAATCTATTCGAGACGTAGTATAGGAATTAAATATCTGGCAAGGCCCATAAGCTTAAAACTTGTAAGTAGGAAAATATCAGTTCTTTCTTTAATAACATAATGTAACAAACATTTGCCATATCCTTTTTCCATAACTCCAGAATGTTGATTCTAGGCGATATCTTCCAAAAAATGAACCTCATTTCTTTTCAGGCCAGTGATTCATACCTTCAAATGGCTATAGGTAATGCCCCATGGCCTATTGGTGTAACTATGGTCGGTATTCACGCTCGTACTGGGCGAGAAAAGATTTTCTCCAAAAATGTGGCCCATGTGATGAATGACGAAACACAAAGAAAGTACATACAAGCTTTGAAGAGGCTTATGACAAAGTGCCAGGAGTATTTTCCTACCGACCCTTCCAGATGTGTGGAATATAGTACTACTAGATAATAATAAACAATTGTACCTATTTATGCTAGTTTCCTTTAAATCTTTAGTCATGATGACTATTGATAATCTATTGAAAAGGTACCATAATTATCGTTATTTTCTAAGACCTTAGTATTGATTAAACGTTAATCCTAGGGCTTTATCCACACTCATACATTCAATTATAACAAAAATAGCATTACTTTACTTGCTACTACTATCTGATATGTGAAGACTGTGAATCACATATCACTACTAATATATGGACCTATTACACCACTACTTATTCAGACAGTCTTATTATGACTGACTGCTTGAAAGCCCATTCTCATAGGGCTAAAACTGTAAGAATGTCTTATTAAGACAGAAATACTGGACTCTGTGGCTAGACTCTAAATAACGCGTGGTGTAATAAGACTAACGGCCTGGCCACGGGTAATTCGCCGTGGCGAATATTCGCGCTTCTATTAGAAAATAAATGTATGGAAATGTACTAAGCAAGCCACGCGTAGCGGCGACCGCCGACCTCATAGATTAGAGATAATATATGCCGACCTCACCAGTCGCGCCGTGTCGCCGCCAGTTCCCTTGGCCAGGGGCCTTACCACCATCTTTATAAAAGCGATTCATATTCCGCTCGGTTCAGTATTGGTTCCTAAAATGCATCGCTGTCATAGTCCTAGACAGCGTCGTAGTGCGAATTAACGATTCTAATCAGTTTAGGTCCTAAACTGGATCGCGATAATAGATGGTGGTACGGGTACAGGCCATACTAAACCATTCCATCTATCCATTCAGTTAGCTGCAGTTAGCTCTCAGCAGCCGCAAACGAAACCCGTGTCGGTCGGTCGTCCGTTACTAAACAATATGACGTGTGCAAAGGAAAATGAAGTTGTATTAAATGTCATCGATATCTTTTGTGGCATGCCATATTTAGGGCAGAAAAATTGTAATATTCGTACACTCACAACTATTATTAACTAGCCCAAAGTAAGCTTGTGTTGTGGATACTAGATAACGGTGAAATGTTTTAAAATATACCTACTAAATAAACATACAAACATCAATGACTCTTGAACAAATGTTCGTACTCATCATTCAAACATCTCTCCCTTAGAATAATACTGTCCCTACCGGGATTCAAACCCGCGACCACCCAGCCGTCATTGTAGGGACTTTTTGGCCCCCTTCTTTTTTTTTCATAGAGTTGTAGTGACGATAGCAGTAGATACACAATTAAATGAGTATGAGCTACGGCAATTTTCTACCGCTTTGCCATGACAACCCCATACGACGACGCACGCGATGCGATTGAGTTAGCACGCGGTATTCAGCGTAATAGCGAGCTTGTCTAGTTAGTTAGACTCTCCGACAGGCTTACTAAGACAATCTGGACAACTCATGGTGTTGGAGGCCACGCAGACAAATGTAAATCCGGCTTCATCATCACCAGCCTATATACGTCCCACTGCTGGGCACAGGCCTTCCTACATGGCAGAAACACATGAGGAGTTTGGGCCATAACACCACCACGCTGGCCCAATGCGGGTTGGTGGGTTAAAGCAGTTGCAGTAACAACTGGGACCAACGGTTTAACGTGCCCAAGGGGAGGTGTTCAAGATTATAAATTTGATTGACCCATCCAGGGACCGACCATGGCGAAAGTTGCTTTGTTTTCGTGATCGAAACCAGAGCGCTCAATCCACTACGCCACCGAGCTCCTTAATGCTTAACACAATGTTTTTATACGCACAAGGGCGCCAATTTTAAATTAGATTCCATCGATTCACCGTGCTATCGCCGCGCGCGCATCAAGGTTAGATAGTCACAAAATACTTATAGTGTCGTTTTTTTACTCATTGGTTTTGTGTCGGTCTGTTCAGTTTTTCTAGTGCATAGATCTGAATTCCAGAAACTACATCGAAACAGTGATCAAAACAGCCTCACGGAAGCTCGGTGACCTGAACAACGTGCAATGCGTTGTTTTTTCACGCCTGACCAATTATGCCTGCTTTACAAAACTCAGATAGACAGATTGCAGCGTCGTGCTGTCCGTATCGTTGACGATTTAGAGGTCAGAACATCCTTAAGCCTCTGCAATTGCGTCTAGAATTGCGTCGCTTAGCGCCTTCTATCGTCTTTATCACGGAGAGTGCTCTGAAGAGCTTTTTGACCTTATCCCACTTTACCCCTTCCTACTCGAGAGCACGCGTGCCGGTCTTCGGAGTCATCAATTCACTGTCTCCACCTCAACATCACGTACACAAAGAAATTTAGTACCTGGTTTATTTGTCGTATATTATATGGATACTCCAAAGATCAATTTCAATGATATTCCTTTAATTTTTTTATATTGTGTGACAAAACACCTTTTGGGCCGACAAGGTCCTTTGTTCCCATTGGTTCTACTGAGTAGTTCTACGGCACGTTCTACGGTAGAACTAGTGATATTTTTTTGCAGAATTTCAGTTGGAAACACAGTATTGACGTGGTAATAAATAAAATATATAGAGTCCTGAAGTAAACGGTGTATATTGATAAACAACAAAAAGGGATGTGACACACAGATGACTTACGTCATATTTGAATTAGTATAGTGTCAGGGTGTTCTTATTATATAAAAACCAAGGTTTAACACCCCCCTGTAATAGGAGCACCCTGTATATACGCTATATACAATTACCTATAAATGACATATCAAAAAAAACAAAACTATACACTTGACTGACACTAACAACTAACAATGACCAACATCAATATAACATAATAGTACACACCTAATTATAAACTAACTTAATACACAACAAATATCTACAATTAAACAAAGACAAAAAAAACTTAACCTAACCCTAAACAACTAGAACATTTAACATGTTTAATTTTCGCTAAAGGTTTTGTAAGTATGTCGGCAACCATGTCTTGGGTAGATACGAATTTGAGATGAATGTCATTGTGTGTAAGCGTGTCTCTAATGAAATGGTGTTTGATGTCGATATGTTTTGTGCGTGCGTGAAAGGTGTCATTATGTGCAAGTTTGATGGAGCTCTGACTGTCTGTGTGTAAGGTGATGGGATGAGTGATGGCGAACACTTCGGTAATTAGTGTTCTTAAATATATAGCCTCTTTGCAGGCTTCTGACAATGCCATATATTCGGCTTCAGTTGTCGAAAGTGCAACAGTGCGCTGCTTGCGAGATTCCCATGAGATGGGGGCTCCACTCATAACAAAAACGAAGCCGGTGAATGAGCGGCGGTCGACAAGATTGTTCCCATAGTCAGCATCAGCATAACCAATTGGATATGTTTGACTACTGTGCCTGAATTGAAGTCTCAAGTCTTTTGTGCCTTTTAGGTACCTCAGGACTCGCTTAGCGGCTTTCCAGTGCACCTCCCCGTAATGTACGTTGAACTGCGACAAGTATGAGACCGTGTGTGCTATGTCAGGTCTTGTACATATGGCAAGGTACATTAGAGAACCGATAAGCTCCTGATAAGGGACTTCAATATTCTCATCTTCCTTTTTAGGTAAGGTGAGTTTTAAGCCTGGTTCCAATGGCGTCGTCACTGATATTGCATCAGTCATTCCAAATTTTGAGATTAACTTCTCGATGTATTTCGTCTGGTCAAGAGTTATCCTGTCTTCGGTCTGAGTTACTCTCATTCCGAGACAATCTTTGACAGGACCAAGATCTTTAACGATGAATTTCTTTTTTAATTCATTTTTAAAATTATCTCTCATGTTGACGTTGTTGCTCAGTATAAAAAAGTCGTCAACGAACACTGCAACTACGAGGAAATCTTTCCCTTCTCTTTTATAATAGAGGCAATGTTCTGTAGGAGCTTGCGTCAGTGTGAAGGAAGACATGGCTTCACATACCTTCTTATTCCACTGGCGCGGAGACTGTTTTAAGCCGTATAGAGATTTTTTTAGTAAACACACTTTGTTTTTAGAGTCAGTTGAAAAACCTTCAGGTTGATCCATGTATATATCTTCATCAAGGTCTCCATTCAAGAATGCCGTTTCCACGTCAAGATGGTCTACCTTCAAATTATTTTGCACAGCAAACGCTAACAAAAGTCTTACGGAAGATAGCCTCGCAACTGGCGAAAAAGTTTCACCATAGTCCACTCCTGCAACTTGGGTGAACCCTTTGGCTACAAGTCTGGCCTTGTATTTAACTACGCATCCACTTGTGTCTTTTTTTATCTTGAAGACCCATTTACATTTGGTAGTCTTTCTAGTGGTGGGCCGATCAACTAGTATCCAAGTACCATGTTTCAACAGGGAGTCGTATTCTGCTTTCATCGCATCTAACCATTTGTCTTTCTGTGGATGCTTAGTAACTTCATTGTAAGTCTCCGGTTCCAGATCAGATGTCATGTAGAGGTTCTCGTGGTACCGCTCTGGTGGACGTCTATCCCTTTGCGGGTAGCGAGGTACCTGAAGTACGTCTACAGTCGGATTAGGTTGAGGAGCTTCAGAAATTTCGGAAGTTACGGAGTCATCACAGACAGGTTGTTCTGATGACGATGACACAGGCTCTGGCCGTAAGCATTCTTCTTCCTGTTGAATTTCTGGTTCAAATACCGGAAGTTCAGTATTTGAAATTGGTACTAAAATTTGGGTAGGGGGAGGTGTAGAGAGCATTTCACTGTGTGAAGAGTTTAGCCCCCGAAGCGGTATTATTTTCTAGGAAAACAACATCTCGAGCAATTATTATTGCGCGAGGATTTTGGGGATCAATAAGGCGGTAGCCTTTGCTTTCTGTCGAATAACCCACAAATATGCAAGTTTGTGTTTTAGATTCCAGTTTCGTTCGTTTTTCTTTTGGAATGAGGACATGAGCTTCACAGCCAAACACTCTCAAGTGAGAAAGATTAACTCTCTTACCTGTCCACAATTCCTCTGGAATTTGGTTATTCAAAGCTTGTGTAGGCGAACGGTTTTTTAGATAGATAGCCGTATTTATGGCTTCTCCCCAATACGCTTTCGGAAGGTTGGAGTCTTGCAGCATGGATCTCGCCTTTTCAATTATAGTTCTATTTGCGCGTTCAGAGACTCCGTTTTGCTGTGGAGTATACGGAACCGTAGTCTGATGAATAATTCCATTTTCCTTCACAAATACAGACATTTCGTTATTAACATATTCACGGCCGTTGTCTGAGCGCAGAACTTTAATTTTCTTACCCGTTTGATTTTCAACTAAATATTTAAATTCTAAAAATTTACTAAAAACTTCGGCCTTTGATTTCAAAAGATATCCAAAAGTTTTGCGACTAAAGTCGTCTGTATAAGTCAATAAATACAAAGCTCCGCCCCATGATTGTGTACTCATAGGTCCACATAAATCCGAATGGATTAATTGTAGGACGGCGCTAGACTTACTTTTGGAATTAGGGAAAGGTTGTTTAGCTAATTTCCCTTGTAAACATGGTATACATTGGTCAATTGAATAACCTGTATAATCTATGCCGATAGAATTATTTTTAAGTAAATGCATACTCTTTGTATTAAGATGCCCTAAACGTCTGTGCCACAACATGGCAGACTCTTTAGTTGTAGTATGCATAGCATTTGACTCTTTTGTGTCAAGTTTGTACATGCCTTTATGGTTAGTGGCTGTAGCAATGACCGAACCTGTCACTCGACATTGTCCGCTCTGAAAAATGCTTGCACCATTCGATGTAAATAAAACTTCGAAACCCTTATTAACTATACTATTAACAGATAAAAGACCAGTGGCAAGGCCAGGAATATAAAGAACATTACTAATTTTATTTACACTATCGGATATATTTAAATTTACAGTACCTTTGCCTTGGCTAAGAACTTGAGCCTTGTTGGCAACAGTAACAGGTATAATGTGCGTAGAAAGAGATTCAAACCAATCTTTCCTGTTACTCATATGGGAAGTTTCACCAGAATCAATGAACCAATAGGAAGAATCTGTAGGAAGAATAGTATTAAAACAAGATGAAAGTGTAAATTGTGTTGTATAATTTGACATGGTAGCCGAAATATGCTTGTCCGAAATATTATGTTTTTTATTTTTAAGATTTTTACACTCTGAAATTAAATGTCCATTTTTCTTGCAATATCTACAGAATTTCTTTTTAGATTCACACTTTGTATGTAAAGCAGTGTTAGGTATGGTACTGGATGAAGTTGCAGTCGATCGAAAACGAGAATCTTCTTTGAGAAGCGCTGCAACCACGTTCTCCGATGTAATTTTTGTGTTGGAGTGTTCGAGAGCCATAACGAGTGGGTGGAATTTTTCTGGCAATCCAGTAAGCATTATAATGCCTAGGAATTCATCATCCACTTCAGCCCCAATTCCCTGGAGCTCTTGCTGTACAGTTAGCATGTTGTTGACATATTTTTGAATATCACCGCTGAACTTTAAAGAAAGTAAAGTCTTCATTAGGCCAAGTCTTCTTACTAATCCACTATCCGCGTAGGCCTTCTTTAACGCATTGAATGTTTCAAAAGCGGTTTTTGCTGACCTTATAACCGGATATACGGACTCGTCACACAGGAGGCAGATTTTAGCACGCGCCTTTTCGTCTTTGCGTTTGGCGATGGGATCGTTGAGGTTGGCTGGAGAACAGACGACGTCCCATAGGTCGAAGTCCGTCAGAAGACATTGAACACTAAACGCCCACGTGTTAAAATTATTGCCTCTGAGTTTGTTGAAGCTTACACTTGATGTTGAGACATCTTGGTGACCTGAAGATAGTGCCGGCGTTGCCGATGGTTGATCCATAGCACTTTAGTTACTTTAATTTTATCTTACTCACGCTGTCCACTGCTAGAAACTCTGGGCCCATAACCTTTTGCAGAATTTCAGTTGGAAACACAGTATTGACGTGGTTATAAATAAAATATATAGAGTCCTGAAGTAAACGGTGTATATTGATAAACAACAAAAAGGGATGTGACACACAGATGACTTACGTCATATTTGAATTAGTATAGTGTCAGGGTGTTCTTATTATATAAAAACCAAGAAGGTTTAACAATTTTTAACCGACTTCAAAAACGAGGAGGTTCTCAATTCGGCCGGTATGTTTTTTTTTTTTTTTTTTTTCTATGTATGTACACCGATTACGCCGAGATTACTGATCCGATTTACGTGATTCTTTTTTTGTTCGATGTGGAATAGCTGCCATTTGGTCCCATAAAAATTTTTTCAAAAACAGTTGTGTACTTTGGTTTTAAATTTAAAAAAACTGAAATTATGAAGTCGTCTACATATGCGAAATTGCGAAGTTTTGCTTTTCAAATGACTTTTTAGTGAAACGATACGATAGTAGGAAACAATATAAGTTTACAATCACCCATCTAGCTTCGACCGTAGAAAGTTACCACTAAAAATTGTGAAAAAAAAATTTTTAACAAAAATTAAAACCGACTTCAAAAAACTGAAAAGGATAAAATAATTAAATTTAAGTAGGTATTCATCCCCTAGAAACATATTTTTGGAGTTGGTGCTAAGTGGTTTCCAAAAACAATAGAAAGTGAAGCACCGACTCCAAAATATGTTTCTAGGGGATGAATACCTACTTAAATTTAATTATTTTATCCTTTTCAGTTTTTTGAAGTCGGTTTTAATTTTTTCTTTTCTCATAAGTCCTACGATTATACAAGTTATTGAATAGTAGCACAAGTGAAACTCTTTCTTCCCACTTCTACCGTGTGAATCGTTCTAGATCGGCCACCAAAACCGATTTGAATTCTGACCACCAAAAATTTGTCGCGATTATGTCGAAAGTCGCCCAAATTTCTGATTTTGTCGGACCATGGTTCAAAAGTTATAGGGGTACAAAGGTGGCCCAGCCAGGACGCATTCGCCCCAGATCGGCCACCTCAATATCTCGAAAACTATACCACCTAGCGACGAGCTGTTTTATCTCAAAATTTGTCGCGAATATGTCGCGACGATTCGCCAAATATCAAATTATGTCGAGCAGAAGTTGAAAAGTTATAGGGGTATGTTGGTGGCCCAGCCGGGACGCATTCGCCCCAGATCGGCCACCTCAATATCTCGAAAACTATACCAACTAGCGACGAGCTGTTTTATCTCAAAATTTGTCGCGAATATGTCGCGATTATTCGATAAATATCAAATTTGTCGGGGCGTGGTTAAGGAATTATAACGTATTAGAAATTACAATAGATAGTCCAAGATATATGAAGCAAACTTTGCTAAAAAAAAGGTAAAATGTAATATTTATTTAAAATTTGTTGATAATCGCACAGTTTTATCAATTTAATAGCCCAAAATAATTCAAAGAAGTGTTATAGGTATTATAAAATTTGTGTTTACTGTATCATATTCCGCGATGAAAATATTAATAAGTATATTTCATTGTCAAAATTCTCGCTCTTATATGTAAAAACGTAGTACAGTCGCGTTCTACTATGTATAGGATTATGATAATTGGCATAAACTACATGAAGTAAATCACATTTAATTACGATAATCAATATTAGGTATTTATTCCATAAAAATACATTTTAAACGTAAATAATTTATATGTTACTCTCTTTCTAAGGCAGGCTGGTAAAAATCACAAAGGTTTCTTTTTACAAACTTCGAATTGCCGTAAGGTCACTCACTCGATACATCGAAGTTTTTTAATTATGCCTAAAATACATAAATCACTGGTATTCATTGAAGCAAATAGGAAGGGTTGTCGCGCGCAGCGCGATATACCTGTATAATTAATTATGGTAAGTGACATATCTCTGAATCTAATTTTAGTATGTGGCAATACTACTTGACTTTTTAGAAATAACTAACCTATTTATTTATCTGTGGGCACTAGTATATACTATGAAAAAAAGATATAGACTAATAATGAAAAAAAAAGGGGAAGAGCGGGATTGGTCGAGCGAAGTAGATAGAGGGCAGCTGTTTATAGGAAAAGAAAAGGAGGGAAACGGAAGGCGGCTTTGGTAAGTTTGAACTCAATTTATTTTACAGTTCTGTTAATGCCATGTGATAGGGAAAGATAAGTAGATTGAATGGGTATTTGTGTAATTGGAATCCAATGAACGCTTATAAATAAATCAAGCGTAAACTTTGCAAAGCAAATACTAAATGAAGTTAATGAAGTGTGATGAATAAGCACACAGCCTAGTGGTCGACTGTGTTGGAGCAACCGTGGAAGGACTATTAGGGGATGGTGGAGGTCCTCGTGGGGGCACAGCCCCCACGTCCGGCGGGTGCCCATATATGTGGTATGAAAATATGTAGACCACTTGAATACATAGAGAGGTAAACTGTACCGGCCAGGTACCTCTTCTACGTAAAGCAGAAGGCACCCGGACACAAAGTGCTTAGACCGGATCAAGTCGAACACAAAGCCCAAAATAGTAGAAATTGTATTTATGGTACGCACGTAGCAAAGCTACATAATACAAAATAGTAGAAATTGTATTTATGGTACGCACGTAGCAAAGCTACATAATATAAAATAGTAGAACATAATATAGCGAAGCAGATGAATCCATTGGGAACATCCTAAAATGGACTACCTACTTGTCTGGTTATCTTTCCTTGATCATGCCTACGGTATGAAGTTTTATAACATGTAAAAAATTATCTCCTTTTGTTGCACTGATTCTGTACCCTTTGAACCTTGGCATAATTCTCATGAAGTACAGAAGAAGCGACAAGGGGAGGACCAAATAAAAGAGGAATTTAAAAATATCAGATATCGCTATATAATGTAAGTGTAACAAACTACTGTAGTCCGGGTTCAGCCTACAATAATATAATGGATAAAATATCTAATCATGAGTTGAATAAAAATGATAATTTGATTATTTTAATTGGAAACAGAGGTAATGTAAACAAAAAATCGCTTCAAAACTATCTTGACTATCTAAATGGATTAAATGTCAAAAAAATTGTAATGTTTACATTGCCATACTGCTACAGTTTGCCACAAGCAGAAAATAATATTAGGTATAAATTAAATTTAGTGTTGTCTAACATGGCACATTATAGTGACAAAATACATGTTATCGACTTAAATAAATTGACCACCTTAAATAATAAATTTTACCTGAGTAAAGATAGAATAAATCTATCTAAGTATTCTAAACGACAAATAGCTGAATTGCTAAGATTTAATTTTTTAACTTTAGCCAGCAATTTGGCTATTCAACCCTCTGCTTCTATTGAGCAGATTTGTATTAATGACCTTGCTTCTATTGAGCAATTTTCTTCTGACAATGCTTCTATTGAGCAATTTAGATTGACAAATGATAGTGTTTTGGAATCTATTCCAATTCATTTAAATTAGATAATAGGACAACAGAGAAAGTCTCTGGCAAAATAAAAACAACAGAAAAGTCTAATTATTTAAATATTGTTCATCAAAATGTACAGGGCTTTTGTGGCAAAGATCTAGAAATTAGTTTATTTTTGCAGACCATGGAAGTGCATGTGTTGTGTGTTACAGAACATTGGTTAAAAAGAAATGAAATTTTGACTTGTATTGAAAACTATAATATTGTAAGTGCTTTTACAAGAGAATCTACTATTAGAGGTGGATCCTTGATATTATTATTAAATAATATAAAATATAAAGAACGACCAGATATTGTTCGTCACTCTATTGAGCGAACTATTGAAATTTCCTGCGTAGAACTCGAGCAGCATATTGTTGTATGTGTATACAGACCTCCCTCTGGAAACTATGATCTATTTGAGACTTCAATGGAAAATGTTTTAAATATAATATGTAGCAATAACAAGAAGATAGTTGTGTGTGGTGACTTCAATATAAACATTTTAATATCTTGTTCATACTCAGATAGGTTCCTTAACTTATTCAGATGTTTTAATCTTTTTCATACTTTCTTTGAACCTACTAGAATTACACCAATATCAGCTACCTGCTTGGATAATATTTTTTGTAACTGTGATGTACTTGAACAATCAATTATAAATTGTATAAACTCTGATCATAGTGGACAGAAAATCGCTATTGAGCACCATCATGTTAACCAAATTAAAAAAGTTACTTATAGGCCTATTACAGATAGTCGCTTGAAGAAATTTGAAAATAATGTAATGAATACAATTCACTGTCTTAAAGAAACCGATGATCCCAATAAGTTATATAGCAATTTATTTGATAATTTAAATATAGAATTCCAAAATATTTTTAAACAAAAAACTTTTACAGTCAGTTCTAAAAGGAAGTTTAGTGATTGGGCAACTCCGGGTATTTATATTAGTAGAATTAAATTATTTGAACTATACTATCAAAAGTCCACTTCCACTGATCCATTTTTTATTGATTATGTCAGAAAGTACTCCAAAATCTTTAAAAGGGTTTGTAATACTGCTAAAGCGAACTTTTTGAGTAATAAAATTAAAACATCAGACAATAAAATAAAAGCCACTTGGAAAGTTATAAATCAAGAAAGTGGTAAAACAAAAGTTACTGATAGGTGTTTTAAAATTAATGTCAATGGCAAAACGATAGAAACAGATGATGGAGTTGCAAATACCTTCGAGACTTTTTTTTCCGAAATACCTATTAAAATCACAAAAGAATTGAATTCGTGTACTAAGCGCGCACTTGCTCTCATAGAGTCGAATGTTTATAAGTGCAATATTCCTTTCAATTTCCATGAAATCAATGTTAATACTATCATAGAAGCTTTTAACTCTTTGAATATGAAAAAGACTGAGGATTTATGGGGCTTTTCTGTTAGTGTTATAAATTCGATAATAAATGTTATCTCTCCTAAATTATCGTTTATATTTAATAAATGTATTAATGATGGTGTATTTCCCAATCAAATGAAATTAAGTAAAATAATACCTTTGTTTAAGGCAGGAGATATCAATGACCCCACTAATTTCCGTCCCATTTCTATTTTGCCGACTCTTAGCAAAATTTTTGAAAAAATTATTCTTAACCAATTACTTTCTCATTTTACGAGAAATGAATTGCTTCACAATAGACAGTTCGGATTTACTAAAGGAAAAAATACTACAGACGCGGGAATTGCGCTTATAAAACACATATTTGATGCTTGGGAAAATAGGCAGGATGCTCTAGGTATCTTCTGCGACTTATCCAAGGCGTTTGACTGTGTTGACCATCAAACATTATTAGGTAAATTAAAGCATTATGGTGTATCAATAAACTCATTAAAACTTATTGAATCCTATTTGACCAATAGAATTCAAAAAGTTGTTATAAACAAAACTGAGTCTTCTGGTGTGCCTGTGCATATGGGCGTGCCTCAGGGTTCGATATTAGGGCCATTGCTTTTTTTAATTTATATCAACGACCTCCCTTACTTTTCAAAAAATTTGTGTGAGACGGTATTGTTTGCAGACGACACCTCACTAATTTTTAAAATAGACCGAACTAAAACTGACTTTGAGGATGTAAATAATGCCATTTCAAAAGTGCTATCCTGGTTTGAAAATAATAATTTATTGTTAAATTCAAAGAAAACTAAGTGTATTAAATTTACTTTACCAAATGTAAGGCAGGTTAGTACTCATGTTGAAATCAATAAAGAAACTATTGAATGTGTTGACTCTACAGTATTTTTGGGAATTAAGTTAGATTCTCGTTTACAATGGTATCCTCATATCTCGTCCCTATCTAAAAGACTTAGTTCAGCTGCTTATGCTGTTAAAAAAATTAGGTCTTTGTGTGATGTTGAAACAGCAAGACTTGTTTACTTTGGTTACTTCCACAGTGTTATGTCATATGGCTTGTTATTGTGGGGCACAGCAGCCGACATTGAAGATATTTTTATTTTACAAAAAAGGGCTGTGCGTGCTATTTACAGACTCAAGCCACGTGATACACTGAGGGATTTATTTAAAGAAATTAATATTTTGACCGTTGCTTCTCAATATATATATGAGAACATAATTTATGTTCACAAATATAAACATACCTTTTCAAAAAATAGTGATATTCATAACTTAAACACTAGATATAAAAATAAACTTGCTGTTCCAAGTTTTAGACTTCACAAGATAAGTCGCTCATTCATGGGGAAATGTATACACATTTATAACAAAGTCCCACCAAATGTAACTGAACTGCCTTTTCACAAACTTAAGTTATATGTGAAACAAACTTTAATGAAAAAAGGCTACTATAAGGTCCAAGAATATTTAGATGATAAGAATGCATGGACACATTAAAATTTCAAATGTTTTATATGTTTATTTACGAGTATTGTGACTATTAACCTCTGTAACCTATACTGTGATTGTGCACTGTCAGATAGCCTGAAAATAACGATATTATTTTTGACATTGGGTACCTTTCTTGGTACAGTCGGCAGCACATCAAGCGTAACAGTATATATAACCCTAGTAAACGCTATGTATAGCTATTAGAAAGAAAGCACACCCTCTTCGCTATTGGTTCAACTTCAACCATCTTTTAGAATTTGACCAATAGCAGAGCTTGTCAGAATGTTTCGAGCGTTTATTGGTTAAAATTGGTCGAATTGTTTGAGCTAACGCTATTTGTACGCGCAGTTTAGTCTAATTTCTATGACATCGCATTTTTTAAGTATGAAGTTGGGGCTCAAGTTTTGAAGAAATATTTTTTGTATCTGTGGTGTTTAAAAGTTGAGTATAGAAAAAGCTCGTCCATTTTGTATTGAGACCTGAATTGTATGGGGCTACCTAATAATAAGGGTTCAACAAACTATTGAATACGAAATAACAAAATCAACATTGACTTTTCTTGTTTAATTTATTTGTAGATAAATATTAGTTTCTTTGAAAAAATTATTTAAGTAATATACGAAATGGCCACCCACTTGGATGGAATGAAAATAAAATATAAGCACTACACAAATGGGTAGATAATTATATGAAAATCCGACCGAATATCGGTAAGTTAAAATTTTGTTCTACTGTTTTTATGAGAACAGGACACACCAACCTATATTTTAAATAAACTGCACTTTTCTTCGTGTTTTTGAAATGACCGCCATGTGTATAAAAGTATTTTGCTTCATCTATTTTTTACCTATAAGAAACAGGTTTTGGTCAATGTCATTTAATTTTCTTCAACTTCTAACAAAATTAAAAGTATTTGGAGTATTTGGAGACTTCCTTGCTAAACTAATTAACTTATCAAGGTTGCATAACCTTGATAAGTTAATTAGTTTCATTATTTGGTATAAATATACCAACTAATCATATTAAATTATAATGTTTTTATACTATAATGTTTTGTAAAAACATCTTTAATTAAGTAGCTGATATTCTGAAAGACTCAATCCAGTTTATTAATGAACAGGTTCACATAATAAAACAAATACTACTTTGCAGGTGGCGGACCATATATTTTTGGTCTTTATATATATGAGATGAAGATCCAGGCTGTAGAGGCTACAAGATAGTGTGTTGATGTGTGGTGTATTTGTTCACATAATTCTTGTTATTAGTGAATTCCATACCTATGTCAGTGAAATAAATAAGTAACCACAAACCAGACAAGAGATATTCTATTGTTGAGTGGATGCCAGTGTCAAAATTTATTTAACTAAAAGCTTCAGACATAAATAATATTTTTACAAAAAGTATATATATGACCACCACATAGAGGTTAGGGTAAGTTTCAGTTTATAATTTAATGACTGATTTCGAAAAAAATGAAAGGTTATTGAAGATATTTTTTTAAGATACTTAGTTCAACATTTTGGCTTAGCAATAGTGAGCACTTTAAATCAATACATAAGCAACCAGAGACATAATTACATTAGTTTTTGTTTCCTGGGGTGATAAGATCAACAGGGCCTGGTAAAAATACTTATAACACCACCACATTACAAAGTGGGTTAGGAAGAGTTGTCCCTATAGGTACCTATACCTAGCTCTGCCTGGACAACTGTAATATTCACATGTGCATAATTGTTCAGCAACAGCAGTGTTCCAAGTTCCTACATGATATTAGTGTAACTTTCATGACCTTTAAATTCAAATGCGTACAAGTAATAGTAAGGCTATCCAATTATCTATATGATTTTTATGTTAAGAGATTGATATAATTTCAAAGAGCAATGGTGTTAATTCACCCAGAACATTATTTTCTTAGCCCAAATTATAATAAAATATAGTTACTTTTCTAAACCTAACAGTCTTCTAACATATTTTCTCCTATTACTTTTGTTGTTTAATATTATTTAAATTCACTTACTTCTCATTGCAATGGTTTTTTGATTTAGAATCATGTTCAAAATTTAATTTAAGCATTTTTATAGGTTAAGTACTTAGTAATATTTCTCACATCATAGGAATGGTTTTTAAATACCTGTCAAGTATCAGATTCCAGAGTTTCCAGACACAACTGATTTTTCAATTGTCTTAACACTCCAGAGGGATAATGCCGCTTGACAGATTAATAAATTACTAGCATGAAACAAAAATTTGCATAACTCATCAATTAAAAGAGATTTCTGAAAGTTGTGATGTTCTACATATAATTTTGGATTTCATTGAATAATTATAGAAAAGAATAAGGGAGGTAAAATGGTGCTAAAAATACTAATATCTACCTACCTACCTACTTAACTGCATATTGTTAGCACCTAAGTTATTCATAATATTACCCTTTTTAGTTTTTATAACCCCCAACCCTAAAAGAGGGGCATTTTATGTTTGATGTGTCTGTCTTTGTGTCTGTAAGTTTGTCTGTGCCATCGTAGCGAGCACTGACAGATTTTGATGCATTTTTTTTTGTTAGAAAGTTAATGTGGTCAAGATGGTTCTTAGCTTTGAATTATGAAGATCTGTTCAGGCGTTTGATGATAATCTTTTACAGATCTGATTATTTTCAAATTTGGTGCACTCTTACTTTAGTGATATTTCAATAAGACGAGGCTGAGAGTTAATTACAAATTTATTTTAATATTGTTAACTTTTCAATAAACATGTTAAATCAATTTTGACTCTGTTTCTTATTTCTTACACATTCCCAATTAGACCTGATTGCTCTCAAATAAAGAATTTCTTATTTCTGTCAAGCCATGGATTGCAGAAACAATTGGTTTTTAGTTTTGTCCAAGAAAAAATGTATTCTTAAGTAATTTTACTGTCATCATCAATATCAGTTTATCTCAGAGAAGTAGATCCAAGTAGCAGTTTCAGAATGTCAATGAAGTATTTGGCTAAATCATGATGCAATTTGAATTGCAACTTATGACTTATAAAATTACTAATCCAAATGTTTTTACATTCAAGAGACAGCACTTCACCATTTCACCTGTAATTTCAGTTTTATAATGCTACTTTTAGTTATTTATCACTATAATTTGAGATCAGTGTCATAGAAGAACTAGTAGCGACCAGTGTCTAGGAATTATTGTTGAGTCTCTTTGATTAGATACTCATTGAACAAACCTGTTAGCTTCTTAAGCTAGTCATATTAACAACCTATAAAACTATATGCAGTTTTGGAATTTGTTATTATCACCTTGAATATCATAGCATTGCAGAATATTTTAAAACTAAGTGTTTCTGGTGTAAGTGAGGTCGCCAGAGCTCTTGGAGATACTAATAGTAATGATCCAGTGCTCATGGGGTGTAGCATCAGTCCGATCAGTCTACCTGTCTGTCTGTTTGTGTCTACTTAATAGCTTCTTTGCACCATCATCATCATCATCATCACCAGCCTATATACGTCCCACTGCTGGGCACAGGCCTTCTTACATGGGAGAAACACATGAGGAGTTTGGGCCATAACACTACCACGCTGGCCCAATGCGGTTTGGTGGGTTAAAGCGGTTGCAGGAGCAACCGGGACCAAAGGCTTAACATGCCTTCGAAGCACGGAGGAGCTCGAGATAACAAACTTTGATTTACCCATCCTAGGATCAACCATGGTGAAAGTGGCTTTGTTTTTCATATCGAAACCAAGCGCTCAAACCAATACGCCACCGAGCTCCTCCTCCTTAGCTTAAAAAACTTGTATTAAAATTTGAATCCACTACACTATTAATTCCCTACTATTATTTTATTTTAATTATTAATATAAAAAACCCTACACATAATCATCACGTCAGTTAAGAGATACCTACTGCTGAGCATAAGCAATTGGGCAAGGACCTCCAAACCGATCGGTCCTGCACTGCCTAGACATGAGAATAATTTTCAATCTTTAAATTACAAATCGATCGTAAGTAGGTAAGTATGATTATCCTGAAAAAGACAACATAAAATTGTGTGCAAAATATTTCAACTAGAAAAAATGTCTGCCTCCCGCGCTCATAGCATGGCAAACTCCCGGGGAAACAATAAGATGGTCTCTCTCTCTTCGTCAGAGAGAAATAAAGAAATAAAACAATAAAACACATTAATTTGTCACTTAGTATGTGGACATAGGTGGTGGAACAAGATTTTGTCCACGGTCCGTTCTACCTTCTACGGGTGCTCGGCGGTCCGAACCCGTGACCTTTCACAATTCGAATGACTGCCCTAACCACTGAGCTATAGAGGATTTAACTGAATCCTATAAAGTTATTATAGATATTCCTTAGATTTATACAATTAATCTAAGTGATAATCTTTAAGTTTTTTAGAAGCGTTTACATATATGGCCAAAACTTAAAGACTAGGTAACTATAAATTTTGAAATGTATTTAAACTATAACCCCCGACTTTACACAATTCTTTTACAAACTGACCTTCCTTCTATCCTTATCCTTAGACAGACCATCATAAGATATATTATCTCTAATCTATGATCTTAAGACTCTAACTAACACAAATCAAAAAGTAATGTAATGTCACGGGCGAATTTGATACCCTACTTATTGATCTAAATATCATGAGCCATACCTTGATAATTAATAATCGACCTAAGGTATCTGATATAAGGTCGAGATTCCATTGAAGACGTAACCGCATTGCACCATATATTATTATGTCGTATGGTAATTAACCTAAATAGAAAAGGGTAGCTCAAATTAAAATTGGTCTTTTTTACTAAGGATTTAGAACCTACTTAAGTATATTAGAAAAAAACAAATCACAAACTCTCAAATCAGAAACAAATCATCATACTTACGATACCTACTTCACATAATTGAAAATTTATTCAAGTATTAGTAGTTGATAGTTAGTGATTTACACCAACAAATCATTACATTTTTATACATTTACTAGTATACACAGCCATCACAACTCACATCCGAAATATAAAATGAGGCTACAATAATATGCGAATATTATCATTAGAATTTCGACTTTATCGTCATGTAGTAAAGCTTCAAAATTGCTTGCTTCACACATTACGGTGTCTTGTAAAATACAATAAATAAATTCGAAAGTAAGTTACAAACAGCTCTGGTTGATTGCGTTACATACTCTTCTTCATTCTTGGGGAACCCAGTTCAAACCTCAATTATTCTTTATTGAGAATTTATTTTTAACACTAAAATTCAATAAGATTTTGTGTGTTGTCTAATATTACTTTTCTTCAAAATTGTTATTTCATATTCACATTTGAAGAGTAGAATGTTAGATCTTTAAAATAATTGTGAATGAGTATTAGTTACAGGTATGATAATAGGAGTTGAACGTTATAAATGTTTTCTTTTTGTTTTTTAACATTAAATAAATGTAGAAAAACAAACCAAAGTAAATGTTTATTTTCATTTCTCTCCATAACAATGGACCTTAATAATGACCCGACAATAGAAATATTTTTTAAGTTAATAACAATGAATAAATAATGAAGCCTCTATTTTAATAGGTATAATATTAGTTGATTGAAATAACTAGGTACGCTGAGCCAATGATGTAAATAGGTAGCGTAAATAAAATATCATAACTAGCCATTATATGTAGAAAACTTTTTGTTTTAAATTAAAGCAATGGTCTTAGCCGTACTTTAATTTTAAATCAAGTTGAAACAACGAAGCGAAGAGAGTAGACCGCGTACGTAGCTAGCTGTAGCTATAGCTACCTATAAACCTACACATATTTAGTCGGAGGCTATATCGAAGAAATACAAATTTTAATAGTCGTCGCGCTCGCGTTCAAGGCCAACTGTGAGTATTGTAGGTACAGAGTACTTGAGAGAGAGACGTTAGAAAGAGGCGCTGAGAGACATATGTTTATCCTTTGCTCACAAATTTTCTGTGCGTTGCGCTCTAGGTTCAAGGACAAACTGTTACGCTTGACGTGCTGCCGACTGTACGTTGACTTACCTTCTTTTCTAATTTTCATTTTTTTTTCGCTGGGCGGCATTGCACTGCTCAAGGTTAAACTTTTGTAACTACAAACATTGTAATTTAATATTTGAAAAGAGTGACTACACGAGTTTGTTGCCGGAATCTTCTCGGTAGTTCAACTTTTGGAACCGGTGTAAATTCAGACATGACAGACGGAGAGACTTGACGTTGTTAGTTAATATATTTTTTGTAATAGTTATAAGAATGTGTTTGACGATTTAAAAGTGCTTCTTTGTGGCCTATCTAAATAAAATATTTTTTCTTTTTCTTTCTTTCTTTCAATGATAATTATACGATTTGACACAATTACATTCATAGTTCAACCGGCCCCCGTCACTCTCGAAATGCAGTGTTAAAAGTACCGGCCGCTAAGTAGAGCGCCGGCGCGATCCGACCGGCAGTGGGCCCATAGTGGGCCGTCGCGAGCGAGATTTAACGCTCGCACGTTGAACGTTTCCCGCGCAAAACGCAACGATACTCACGGCCGGCTCACGGTTACTTTATAGCGGAGTTATTTCAAAACTATGATATTTTTAAAGATATTTATTGAAATCAAATAATGTCAGGTACAATTTTGTATAATCTATAAGCTCACGTTCACTCGTTCACTCATCTAGCTTTGACCTTAAAAAATTTTAATTAATAATTTTGAAAAAACAATTTTAAACAAAAATTAAAACCGACTCCAAAAACCTGAAAAGGATAAAATAATTAAATTTTAGTAGGTACTCATCACCTAGAAACATATTTTTGAAGTCGGTGCTTCACTATCTATTGTTTCTGGAAAAAACTTAGCACCAACTCCAAAAAAATATTTTTTAAGTGATGAGTAGGTACCTACCTACCTAATGTAACCCGCACGCGGACGCAAACCCACTTGACAGAAAAAAGGCCCTAAGCACAGATTAATAACAGGCCCTAAGTATCCCATAAATTCTGTGCATTATTGATCTGTGGTCTATCCTAAGGTAAATACTCTTTCTAATCTGTGTTGTAAATGTACATCTCAGAGCAATTATATCAATAGAGTCAGTCTATAAAAGCGGGAATAGAGAGATGATCTGTCTGGTCTATTCACTCTTATGATGTTACAACGTGAGAGAGTGAACAAGCCTATCTACCTCTGATTTATAATCGTACACACTTGCTGTTGTCATTTGGTCATCTTGGTCATGCAATTAAGCAACACTTTAAAAAGTTTCTATCGTGCATTTATTATCTGGTCAAGTAGTCGCCATTCTGTTTCAGTCGTATAATATTGACAGCGCAATTCTACGGCGGTTCGTAAAACTCCGTACGCAATTTAATAAAATTCTTATGGTTATCGTTGGATTTTGGAGGCAAGCGAGTGATATATGTTTTGCGAAATGGCACGGTTCATATCTGGATACAGTTCGCATTCGTGACGATGTAAGAAAGAAAGTAGTGAAGCACAACAAATTAGCTTTCACAAGTAAGTACAGTTTTATGATTTTCCATTCAAAATTAGCGTTTTGGAGGACTGGAATTATTATTTTATTAAAGATGTAGAAGTAGTACTCATTTGTGGCTATAAAAAACGAAGCTTTTTCTTGAATTTAAATGGTAATAAACGATTATCGTAATATGGGCTAGTGATGAGGTCCTTCTGACATTTTCTAAATAATGTCGATAGTTTTTGCCAATGATTCGTAATAGATATTAAAGTTTACTAATGAAATAAAAATAACTGCAAAATTAAAGTAAAGTATTACGAATGGTAGAAAATTCGTGATACTTAAATACTAGATACATACTACCTATATCATACTGATAAAGAACAACATATAAATGTTGTTCATTACCAGTATGAATAACAGTTGTCTGATATCTATAGTATTTTAGGGGTGTTTGTGTGGGAGATGTGCTTAATTCTTATGAATATTTTATTATATTTCAGTGAAAGATCGTGATGGATTGAAATACCCCTCAAGAAGCGTCAGTAACATTTGCAAAGTGACTAAAAGAATGCTGCGCGAATTTCAATTAAACACTGGATCAAAATGCACTGGAGAGCACAGAATCATGTCCAAAATGCGTTACTCATACTGTACTTGACACAACAATATTTGAAGAACTATAGGACCATGGTACCTTTGACAGCGATAATGTCAATGAAAATGATTAAACTTTACATATCAAATTTATTAGGCTCTTATTCCTTAATGTTAGATTTTTTTACGTAACATAAAAACTGACTTTCTCAAAAGAACAATTAAGATATTTTTTTACTAAAACTTTTATTTTATTTTCATCTAAGGGACATAAGCTGTATCGTATTTTAATAAAAATTTTGTTTTAATGTTAATCTTGTATTTATTGCTCCATTCCACACCCATAAAGAAGTAAGGTGGCCTGTACATCAGGTTACGCAAATCAGTCAAATTTCTACAATTGATCTTGTTCTTTATCCCTTATCCCTTTTATTAAAAATCATATCGCATTGTGTAAATTTGACATATGGATAATGTAGTGTATAGTCACATGTATCACATTATCCATGGATGTAGACTTTTATATTCATAAATTCAATGGAGCGAGAGATTTTTTCTAATTAATTATGTCCCACTTTATCCACTGACGACAAATAATCGCAAATGAAACAAGAATCACATACGGCACTATCCCACCTAGTCTGTTTATAAGTTACTGTCACTTGACTTGGAAAATTTAATTTAATTTTCATTCCAGTTAAAAATATTTTACAGTCAGTCCATTTTAGTCACTATGCTACCGCTGCCTTTTCTATTCCGGCTGTAAAATAGTTCGCTGTGTTTCGGATTGAAGGTAAGTGCCACTTATCACCAGATGGGTCGTCAGCTTGCTTCTCATCTCGTTGTGTAAAAAAAATCAGCCAGTAAATGTCGCCAAAGAGTAAATATATAATTATTATTGTCTCTATTGATGGATACTTGAAAGCGAGTTTATCTATTAAAAACATGGTCAGTGTGCAGTTCCGGTTATTGTTACGAGATTTGAGATACGTCATAATAAATCGCAATGGATGTAGTGGGACAAACACTCCTAGTTTATCCATTAATGAACATGTGAAAGTGGTATTCACCTATACAGGCCACTGTAGGTTAGGTACAAACTAAGCTGCATCGAGAGGGTTTAGCTTAGTTGTGTGTACGCTATATCATGTTAGAATGTTTTTAGGACAATCATATAATTTGTGGACAAATAAAGCTTAAGAGAGTACAAAATTTTAAAATTTCCTATAATGCTGTATTTTATTATACCAAATATCCAACGAATTTTTATCGACTAATCACATCACTATCAATTTAGAAAAAGTGTACGGCGTGAGTACGTCTTGGTTGACTCTATTGGTTTATTTGCTCTGAGATGTACATGTAGTCTATGTTTTTTTTTGTTGATTGTATTTGTTTTCATACTTTTTTTTTCACTGTTCCTAGTTTTAGCCATTAATTAAAGTATTATTTACGTACAGCAATTCCATTTTAATAATCATGATTCTTGAATATATTTTAAAGTATCATAAGCAAAATTGTTTAGATATTCTTGCGGACGAGGATAACCTGGGCTATTTTAGCATAAAAATTGAGTGAGTATCATAATTTATAATTAAAAAAAATTGTATTTGCTTTAATATGGCCTTAACTAGTAGAATTTGTATTTTTTTTCGTTACGTACGTAGTTACTCAGAATAAATAATGTACTGCCCGCTTGGATATCCGTTATCGCTCCTAACTTTCATCCAAGTTGGTTAAGTAGCGTATTATTTGTGTTTAGACTGGTTTGTTACTGAAAGATCAGTTGTGACTTGCTGACAATAGTTTAAAGTAGAGCCTTGATTCGGGCACTTTCCATCAGCAGCACAAGGGTGTTATGGTAACAGACAGACAGCTATTTTCATATGTACTCTGACACTCTGATAATAACAGAACATAATAATATTTTAAATATATGACACCACTTTAAACTATATTCGAGAGGACAGTCTATGTTACATTTAGGCATTCAACCTCAACAGATATGAATTTTATAAATTTGCTTTCCAAAATGATAATATTCAAACACTCCTATTATCTAGCCCAAATTAAGTATCACTAAGGGCTTGTGTTATGGATACTAGATACCATTATCTAGTATCCATAACACAAGCCCTTAGTGCAAGAAATATTGATAATAATATGTAGGTATGTAGTAGGTAGGTATATATGTATAAATATCAGAAATATACTAATCAACATACAAACATCCATGACTCATGAACAAATGCTTATATACATCACACCCACCCCTAACAGGATTTGAACCCTGTTCGAGTAGTCTGTACCGACCACTCGACCAGTAGGTCGCAAAGATACATGCTTTGTAATTGTGGCAAATGTTAACTGAATGTCATATCGAAAGGCATGGTTCAGAGTTAGAATGTAAGTTGTACCCTCTGCCAATTTAATAAGTTGTACCTTGTTATTTTTACAGTTTCTTGAAATTATTTGAAACTAATCCGGATGTTGGTGATAAAGTACTTTGCAATCCTGTTGAAAGCTTGCCAAATTGTAGTACAGACATTATAAAAGCTCAGCAAAAAATATTAGAAGAAGATGAGTACAAAGGCAATATTTTAAAATTAAAGTATGTTTTTCTAAAAAGGAATGTACAAGCAAGGTTTTTTGGGTTACCTGTATGTCCAGAGTTACATAGGACTGTTTTCCCAAAGAATGTTGATCTAGGATGTTTTTTAAAAGTTACAGGTAAGAAAAATCTAGTGTAAGGGAAGGCAGCCCAAATTGAGTACCACACATAAAACAGGTATATTCCTGTGTATGCCCATATTTTATCAGGCATTTGTGAGTGTAACGAGTGACTGACCATTGACAAAACAACCATTTGTGCTACACTCATACATTCTTACTAACACTTGATAGAGACACACAGGAATTTACCTGCTTTAGGTGGACCTGATTTAGGCTAACTTTGCCTATAGCAGAAAGATTTCATTGAAATTAAAATATTGCAGACATGTTTGGGACAAACATATTTATAACTTTCATCATTATTAAGTATTTTCAATAATGTTCAGAACTTCATTATTAATTTCAGGTACTGTTGTCAGAGTAACACAAGCAAAAATGTTAGAGTATCAAAGAAATTATGTCTGTATGAAGTGTAGATATGAAAATAATGTAGAAGCAGACTTTGAAAACAGATATATTTTGAAGGCACCATTGAAATGTACTAACATAGATTCTTGTAGGTGTTCAACATTTTCACAAGTGCATCTAGTGTCTAGAGAGCACTGCAAAGATTATCAAGAGATAAAGATTCAGGTAAAACATCAATCTATGAACATGAACATCAATCATGGTCTATTAAAGTATTAATGAAAATACATCAAACACAAAGCCAGTTTATGGTATCCTAACAGAATTATCTGCAATATTTAAGACATATGGCAAGTCTCTTGGTTTTACATTGTACTGGCTTGAAAATTAGTCTTGTATCTCAACCAACATTAGTGATTTTCTTACTTACCTATGGAAGAAATGGATTAAGAGATTTTTTCTAGATAACCATTGCCCAGCTCTATGCTGGGTTAGTTATACCTTTTCTTTGAGCATTTGTGGATCAGTGCTTGTGTTCTGTTTGTTATATTTTATGAAAGGCATGTAAAGGATGGCAAATAATCCTAGAAACCTTTCATGAAATAAGTTACCTATTACTTGTATATTATATTTTGTTTTACTAACTTTCAATAAGGGCCAGATAATATTAAGTTACATTCTATAAGTCTTGTGAGTAGGTAATTAAGTTAAAGAAAATTTTATAAAATTGATAAGTATTCTTTTGTTTTCAGGAGCAAGTTAACAAATTAAGTATTGGAACAATACCAGGATCAATGTGGGTGGTCATAGAAAATGATCTTGTCGATAGTTGTAAGCCGGGTGATGATGTCAACATTTGGTATGTCTAAGTATGTAGTGCATGTAACCTTTAAATCAATCATCATCACATCATCATCATCACCAGCCTATATACGTCCCACTGCTGGGCACAGGCCTTCCTACATGGAAGAAACACATGAGGAGTTTGGGCCATAACACCACCACGCTGGCCCAATGCGGGTTGGTGGGTTAAAGCGGTTGTAGTAACAACCGGGACCAACGGCTTAACGTGCCTTCCGAAGCACGGAGGAACTCGAGATTATAAATTTTGGTTGACCCATCCCAGGGTCGACCATGGCGAAAGTTGCTTTGTTTTCGTATTCGAAACCAGAGCGCTCAAACCAATACGCCACCGAGCTCCTCATAAATCAATAGGTAAACATTATTGTAACAATTACAAATAAAGAAAAAAATGAATAAAAAAAAATTATATACTCCAGGCAGGAATCAAACCTGGCGTCTCTCAATGTCTTAATATAAGTTTTATGTCATTGCATTTACAGTGGAACAGTGCGACGGCGATGGCGGCCTACGGCACTAAATAAAAAGGCAGAAGTGGAACTAGTGCTGCAAGCCAACTATGTGGAAGTTTGTAATTCACAGAGATCAGATGTCACAGCTACTGCACCCGATGTCAACGAATGCTTTAGTGAATTTTGGACTAAATTCGATGCCTGTCCTTTGAAAGGAAGGGATCAAATATTGACATCTGTATGTCCACAGGTAATAATGTCTAAAAATATATTTGAACACTTTTAAAGCATTTTAAAGTACTACCTATCCTTAAGTTTGAAGGGTAAGGTATACCTTCAATGTTAAAAATCTAAAAAATACAGATTTCTTTTTCACATCAGTAAAATATCTGTAAATGCTGTTTTATTTATCAATAAAATTTTGTTTTTAGGTTTACGGCTTATATTTGGTGAAATTGGCACTCTTGCTGACAGTTATTACCGGTTCAAATCACTTGGCTGCGAGCGACGAAACAAAAGGCTCTGAAGATGACAAACATACAACTAGAGTTCGTGGTCAATGTCATCTACTGTTGGTTGGGGATCCAGGTAAATTAAAATATTAATTTTGGTAGTCACTCTTTATTTCTTTACACAGGTGGAATTTTCTTCAACTCTAGAGAAGCTGGCCTCAGTGTATGTTTAAATATCTATGTGGTTTTCTTTGCTTGTATTTAACTGATTACCACACTTACCCAATCTAATCAACTTTAAAAACGTATTGAGGATGAATGCGGTTTTAGTTTTGAAAGTCAATAAAAATCCTAAACATTGGTTAAATGAGTTGCGCTTATGCGCCGCTCGTTTAGTTGTCCCGGTGAGAAGCGCGTGACGTCACAACGACCGCAGCCGCCCGCTTAGCCATTGGCCTTAATTCTGCAGAACATACGCTAAATCTAAATTTAAGTTCATTGCATCTCGTAACGGATACAAAAAGGATGGCTGTCATATTAATTTGACATTTAGAAAGGTGTGTTAAATTTTCGAGAATATTGAACGTGATAAAATGCAGGGTTTAGGAAGCACCTCCGTACGTGCCGTCTAAAATTGTCTACTTTTTATACAAAGCATGGCAATTGACCCAACACCACCTGATGTGAAGCAGTAAGGAGAGTCCGAGGGGATATGCGCCTTCACCTTGCGGGCCCAAAAGGGGCTTTTTCACGCCTCTCTTGAACGAACCCATGTTATAGCAAGAAGGGAACACTTGTGCTGGCAAAGAATTCTAAGTTCCGGAAGTACGACAAAGAAACGAGGCACTAAATTTCTTTGTGCGTGATGTTGAGGTGGAGACAGTGAATGGATGACTCCGAAGACGCGTGCTCCTAAGTAGGAAGGGGGAAGGTGTGATAAGGTCTAAAACCTCTTCAGAGCACTCTCCGTGATAAAGCAGATAAAAGGCGCTAAGCGATGCAATTGCAGAAGCTCAAGGTTGTTCGTGACCTCTACTGTACATCGCCAATGATACGGACAGCACGACGCTGCAATCTGTCCAGTGCATCGAGGAGGTACTAGGCGGAGCCATCCCACAAGTGCAGGCAATATTCCACACAAGAAAGACCGGACCTGAGTTTTGTGTAGCAGGCACAATTGGTCAGGCGTGAAAAATCGACGCACCTTGTTCAGGACACCGAGCTTCCGTGAGGTTTTGATCACGGTTTCGATATAATTGCTCTGATATCTAAATTTATTTGATAGTTCTAATTGAATTCTTGCAATCTTTTTTCTTTACATATTGAGAGAGATAAACTATACTTAAATTTAGATTTACCACGATACCGTGCGCCCGTGTTTTTGCTAGTTTATGAGTGTTTAAAAACATATTAAAATAATAATTGATTAGCAAAATACTGACACAATAACATTTGTAGATCAATTAAAATACTGACACAATAACATTTGTAGACCAATTAAATATTAAATATTCTAGTATTAAATATAGACCTTACACGCTAATACTTTAGTAATACGCCAGCACCAAATAGATATAATATTGATCCTTATTGCAATGACATAGACAGAATGTATACAACATGTGTTTTTATTATTGCTTGTTTCTCAGGCACGGGCAAATCGCAGTTATTAAGAGCTGGTGTGGACTTGACTGCCCGTTCTGTGTTCACGTCTGGAACGGGCAGCACGAGAGCTGGTCTAACTTGTGCTGCTCTAAGGGTAAGCATATGAATAATATACGGTTCAGTATAGAAGTATCTAAGGATTTTTATTAACTGTTACATTATATCCTGAGAAAGGATACGCCTTTTGCCGCGATTGACAACACTTGTCCGCGCAGGCGGAGCCGCTGGCGACTACTACATTCCTATATATGTTTAATGTATTGTATATATAGCGCGTTGATTAAAGGCCGGCATCCAATTAAATGCATAGACCAATAGTAAGTTGAATTACACTCCCTCATCGTTAACAACATGGCGAATTGAAAGTTTGCTCAATCATATGCCTAGGCAGATCGTCTTGTACTGTAGTTTTAAAAACCAAAACGATTTCGGTTCTAAGTGGTCATAAAAAAATAACATTGAACCTACCAATCACTCAGTCACAAAAAAGCTCTTCGATTTAAACGACCTACCTAGGCCTCCAATTGAATGCCTGACGGCTGACATGACGTTCTGCCATCTGGTTAAACGTTGCGCTCTATGACTTGTTTAGTTGACCTTTCATTGGATGCCGGCGCTTAATTAACGACCTAGGCGTCCAGTTAAGCGGTTAATTTAACTAGACGGCTACGACATATACACTGTTTGACCATGTTACACCCATAAGTATCTTAACTACACAACCCATTTTTACACTTTTTTATACAACTAGATGACAAACAAGCTGACGGCCCACCTGATGGTAAGCGGTTACCGCCGCCTATAGACACCTGCAATAACAAGAAAAATCACTTGATATTGCAGGTGCGTTGTCATCCTGGGGCCTAAGATGAAAAGCCGTCCATGCCCTGTAATTACACTGGCTACCTTTCCCTTCAATCCGAAACAAAGCGAACTGTTTCACGGCTGAAATAAGAAAGGTGGTGGTACCTACCCAGACGACCCCTGCATACGGGCCTACCACCTACACTACCTGCTTATTGATCATTGCACGTGTCTTGTTAAAATTATAGCTATTTAGGACAGACGCACATCAAGTTCACACTTGATGTTACCGTTGCCCCACGAAAGCCGCCTCTATTAGAACGGAGTAAGAGCGGTCTCAAGGTCAAACTGTTACGCTTGATATGCTGTTGACTGTAAATTTTATTGAATGTTTCATAGTACTTGACGATAATAGTCATCGTTGATAGTCATCGTTGATAACATGATAATGTTAGGCATATATTTATCAACGATGTATAGTCCGATTTTTACTGTCGCAGAAAAATTGTAAACAAACTTTTCTCACCATCAATATGAAATTTCAGGGTTTCTCTAACTAAAGGCCCGCAGAAAATATCCTACAATTTTATAGTTTGGAAAATCCTATGTTAAACCAGATTATAATCCAACTATGAGTAGTACCACTAGGTTGTAGGCCCGTATGTAGGGTCGCCTGGGTAGGTACCACCGACTTTATTATTTCAGCCGTAAAACAGTTCGTTGTGTTTCGGATTGAAGGGAGAGGTAGCCAGTGTAATTACTGGGCTTGGTCGGCATTTCATCTTAGGCCTCAGGATGACAACGCACCTGCAATATCAAGTGATTTTCCCTTGTTATTGCAGGTGTCTATAGGCGGCGGTAACCGCTTATCATCAGGTGGGCCGTCAGCTTGTCTGTCATCTAGTTGTATATTAAAAAATAAACTGCCGGATTCTTCTGACTCCTGACTATAGTCGCCGTAAATTACTGTGCTTTAGTCTATGCCAGACCTGTCAGACTGTGACAGATCTCATCCAGATTCGTTCAGCCTCATCCATCCAAACTTTCGCATATATAACTAGTAAGTACCTAGTAATATTATTGTAACAGGAAGACGGCGAATGGCAGCTAGAGGCCGGAGCCTTAGTCCTGTCAGATGGCGGCGTATGCTGCATCGACGAGATATCGCAGCTGCGTGAACATGACCGCACTGCCATACACGAAGCTATGGAGCAACAGACCATTTCTATAGCCAAGGTAAGTACTTTGGCAAACAAATTTCCTTTTGTCACTTAACTTTATTGAAATGAAATGGTGCCTTACAAATTTCAGTCATATTATATGCGTTACGAATTTATGCCTAAACCGATGATATTTTGAAAATCACGGGTGATTTGTAACCTACTTAAAAATTGAAGAGGTGTTATTTTATAGATATGAACATACCAAAAAGTGATACCTGAACAAATCTGAATCGATTTCGATTATTCGCTTTTATATAAAAAGGTATAAATAAGGGAATTCCTAAAGGTGCTGCCACACTGCTGTTTAAAAATGTTTACTAACGTTAGTAAACATTTGTTAAGAAACATACAATCACAATGTTAGAAAATGTTTTCATATGAAATAATGCTGCCAACGTTACACTATTCCATACAAATGTCATGAAATTATCAAAAGAATACGATATTTTTGATAGTGGCCACGTAGTACTTAACCAGTGGAGAGCGCATAGATGCAATCGTCCTTAGAAACACAGGTCACTGCTTAGCGGTGCGGGGGCGACGAGGCATTGGCTTCGCTGATTGGTCAGTTCAATTACACGTGTTTTTGTAGGGAGCAGGGAGACCAAAAATATTATCGACTATCGATAAAAACTATAAGTCAACTTTGGTGCGAGGGAATTTCTAGTGTAATTAAACAACATAATAACGTAGTACGATATTAATGAATGAACGTAAGAAAGAAAGAAAAAATATTTTATTTAAATAGGCCACAAAGAAACACTTTTAAATCGTCAAAACAACACATTGTTACAACTATCACAAAAAATATATTAACTAACAACGTCATAGTCTCTGTCTGTCTGTCATGTCTGAATTTACACCGGTTCCAAAAGTTGAACTACCGAGAAGATTCCGGCAACAAACTCATGTAGTCACTCTTTTCAAATATTAAATTACAATGTTTTTTTAAAAAATATAACTTTTAGCAGCGCAGTGCCGCCCAGCGAAAAAAAAAATATTAGAAGAGAATGTATATCAACGTACCAACAAAGTAGGTACCCAATGTCAAAAGTATTATCGTCATTTTCAAGCTATCTGACAATGCACAATCACAATATAGGTATACAGTGGTTAATAGTCATAATACTGAATTTTAATGTGTACACGCATTCTTATCATCTAAATATTCTTGGACCTTATAGTAGCCTTTTTTCATTAAAGTTTGTTTGACATATAACTTAAGTTTGTGAAAAGGCAGTTCAATTACATTTGGTGTGACTTTGTTGTAAATGTGTATACATTTCCCCATGAATGAGCGACTTGTCTTGTGAAGTCTAAAACTTGGAACAGCAAGTTTATTTTTATATCTAGTGTTTAAGTTATGAATATCACTATGTTTTGAAAAGGTATGTTTATATTTGTGAACATAAATTATGTTCTTATATATACAGAATGTAAAAAATCTATGGGCCCTGGAGGGGAACTACTTTAAATCCTTTAGTTATCTCATTTTACTGAAAGAAAGCATTCCTTTATTTTTGAAAAGACACAAAACTGCATTCAAAGATCTTTTAAAACTTGCTAGTCTCACCTGGGAATCGAACCAACTAAAAATTAAAACAGTAAACCCTCGCTATTTTTTTATACGAATCGGTAGGAATATTGTGCAGGATAAAATTTTTCTAGCAAACACACTAATATGTTGTACGTGATACCAATGAAATTGAATATTTATTACAAGTTTTTTATTAACTACCTAGTACCTAGTACTGTAATGTTCATTTGTAACAAGTAAACCATACGTTAATTTTATTATCTCTCTAACATCCAAAGATATTGTATGAAATACAGGTTTGCTAATGTTATTTATGTCTTAGTACCTTATTGAAGACTTCGATAAGAAAATCATTAAATTGTAATAATAAATTTATGCACAATTCGTTCTTAAACTAGGCAATCTGAGGAAAAGTTAAAAATGGAACGCATTTTTTAATGCAACGCGGGGCAATTTGAAATTAGAACGACAACTTTCAACATTTTTAAAATCGTTAAAAATTTTGAATGTATTAGATCGTAAATAATTGATGTTACTTTTTCCTTTTTTTATTCCAAATACCAAATGTTTATTAAACAAATTTTATCCTGATCATTAATCCTACCGATTCGTATAAAAAAAATAGCGAGGGTTTACTTTTTTAATTTTTAGTTGGTTCGATTCCCGGGTGAGACAAGCGACTTTTAGAAGATCTTTAAATGCAGTTTTGTTTCTTTTCAAAAATAAAGGAATGTTTCCTTTCAGTAAAATGAGCTAACTAAAGGATTTAAAGTAGTTCCCTTCCAGGGCCCATAGATTTTTTCTACCCTGTATATATGAGAACATAATTTATGTTCACAAATATAAACATACCTTTTCAAAACATAGTGATATTCATAACTTAAACACTAGATATAAAGATAAACTTGCTGTTCCAAGTTTTAGATATTGAGAAGCAACGGTCAAAATATTAATTTCTTTAAATAAATCCCTTAGTGAATCACATGGCTTGAGTCTGTAAATAGAAATAAAAATTATATTAATCAAATTAGAATTTAGATTTGAATAATACGAAAACAATATAATTAAATCTTACAAAATGATTTTATTATCGATACCAAGAAGAAAGTGCACGTAACAGCACTATTTTGAAAGAAAGAGATAAATGCATAGTACATTAAACCTAGGAAGGAGAGAAAGGGGTAGAAAGACATCAACGCGTGCCAATTTTATATTTATTAAAAAGAATTTATTTTTGTGAAAATTATTTTGTACGAATTTCATCTAAATAATACTTACCTGTGGAAGGTTATTCCATCTTTTTTGTAATTTGAAGTAGAACTCGACATCCCACACCATTTAATAGCACAACTGGGCATTTTTACCGTTTTTTGACTCTTTAAATAATATTTTACGTCACTGTGTGATACCCGCGGCAGCTAGAAGCACTCTGAAGCCGAAATCGGCACATAAACTCGTTTTAGCATATGCTTAGTGAGATGATTGCCCCCGCAAGCGCAGTCAATTGGTTATATAGTCTTTGATAGTGGCAAACCATTTCTATGAACTAATATAGCCCATGTTTAAATTTAGTGTCGCATTGACGGCACCATCCCGTATAATCCAAGCCACAGCAGGGTGCAGGGATAGTAGTGTAGGAGCACTTAAAACATTTAACAATTCCTAACAGAATGTAACATTTCCTAACATTTATTAGTAAATGTATTAGTGTTAGAAAATGTTTGTAAACATTTTTTAACAGCAGTGGCAGCACCTTAAACAACAGCCAGGCAATACTGTGCTAGTATACAAATATTATAAGTAGGCATATCACTCGGTTGTTAGACGTTGGTCTAACAGCCGAGTCAATGAGACGCTGACGATCACCCATCTACCTCTGCCACCCAACTTTCACTAAAAATTGCCGAAAAAACTGACTTGAAAACACTTAAAAGGCATAAGATATTGTATTTTATTTGGAGGTTTTTTTGAATTTGGCGTTAGCCAGTTTCCGGAGAAACAATAGAAAGTAAAGCCCGGAGTCTAAAAACATACATTAATTATTTTTCTCTTATTAAGATTTTGAAGTCGGTTTATACTTCTTTACTTCTTTATATCTACTTTGCAAGGAACTTGAATTCAAAAAGTGAGACTTGTGTCAGAGAAATTCAGAATAGACTTGTTTTGGATGTTATAGTCTGCGGATTCCACCAGACAAGCAACTCAAGATTTGAGTTGACTGATTTGAAAATTACTAATTTTCCGACTATCTTCTTATATTTCAGGCTGGCATAGTATGCAAGTTAAATACTCGTTGCGCCATCATAGCTGCCTGTAATCCTAAAGGCCATTACCAAACAGACGAGCCTCTCAGTGTCAACGTGTCACTTGGGACACCATTGTTAAGTAGGTAATATATTACACATTTTTAAATTACATTTTGACGTTAACTCCTACGTCAATAAAGGAGATAGTTAAGTTTTGGGCCAGCTCATGTGCACTATTTCAGATTGTATACAAAAAGGGACTGAATAACATAGTTTGCTCTAAATAACACAAAACTCTTTATTTTATCGCAAAAAAATAAAAAAAATAATTATGGCATAAAAATGGCAACATAGATGTCATAAAAGTGCCCAAAAGTGTAGTGTCCATAGTCACAATGACGCTGTTAAAAAGCTGAATTTGATGTCACTTTGACATTTATTAAAATTACAGAAAATCCCAAAAACTTCAAGAGCAATTAATGGTTTAGAAGTTTAGATGCTCTTGAAGTCTTTGGAATTTTCTGAATTGTTTCAGAAATAAAGCGACAAATATTCAATGTAAAGTCGTAAAAACAAAACTGTATTTTTACATTGACATTTTGTTAAATTATAAATGGCAAACCTCTGTGATTTTTTCAGGAAATATTTTTTTTGCTAATGTAAATGGTCCAGTTTTATGGTACAGTTAGCTGTACAAAAAAAAGGACAACATGAACTGGACAAAATCGGATTCAAACTTTTACTATCTCCTTTGCATCCATAGTAGTGGGAGGTGATTCAGAAATAAAATTGGGGGATACAGTTTGGTGTTGCAACCACATATCTATCATATACAATCGAAATTGAATTACACCACTAGATAGCTAACGGATCAAAGAATTCACACACTATTAATATCACAAGTTACATATCAATATCACAAACACGCATCCACACCTCGATTTTTAATTAAATGTTTAGAATTAAATGAAATAAACTAAACCGTGAATTATTTTACAGGTTTGATTTGATTTTTATTCTTCTAGATGCAAAGAATAAAGCATGGGATAAACTTGTGTCGTCGTATATTTTATTTGGCGATTCCAATTCACAATCCAAAAAACAATGGAGTATTGAAAAATTACAGGTAAAGATAATATGATATGCTTACAAAAATCCCGCCTTTATTTCAGCCGTAAAATAGTTCGCTGTGTTTCGGATTGAAGGGAAAGGTAGCCAGTGAAATTACTGGGCCTGGAAGGCATACTTTTTGCTTGTTAATGTAGGTGTCTATAGGCGACGGTGACCACTTATCACCAGGTGGGCCGTCAGCTTTCTTGTCATTTAGTTGCATAAAACAACCTATCTAGATTTTTAAAAAATAATGTCCTGGGTTGCGAAAGAAAATATACTACATTACATATGTATATTTTACACTTAAACCTACCTAGCCCAAATAAAGCAAAATTAGCAGTTTGTGTTATTATTATTAAATAATAAAACGTAATTTATTTACAGCTGTACATTAGTCTAGTCGGACCACGACCATCGAGTATGACTAAATCAGCAAATATAATTCTCCAATCATACTATATGATGCAAAGGAAATCACACAATAGAGATCCTTCTCGCACAACTGTGAGAATGCTCGACAGTCTTGTCAGGTAACATTCTTGAGCTTAGTTAAAGGCCGAGGGTTGAATCCGGCATATCGTAATCTGTCTAGGAAGATTGTGATACGCCGGAAAATCGTATCGTGTAGTACTAGACTGTTTGTGTAATGAAAAAAACCAAACCGACTTAAAACCGAAATCTTTTTGGTTGTAATTGGTCTTGAAAGTTCAAGACCAATTACAACCAAAAAGATTTCAACCAATTACACAAACAGTCTTCAGTACTAAATAATAACGAAAATTGAATGATATGACAAATTCAAATAACGGCCTTTGATATTTTTCCGGATTTTTATGATCTCATTGATTTATTGGCAGCACTCCTTTCAATTCTCCAAATTTATTCGCTAATCTCGCTGTGAATGTAAAAAACACCACCTCTCCGAATGTTTTATTTTCCTTCTAACATTCCTAAGTCCCTACGTGGTAGGCCCATATCTTGGGTCATCGGGTAGTTACCACCGCCTTTCTTATTTCTACCGTGAAACCATTCGCTGTTTCAGATCAAAGGGAAAGGTAGCCAGTGAAATTACTGGGCATGAAAGGCATTCCATCTAAGACAAACAACAGGATGACAATGCACCTGCAATACTAAGTGGTTGTTACCACTTACCACCAGGTGGGTCGTTAGCTTGTTTGTCGTCTAGTTGTATAAAAAAATCTGATGCGGTGCGGCTTCAATGGCCTCGCGCCTAGCAAAGATAGTAAGTGTCGTAAAGAATTTGGATGTCCTCCGCCGATGTAGAGCGCTGCCGCCAATGAGTGTCCGTGAATCTTTAGAAGTAATTGATGCTTATGATCAACCTTTTTGATTGCAATCGTAACAATACGTAATATTTATGTTTGGAACATTTGTTGAGCTTTCAGTTGAAATCTGTGAATTTGAAAAAACTAGAATTGGAATTCTAATTAGTTATAAAACAGAAATGAGGTCTATTTCTTTTAGATATCCTATTATCAAGATTTATGGTGGTTTCCTTTCTTATGGAATTAAGAATGAAAATATTACCTTTCAGATTATCTCAAGCTCATTGTCGTTTGATGTACCGCACTACAATACTTCCAATGGATGCAATAATTGCGGTGTCACTTGTCGACCTCTCCATGCAGGATTGTACGTTGAATGATACTGTTGATGCGCTCCATTCCACATTTCCTAAGTACCCGGACTTTGAGTATCTATGTACTGCTAAAAAATTACTTTCAAAACTAAACCTATTTGAAATATGGCAAAATGAACTATTGTATTATGGTAAATTATTGCAGATTGATCATAAGACTTTGGAAATGAGTATAGATGAAGGAGATTATAAAATTTTTGCTAAGTTTGATGATGTCTCTGATGATAATATACCATTGTCTGCATCTTTAGTGACAAGTTCATATTTTAATAACAAGAAAAATGATAAGGAAAGTGATATTGAAGTATATAGAAATAAAGATAATGTAACCAATCATAATGTTGAAGATAAGGTTAATGCAAAATTGGCTGCTACATTAAAAAGACACTCTTCATTAAATAAAGAAGACAAGAAACCACTATTGAAAAATTTGAAGGGAAAAAATGTCACAAAACGAAAACGTAAAGAGACAGTAGTTAAAGTGAAACCATTAAAAAAGCACAGGAAATCAAAACAGTTGGAGAAATCAAATCATAGTAAATATACAGACTCTAGCGACAGTGAAGAAGATAGTGGTGCAATCGATGCCAGTACAATTTTGAACGCTGTCCCCAGTGTCAATGATATTTTCACAGATCTAGGAATAGATTTTAAGTTTGAAAATAGCAATACTCCTAAAAATAGTGCTAATAAGTTAGATAAGAAAAAATTGGACAATAAAGAAAATAAAATTAATGTTTCACACGACCTAAAAACCGATATTCCGAAAGAAGATGCTAACAGCAGTGGAAGGACATTAGATAAATTAAAAGAATTTCAGTTTGTTGGAAATCATGATCTTAGTAAATTTTATGAAGAAAAGGCAGAGAAAACTTGTTCAAAACCTACTGATGTGGTTGTGAAGTTAGAAAATGTTAGCCACAGTACAAGCAGTGTAAGTTTACCTAAATCGGGTATGTCTAGTTCCCAGATTTCCATATTTGAGAGTTCAGACTGTGATATTGATTTAGATATTTAAAATGCTGTAATCATGAATTAAGAACTCTTTGATGTTATTTATTATGCTCAAATTAAACACTTTTTAACAATATATGTGGTTTAATTTGTATTTACATTTATAATGAACAATTCAAAGAATATTCTAGTTTTCTGAGTCTGCATTACCCTTAAATGGATCTATTTCATAGTTTTCTATTAGTAGGCTCTTAAATCTTCGGGCTGTGACTGCTATAGATTCTTCTTTGGCTGTTACATTCAATATTTCTACTCTTGATATATTTAAATGATCTGGGTTCTTGGAACTAACAGATTTTATTACATCTATTTCATCACCTAGTTTTACCTGCAAATAATATTTAATTTTTATTTTACATATTATTATACTAAATCAAATCTTTACTAATAGGTAGGTTCGTCAGGCCCGCCCCACCCCACTTTTAAAAACGAGATTTGAATTGATCTAATTTACTCCTTTTCACAAATTAAGTAACGACTTCATTTTTAATTTAACACTAATTTAAAGAAGTTTGAAGCATTAGTGGTAGCCGGGCCAGCCTGACATTCTTAGCCCGGCCCCTTCTACAGCACCACTACTACAACAAGTAGTGAGTATGTGTTGTTAGAGAACTAATGTACCACATCAAATACCACATTTAAACCTTTATTTCATTGTAACAGGCAGGCAGGTGTCTATAGGCGGCGGTAACCGCTTACCACCAGGTGGGCCGTCAGCTTGTTTGTCATTTAGTTGTATAAAAAAAAAAAAAAACAATTACAAATAAAGAAAAAAACAATGAAAAAATATATGCTCCAGGCGGGACTCGAACCCGTGTCTCCTGATTTCTGGCCAGACGCGATTACAACTACGCCACCGGAGCACTAGGTATAACCTACTGATTTCTTCACCGCTTTCTTTCCTTTTTCAACAAAGCTTTTGTAGCAACGTTTATCTCACCACTCATTGAAGTTAACACCTCTAATGATCTGAAAGAATATTTTTACAAATATTTTTAAACTTCCAGTTAAGGTGAGAAAAGCTATTTTAATCACATTTTAATATTTTTGATACATTTAAACGCCTACTTTATTGTAAGAATTACAAATAAAAAAAGAAAACAATGAAAAAATATATGCTCCAGGCGGCGGCATGTTTTATACAGATTAATGTAATACCTACCTAAAAAGATATTAACGATTGTAGGGAACCGGGAATTGAAATAGAAATTGCCCCCAAGTGCTAATATTTTTATATACAGAATATAATTTAAAAATAAATCAGTACACATATACAGAATCTCTGGGAGAGTATGTACACCTATGTGCACTTTAAGATAAGATGTTTATTGTTTAACCCGTCAAGCATCAGATTTCAGACACAATTGATATTTCAGTTGTCATAGCCCTCCGGTGGGACAATGCCACTTGACAATTAAAAGCTATTTTAATAATTTCAGACTGGCCCCTGATATTATATTTTAGCATGAAATTAAGGTTTAAATGTGCATATTTTATGTAGTATAGTAGTTCTCACACATGGCAACTTCTTGTAGTAGTGGTGGTGTAGGATGGGCCGTGCTGAAAATGTCAGAAAAACCGTGGTGCCCAGCCACCACTGATGCTTCAAAATAATGTTACTAATGAAGGTGTTACTTAAGGTTGTGAAAATGAGTACATTAGATTGATACAAATCCGGGCCTGATGAATGTAAATATGTTCTTACACTTTTATAGAGTTGAAGTATACTTACAGACACACTTTTCTTTAGAACCTTCTTCCCATTTAATCTTATTCTGCTATCATAAAACACCTGCTCAATTTTGCTAAAATGACAAAAACCAGAATCAGTGACAAATTTTTTTTTTTTTTTGACAATTCATGTCAGTATATTTTATTTGTTGTCTAGTTTATTTCTTAAATTACAAAAAGTAATGGAAACTGATAAAATTGTTTTTATCTTACTTCCTTGGAACTCCAAGTGCAGATTTTAAAATCATATCTAATCTCATCGAAGTAGTACTAAACTTTGCGACTTTGGAATCTCGGGCGAGTGAATAGTCATCATCAAAAATTGCCTCATCATCTGAGTCTAGATCTGTTTGCTACAACAATAAAAATACAATATAAAAGAGACATTGTGGATTTCTATGTACAATCTTTATAAAAGTACAAATACCAATCATGTAATAATATTTTAGATAATGTAAATTGAATTTCAAAGGTTTGTATGTTTGTATTTCAAGCAGTAATAAATAAACATGGAAAGGTTTGAAACAATCATAATAAGGCCTGTAATCTGATGGCAAGCAGTAGCATTAGAAGCTTGTATTGGGATTACAGGAGTACACCTGTTTCCAAGATTATCCTTTTTCAATAACAAGTGTTTTAATTTTACAAGAGCAATTTAGAGGTATATTTACTTTACATCACTAAACCAACCTTTTTAGATTTAAATCTAATAGAATTATACGGAATTCTTGAAGGGAGATTATAGAGAGTTGGATTTATGTTGGCGGTACTTAGGTTATGCAATGGTTTGACTTTAAGTCCCGATCTTAAATTACGACATATAATTATGGGAGTCACTAAGCGTCTCCAAACACTGCACATGTTTTAAGTTTTAGGAAAAAAATATTTACGTTTGTTTGGAATTTGGGTTTAAAAATGTTTAGACTTCAGCTGTAATTTGCTATCAAAATATTGTTTCTTACTGTCAAACTGACACTGACTGTCACTGACAGCTCAGCTTTTAATGCAAAGGTGGCGAAGAGAAAAATATCACCAATCTTTCGATAAGGTCGATAAATTACTAATAAGCTTTTTTGAGCTAAGCAGTGTTCTATAATTCGAGTTTACAGATTTTAATACCTAAGAGAAACAATTTTCAGCCACACAGAGCTTAGCCATGTGCGACGATAAGCTAAGCACGAGTGGGACCACCGGAGTCCTGCAGCGTCGTAGCCATGACAGAGACAGAAGCCATGCTTGCTTGCATTTAATGTGTGCTTGTTATATTTAATAGCAAACTTTTCGAAATAAATAACATTTTCAGATTTAATGTAAAGAGTGTAGGAAACAATTACATGCGACTGTTGATGTAGGTATTATTAGATATGAGAAATTTACTTACATTACTCTTTGAGAAATTCTGTATAACTTGATTAATACTGGCACAGAGCAATCTGTACCTATCACAGATTAATGATTTGTATCTACGATAATCTGTATTAGTGATGTGAACCGATTACAATTTTCAAGACCGGTATAAAACCGATTACTTTTAAAAAAACCGGTTCTATAAGGTTTTTGAAAAAAAAATGCGATAATATTAATTATAGGCATTGTATTTATTATTATTTATTTTTCAAGTTTTATAAAGTAGAAATACTAAACAAAAATTACATTTTTTTTATTTTGTTTTTTTCTAACAAATCGCAGTTTTGGTTTATAAAACAAATATGCTCTTCATTATCTGCTTTCAGTCTGCTCCTTCTAGAGGGCATTACATATCCAGATTTAGAGAAATTCCTCTCTGAAGGAATCGATGTCGCTGGTATTGTCAGATGCTTTAACGGTATTGTAATTTAAAATATGAAAAATTTTATTTAAATCAGAAAAGCACTTTCAAATCGTCAAAAAACAATTTTTTACGACTATAACAAAAAATATATGAACAAAAACATAATATCGCCTGTCTGTCCGTCTGTCATTTTTGAGTTTACGGTCATAACAAAGTCATAATATCTGTCTGTCTGTCGTCTCTGAATTTACTCCGGTTCCAAAAGTTGAACTCACAAACTCTTGTAGTAATTTAATGGCACTCGGTGTTTTAGGTGTTTGTTGCTGCACCAAAAATCTCCCGTATTTTAGCGGCTTTTGTGATCTTGGCTTCTTCGCTTCTCTGGCCTAAGGGCCTAGCTAGACAATATGCCTTTCGACAATCACTATCGCTAGATAGAAAATGTATAGGATTTAACATTTGCAATCGAAAGTCGATCGAGGCGTTATGTCTAATCCCATACTTTTTCTGCTTAGCTATAGCAATTGTCGACGGGCATTTTATCTAGGCCCTCAGTTGTGTCTGAGTCTGAAGTATTGAATGGGCGAGTTGCTGCAACTAAACGTTACGCTTTTAGCTTCAGAACGGTTTCAGAGCGAAAAGAGCGTACTGAAAGCAATCTAAATCAATGTTCAAATACTCGAACAAATATTTTATGCTTGTAATCGGTTTTTCCAATAAGAACCGGTGATTATCGGTTTTCATAAAAACCTGTTTTTTTTAGGTTTTTATGAAACCGGTTCACATCACTAATCTGTATTTCGAGTTTACGGAGTTTAATAGGTACTGTCATACTTATTAATAATTTATTAGGAGGCGAACAAAGATATAGCTAGAGTTGCTTACTTCGCATATATGTCGTCGAATCTGTAATTAGGTATAACATTGCTATATGGGGAAACAGTGTAGATATCAATAATCTAGTCATCGCCCAAAAACGATGTATAAGAGCAATATGCGGTATACCATCAGATATTTCATGTCAAACATACTTTAGATCACTTGGAATACTAAGAGTGCCATCCATTTACATATTAGGGATTTGTAGATTTGTAAAAATAAATCCTTACATTTTCACTGAATATGGCTGGTTTTAGAGGAAACACCCAAAACGGTCTGTTTCTTAAAAAAATGCTATGCCATGTGTATAAAAATTTACAATAAGCCGCCTAATTTCATCAAAAAAAACGCTATAGCATCCTTTCTTTGATTATTTAATTATTTTACTATTTTATTTGACCCATTGTATAGAATCTATTAATAATGACATTGTAAATTTTACTTGAATTAATATTTGTATGCTAATATTAGCTAAATGTGAGAACTTTTGTAAAATAAGTAATCTTATAAACATCTATGTAATACCACATTTAATGACAAATAAATTATTATTATTATTATTAACGTGCGTTCAGAATCACAGAGAAGCTCGAGGAAACACATTTTAATTGACCCATCCCGGGATCGACCATGGCGAAATTTGCTTTGTATCTGTTATTGAAACCACAGCGCTTGAACCACACGCCATCGAGCTCCTCTATGGCATCATCACAAACTATCAAGGACACTTATAGTTTGTGGTGGCGTCGCACGGAGCACCCTTGTGACACCATTATACTGCGGGCAGTTGGACTCAAGTGATGGGGCTCCCCACCTGTCTCCGTGGGCTCACTTCTTCAAGGAACCAGCGCGCTAGGCGCTAGTGTAAGCTATATGCCGGCGGCAGAAAGCGGATTTGCTAAGCCAAAGGATTTTCTTCTCGGGATCTTTCTTACTTCTCTTATTCACTTATGACTGCTTCACAGAATATATGGAAATCATTCAAGGCATTCTCCTCATTTATAGAGGCCTTTATTAGGTATAGATGGTAAAGTAAGACCGCCGCTAGGGATTACTGCTGCAACCTGTTTCTCTGGATGATCTTGGGCACGGTGTGAGAGTGCACGGGCAGATTGGAGTTCGCTCTTTTGTCACTATTTTGAGCATATTACCTCCCGAAGCAGTCACGTTCCGAGAGGACCTGCACCATGCGGAAGGAGAGCGATCCCTATCATCTCTTTACCCATTCACTAAAAGGATGAAGCGTATAGCCGCGACGATGCGGTTTCCAGCACGCGGCTATGCGAGCCTTAACTGTAAAATTACTTCTTTCTGTCTCCAAATCGTAATAACTTTTGATAGAGTAGATAAGCCGATTTTAATGAAACAAGTAAAGACTAAATGTTACTGTAAGATATCTATTACCTATGTTCTTTTACTATACAGGGTGGTGCCGTCAATACGACAATAAATTAAAACATGGCCTATATTAGTTTATAGTTCATTGGTTTGACGCTCTATCAAACACACAGACAAACAAACCTCATAAAAAATAGATTTGTATCGTTAGGTACTTATTCTCAGCCTGGAATCGGTTCTTTCGACACCCACAAGAGGAGATGGGGAAGTGCTAGCCCGGCACCACACAATTTAAACAACAGGCCCGCCTAGAGAGCCGCTTTCCCAGATAAAGCGACTTCCAGCAATTCGGAATTTCCTACGAACAGTGGCCAAAATGAATGAGATGAGAATGGTCTCTCTACTCTTTCCAGTGAATAAAAAAAAATAAGACACTGTTCCCAATTCCATCATCATCATTACCATCCCATATACGTCCCACAGCTGGGCATAGGCCTTCCTACACGAGAAAAACACATGGGGAATTCCATGATAGATTGCCAAAGGATATAGTGAGTCTACCTTAGAAGATAGAATAGACATATGATGTTGCAGACTTTTTTTTGGACTTTTTAAGGAGAACAATTTCCGAATACGTGATTTTTGCGTAGCTTTAACTGTTTACGCAACGCACGCAACGAAAGCTCTGAAATAGAATATTTTTCCCCGTTTTTGCAGCATTTTTCATTGATGCTCAGCTCCTATTGGTCGTAGCGTGATGTTATTAATACCTCGATAAATGGACTAAAAACATATTTAAAAAAAAATGAATCTGAGCTTATCGCGTTCAACCAAACAAATCAACAAACAAGCTCTTCAGCTCATAACATTAGTACCTATAGAATAGATTATGACTTTATGAAGAAGAAGTATGCCTATAATTAGAGGGCCAGGTAAAATACACACACACATGGGATAATAGTTATGGTATAAAAAATTACCTACTTCAATGTTGTTTTGACCGATACCAGTACCAGCCCTATTCCGCCTGATGGCGCGGCGTCTCTATTTGTCTGTTTTATGAACGAAAATGTAGCAGATTCCGTTTTAAACCAGCCAATAGGCTTCATCTGAAGTTGATCGTTACTGGTAATTGAATAGTAGGTATAAAAAAATACCTAAGTTCCAACTTTTTGTTTTTATGGATTCCATATCAGTGCGTACTGATAATAATATGGAATCAATGTTTCGCATGGCTATTTACTCACTGTACTTGTTATCCATAGCCTTTTACCTACAGGTTTAACTATTATCTAATTTGTGCTACCGGTGTTTACCTATATTCTGTAGATCCCTGCCTAAAAAAATACAGACGTGTCTATATTGCGTGCTTATTCCAAAGAAAACACAGTAGGCTCCAGGAATATTGACACAGATACCGGGAGCACCCGTGGGATCCCACTCCATTCGAGTGTCCGCCTGAGTTTGATCGAGCAGTTTTATCTTAGAGCAGCGGAGTCTTAGGGTTGTCACGTCGTTGAGATAAAAAGTTTACGAAAGACATCACATACAAAATTCATGTTTTAATGTCGAAACAATAGGATGTACCAGTAGTTTATTCGCGATCAAAAACTTGTATGGGCCTACCAGAATCTTATGGCACAAAACAATATATGGATGAGCTTTTTCATAGAGCAATCAAAGAGAATGTTTGACATGTTAAGGGAGGAATAAAACATGCCGATTTTCTTGCCTGTTTTCTCAGAACCAATACCAATTTGACGAACAGATAGCCAATAATAATCTATGATGTTCGTAAGAATTCGTATTGTCTATCTTAAATTACCTAACATACAAAATATTCATTTTGTTAACAACTTACTGAAACTAATATTAAAAAAAAACAGCTCTCAAGCAGTTTTGATCTAACTTCCCTGGTGTTGCTTACTACAAATTTCGACATTAGTTTCAGGTAGACCTATCAGTGCCGTGATATTCATGGCGGAAGCGTCTTGTTCTGGCAATGGCAATGCCAGTAAGCAAATAAGTAAAGTGTCGCGCGATTCCAATACTTGAACGGAACACAAGTGGTATGTTTATGGCGGTGTCTTCCCTATGGGTTATAATATCTCAGTGGTAAATAGGCCCTACCTATGAATAGATATCTAAATAATTAATGCGGTCTGCGGTCACCAAACACATCAAACATAATTAGTGATGGTGTAGAAGCTAGTTAATAAAGCACCAAGTCGTCACTTTGACCATGTAGCTACAACTCTAATTATAACAGTAGGGATGGGCTTGGGCGTATGAAAAATCACCTCGATACATATCGTAACGATATTTTACAAAAGTATCGCTATACACGTATCGTGTAAAAAATCGTATCGTATCGTATCCCATCCCCAGCTGGATAGTAAGCTCGCTACTGTTGACTCGGTACTGTTGCCTATAGACGCTCGCACTGCTGCATGCTGTTGATACAATACATTTTCGACTTGCTACTTATTTCTGGTTTTTTGAGATAGTGTATGTACATATATCTGGCCGGATGAAACATCTTTCAATAGACAGCTCCAATAAAATCCTTGCTATCGTTTTCCAATTATAACAACTCTCAAGCCGATAATTTTTATGTGGTGTAGGTACATTAATTGTTAAATAAATAAATAATACGACGACCGGCTTGGCGAGTGGTCTGTACCCCAGGCTACTCGGTCAAGAGGCCCCGGGTTCGAATCCCGGTAGGAACAAATGTTTGTATGATGAGTACGAGCATTTGTTTACGAGTCATGGATGTTTATATATTTATTTAGTATATTTCTAATATTTATATACATATTATCATCATTATTTATCCGTTATCTAGTATCCATACTACAAGCTCTTAATGATGCTTACTTTGGGCTAGATAACAGGTGTGAGTGTATAAATATTATTATTATTATTATATTATTAATAAAAATATAGAGTGTGAAAGAGATATAAATACTGTACTACTCAAATTTAGATTTAGAGTGCGTCTTCAGAATTAGGCCCGTTGTCACATAGATCTAAAGGATTTATAATTTGAAAAGTACACAAGTAGGTTTGACATTGAAGTGTGTATACCTATGACAAAGAAATATACTTCCTTTAACGCCTATGATACTAAGATTGATAAATAATTTAGAGACAACCCTAACTGAAGCAGACACATCAGTGTAAACATATCTCCATCTCATCGATATTACCTACGACTGGATTTCCGTGAGTATATTTTTATCTTCGATTCGCACTTAGTCGCTATATTATCACCAATTCATTCAACATTAAGTACGTAGCAGGTAATTAGATACCTACTTAACAGTAATATTATAAAATTGGCGACTATCTGACTGGACGAAACTGGTTTGTCTTACGCTGTTAAATTTTTCTCCTAAAACTCAATCTTGGTAGGGCAGATGTTGGTATGATTAGTGCCTAGGACCTAAAGTTTCTTCGCAATTTTTAAGAAAATTCAAAACGTTTTTTAATATAGTTTATTTACATTTAACTAAAGTATGTAGGTACCATTTTGTTCGATAACTTTTTGCCATCTTGTAGGTAGAGACATGATCCCATTGCTATAGAAATTTTGGGGCTTCTGATCAAAATACCGCGACAAGTGGTTTTGGCAGTCCTCTCGTGATGTTAACCTGACACTGCCTAGAGAATTCTCAAGAGAGCGAAACAGGCGGAAATCTGAAGGTGTAAGGTCAGGACTATACGGCGGATGCATTAACACCTCCCAGCCAAACTCTTTTAATTTTTGCAGAGTGGCTAAAGATGTGCGAGGTCTAGCGTTATCATGATGAAAAACCACCCTTCTGTTGATTAATTCCGGCCGCTTTCTCTCAACTTCTTGCTTTAATCTCATCATTTGTTCGCAGTAGAGTTCAGAATCGATGGTTCTGCCTGGTGGTAACAGCTTATAATGAATAATGTCCTTCCAATCCCACCACAAACACAGCTTCACCTTGTTGCGAGTTAACCCGGGTTTCGCCACAGTCTGTGAAGCCTGACCGGCATTTGACCACGACCTTTTTCGCACGTTCTGGTCGTACGTGATCCAATTTTCATCACTGGTTATCAGCTTCTTCAAAATGGTTCGGTTTCATTACGTCGTAATAAAGAATCACAAATGAGTACACGGTTCATTAGGTTTCTTTCAGTGAGCTCGTGGGGTACCTAAATATCGAGCTTTTTTGTGTACCCATTTTTTTAAAATGCGCCAAAACTGTTTTGTGGTCAATTCCCAGTTCTTCAGCTACATCGTAACTACTGGTATGCCGATCTTGCTCCAGTTTTTCAAAAATGGCATCAATTTTATCCGTAATAGGGCGACCAGAGCGACGTGCATCTTTGACATCACAATTTCCGGATTGAAAACGCTTAAACCAAATTTGTGCTACTCTCACAGACACTGTGCTAGGTCCATAAACATCGCAATTTTTTTTCGCGGCTTGCGTTGCATTTTTACCTTTTTTGTAGTAAAATTTTAAAATTTATCGAATTTCTTCATTAGATTCACTCATCTTGACACTACGAAAAACAAATGAAAAACACACATTTTCCTAATTTGAATTTGGAATTATCTTTTTTAAAATCTAAACTTTTAATGATACCAAAACCAGCCAGATAAAAATAGTACAGCCAAAGAGATTTTATTACAAGTTCATACGCGTTCATATACATATAATGCGAATAGACTTTTTCCCCAACCTAATATTAATTATGCATTACATTAGATGTCATCTATTTAGAATATAGGTATATTTCTCCGATAACTAACCCAAGTTATTAGCAGTGATCGAAATAACCTACAGTTTGTTAAACAGAGATAAAAATTGAAGACTTCCCTGCAATATTTTTTTACCGGTAAATTTAGCGGATCTTTAATTACGTGAATTTAAACATCTTATTATTAATATTTACCGCGTAACAAACATACAAATAACGATCAAAAATAGTCGAATGAAAACCTTTTTTTTTTGAAGTTATTAAAAATGAAGAGCCATGTGAAAAGTTTTATAAGGAAGAATATTTACGCAGGAGAACTTTCTATTTAATTAATTTGATGTTTGAATTTACGTAGTTAAAATTCCGGTAAATTATCGGTGAGGTAAAAAAAATATTTTAACGAACTCTCCGATTTTTAACTCTGTTCTACAAACTGTAGGTAAATATACTCACCCAATTCCGATCACTGGTTATTAGTGATGTTTAATTTGGGCTAGTGGGAGTGTAAGGGAGTGTTTTTATTATACAGGGTGGTGCCGTCAATACGACAATAAATTAAAACATGGGCTATATCAGTACATAGAAATGGTTTGCCACTTTCAAAAACATCTTATTCTATTGATAATTTCATGACATTTGTATGAAGTAATATAACATTGGCTGCATTATTTCATAGAAATGTCATGACATTATCAAATGAATACGAAGTACTCGAAACTTGATATAAAAGAACGCAAACGCGATTGAAACGTACACTAGGCTACGTGTTCCTCGCGTAGACGCATCCAAAGAGTACATTTTTTATACGGGTAGACGCACCAACATGCGGAATGTAGAGTAATCGGACAGCTCTGGACTCTCGAATCCGTCGCTCCGCTCCGGGGTAGATAAAAAATCCTTTTCTGTCCCATAGTTGATCTGCAATTTCTCTAAGCAGTCGGTGTGCTCGAGGACCTCAAGATCCCAATATCTCAACCCCAAACAGCTCGAATATGTAGGTATACCAGCATATTTATGCCGTTTGAGGGATTCAGCTAAAGCAGCAGCACGAGGTGGTTGAAAGATGAATCGCTAAAGCAAAGAAAATGGGTAGGCTATTTTATTAAGTCATCATCTTCCCATCATCGCGCGCTAAGCCAGGCTCCAGAGCAGCAGGGGTCCCGGAGATAGCAAGAGCCCGACGAATGATGTCATTGATAAGGATAAGTTATTCATATTTTCCTGCCTAGCATGCAAATTAGGAATAATATCTCAGTACCCTAATATTATTTCCTAATTTCGGCGGGAACCGAATCCTTCAACCGCGGGTATAATATGACCTTTCACCGATCTAAGACCTATGACCGACCATACCACTGAGCTACCAAGGACTTGGGATGAATTAATTAATTATTTTTATGAATTTAATCCAAATCTATCACGTCTACATAACGTGAGGGTTATCCGAAGTCCTACCTAGAGAGTGGTCACAGCGGTCACCCGGATTGTGAAAGGTCACCAAGATCTGTTTTTTTCTTCTAAATATCCTAAATATATCCGTAATGAGTCAATCATGCCAGGCATAAAGATGTTGAGGATGTAAATTTGTTTTCAAATTAATTATTTTGTTTTGAAAATACAAGAAAAAGTTTCAATTTATAGGCAGGTACTACAGAAAACACTGCAGATGCATAACTTTTTAACATTAATTATTGGGTCTTGGGTTTTCTAAATGGCTGATTGTCGGTACACACATACACACGCACACCTTGAAAGAGTTATCTTTCATTTATTCACTTTGAAATTCTCGGTCCTTTAAATTTAACATTCAAAATATTTGTCCAAAAAAATATAATGAGAATGACTATGAGGGACCTATTCACATGACCCTTATCTTCGTTTTGACATGATAAATTCTTAAATATTAATGACTTGGCGAGCCATGGGGCAGCTAATTATAAGTAGTACAACATTGCATATGATTAAAAAACTTGAAATAATAGAAGAAAAAGAATGTACTATTAAAAACACAATCACGACTGCAACGAACACTCGGCGCCCTGAGACCGTTTAAAAATACAACTCTCGCTTTCAAGGCAATAATTAAGGAGTTTGTCATCTGATCTACAGTACATGATGCATACAGTAACTCTTCTACGTTTGCAGGTATCGTGATTACTAAACCTTATTAGTATGAAGATAGGAAATATAATTATAGTTTGGTACTCGATCACGAAACACCAATCAAGAAACCTAGAACACGAAATAATGTCATCAAGAAGTCACTCTACCACGAAAATGGTACACGAATCACGCAATTACGAATCTCTAGGCCACGAAAATTTAGGTAGCCACGAGTCATTAGTTTGTATTAAGTAGTTATGTATACCAGCTAGAATCAAAATAGAATCGATGTTTCGTGGTTGGGAGCCTTTGTTATAATTCGGTCGAATGAAGAGAAAATATACCAAGAGGCTTTCATTTCTTGACCTACACATTAGTGATTCGGGAATGAATACTATATTACGAACTATGAATGATAGCGTAAATTAGTGATGGAAATTACCGTGTTCCATGGAAATGATAATTTTGGTCGGTTACTTTTAAAACCACTTGTAGAGTGCGTCTGGGGGTAGGTTGGTACTTGCAAGGATGATTTATTATTTGGTCCATGGTACTTGGAAGACATTTTTTTTTGTGAAGCAGTTCGCTGTGTTTCGGTGTGAAGTTAAAGGTAGGCAGTGTAATTACAGGGCAGGCTTAACATCTCTTGTCTCTAAAATATCAACACACACATGATTTTATTAAGTGTTTATAAATATGATGCGTTGATTACCACAGACACAATTATACTTACTCTATTAAACAAAGATATCAAAAAGGACACATGCGCGTCAAGGGTGATTTCTTGATATGCGCTCTACTTTTGAAAATTTGGGTTCGAAACTTCTCGATCGCATTTACATTCATTTATAAATTATATGAAAACGACAACATTATAATATAACTGGTATTTGATTGTTCCCGTATAATTATACATATTTAAGGTCCCTTTCTAGTATACAATTATTATCATAATTGTGTTTTGAATCCTTTTCGCTAAATATAAAGTGTATCGCAGCTGTTTGGGTAAATGAGCCAGCCAATTGGTCGCCTAGGTCGTATATTAAACACCTGACGGAAAACTTAGTCGAGCCATAGAGCGCAACGTTTAACCAGATGGCTGAACTTTGTCGCAGCCATCTGGTTCAATTAGCCAGCTATCGGACGCCTAAGCAGATCGTTAAGTTCGATAAGTTTTTGTGTGACTGTTTCTGTTATAAAAAAAACCTTGAACCTACCAAGGTTCAAGGTTTTTTTTTTATAATCACTTTTAACTGAATTCTTATAGTTATACTTGAGTGGTCGTAAAAAAATAACCTTAGACCTACCGATCACACAAAAACTCGACAGTACCCGACGATCCGCCTTGGCATTCAATTGAGATGATTTTCAATACGACAAGCTGTTAAAAGTTGAGAGATTCTAGTTCAATTAATAATCGTATGCCGGCGTTTGACGAACGGTCTAGGCATCCAATAACTGGCTAATTTTAACCAGATGGCTGCAATATAATTATATTCTGTTGCAACCTTTTTACTTTTCACAATAAAAAAATATAAAAAGACAAGTTAAGAAAGCTTTCTGCTTTAGCTATGCGTTGCGGCGGGCGGCGTTCACACTTTATCGTATTATACACGGTTCTTCTCTTAGCATGTGGACACATGTCTTCCATTCGGAACGATCTTTTTATTTTCGTATTACGATTATGTTTACGGCAAGTTCAAAGGGTTTTTTAATTTGACACAGTTTATGGCTGTCTTATTTTGATGGCTACATAGAATAGTGGTCCGATTTAATTTAATAATAAAGTTGGAATAGTACATAGCTGATGTAGGCTACCGGGTTCCATGTATTTTAAAATTATAAGATGAGGGAAGAGCTTAGTTGCCGGATTTTATAGAAGTTGACACAAAAAATTTTGCGTCTGAAACTGTAAAGAGTTTGATAAAATGAATTTATACTTCTCCGATTTCGTCAGCGCTGTATCAATTAGAAAACTAGGCTAGGTAGCGTGCCATTTTATATCATAGTCACCAGTTCTCGCATAAGGTACAATTCAAAATACCGAGACCGAGACCGAAACCGAAATTAGCTAAATCTCGGCCGAGACCGAGAACGGAAACTGAGACTAGATTAGGCGCGAAAAATTTTTTTTGCATAATATTCATGATAGTATGCAAGATGTTTTGCAAAACTTCTCAATCGACAGCTAACTCCCGCACTGACACCTAGCGACGAATGTGAATCCAATACCATACAAATGTCTCGGTTATGGCCGAGAATTTAGCCGAGAACCGAGACAGAGTTCAGTAACTCATTTGATTGATCTTATCTCTATCAACTTTATTAAGATCCAAAATTATATTTTATATGATATTTAAAATTTCTAAAAATTAGAACTATTATGTATTTTGTTCTCAACCACTTGTTTGAAAATCTAGTAAAAAAATGAACAGGTTGACTTGAACTTTTAAAAAAGTTCACTCGCGTAATACAGTACACATTTATTTTATTTTATTTTATAAATAAGAATTACCTATACAGAGTGGTGCCGTCAATACGACAATAAATTAAATAATAATAATATTAATATTCATACACTCACACCTATTATCTAGCCCAAAGTAAGCATCATTAAGAGCTTGTGTTATGGATACTAGATAACGGAGAAATAATGAGAATAATATGTGTATAAATATTCAAAATATACTAAATACAAAATAAACATATAAACATCCATGACTCGTAAACGAATGCTCGTACTCATCATAAAAACATTTTCTCCTACCAGGATTCGAACCCGGGACCTCTTGACCGAGTAGCCTGTATAGCAAGGGGTACAGACCACTCGGCCAGCCGATCATCGTAAATCATAGAAATGTTCTGCAACTTTCAAATACATCTTAATCATTTGATAATTTTATAACATTTCTATGAACTAATGCATTCAATGTTGTATTATTTCATATAAATGTCATGAAATTATCATAGGAATAAGATGTACTTACTTGAAATTTGCAAAACATTTCTATGAACTAATACTATAGCTCATGTTTTGATTTACTGCCGTATTGACGGCACCAGCCCCTATAACTCATAAAGAAATATAGCAAAAGAAATAGTATGTTTTAAATCAATAGGTAGTTTCACAGATAGTTCGTCTGATATGTTGCTTGCTGCGCATAGTCTCAATCAAAACGCACCATACATACCTAAGTATAATCTGCGGAAGAGACGACGACGTCACATAGTTGCTATATTACTAACATAATGACAAACTTAATAAAACTATGAAATTTGTTTGATTTAATCAATAGTTGTCATAATAATATTTGTTTCAATTGATGTAAGCAATCTGATAAATTTGTGATAGTATTTAAATAAAAAATGATATTTTTTTATATATTTTCCAAAGCGTACAATTTCAACTATATTCTAATATTTATTATATCCAAAGTTTGAGGATTTTTTACCGAGTATTACAATAAAGTCACTTCATTATATTCATAATTCATATTTCTGAACAATAGCCGTTTACGATGGTGTTAGCCGACGGAAGTTATGAATACATCAGCGGTCAAGATTTTACACCAATGTTTACAGAGCAACAGTACCTTCCACCATAAATCAGGTTTCAAACTACTGATATGAAGTTGTTTAAAAATATTTTAAAATAGCGTTAACTTAACATTGCCCAGCCATGAGTAGTGTAACTAATTATATTCAGCTTAACAACTCTATAGCAATAGCAATTGAAAAGAAAATTAACTTTTTTATGATGATGATGATGATGAAGGTGTGTACTAGCTAGTCAGCTCCAAATAAGCATCTATAACAGTTTGAGCATCCATTCATATTAATTTTTTTGTGTTAGAGAAACAATTTACAATGTAAAGTAATATTAGTAGGTTTAATAGATCTCGAAATGGGACATATTAACATTATCAAGGTATTGTAAATTTTCATGTAGGTAAATAATTATTATTCTGTGGAGTACCCACACAGTAAAAGATACAATAGTTATGTGGTGCTTACAGCATTACATTAGGTAAATATCTAGGTACATGATAGTATCCAATGTCACTGGTGAATGTATGTATAAGCGTGAAATTACTCGTAAAACTTAAATTAGTGTAGGTCTGTACCAGTTAATAAACCCTTCGACCATATGGTACCCTCGTAAACCAAATAGAGTTGTTTGAAAAAACTTGTCACGGTAAATATTTCTAATTAGTGGAAGGTTCCGCATAAAAATACGTTCAAATACGCTCAAAATTAAAAATGGGGTCATTGAAAATTTGGTTATATAAAATTGTATCTTAATTATGTTAATATGAGCTATAGGTACCTACACATTTCTACATTTTTTACATCCAATAGTCATACCTATTGATTTGTAAATAAGTCACTATGAAATGTGAAACTATGTTTAAAGTTTTTTATATAGGTAGAGTACAACTAGATGACAAGAAAGCTGACGGCTCATCATGGACTCTGTCGGGCAATTAGTTATTTAAAATAATAATAAAATAATTAGGCAAGGTAATTAGTTATTTTCAGAAAACATCGCAATACAACATTGGATGTATTATTTCATAGAAATGTTATAAAATTATCAAATGAATATCATTTGAAAGTTGCAAATCATTTTCTATGTACTAATATAGCCCATGTTTCAATTTATTATCGTATAAGACGGCACCAACCTGTGGAGGACTTGATAATCACCAACAGCATTTTTTTAAAGTGTACCTAGAGCTTGTGGAATAAATATATCGTGTCTGCAAATAAAAAATACACTTTTCATTCCTCTACCTTAGATTTGGAAATAAAATGAAAAGAACACAAAAACTTTTATTATTTGATAATGTACTTGGCGCTCCTTTTGTCGGTTGACAGGATGATTTTTCCTTGTATGCGTAACCCTAAAAACATAAAGTCACTCCTCTTGGCTTTGTAGTAGTAAAAGTCTAAATTGAGCTTATTGATGGCTGTTAGTTTACTATTACTCCTATCATTAACTAAGACTGCTGTTATTGTGAAGATCATTTCATTGGTAATCTGTGGAAACTTCACTTATTAATGTATAACTCTAATTGTGTTTTTATTCATGTATCATGATATTTATGATGTTATTGTATGTTTCCCTAATAAATAAATAAAATAAATAAATGCCAATTAGGTACAATGTTTTTATGGCCGTCTCGTCGAGTGGTCATCAGTAGTCAGTGCCACTGTCTAAAATTTAGTTATTTTTAATATACAAGGTGGTGCCGTCAATATGACAATAAATTAAAACATGGGCTATATTAGTTTCTATGAACTAATATAGCCCATGTTTCAATTTATTGTCGTATTGACGGCACCACCCTGTATATGTATATGTTTATATTATTAACTGTCATATGTTTTTTATTTAGTGTCGAATCATCTATAGTACAAGCTCGTAATGAATGATGCTTAATTTGGACTATAATAGTAATAGGTGTGGGTGTATGAATATTACAATTATTTTATCATAAGTCATCTGCAAAATAAAGCACATTACTTTTGTCATATTAATTCATTGTGTGTTTACCTTTATGTGGATTTAATTATTTATTGTACGAGTATGGTGTTTAACCTATCGAAAAAAACATGTCACAATATTAATTAGTGGCAACTACGGTATTTAAACATGGTCTCATCCTATATAGGCCAGTATCTTTAAGAAAACTGTTTACCTCAAAACGAATTAAAAATGTTTTGAGAAGTATTTGGTTGTGTATCAAATAAATAAATAAGTAAATTTTGCAAAGTCGTTATGTCTGTATCTGTTGGTTATTTGAAGCCATTTTAAATTGACGGAACGGCTTCCGCATTTGAAACTCCTTTGCTGCCTCGATCATTGGTCATCCTTCATCCCGTGTGACAGGATCATAATTGGGGGCTCAAAAGTTCGGCGTCTTACATGTCACGTTTCATAGTCCAATAAACTCACAAAGGAACCTGGCCGGTGACATGATGAAGTGTCACCTCCGCTGTGATAAACGACACGTTATCTCGAACGACAAATGAGAAATCTAATTTCTCGCTCCCGTTCGCCCGGGTATCGACTGCCCGAGGCAGAGCAGGATTCAATCCCGAGATCTTGTTTTAATGTTATGTTTGCTTGGAGAGACGCACAACTATTACCTAATACATAGTACCTACATAATGCTATACTTTGAAATAAATACGTTTTTACCTCACTTTAATTAATTGCCACTTCCCTCCTTACTGTAACTTAAGATCCGTCAAAAGAGACGTGAAAAAGCACCATTTGGGCCGGCAAGGCGGCTAGAGCAGTGTCTAACTCTGAACTGCTTATAGCTGTAGTATTGTCTTATATTTTCGCGAGCACTAGCTGTTTTCGCACATGAACTCTTCTTACCGCTACACATCAGATGGTGTTGCGTCATTTGCCGTGCTTCGTATAACAAAAAATAATACCTTATTTAGTAATTAAAATATAATAAAACTAGAAAAATTTCACGTCCTGAGGCAGGAATCGAACCCGCGACCTTTCGCAATCCGGGCGACTGCTCTGACCACTGAGCCAACCAGGACTTGGGATATCCCTGTGAAATTCTTCTAGTCTATCTGTATTTGCGTTTATGAGCTAACGTCCACCCTACAATGTCGAAATATTCTATTTCAACATCCGAAACGAGTATTTTTACAAATACCGACGATTCGGTTAAGTTGGGGCAGTGCTTTCAAATATTCTTAATTTTTGATTTTAACATTGTTATAAATGTTTGAAAAATTACTTAGTAATTAAAATATAATAAAACTAGAAAAATAATTATTAATCATTTATAATAATGTTAAAATCAAAAATTAAGAATACCTTATTTACCAAATCTAACAATACTTAAATTCCATTTAAATTTAGTTATATACTTAGTCTTTTATTTGACGTAAGGGTCTTAAGTAAGGGGTAAGGGTCTTACTTAAATTCGCTTATATAGGAGAATATATTTTAGGTGACACTCGTTTTGCATTTTTTAATTGATAAACAACTGTTTGTTATACACGTTTTAATTTGTAAGGTACGAAGTTTCTTTACATTTTTTTGAGTATACGATTCGAGCTAATGGAATGGGTACCAGACCCAGACACACGGTTTTTTTTTATCCCAACCGAAGAATAAAAAAGTTTATATGTTTCACTTCAATAGATACCTAGATAATTAGAGTTTAACTACTTAGTACCTACTTACTGTAGTGAAAATCCGTAATTGGAAATATTTTATTTAAATTTTTATGTGGAATTGTAAAATCAATAATAAAAGAAATTCGTAGTCAAAAACATTGTACTGATTACCTAATCAGTACAACGTACCTACTTTATCGTAGTAAAGATTAATTGTTAAACAAATTAACGATTACTAACCCGATTGTTATTTATTACTTATTTAGAACTAAATTCAGTTGATTTATATAGTAGGAGATTATTCTCACATAAACAAAGCCAAATTAGATAGGTGCTTACCTAATAAATTTTAATGACTTGAGAGTACTTGAACTATAACATTACTTATTCAGTGCTATACCAGTGGCTTGTCAAATGCACGTAGTTATCAAGCAGAGTTTTGTTTTACTGCCGCGTTAATATTCTAGCAGATACGTGTGGAGTATAATATAAGCTATCAAACGCTCATAGTTATTAGCGAAGTTTTTAGCACTGTATCCGTCTATCCGTTATTGAGATGGTCTGATGAAGACCAATAAAGCAATGAATAATATAGAAATAATAGTGTTGCAGGGCTGTTGAAATTAATCACGTCTCTAAAATTTTCCAGTTACGCATTCATTTTTAGGGTTCCGTACCCAAATGGTACAACGGGACCTATTACTAAGACTCCGCTGTCCGTCCGTCTGCCACCAGGCTGTATCTCATGAACCGTGATAGTAAGACAGTTGAAATTTTTATATGATGTATTTCTGTTGCCGCTTTAACAACAAATACTAATAAATAGAACAAAATAAATATTTAATGGGGCTCCCATAGAACAAACGTGCTATTTTTGCTTGTTATTGCTCGATATTGATAGCGGCAACAGGAAGGCGCTTGTTTATAGATAATGGCACGGAACCCGTTGTGCGCTAGTGTGAATCGCACTTGGCCGGATTTTAAAGATCATTTCCTCGTTCTTGTTTAATTGACGGCTGTCTGCTCGAGTACTCAGTAGCTCTGTAAGCCAGAGATCTTATGTTCAGATCCCGGTAGCGGCACATTTGTACAATGAGTACGTACATTTGTTCACGAGTCATGGATGTTTGTATGTTTAAGAGACTGAGATAGTTATGATCAGGGTCGTAGGTATTCGTAGGATATTATCCGTTATATTTGATTCTATGACTAAAAAAGTCGTAACATCATAAATAATTTTGGTTTGCATATGAATTGTCACCATATCACCATTTCCATCACAATTTTTCAGTTTTTATAAGAAGCATAATTATATATGGAACGCATAATTGTATTAACTTAAAATACGATTCTCCTTCGATACTTAGCGGTCATCTGACCACAGCTTAACGTAAGTTGGTTATGAGTGTTTGCAAGCCATTATAAGCTCATTTTGTCAGCTAGCAGGTTGATGCGGGTTTAATTAAAATTCAGCACCATCCATCATGGCTTTATTGATTTTATGTCACATGCATTTGGCATACGACGTGCTCGTCCGTTATCAATTAGCCTTTGATCGCTTGACAGCGGTATTCATGCTGAATAAACAAGTCATATTTCATGGAATATATTGAAATGATGCTTAGTGTTGCAATTTAAATCGACAAAATAGACCCTGATACCTAAAAATTGCGTAAATTGGCGTAGCAGATCGATAGATGAAAAAAGTACTACACAAATGGAACAAACACAATATGACAAACAAGGCGGGGCGGCGGTGGACCGAGAGATGTCCATTTCTTTCTCTTTGATTACGATCAAAGTTTTTCTCATACCGTAATTATAATTATGTAATTTTTTTCCTCCGCACACCATTTTTTAAGCAACACTTATCAACGGAATGAAATAAATCCAATTACAATGGTAATAATAATTGTTTTTACAAATGAAATGAAACACCTGCTTTGATATTCTAGAATCATTGGTGCACTTGTAAAATGATCACGACGTCATGTTGGTACACTAATGAATCGAAAAAAAACTCTGCCATGTAGCTAGTACACGTTTTGGAACTGTGACGATGCCGGCCATATCGAACGATTCTAATCTTTCGTTACAAGTACATCATCAGTGGAACTTATTGGGACCTTTTTCAAATATATAGAATAAGAAAAAAAAAGTTTCCAATAAAATTCTGCTCTAAAAGCTTTGAGCTACGGCACTTTAACTTGGAACTAGTTAGTAATTATGTATTGTTTGCATATAACAGCATTAAGTAAGTCGCAAAAAATTAAGATAATGATTTTATATGTTGTAATAATGTAAATCTCAATAATCCTTTGGAGGAAGTATCAGCTTTGAAAATTGAACAGGTCATCAGAACACCCCACGTAAAGCATGATAATGTAACAACAGGGCTGTCTTAATACGATAAACGGCTAAAGGCCAATAAAACTAAACAAGTTAAACTACTTGGGCCAATAAACTTTTCGCCCTAACTGGCTCCAAGATACACCAATTTCTCTATGTAGGGTTGCCCTTGGATCCTTGAGCCCTTCATTTAAATATCTATATGTGTTTACGTCAATTCACATTTAGTAGGTGGATTTTATTTTTACTATCACTGACACTGTATGACTTCAAATTCCAATTTGTTTAATTTTTAAAATGCTGATCGTCTATTCTAAATGTTGGAGTATAAACTTTGAATTTTGATATGTAGGTTCGGAGATTACCTACCTTCTTACTTCTATATCATCATCATCATTATTATCAACCTATGAAGTCCACTACTGAACAAAGATCTTATCGATTTCCCAACGGATCGGTTTTACGCATTCTGCATCCAACAGCTACTTCTATATCCAAACTTACAAATCACGAAATGTCTACATTTCATTAATGTCGTCCCAATCATTTTTAAACTATACAAAATATTTTTTAATATTTATTTTCTAATACCTACTTATATTGTCTCCACATCATATAGTTGTTAAGCAAAATCGTAATAATAACTCTATCATCCCTTACAGATTTTGAAATAGCAGTATTCTTATACTTAGAATGCAATTGAAAAATCTGGTCGATCAGATATCCGTGCTTATAAGGATTAATTTAAAGTCGGGTTTTCAATAAACCAAACAAGAATTTCAGAAGCTCATGGTAATTATGGCCTGATCTTACTATGAGCTTCCTTAACTTCCTAAACTTTACTACTATACATAACTACTAAACTAATTATGATGTAATAATTTCATGTACCAAAGGCAACCCTAATTTGATATCACTTACCTAATTCTTAAACTTCTTATTGTAGGAAAGAAACAAAGTGGCAATAACGTGCGATGAGTAATGTCGATTTACCATATGTAACTCAACTAATGGATATAAACAGATGCGTTAGTAATAAATTTCAGTCAAGTTACATCGTTCGTCATTGAATTATTGTTAAGAACTCAGTACATGCTGGTATCAGATTGTGGAGAAATGGAACTTAAAGTAGCCATTTTATTACAGTACAGCGAGCATTTTTATTATGAAGTTTCATCTATTCTGTTTCCATTTAATTTTACGTTTCCATTTTGAAAATTCAAACGTAGACTCTGAGTGCATTCTTAAAATGGCATTTGTGCAGTCAAAATATTTGTTGCGATAAATGTGGTTATCCTAGACTAAGCTCCAGGAGATGCCAGGATAATTTCTAAAACAATCTCAGACCTTGGACTAAGGCCAGCTTATACGATTGGTGCATTGCGGACAGCACAAGAAAAAACTTTGATAGTAAAAGTTAAAATATGATTTATCATAAAACGGAGAAGATGTGAAATTAAAATAGAAAAAGATTGCATCTATAATGGTTAATCTGTCATGCGGCGTTATACCTCTAGAGGTCTATGACAATTCAAAAATCAATTGTGTCTGGAATCTGATGCTTAACGGGTTAATTTGGAAAATAATTATTACGTTATAAGGTGACAGTCAATTTTACAAAGTAAATCATAAAAGTAATGAAGTTAGTTTGCCACATTGTCCCCGTTATACAACTTCGATTAATATGTAATATTTTTCATACTTTTTAATTTCTGAAGTTTACCGTTACTTTATCTCTGTAATTATTTTTCTAAAGTAGCCACTTTAGGGAATCAGTGTTTACTATATTATGTATCTGCTCAATATGACACAGCTTATAATGATAAAATTAACATGATTATTGTTTTCGCGATATATCCATATAAATAGACAAATAATAAAATTGTAGTATTCGACGTAGGTTCTAATAAAACCTTGGTATACGCGTCTTGTTATGGGGCGTTTCTTTATTTGAGGGCAGAGGTCACAATATCATGAGCATTATATCGTGTGGGTGGGTTTTACGGGACATTTTAGTGGGAACAGTAAAATAAACTTGGTGGGAATGTTCTGGGATGTCCGCCGTCATTGTTATGCTTCTTCTATTTCTTTATGACCTCTTCGGATAAACTGTTTGTCGCTTCAGTCTTTCTAGTTTACGGCTTCGCTTTGTAGCTCAGGGTATTTTATTTTTTAAGTTATTACATTTTAATATAATTAATTTTATGCTCCATTATCATACATCAGCTGTAGGTAGTTCATCTTGTTTATGCCTCGTCGTAGAATTAACTAACATGTTTCGTTTTTTAAATACTACATTATCCATTTTTGTGATGTCATTATTTTCTTTTATTGCATCATTCACAGTAAATTTATTAGATTAGCACGGTTATTCCTGGTTTAAGCCCATTAAAAGTTTAAATTGGATCAATTAATCAAGAGTGTGGGCTGTCCCTAAGTTTGAATGTATTGCTTCCTCTATTAGTTAAAATGAGTAGTGGTTGTGCTAATTCAATTTTTGCTCTGAAAATAGTGGCGTTTATTCATTCTGTCACATTTGGGGGACAGTTGTGCGGGCTCGAGGGCTTGAGATCTTTATCAACAGCTATAATTTACTCTTTAGGGATTTGGTACGAGTTTTATGGGTCGTTATGGGAAAGAGATCCCATGTGGTGGATTTTTTGCTAGACGGATTTTGGCCGCACGTAGTGGTTTTATCAGTGTCAATCTTACCTCTTTTGTTACAATGTTGATTTTTAAAGAATTTTTTACAAACCGTTGAGTTTTTTTATCTTATTTCAGCGTATTTGAGTTAAGGGTGTCATTTTTTTGATGGTGTGATAACGTAACAAGCTGAAATTATATTTAATTTATGCCTTTTGTTTGTCAAGTTTTTAAAAATACAACTTACCGTAATCAACATACATAATACGTAAAATTATTTATGAATTCAAGCGAAAAATATAGGGTAATTTTTGAAAACAATAAGTCATTAAACATCCCCATGTAAGGAAACAGGCGTGAAGGATTAAATTAGCTCTGTGTATGGGTGTGTTTTGGTCACGACACCCGTATCTCATTACTTTGGTAATGAAAATTGACAATTATTATTTGTTTTCGTTCCTTCCTGAGTGATAATTTCCAAACAGTAGTTTAGAATCACGCTATTTTGTATTAATATATCTAGGGTCTTTCTGAAACGACCACAAATGACAAAATGGTTGATGAATATTGCTGTGTTGATGAAATAGTACTAAAAATAACAAACGATGTCGTTCTTTTCTCCAGTCTATGTAACTAGGGTTTTGGCAAGGAATATACTTAACATTATTTAATCATTCAATCTTTATTGCACACGATACTTATAAGTAAGGCCTTTAGTAAAAAGTACCTTCTTACTACCTTTTTTTAGTAAGTAGGTAGGTACTTTTTACTAAAGACCTACCTATTACTCAAGATCATGTTTTTTGTTGCTTTTTCATTTGCCTGACACTAAACTTTGTTATGGTTGTCTGGTAGAGTTCGCTTCTAGCTATTAAATCGCTGTTTTTGGAATATTGTGTTTGGTTTATTTCTGTACCGTTTATGTAAATTTGCAAAATAAAGAATTTCTATCTATGTTTTTTAACCCTGACGAAAAAAGAGGGTTGGTATAAGTTTGACGTGTCTGTCTGTGTATCTGTGTGTCTGTCTGTGGCATCGTAGCGATTAAACGAATGGACTGATTTTGATTCGGTTTTTTTTTGAAAGCTGATGTAGCTACGATGGTTCTTAGCGATAATTTATGAAGATCAGTTCAGGCGTTTGATGACTATCAGCTCATTTTCTACATGATAATAGGATTTTACTAACTTTTACAGATCCGATTGATTTCAAATTGGCGTACTGTCAATTTGGTGACATTCCCATGACATACTAACTTTGAGCTGATCCTATATCATCAAAAATTTTGCGAAATGGTCAATTCTTCAGAAACTAACAGCAGATGTAGAGTGTTTGGGCTCTTATGAATAGTCTTAATGAGATAGTGTTAGATAGATGATTAATGACGCCGGGGGTTAGTTAAAATTTTAATTTTGTAATTTTATTGTTGTTGTTCTGATTCTTACACTAGTAGGGACCACAGAGCGCAAACGACTGTTTGCAAACCGTCACCCCTGGCTTCCTATAGAATGTCTCAAACAAATTAGCAGATGACATTGCGCAGCTACGACTTGCGCGCTACGAGAAACACGGATATTTATATTCCTGCGCAATCTCGTTAATTTCGCGAGATCTCGTCCGATTTTCGGCCGAGATTAATCTCGGTCAATATGGCTGAGATATCGCGAGAACGAGATTGCTTTACCTACCTACTAACGATAAAATCTCAAAAAAAAATTGCTCTTCTCAATAAAAGAAAAGACGGGCGTAAACTCAATTAAGTTTGCCAACACCACACTGCCATCAAAGCCCCTGCGTGTGTGGACAATGTGTTAATTACCACACCCAGGCGCCCGCATACACTTTAGTAATGGACGATGTCATTTTTGCGACGATGCATGCGGACTGGGGTGTCGGTATGAAGGTGGCTTGATTTACAAGTATTTTATTGTGTTTCCTTTACGGCGCATTGTTATTTATGAGGAATAATTATATTGTACCTACTGTAATTGCTTAGTTTTACTGCAACTAAAACATACATACCTAATAATTCTAAATGGTTTTTCCTAATAGAGTAATAAAACATAACGTTTTCACAATTTTTAGTGATGAATACGCAAGGTCAAAGATAACCGTCGTATCGTATGACCGTTAGCGTTATTAGCATTATCAACAGCCTGTAGTCTCTGGTTTTTCTCTTTGCCTGCGAAAAAAGGGGCGAACCTAACCAAAAAAATATCTGGTTTTAGGTATTGCTTATAACTATTGTTTGACTTGACTGTTATTGGTTAAGGGATTTAAAAATACCAGACCAACCTAGTAGTTGGTAGCCTGCATTTCTTTGAACAGAAAAACAAATTGGAACTTATTGAAATAGTAAATCTCTTTGAATCTCAATTCAAACGGAGAAGCTTCTTTTTGTGAAGTCGGTAAAAATAAAATAGAATTAATTGTCATCGTTCCCAATAATTTTATCAAATACGCTTAAAACAACACCTAACTATATTTTATGGTGAATTTAGTTCAGTTTGTCACTTCCCCGGATTTAAGATTTATGACTTTAGTTAGGCGACTTGATAGAAAGCCAGTTGCTTAATGAAGCTACTCATCCCCTGATGTATAGTCGCCTTAATATATTTAGTAGACATCAAATAGACATTTTAGGGCATCGCTTATAATCATCTGCGGTATTGTCACTAAATAATGTTACTCTAATTAACGAAATTAAATGTCCCTTCATCCTTAATAAATAATTAAGGATACTTACATTTAAATTGTAATTTAATACTAAAATAATTCAATTGTATTGAAAAGAACCACTTGAATGAGTCAAGTAATATCCAGTTACTGGGTAGGGGGCATAAAACATGACATTTATTTAATGAAATTAATCAATTACTATAGAGTTGAGCTTAGAAACGTTTTGTTCATATTTTTAGTAGTTATTAGTGTAGACTCCCGGATTTTAGAGTAGGCTCTCGGTTTTTTTAAAATATAACGGGGTAACTCTCGACCTTCATCTCACCTGATGGTAAGTGAAGATAAGGCCGACGATGAAAGCGAGCTACACCCGGATTTCTCAACCACAAAGGAACTGGCTATCTTACCTCTAACTGCCGGAATACAACAATGCCGTTAACATTATTGGTGGTAGCTAGCCAAGCGGACTAAGAAAAGCCCTACCACCAACCAAACAGAGCAGGTAATCGAACTCCGGACCTCTACATCTGAGTTCGGTGGTCTCAACCACTAGACCACGGAGACGGTTAAGTTATCTGCCTCTTTTTCATTTTATAAATGATAAGTGAACGATTGACTATTATATATTATGTTTGTTTTAATTAGTATGACAGTCCATAGATAGATATTAATATGTGATATTTTTAGAATCGCTCAACGACGTCACGGATCATTTGTTCTTTTCTGATCAGATTGTAATGAAAGATCAGCACTAGATTTCAGTCGGAGCACAACAGAATCAGGGCTATTTATACTTAAATGAAAGCTTAAGATAGTAAGTGGTAAAACTTTGATTTTGATAGAGTTTCATTCGTCCTTACAAATGAAACTATCCAGACACTCAACAATGAAAGATCATAAAAATAACTTTTAACATTGTTTCAATGAAAAATCGTCCTTATAAGTATAAAAATAGGTTGAGGTTATAAATAATCTAGAAGTATGTTTGATGAATTTGAGAATGCATACATAAGAGTCGTTTTTTCGTTTTTTTTTTAAAAAAATACTTAAGTATATTTAAAAAAGTAATAATAATAATATAAGTTTAAGTAAATTATTACTAACAAATATGGATGTAAAAAAAGAGGCCTGAAATAAATGATTATTATTATTATTAACCTTGAGACCGCCGTTAATAAGTCAGTAATAGTAATAAGTGGCTTTCCTACTGTTACACTTAATGTGTTGTCGTCTGTACACAAAATATGAAGCGTTTCATTTTTGACTTACATTTCAACAGATACCGTTATAATAATGTAATGTAATACAAAGAAATCCACAAAAAAATACTCTTACAATCAATTTGTAAAGCCACATACATACACGTACCGTTTTTTCTGATAAGAAATCTAATCTTTTCCACCCCTCGTTTTCTAGTTTTGTGGAGTCCATTAAAGAAGTCCCCTGGTTTTAGCTAAATAATACAAGCGGAGCTATTAGCGGGGGGCAAAACAAAGACCGGTAGAGTACCGGAACTAAACCGCTCACTGGGCCTTAGGGAGTTGTTGGAACGCGCTGTTATACGTAGCTGGGGTATACAAAAATAATTAAACTTCGTGATTGTGGTTTAAAGTTTGAAATGTGATTATTGGCCGGCAAAGTGAGTTTATTTTATGAAAGGTAGATAACGACCTTTCATAATTCATAAATCTAGGTAAATTGATATTTAACTTCGTAGGTAGGTATTCACTTATTTACCATATATAGAGTTGGATATAAATTTATCAAAGTAGAATTTTCAAATTCCTGTAAATTAAGCAAGGTACAGTTACTTCAGACGTATATTGTCAAAAATCTACTTAGGTTATTAATTATCCCTATATCTGATGAATACCGAAACGCAGAAGCAGTATATAGGTACTTTTAATATGGTCAAAGTTGATAAAACTCTTTGTATAGTTGGCAAACGTAAAATTAGACACCTAAGATTTAAATCTTGTTTGAGTAGTTGGCCGCCTTAGTATTGATGTTTATTTTAACTTATACCTATTTTTCAAAGTTTGTAAGTCTGTCAGTATTTTTTATTTACTTAAGGCGATCTATCGAAATGTTGTTTCGCCGAGATAGACTAGGATAGAGATATGACTGAGTCAGCGGGAGGAAAAAAGACAAAATAGAGATCGCGCGTTTACTTTACAGTAAACGAAAATACACAAATAATTTTACTGAAAAATAACGATATCTAAGGATTGCAAAAAACGTTTCTACACGATTGTGAATATTAATGATATCTATTACTTAAAGTAATTTCCTATTGAATACAAATTATCGTTTACGATTAGGTAATCTTGAGTTTTATTATTTTAAGAGGTGTTTTCGGAAATTAAATGTATCGAGGCAATACCCTTTAATCGTGTTTTCGCTCTGTTGGTGTCCAGATAAAGACATACGGAAATGTATATCTGATTTTCAGATCCGTAACATCTTTCAGCGACGTATGACGTTACATATAAAAGTACGAATTTTTACAATGTTTCTCCTTAGCAAGCAAATTATAGCAGACAGTAACATACCGCATGGCTCTAAGATGCGTTTCACAGCAGATGTGCGAGTGACTCACAACGACTCAATTACACATTCGATAGTTTTTGTGGTAGTAGCAGGGCAGGCCCGATCCGAATACTATTCAGTTTTATGGGGACGATGAACTATTTTGTCATATAAACACTTTCTTTTACGTCTGTTGTTTCCATTGATTAAAAAGAACAGAGAATAAATTCTAAGTAGCTTTTTCTTGTCTGTTTATATTGTCTTTTAAAAAAACTGTTGCGATTCAAAGACTAACACTAAATACGTGTACTTAGATTTTCATGAAGCCAAATTAAAGATGGTAAAGATTTTTTTATACGATAAGCGTGCAGACCGCTTGATTGTAAGCGGTCACCGTAGGGTGTGTGTGTGTGTGTGTACGCGTGTTACAGAATTCCGAAATAAAATATGGGATTTTGAGGTTGCCGGTCGATAACGTAGTGTGTGCGCCGGTTGTGAGTTTGTGTGTGATGTATAACTGTAGTGTTTCGTAGTTACCGTACAATACACAATATTATAGTATGCATTTTTTAGGTTTGTCACGAGCAGGTCTGACAATGTTTTTATTAATTTATTCGGCCAATAAAAGTGGTCTGAGAGGTAACAAACCTTCAGAGGTAACTCTTGACAATGAACACATCCATAGAATTTATTTCGGACTTTTGTAACACACGGCACACTTACGCCCGTAGAATCTTGGGCATCATGTCTGCCCTATAAAAATATAGATAAATCGATATGTTGACGGCATAGGTGTTGATTCCTCCCGCTCCTAACATGACGCGTTCTCAATAGTCTCTGGCGATGGCCACCTTACACAAGGAATAAAACGCTACAAAGAAAAGTTATTTTGCTGATATCTTCTATAAGAAGGTGCTACACCACTCGGGCGCTCGAAATTTGAATGTAAAATACCACAAGCACTTACCTCGCTCAGTACCCCTAGCACGAACATTTTTGAATTTCGAATCGTAATCGTATCGTTCACGCCACTTAAAATTTCAAACAAAAGCAAGACAAAAGCTAACGTAACTGGGTACTCGATACGATGGCGATTCGAAATTAAAAAATGTTCGTGCTAGACCCCTAGCACGAGGACTTGTGTTTTGAAATTAAAATCTAAATTCGTTTATTTTTCATTAAAAAGATTTTACATAAACTTTGTATGTGATTGGACTCCTTTTATGCATAATAATGCCCGTTCAATGAGACATCGCTCTTCCTTAACGTATTTATACATTCGAATTATCTTCTCTATACCTTCTTATGTCTAGAAATATGCATGCATTTTTATATGTGTTCGTGATTGTGTGAGGTTTGAATAAAAACAGTAGGTACTTACAGAAGAAAAATACTACATCACTCTATGGTTTGTCTATCTGTCCGTCCATACGTGTCTGTTTTTATAATAATTATTTAATTTATATAACAAACTGTAACACTGTTTCTGTTTCCTCGTACTTAGAGTTAGAGGCAAAGACTAGAGATGTTCGAGGCAGTAACCACTCAGTCAGTTTTCTTTTACATTCATGAAGTAACATTGTATATAAGTACATATTTTTATTTCTTTATCTTTGTCATTAAAATATAATAAAACTAGACAAATTTCACGTCCTGAGGCAGGAATCGAACCCGCGACCGCGCTTTATCTTTTTTATTATAGATAAAATGAGCGCTTGTCGTATTTATGCTGGCAAATGGTTTGGTGAAATATTTTAACACTTATCATATACATTGTGTTTCTCCGAACTAGTACCTATTCTGTCTGATATACGATTATGTAAGTATTTCACAGATTAAATTAACTAATATATTATGTTTAACAACCTGTACTTTCCAAAACTGGCGCCTTTCGGTCCCAATCCAAAGTTAAAGTTATTACCATAATATAGTAAGTCTCGTCTCAAAGCGGCGAACAACACTTATCTAGAGATTCCTTGTTTTGTCTTACAGCTAGTCGCTAAAAGGAAATGCTTGTACGAATAAATAAGCAGCGCTCTTAAACGCTTGTCATTGTCAATCCGTGCGTTGATCCAGCGCTTTTTATAGCTGGATGAATACACTGCAAGCCGTATTCTTGAAACTGACCCTTATCTTGGTGATTTTTTTGTCCCATATGTTTGGGATTAGTACTTCACAGAACGAGCTCCGATTTGTTCACGCTCGCAAGGAGGTGCTTTAACAACTTGTCAAATTTCACACACCATTAGAAACGTTATCGATTCTCCAAATAAAGATCAAATTGCAGTGATATAGCCCATGGAATATGGAAAGTAGCTGTGTTGAAATTTGTCCAACCTACCGCAGGACGACATAATAACATTAATAACTTTCAAATAAATCCCATGTAATTCTTATGTTATTTTATGAGATCCAGATGATGTCTGGAGAAATAAATGGATTTAGAGGGGTATAAAATTTTATGAAAGTTGAATGAAATATGAAATGTCTCGAGTCTCTTTGTTTGTAATTTTGCAGTCATACTAAGTAAGTATTTAATTTTAAAAATCGTTTTATTTGTAAGCAGATTGTAATGATTTATAATTCTTAATACCTATGAGATAATTAAATGTAGGAAGGTTGAAGGAGAGTTATTCAGTTATTAAAACCATAAAAATTTTCAAAATTTCATTACAATTAAACAAGAAAAGGACAGTTAAAGTTCCTAAAATTTAAAATTCATAATATTTGTCCTTTCTATGAACCGCGTTATTATTTTATGGATTGCTTAGCCGTCTTATAAAAATATGTATTTATTATGACATTCCACATAATATTACATTCCTTTCTTATTGTTTTTGAATAAAATGGAGACACTGAAATTATTTATATAGTTAATTATAGCAGTTTACCTATAGAATCATTTACCAATCGAGTTTTTAAAACCTTACATTACATCACGTTATATTGCATAAAAACTATTCTTCACTATTACCTAACCATCCTATAATGTCTAGTGCTGTACAGCAGTCTGGCTATTTATTTTTAATGACTGAAGGGTTTTAAGCAGTCTGTACCAATCGAAACCCTGACTAGGTCATCCATACATCAACTCCTACAGCGCTCTACACTACACTTTCCGATATGTGTTTGCCATGTGCCAAAAGATTTTGTTTCAAAAGTGCCATTTGTTTCTGTACTACGATCTGCCTCTGTGCCCTGCCGATTACCACTTCAACTTTCTAATCCTTTTAGCTATATCAGAACTAAAAAGTAATTCGTTTTTAACTGAGAGGAAATTAATTATTAGCTATTGTCGTTAAACAGTCAACTGCGTCCCAGTCTGGTACTTTCAAGTTATCGGAATCCGCTTGAGAGAACTTTTGGTTTATATCATCCGCTTCGAACTTTGCCGTGCCCAATTCCACGAGACATATACCAGAATTGATAATATCCACGCATACCTTTCTAGCTCTTAATTCTACTTAAAATAAGGGTTAAAATAAAGTGCTTTTAAGATTTCTACAATGTGTTTGACATTAGCCATGCCATCGTTCGTGACATTTGCTTACCTGCGCCTCTGTTGTAATTATCAAATGTTTGTCATTTATCGTGCATGTTTCTTTATCGTGGAATGCATGCTTATTATCTATTCGTGGTGTGTGGGATACTATGTCATACTTGTAAAATCAACTGTTTGTGCTTTTTAACGGATATTTGCGGTTGTACTCATTTGTTCTGTTAAATATATATTTAGGAGTTCTTTATGAGCAAAGTTTTTGTAATCTAAAATTAGAATTCATACGAATAATTAAAGTGATATTTTTTTTTGCCTTTATTTTAATTTAAAAAGAAAGGCAAAAAAATCTTTACGTTAACTAAACATCAAGGCAAATGTCACCAGAGTAAAACTACATGCTACTCGTGTAGGTCTTTAAAGATGATCCATTTAAGGTCAACTCAAAACAAACCTTTGGTATAAGATATTTCAACTTGCTCAAGGGGTTTTAAAGCCGTACATTGATACCGTCATAAAAGCAGATGTTTATCGACAACACGTAATACTTACACATGCTTTATCCAAATAGAAAAGCAAAGAAAGACCAACGCTTACGATAATAAACAAAAGACATCACCGAAATTTTTGAATGCCCATTCATCAAAGCTCTTGGCCAAATATTTGTCGATACAAGCAATACAGGATAAACTGTGGGCGCCTAAACAATGCATATATTAGAGACATTCTGTTTGTTCTCTGTATATTTCATCTAGTGATTTGTGAAGACGCACAGCTGGCGTCACAGCTGCTTGCCTCTTGAGACTGCTCTCGACTCCGTCAAGAGTAGGGCTGCTACGAATTCAAAGGGTGTTAGGGTTTTGTTCTTTTAATGAATTCTTGCATTGCTTAGTGAAAGCTTTCAAGTACAAAGATGTAACAAAAGCATATGTTATTATATATACTGCTACAATATTGAATATTTCTAACAGGTATGATTTGTAAAAATATATTTTCTTCACAACCATTTGCCACCTTAATATAAAAATATTCATAGTACTAATAGTGTACCAAATTACGTCCAATTTAAAAAAATGTTTAGACAGAAAGCAGACACTGCTTACTTACTTTTTGTGTCAACCCTATTCAATGTTGAGTTTATAAAAGTCGTCATAAATTGTCAACTTTATATCTCTGACAATAGAGGCTATATATTAAGTGCATATTTATGGATTTCATTAGAAAAGGTGTCATCTTTGCAAATTTAAAATTTTTGTCGGACATTAAATGTTGCTTTTTATCCTCGTAGGAAGTTCATCAACTTAGATTCGAAAATGATTTAAGTTAGATGTCATGGTGTCGTTATGTGTATTTATGTATGATGTATTACATACTTATTTAGGTAAAAAATATATTCCATCGATTTTTCTTCTGTTCAGTTTCTAGCTTCATCGAATACTTTATTTTGAATCGAAGAACGAGGACTACTTCCCGAATAGTCCCAGGAAAGACAACAATGTTAAGAAATAAGTTCTACAGTCCAAGATCTTATACTTATGAGGGAGGATGAATACGTAAATGAACATTTTGGTATTTTATATGTAGCACTGTTTCTCATGGTGTACTTTATTTACTTAGGTACAGCAAGACTCGTTTTTTATTTTTTGTACTCAAATATTTTATTACGAAAACGTTAACCACTTATAGTGTAAAGCTTTTTCTAATCTTGACTCAGGTTCAGTTCCTTATGAAACCGATTGCAGTTGATTCTTACTTAGCAGAAAATATACAAATTCCGCTTTGTAAATTGTTAGAAATGTGGTTTCAATTTTTTCTAAACTTGTGTAGTACAATGTAGTACATCTTTACTCCTGTGATAATTGAAAATAGCTAATTATTACCTTTTCTTTTCCACAACGTGGAAGTGTTTTCGAATATTTTAAACATGCAAAATTAAAATTATACCTAATTTAATTAATAATTTAATTAATCAGTAAGTGGATAATTACCAATTTAACGATTATTTAGACTCAGTAGAGTAAGTTACCTAATATTCTTATTGACTATGGTAATATTATCCTTATTTTGATAAGGAACAGCCTTCCCTACCATTTTTTTAACTTCTAATATGATTGTCCCATGTAGGAAGGCCTGTACCCAGCAGTCGAACGTATGCTAGTGATGTGATATGATATCACAACTATTGTAGGAAATTGTACGTAATAATTTCTGTTACATTCAAATAATTTCTTGTCTCAAAATATCTCTGTTGCGGATCACTTCAATCCCACTCGCTGTATTATGGCAAGGATTCTGAGCTCACATATCAGTCGTATATCAATAACAATTCGCTTGATGCGTATTGCCATACACGGGTATGTGGTATATTTTCGAGTACCCCCCAGCGCGTCACGGCCCATGAACTTTAACGAGCAATTACCGTCCCTTGTTTCCTATATCAGTTCTCTGCCTATGCTGTCCTGGTACACCGCAGGTTAGATTAAAAGCTTTCAGGATTATGTTGTAACGTTAGTTAAGTGCAATAGTTTTATTGTTGCATCCTATTACGCGTCTTACTATTTAAAAACGTGAAGATTTAAGTTAGAGTATGCTTTTCTCATACTAAATACCTAATGTAAAAATTCATGGAATAGGACAACATGAAGGTATCTTTTAACGGACCTATTTTCATTGATCGTTCCAGTAAATTCTAACTTCTATTCTATAGCACGTTCACTTCAGTGTTATTTTATTGCTTTAACATGAAATTAAGCAGTAGAAGCTGAGTCTCTCTCAAAATTTCAAAACAATTCGAAATAAAATGGTTGAACCACATAGGGGGTTGCTATAGCAACCAGCGAATTTTGACGGCGGAGGTGTGTTTATAAATTGCGATACAACACGGTACAAAGCAGACGGAATTTGCACATACGGTGGTGTCTCTTGCAGAGATATGGAGATAGCCTCTATTCAAGTGACACGTGTTGGGAACAGACGTGTACTTTATGGACCCGTAATGTGCGTAGCTCTCACATGAGGTCAGGAAGGTTAAAAATTATGAGAGTTTATTTCAAATTTTATTCTTGCCCGCGTAATATACGCTATGCTCGAGGCGTTTCGCGACCATTTACCGGGTAACAAATGACGGGCACGTTTGTTTTGACTGAGTGAGAGGACTTATGTTAATTTTGTTTCAACAGAACGCGCAGTCACCATAAATACTTATCTGAATTGTCTTTCTTAGAAGTGCATGCAGTTGGGGGACAAAAAGATTAACGGGAACGATTCGCGAGCGCACCGAACGGCTTTAACTCAGCGGTAATGTGTTCGATTCTCGACCGCTTAATTCGAGTACTCTCGAGTAAAGTAAGAGCAATCGAATGGCTTCTTGGTGAGGTTAAAAGTAGATAGTCGGTTTGTTTATTTGCCTTAGGTGTGGCAATGCTTTGATAAGAAAGAAAATTCTTTAACCATAAAATGCATATCTGCTTTAGCAAGTACCTACCTAAATGATTACGAAAAAGAAATTTCAAGAGCAATTCAAAAAGTGGTATTGGTAAATTTTTAGAATAATATTGAACTTACATAATTGTATCCTGTTTTTTTTTATTACGATACATGTGATGTATACAGATACAAGATATCTTGACCGACAGACAAGTAAAAGAGTTTATTCGTAAAACGATCCATGAAGATCTATAAAAATGTAAGCATATCGAATTTTATTCGATTTTAATTTGAGATTCTAGATTAGTTTAAGAAACCGCATCGAAATACCGATTGCAATAGTGTTTTTACAACTTTAGAACAAGAGTTTTCAACATGAATACTTCTATACAATTTTAAGCCTTACTGCAAAGAAAATACGAAAGCAATTGTAGCTATCCAGCAAGAAATTGTAGTCAAAGAGGCTTTTTGAAATAAAACGGGAAAGTTTAAATAGGAAAAAGTGAGTGCAGTACGAAGATAGTGAAAAAAGTGGGCAACAATTTAAACTTCGCGAGCGAGGCGCCCACATTTTATAAGTTGGCCTAGAGCAAAATTACACGGGGTAACTTCAGTGGGGCGAGAAAGCTACTGAATCATGTAGCTAATTTTGTACTCGTGCCGTAGAAGATGAATTTGTTTTAAAGTATTTATGTCTTAATCTATAACAAAGTAAGGTAAGTTAACGGTTTCGTGTTATGGCTACGACTGTTGACAATGTTTTAGCTGTTATTATTATAAAACTTTTTTTGAAATATTTTGTAGTTCTCGTCTAGAAAAAATATTCGTTAGTCCAGAATAAATTGGTGAGTATTTTGTTCGTATAAAGCTAGTGGACCACAATATCCTAATCATCTTAGATTTGGAATGTGGATTTAATGACAATTATTATCTTGTATCAGCATATCTGTCATTTTTCGACATGTGCTGTCCTCATGGAAAACTTATATTCATTAAAATCTAAAATCACCATCCTGGTATAACATTTTTGGTACAGTATATCCTCTTAATCACTTACATATTAATAACAATATAAATAATATTATTAACAATATTATATTCATTCATCGAAAAGAAATTAATAAAATAAACATCGAGCACTAAATTTGGTATACAATACTACTAACGACATAGGTAAAGATTAAGTTAAAACTCTAATAGGTAACATTGATAGGCTATGAAACAGTAAATATAACTTTCTAAGACGTCCGTATCATCCATATAGAACAATACCCCTTTAGCCGAGGCATGCGAGGGCAGACAATGCTGCATTTTAATTTCCTACAACCAGCCTCGACAATGGATCGTAATAGGTGCGCAGATGAGACGAGAACCCGGCTTTGTTCATACTGGTAACACTAAACAATACTCGCAGATGTATTCTGGAGTTGGTAGAATTATGTAAATGTGATTATGCGCGGACATTTTGCATTTTTCAAATTGATGCGTGTCAGATATACAGCTTTTCATCCGAAACCTTGCCTTATCAGCAAGAAGAGTTCGACTGTCGCGTCGTCCTTTAACATTTTAAGTTTTGTCATATACATCATATACATGTGATATTCTGCTTAGATATGGAATTATGATTGTGTTCTGGAATCGACCCCTTATTAGCGTCTAGTAATGTATGGTAGTTTAAATGGCCAATTTACTAGAGTTATAATAATGACTGTAATATTAACCATTGAAATGGGTTTTGGGAGATAGAATACTACCGATTTTTAATCGCACCCCATAGCTGGCAACATTTAACAATACCTGGGCGAAGTGCATTATCACCAGCCTAATGGGTTTTGTCTGTCCATGTGGGGGTCTAAAATGAAAAGTTGTGCACCAAACGACGATCATTCACCGTTTTCCCACGACGCTAATTGTACTTACTGGTTTGTTTAGGGTTAGCATTAAGGATATTATTGCAATACTGGGTTCTAAACCGAAAACAATGAAGTACCTTTATTTGTTTCTTTTGTTATTGTATTAGATGACAAAATATATCAATAACCGTATGTGTCGTGTCTTAAGGTAGAATTTCCAAATATTTAAAATAGATATTATGTTTCGGAAATAGTCCAGTTCTTAATAACAATTTGTATTCTTCTTTTAGTTACAGCAAATGATTGATAATTACCAAAATAACAGTGCAAATTGTAGCAGATTATACAGGTTTCACCACCATAGCTTCGAAGAAAGAAGACATCAGTACTCTGTACTGGGTTTAATTGGCTACAGGTATCAAATTAACTATATCTAGGTAATCACGTGCTATCTTAATGATGTGAAAGTTGAAAAGATGAGGTACTCTTTGATCATATCACAATTGGTGGATAAATTGTGTGCATGGATACTAATTGTTAAATAAACAAATAAGAAACCAACAGATATTGCAGTTACAGTAAAAGAGATAAGTACATAGTTTTACGTAATATTATGCTATGCTGTGTATTTTAATGTTTTTATCAGTATCAACTCCATCATTTTTTAGTTACTGTTCAGGATCATCGTTCACAAGCTCTGTACCTTCATTTAATGATAATTTGGGGATTTTTATAAAGGTGATACATATTTTCTTATTTTAATCAAGAATTTTGTTGCCGATTCTCCGAGATCTTACAAGAATGCTTTGGATACGAGCGTAGTTATGTAGCTCAAAAACATTGTAATAAAAATATTGTAAAGACTGCTAGAAAGTTAACACGCACAACTTTCACACGGAGACACACAAGAAGACGCCAGACCTATCTGTTCGCTTTATCTTTCAATTTGCTGCCTTGCCTAAATAGGTTTGACTTTTTTATCACAGCTTTTAAGTTAAGTAACTATGGCTTATCGGTAATACAAGTGATTTGGACTTTCACGTTAGCTTGCGCAAACGTTGGCAATTGTGTCTTTTACAGTGTTTGGAATACCACTTAATGAGTCATCCACCTACACAAGTCTCTTTGGCAGTTTGAAGGTGCGTGTTGAAAATCTTTAGTAGTGATAACGAAGTGTCAATAAATACTGCTAGTCGTGTAGACTGTTATTTACTTAAACTTCATTAGCATTAGCCTTCTTTGAAGTGTTGCTGCCTTCTTGGTTAATGGAGCTGGAAGGATCAAAATAAAATTATAAAACACTATTAGATGCCGGTTATCGCGCCAAAAAGTATCCTACGTCCTTCCCTGGGTCTCAAACTATATCCATACCTAATTTCATCTTAAATGGTTTAGCGCTCATTGAATTCCCATACAAACTTTCACCTTCATAAAGGATAATATCTGGGACAAAAACTATTTTATGTCCTTTACCGGGACTGAAACTATCTCTATGCAATGTTTCATATAAATCGGTTCAGCGGTTTTAGCGTGAAGAGACAACAGATAGGCACACATTCGCATGTATACCTACCTAGTAGGTATTAGTATGGATGTTTAAACCAGGGTTGCAAAAAAATAAACTTTGTTGTGTCATTTGAAGTACTGGCAGCCGCACAGGTCACTTTGACTCTATCAGGCGACCTGGAGTGACAGGAAATAATACAGAAGGAAATGACGAGAGTACCCACTCTCGTCATTTCCTTCTGTATTATTTCCTGTCACTGTCACAAGAAAGACAATAACATGAAATATATATATATATATATATATATATATACACATATTAATAAAATAAATATGCCCATACTTACGCCCACTGCTGGGCATAAGCCTCCCCCAAATACCGATCGGTTCTGCTCTGTCCGCATCCATCGGCTTCCCGCGACCCTCACCAGATCGTCGGTCCACCTTGTGGGAGGGCTACTAACGCTGCGTCTCCCGGTACGCGGCCGCCACTCGGGGACCTTTCCGCCCCAACGGCCGTCAGTCCTCCTTGCAATGTGGCCTGCCCACTGCCACTTGAGGCTCGCAATTCTTCGGGCTATGTCGGTGACCTTAGTTCTCCTGCGGATCTCATCACGCAGAAAAACCCCGAGCATAGCCCTCTCCATTGCCCTATGGGTGACATTGAGCCTTCTTAAAAGGCCCGTTGTAAGCGGCCACGTCTTAGTTCCGTAATTCATCACTGGCAACACACATGAATTAAAGACTTTCGTCTTGAGACACTGCGGTAGTTGGGCCGAGAATATGCTGCGAAGCTTCCCGAACGCTGCCCAGCCGAGTTGGATCCGTCGATTGACCTCTTTTTGGAAGTTGGACTATTTGTCCCAGGTAAATATATTCGTCAACAACTTCCAGTGTAGAGCTTCCAACCTTTACAGGAGTGGGTACGACATAGGAAATCGACATAATTTTCGTCTTATCCATGTTCAACATATATATCCATGAACAAAATATATATACCAGATGGGAATTAAGCTTGACCTATCTTAAAGAAATGAGCTTATTTATAAGTACAGCTAACTAGAATTATGGAAGTGTTATTTTTTAACTTGGATTTTAAAGGACTCCAATGACTGGGCTTTTCTGATATTTTCCGGCAGCGAGTTCCTTAACCGGACAGCGTTCACGACAAAAGAAACGATAGAAAATCTGTGAAGTGAGGTGGAATGTCTAAAATTAGATATCTCATCTCTAAGATTGTCTCTTTTTTAACCGACTTCAAAAAAGAAGGAGGTTATATGTTATGGAGGTTATATGTATATGTATTTTTGTTTTGTATGTATGTTCACCGATTTCTCTGTCAATTGTGAACCGATTTTCAAAATTCTTTTTTTATTTGATAGAGTATACTCCAGTGGTGGTCCCATTGTCACCAAGTCAGGATCTGATGATGGGATCCCAGGAAAATCGAAGGCAAACCTCAAATTTTATTGGCAGGTATGACATGTTTTACTTTTTTTCAAAGCTATTCAAGTATTTGCTTCTGTTAGTCATCATCTAATGTTAATGAGCTGATGATAGAAGGTACAACTCCTTAACGGTTAGGAGTTAGAAGAAAATTTTTTCACTATATGTATTTCAACCAAAGACTGAGAGACTGACAAGTCGATAGTGCTGACGGTCAACCATCTTGCTTTGACCTTAGGAAATCACTTAAAAATGTAAAAATATTTTTTTAACAAAAATAAAACCGACTTCAAAACACTAAAAAGGAAAAAATAGATTAATTTCGGTACCTAGGTACTTACCTCCTAAAATGTATTTTTTGGAGATGGTGCTAAGCTGTTGTGAGTCCTAATAATTTGATAATTTCATGTCATTTGTATGAAATAATATATCATTGGCTTCATCACCTCAAAGAATTGTCATGAAATTATCAAATGAATGAGATGTTTTTGAAAGTGGCATACCATTTCTATGAACTAATAAAGCCCATGTTTTAATTTATTGTCGTATTGACGGCACACCCTGTATACTCAATTTTTTGTAATAAATTAATGGATCCAATTTTTGTCATATCCTGAAAAACGTAGAGTAGATACCACAATAAGTAGAGTAGATACCAGAATAATTTGAAATTTTTCATTCTAAAGTAAGCGCAATACGTACATAAAGGTAAAGTCAACAACGAAGTGGAACATACAATTTTACTGAGCCATCATTTTAGTATGCGCCACTTAATTCTATTGCTTCGTATACGTAGTATGTTTCCCTTTCGTTCAAGGATTCATATTCCAGCATTTGTCTCTATAACATAAAGCTGTCTGTGCGTCATCGGAGGCGTGCACCCGAAGTTTTATGGCGAGAGTGACGCGCGTCCGCTGTGTACGCTGCGTTTAATTAGCAAGCTGCATTAGGGTTGAAATAACTCCCAAATATAATGTAGGCGCCTAATTTTAATAAATCAACAAGTTTACAGCACGTAATAATATAATTTACAGAAGTAATGTTTGCATAAGTTCGTAAGTGAATTGCTGTCTTTAAATATAATAAGCACACGGCAATAAATGGAATGGTTAGATTGTTTACGATTGTCAATTTATGACTCTATAAAGATAATAATTGATAGAATTGATTAGAAATTAGGAACATTCATAGAATTTGTGACATCGAAAGACTGTATTTAAAAAGTAATACTTGTTTTATATGTAGCGAGATAGGATAGATAAAGCCGATTAAGTCTATGTTTAGGTACGGTAGAACCAATCGGTAATTAAGTACTAAACATATTGATATAATTTGTTTACAGCTTCGTATCCGCGAAATGGAACACACAAAAATAAATTTAGTCTCATAAAGTGAATTATAAAATTCTTATGACAAATAAAGTCCAGAAAATAATACACGAAGTGACAGTACTAAACTAACAAACGTAACGGACATCTTTAGTCTTCCGGTGATCAGGGATCGCTGGCAATCGAAACGCCGGAAAAATAATATGAAATTGAAAATTTTAAGTAACCCCCGGCCTCTTTAATCATTCTATTTAACACCATCACATTGAGTCTGTTCTTATACGAGCCCGTAAGTCTGCTGCAAGTTTCTAAAGAATTGAGCATCCCTTAGGCTATTTGATGATACAGGATCAGCTCAAGGTTAGCTTGACTTGGTAATACCACCAAAGTAATAGTAAACCAAACTACAGATCAATCTGTGAAAGTTTTTTTAGTAGGAAATGAGCTGATAGTCATCAAACGCCTGAACAGGTCTTCAAAAATTATAGCTAAAAACCATCTCGATTACGGTAGCTTTCAAACAAAAAAGAAAGGATCAAAATCGGTCCACTTGTTTAAGAGCTACTATGCCACAGACAGACACGTAAAACTTATAACACCCCTTCTTTTTCTTCGGGGGTTAAAAAATAATACAGCTTATCAAACGCGAGTGAAAAATGGTTTTATTTTATAAATGTAGAAATTTAAAGTATTAAAAGTGGGAGCCCTGACCCGTGAGAATGCAAGGAAGTGTGGGGGTGTGCGCGTGATTCATTACGCTACAGTGCATTCGACGATTTATTTTTGTAACGTGAGGTGTCAATAATGTTTCCTCACCGCTGTAATTACTGTATCTTTTTACATATTCAAAATGTTAATAAGAGTCGGCGACTTTAAAATTTTGAGTTGTATGTCGCATACCTAATGTATGGTGTGAAATACCTACTTTAGTTTGGCTCACACTGATCTCATAAATAATTATAAAACGCATACTTCCAATAGCAATCATACATTTATGATTGCTATTACACGAAAATAGTCTACGAAGATAGCGAATAGTGGTAGATACAGTCATCAAAATGATGATGTATACACTCTGTCTCTTAAGTCAATGCGATATGGCTCAAAATCGTTTACATTTTTTGACTGACTATAGTCAGTCACCTTGCTATTTTTACAAACAGTCATCATTATTAACAGACCTCCCTTTATCGGTCACAGATCCTCATAGAAAAAACACAAGAGGAGTTTGCATCACGCTGCTATGGCCTAATGCTGGCTTGTCAAATGGCGTGTAAAATTTACAGTACGCATGAGTTATTTTACTTCATAAATTATCAAGTTCGTCCCGTGTTATTATCATCATCATCATCACCAGCCTATATACGTCCCACAGCTGGGCACAGGCCTTCCTATATGGGAGAAACACATGAGGAGTTTGGGCCGTAACACCACTACGCTGGCCCAATGCGGGTTGGTGGGTTAAAGGTGGGACCAACGGCTTAACGGGGCTTCCGAAGCACGGAGGAGCTCGAGATAACAAACTTTGATTGACCCATCCCAGGATCGACCATTGCGAAAGTTGCTTTGTTTTTCGTATCGAAACCAGAGCGCTCTACCGAGCTCCTCCGTCTGTAATTTAATATTATGTCATGAATGAGCTTCTTTTATATAACTACTTATCCAGTAGGTGGTAGGCCCGTAGGAAGAGTCGTCTGGGTTGGTACCACCACCGCCTTTCCTACTTCAAAAATAGATCGCTGTATTTCATATTGAAGGGAAAGGTAGTGAGATTATTGGGCATAGAAGGCATTTCATCTTAGGCCTCAGGATGACAAAGAACCTACAATACTATGTAATTGTTTACTTGTTTTTGCAGGTCAGGTATTGTTATCTAGTTTATATGTATAAAAAAACATTGGTAGTTGCTTTTCAATGAAAGCTGAAATTTATATTTTTATCATAAAAAAGAATAGCATCTTTAATAAAGTAAGTAAACAACGTTGAAAGTTATCTTGACAACAACCTCACATAAAATGTCACAGTAAATACCTAATTATGTAGATAATTTTGTTATCACCCTCATAAATACTGAAGACACATAATTTCTCTTTGGACGATAAAAAAGGTATTTTTATTTTGATCAGTATTTATTGGAAAATAATTGACTTTACTTAGATTTTATAACATCGCTTCCTCTATTACTTTTCTTATCAGGGTCGTGGGTCAGGAGAGGGCAGTTTGGTATAATAAATCACGATACCACCGTGCTGTTAGAATCCATTAAAACAAAGATACGGAAAGAAATGAATTAGTTTTTGTAATATTTTTTTTGTTATTTCTTAAGCTATCAATCTCAGCTTTCTGAATTAACGTTTATAGATTTTACTACAAAGTTGGAACATTAATTATATGGCTATATTTGTTTTACTTCTGAGTTTTACTTACTATAGTGTAAGTTCAAAATAATCCTATTTTGAATAAGCCACAGAGAGTAGAGTTGCTCTAATACGGTTAGCTCTACATCTTAAAAGAGAGTAAGAAAGATATAGATCTGTGCTTTAATCAACAAAAAAGTTTAGTGAAGATTGCGAAAGACGTTAATAAGCTAAAAAATAATTTAAAAGTTCCGTATCATACTTTTTCTTCTTCTTTTATATGATGAGATTTATTTATTACTTTTGAGTGCGGCCACCTACTTCGTAATAAAAATACTATCCGCAATTACGCAATTTAAGCGTAATGGGGCTGAGAAATTTACTATCCAATAAATACATAATTATGTTTGTAATTTATATTCAAATGACATTAACTGCCCATTGCACTGCGAAATGTCGCTTAGTTATTAAAGCAACTCTGAAGTAATGGACGGTAATTATATTATTATGTTATAAATTGAAAAGGCAGTCAGCGGTTACCATATGAACGAATTGTTGGTAACGATAAGATACTTGTTATAAGAATATTAATAGATGAGCCAATTTAAATCCGTTTGAAATCGCGGACTCCCCATAACAATCTTTTTTTTATACACTCACACCTATTATCTAGCCCAAAGTAAGCATCATTAAGAGCTTGTGTTATGGATACTTGATAACGGAGAAATAATGATAATAATATGTATATAAATACTAGAAATATACTAAATAAACATATAAACATCCATGACCCGTAAACAAATGCTCGTACTCATCATACAAACATTTGCTCCTACCGGGCTTTGAACCCGGGACCTCTTGACCAAGTAGCCTGTATAGTAAAGGGTACAGACCACTCGGCCAGCCGGTCGAATTAAGATTTACTTAGGTAATGTTTACTGTCTGTGATACTAGTCCTACAGTTTGGAATGCAGATGTTATTCTGATGATTGATCTGTCAAGTACACCATTACATGTAGTACAAATTCGGTACCTACTTATGTATAATAGCTTCTTGCAGTCCACTGCTGGACGTAGCTATAGGCCTCACAAAAGCTGCTGCTCCACGAAGTTCTTTATCCAGCCACCGTTTGTCACCTTCTTCAGGTCGTCATGCCTTCAACAATAGAAAATCTATAGTGTTTGGTTTATGGGGACTTAATAGATTACAGCAGAGAGCAAGAGCTTGAAATTGTGTCTAAGAGAACAACGAGATCACTAGCATGGCTCGATTTGGACAGCAGGGATCGAACAACTTAGTCTTTTTGTAATCGTAACACAAATGAACTGTGTGTTCCCAATTCATTTAAAAGAATTTTCTTATATGACGACCGGCTGTTCGAGCGGTCTGTACCCCTTGCTATACAGGCTACTCGGTCAAGAGGTCGGGACCTCGGTCGGGTTCGAATCCCGGTAGGAGCTAATGTTTGTATGATGAGTACGAGCATTTGTTTACGAGTCATGGATGTTTATATGTTTATTTAGTATATTTCTAATATTTATATACATATTATTATCATTATTTTTCTGTGATTTAGTATCCATAACACAAGCTCTTAATGATGCTTACTTTGGGCTGGATAATAGGTGTGAGTGTATGAATATTATTATTATCCTTCGGAACACATGATACTATAGAAAAATAAAACTACGCATTTAATTTTACATTTCTCGTTCGTAACTACCTACTAGTAAGATCTGGCCAGCTTTCCTACAAAATACACGTTACAAGGATTCCGTCTTTGTATAGTAAAACAGCCAAATCAGACAGTGTAGCCACAATTACAGGGAAGCTAGATAGTAACTGATTCAGAAGAGAAGTAGTAATTAAGGCTAAGACAGGCTACGCAATTCGCCCGGTTCGACGCGTTGAATAATTGCACGTTTATTGTGACTTAGTGCTAGGGAAAATTGTTTTAGTGCATTCTAATTTATGCTTGTTAATTACTAAGGGCTTGGAATTCCCATTTTTCAAAAAGCGCCTTGTATTAGAATTTTCCTTGAAATAATACTAAAAAAATAATAAAAGTTGAATAAGAAGGTATGTGGACTGTTAAAATTTTATGGAGAAATGCTGAACTTTTGTCAAAGAAGTTTAGCTTTGATTCCGAAAAGAAAATAATATTTACAAAAATATTTTATAACTTCAAGATGCACTTCGAAATTAAAGTGGATGAATTCACTAAAGTCTCCTACAAATATCATAGGGTACTTATACATTGCTTAAATTATTCTAAGTTAGCATGTCTGCCTTTGCTGACGAAGAAAAACTTTCTTCATTCTTGGAAAATTTGATGAAAAACTTAGACTTGAGAATTACCATTAGTAATCCATAATCATAACTTAGATATGTCACCAAAGAAAAGCGGCAACTGTTTGCGTGACAATCACCCTTATTGTATAATCCTGGTTATTTACGTACGTCACTAGTTGCACCCTCCCTTTACGGTTAAATGAATATAAAACTTGACAGGGTTATATATAACTAGCACTCTTCCTTCGTAACCAATAGGGGTGTAACTAATTGGATTTAGATTGGTAAGAATTACAAGTTTTCTTTGTGGGTACTTTTGTTTTCGTAGGAAATGAGCTTTTGATGGTGGCGTATCAAAAACGAATTTACGGGCAGCACCAGCTTGAATTTATTTTTCTTTAGTTGTTTGATAAAAGAAGGTTTCATTACTTCTTTTTGTTTACTTAGACAATTGTCAGTTTGGACAATTTATTTTTGCAGAATACTATCTTTTTTATTAAATATTTAGTTTTACGGCTCTGTAATAGAATTCTTCATATACAAAGAGGAAGGCTCATACCGCCATTTCTAATATATTATCTTTATTTTACATTGCATTGAACTACGGGTGTTGTAACACATTTCAATGCTACTTGGGGACGTGGCGCCAAATATATGGAAGGAAGTGGGTAACTACAAAGAAATTCTTAACGTCTCACACACCAAGCAAAAGTTCATTCCATATTGCTTAGTCAACACTGACCCTTGTTTATTCCACAAAAATATACAAATTAAATCTTGATCCTCGCTATCTATGTGCGTAGTTAAGTAATAGCTAGAACTTTGCAAAAAGGCATCAGGTAAGATATTCATTGCTTGTTATAGACTATTTTATGTATTCTTATATTACAATAAGCTCTACATAATGTAATATTTTTTACTGTAGGCATTTTACCTGGTTTATACCATTTTTTATTTCAATGTAAAAACAGCGTGAAATTGTGACAAAATATGAGACATTTCCCGGTTTATGGTTAATGGGCGCAATTATTTTAAAAAATCCTGTGTAATTAGACTCTTCTATTTAATTATAATCCGGGATAACAAGGCGTTTTATAAATTGTAAGCATTTAAAAAAAACCCTAATGGACTTAATGTGGTTATAAATCATAATATTCACTTGCTTTTTTATATTTTTGGGTGTGTTCTTTTGTATAAAGTTTTGTTTGTACTCTACTTATGTATTATACTTATGTAAATTAAAATAAGGCAAGAACAGCTTACTCTGTCACATTTCAGTAAATATTTCCAATGTACAAACGTTAAATGTGAGACCTCTTGTCACTCAGAACGTAATTAAAAAAGATGAAGATATGAGAAATGATAGAAGAATGAGTCTTTTTATTAGAATGATATACAGCCAATTAAATACTTGCAAAACTCTCGAATGCAATGTGCAGTAGTTTTATCGTAATAATATATGTGCCATCTCAGTGGCATTAAAATAAAGAAATGTTTGTACACATGAGTGGTATTAAAACTCATTTTGCTGTATAATACTTATTTAAGCAGTGGGGTCTTGTCTCAGTACTTTTGAAGGAGTTTCGGGAAGCAGCCAAGGCAAATAATATATTTTATTTTATGTCGAACACCGATTGTCGACATAGAAAAACATCCAAACTAGAAAAATTACAAATAAAGATAGTGTACAAGAATTTCACAGGGTTAACCCAAATCCTTGGTAGCTCAGATGGTTAGAGCATTGCAGTCACCCGAATTGTGAAAGGTTGCGGGTTTGGTCCCCGCCCCAGGACGTCCGCATTTAGGTCCACATAACATCAACAAGATTTTATTGGGTTTAAATACCTTTAAGAACCTACTAATAGGCGGATCACAATCCGGCGAACTAAGCGATCGGCTTTCGACGTAGAACCTGTAAACATGTTTCTGACTATTCTTAGCAACGTTGTTCTATGAGAGTAGAATCTTCGGTAACCGCATTGGACCAGGAACCTTAAAAAAAGACTTCATATAGACTACTGCAGACCTTTAGTAGCAATAGAAACTCTGAAATAGAAGTATTATTTCACTTCCAAGCTGAAGAGGCAGCATAATATCAAAACAGGTAAATATTTGATGCGGGGAGCCCGCAATATTCTGGCCGGTAAGCTCCGGGTGCATTACGCGTCCATGTTTTATTTATTCGTCTGAGTCTGGAGTGGCTGCATTAGTGTCGAATTCGCCTCTCGCTTTTCCGTGTTAGACTTTTCACTGCGTATATTTACTTTTCGCTTATTAAAGTGCTGCTCGGAAGAGAAATGTTCGCGTTTATGGAAATGAAACTGAGTTTGTGTGGTTGATTGTCTGATTTTTTTCTTTGTCTTTGTCTGAGGTAGCGGGTTGGAATACCGGTAGATGTTTGTAGAATGAGTACCTATTAGTAAGATCCGAACATAATTCTTCGCCTTTTTCCAATTTCGAACAAAAGTACCAATGTTTTGTTTGAAATTTCTACGGAACCCCTAAGTAGGTATTGCATGTTTGTTTTTTCAGAATAACAAATTCAAACAGCACCAAGATTTTCAAAGGACACCGCCCGTTATAAAAATCTGTAATAAACGTGGTACATTCAATGAAAAAGCAGTAAATAAATAAATTAAGTTATCATAATTAATTGAGAGATGGAAACCACCAACGGATTCAAATTAAAATTACTTTGGTATGTATTTAAGTTAATACCATGAAATTGTAATAAGCGTACTTTTTGATCCTCGGATAAAATTTAAAAGGCTCACAGCACGGGCGCCCCACTGGACTCCACCAATGGTGGTATATTTCACTGGAAGTGCTTTGAATAAATTAATCCTTTTATTGTGTATTTTTGCAACTTTCGTTTATACAAGAAGGTTAGAAAAACGTCTGACCTGATGGTAAGTGCTTTACGTTAATTGGGTAAGAGTCCCCATAGCTCTTAATCCAACGTTTTCTTCATGAGCGACCTTACTCACCGGCTTTCAGCCGGAGACTCCCACATAACCCAGGGCGCAAGCCTTGAAGTTCTCCCTGGGTACCTGGGTTAAGGGATTTCTGACAAAAAAAGATGAAAGACTATATAAAGTACCTAGTGTTGTTTGTATGTGAAGGTGCTTCCACAGTTGAACGCTTTGAATACGAGTGGTAATTACCACTCTGCCCTACATTCTCACATTAATATAATTTAATTCTCGTTTCGTTTTTATACTTTATTCAAAGAAGATGAGAAGCAAATCACTATTTATGCACCTATAATGTCTAGTTCTATAAGCTCTTATTTATAACACAGGCTCAGCGTGTTATAGAGACTTAACGATTTTTATCTCAGTCTATCTAAAGGACATAGAAAAAGACAAATGTCGTCAAGACTCACCTAAGCCAAGGGAATGGTTAGGGAAAACGGACATTAATGATGTTTAATTTGGGCTAGATAATAGATGTGAGTGTAAGATTATTATTATTGTAAATTTGTAACTCGAAAAAGACAAAAAACATTTTAATGAGCGTTTATAAGTAAGGAGACCATCTCATGCGTCGTCATGTTGAGAATTTTTTCCGTGCTTTGAATTAAAAAAATGTCGTAAATGAGTAAGTAAGTTTCTATTAAATTCTGACGTAAAAGTTCATAAAGCCGTAGTTTGTGCCATCACGACAATGACTCTTCTTGCATGTACTATATGACAGGGGTCACAACGCCAGGGCGCCTACCCACAGGTCTAAACTAATTAGGCCCCCTGGCTTGTGTCAATGTTGTCGCAGCACGCGGCCCCGTTTAATGCGTGTGTCTCCATTAGCGGCCACCCTCAGTTTAAACAGACCCGTGCAGACAAATCGCCAAAATTGATTAGTGAGATACGAATGGGTGGGATTCGATCGAGAGAAATTGCATAGACAAACTTTACTACAGCATGTATGCAGACGTCTGGTTAAATCAGCCACCCAATTGGATGGCTAGCCCGTTGATTGAATGCCGGCATCCAATCAATCGTCTGAAGTACAACTAGCCAAGTCATTGAGCGCAACGTTTAACCGGATGGCTGAACGTCATGTCAGCCGTCTGGTTTAAATAAGCCATTCAATTGATCGTTTAAATCGAAGAGCTTTTTTGTGACTGTTTGAGTGATTGGTAGGTTCAAGATTATTTTTTTATGACCACTTAGAACCAAAATGTTGTCAGTTATAAATGGTCATAAAAAGAAACTTGAACCTACCAATCAAACCAAATCTTTTTAGTACAAGACGATTCATTCAATACGCCAATTCTTTAAACATGAAACGTGAAACAGTTCGCTGTGTTTCGGAGTGAAGGGAAAGATGGCCAGTGTAATTACTGGACATGGACGGCATTTCATCTTAGGCCCCAGGATGACAGCGCACCTGCAATATCAAGTGATTTTTGCTTGTTATTGCAGGTGTCTATAGGCGGCGGTTACCGCTCCATCAGGTGGGCCGTCAGCTTGTTTGTCATCCAGCTGTATAAAAAAAAAGAACATTAAGTGAGTCTAGTTCAATTAACTATCAGGCTAGGCATTCAATTGGATGCCGGCGTGTAATCAACGGGCTAGCAGCCCAATTGGGTGGCTAATTCAACCAGATGGCTGCGACATATATATTGCATGGATAAAGTTTGCTACGTTTGCCTGTACTAACCATACTGATGGTAAGTGACGACAAGGCAAGATGGAAGTGAGCTACACCCGGATTCTTCAACCACAAAAGAATTGGCTATCTTATCTCAAATTGCTGGAACACAACAATGCTGATAACATTATTGTTATGGCGGCAGAATTAGGTAAGATAGTGGTAGCTAGCCAGGCGGACTTAGAAAAGTCCTACCACCAACCAGACCGAGCAGAAAATGTCTGAACCTACGGGAATTGAACCCCGGACCTCTAGATTTGAAGTAAGTGATCTCAACCACTAGACCACAGAGACGGTTGACACATACATTTCATGTTAAATTACAATACAGTTAAAATACAAATGTTAAATTAGCTTACACTCAAGACAATTTGAAATTAAAAGAGGCCTTGAATGTAACTCAACCTAAAATTAAAGTTATTTCGCCTTTAATAAAAGGTTTTGTCCTTGTTAAGATAAATGATCCATTGTTTAGATGAAACATTTCGTTATTCCATCGGCCATAAGCGGGCATCTTTTAAGCTCATACTTTAAGGTAATTAATTTGTGAAAGTCACATTTCTTCAGCTCGCTTTTAGTAAGCGAATTGATAGATAAATTGGCAAAGCTTCCCACGCTGAAAGCAAAATATCGGCGTAAAGTAAGTTATGTTAGTAATAAACAGCAAACAGGGACACAACTTGTTAGCAATCTTGTCTTATAAGACTTGTAAGATTACCGAATGACGTCATAAATTAACATTTTACTCAACTGTTTGACCAACCGATCCGATTTAGGTTATTTAAAATTATCGTGCTATTGCAAAATATCTAAAATATTGATGAATTTAACGGCATTGCATAACTACTAAGTACATAGCGTGTTACATAAACTATAGTACAATTAAGTAAAAGTTGTAAGCCTCATTTGAAAAAAAAATTGCCTCTTGTCACACTTCTTCTTGCATGATCTAAAATATGTACATCTAATATATTTCAAATATATTTTACAAGAAAATGAATTCTTACAACGATGAGTATCGATAAATACCTAAAAAACACTGCTCTTCTCTGTTCCAAGTTTCATATTCTGCCTCCTTGATATTTCGACCGTTACCCGCAGCAGCCTTCAATAATAGAATATCTATTGTGTATGGTGAATGACGAATGAAATAAGGCTCATGAACTGTGTAAGTTATATTACCTACACATACTTTTGTTGATGACTAAAGTTTTAGATACATTGCAGCTCTTTCTATAAAATTCAACCAGAAAATCTCGGAGTTTGATAGTTGTCAACTAGTTTTACGAAGAATGTTTATAGTAATTCTAAACTATGATAAGTTCACCGTTTTGTAACATAATTGGAAATAAATAAATGGACTGATACTACTAAGTTACTTACCTATGCTTGGACAAAAAACAACAACGTCGTGCTTAGGCTTCAATATATTGAAGGAAATATTTATTTAGGTACATTATTGAAATGCCAACTAAAAAAAAACTTAACATTAAGTCGATAAAATAGGTAGCCAGTAAAAGGTCTCAACTAAATCAGACGACCAAATTGTAGGTATCTATACCTCATGGTAATGATGATAAAATCTAAGATCACTATTTGACGCGGACTTTTGTATTTCATTAAATAAGTCTTTACTTATCATTACCACTTCAAAATCTACGTGATATCTACAACTCTGTGCTCTTAAGTAATAATACGCCGACACAGCCATGAAGCACCACCTACATTGAGATTAATATCAAATTTAGATATAAAATGTTGGAATCTAGAAGCATTATCATCATATATAAGTATTTTAATTACAATTACACAAAATTAATAGTTACATTTATTGGCGTAGCACGGCTTAATTTCTGGTTAGCGATGTAATCTAGGCATTTTACCATTTAATATGTTAGGAATTTTTATTACCCGTATTTTAGTAAGCAGAATTTCAATTTGATTCGAGATATAATGTGACCCTTATGCATTGAATTATTTAAAGCCACGTTTATCTAATATGGTTTTGGAAGAAAGTTCCAGTACCCCGAATATTATTAAGTATTCTTGGAACTCATTTTTATTGTTTTATATATCTTCACTTCACTTCTTTATATATTTGGCAAACGGTCGTTCTTAGATGAGCAACCATTACTGCCAGACTCATTATTATCTTCAAACGTAGTGCTAACGCCGGACAGGTGGTGTTAAAACAGATTAAAAACCTTTTGAATTTAAAGGCGGATAAAATGTTTTAAAAATAATAATAGCCATAGCTAACTAAAAAGAAAGAAAGAAAGCGTTTATTGGCCAACATATTAAATACAAATGTCAGTATTTTGATAACCAAAATAATTAAAGAAAAAAAAGTATAAGAGTAAAAAAAATGAGAATAACAAGCCAACTAGATCTCTGCCTCAGCATAATGCCACAGTGACAAACCTCACTGTGGCGCTGGTATTCTGGCAGGGCCTACGGTTGATATTATACAATTTAAGATTAATTAACCTTATTAAAATAAATTAAAAAATAATTAACAGCACAAACAGAAAACAAAAAATACAAATAAACACTTAAAAATATAAAATAACTCCTTACTTGAGGCAATTCGAAATTATGCAATAATTAGGTACCTACTCGACTCAATGTTACGACGATGTATGGAAGCATATTTTTCGCGATTTGAATGCTTCTATTAAAGGAGGAACATTTTGATGATCTAAGTCACTTCCTAAAATGCCGTTGGTCCTTAAATTGCACATGTAAAATTCGATGTTTTATGAAATAATATTTTTTAAATAAATCAAGAGACCTATACATATCAGGTATTCGCGCGTGATTAATGAATTAGATACCGTTAATAAATTCAATGTCAATTATTTATTCTGCATTACGTCTGGTGCGTCGTCCAAAGCTGTTGTCACGTTGTCAGATATCTTAATTACTAACCAAGCAGGGTCAGTGATAAACGGTTTTCAATTTACATTTAATGAAGTTTGAGAACTGTTTTGTAGTGATGGCACATGGTATTGTCAGCAAAGAATGCAATATGACTTAGCACTTTCGACCAACAATGTTAACTGCGTATCGTCGCCGTGTTTATACTAACTATATAACCACCGTTAAAATATTGATTGCGCCGCAATTTAAAAAGTTTCGCGTGGAGTAGGATTTGATTTTAGCGATATTACTTTGAAATATAAGTTACTTGAGTCAGAGACTACTGCAACCGAGGGTAAATTATCTGTGTTAAATAAGCCTGTGGTAAGTAGCTGTAATCGTTAAATAGCTTTTGCTCTATGCTTACGCTACATTGAGTAGCTTTTATATCTATAGAATCAGGCTATAGTATCTACGTGCTCGGTGGGTAGACTAAATTTGTATGCCAAATAGACGGTTGAGAGCAAATATCGTTAGCGGCTTGCCGGCTTGCGGTAGGTACTGTAGTGACCGGGCCTCCTTGATAGGCATTGGCACATTCTGTGCGTATGTGAAAAAAAAATTAATATTTAAAATATATTCGATTTGTCAGAATCGTCTAGACTTTGTGGGAGAGAGACAGATAGATTCGGGCCGAGGGGCCACGCGCGGCGGCCGATTACTATAGTAGTTTTTGGAATAGAATTTTATAGAGCACTGGGGCCTTACCACCATCTTTATAAAAGCGATTCATATTCCGCTCGGTTCAGTATTGGTTCCTAAACTGCATCGCGGTCATAGTCGTAGATAGCATCGTAGTACGAATTAACGAATTTACTCAGTTTAGGTCCAAAACTGGATCGCGATAAAAGATGGTGGTACGGGTGCTGAGTGTATTAGCAGTTTAAAGAAATATAGCGATTAAAAGATTTCCCGGAGTTTGATTGCGGCGAAAGCCGGGTCGCGACAGTATTGTGTTTATGAGAGCGTTCAAAAGATGAGTGAAAAGGGACCATATGAGCCGGTAAGCCGGAGGCATCTTGTGCAGTATGTACTAGCTGTCTACGCATATTCGACTCTTATTACAGTGTCTCTCAGTTGACGTGGACTTGTGGAAACATTTGCCGTGCTCTGTATAAACAAGCTGTTAAGTATGTTCGATTCCCGCCCGGAGCATGTAATTTTTTTCATCGTTTTTTTCTTTATTTGTAATTGTTACAATTAGGTACGCGTTATAAACGCACAAAATCCATCATTAAAATGTGAATACATTCAGCTTTAAGCTTAATATTTTGAAAATACACCCCTTAATAGAAAAATGATTTTTTTTATATATAAAACCAGTATCGTCTATCCCACTCCTACACCTTGTATAAGATGAGAAAAATGTGTAGGGGACGTTACGTACCCTAAAAATATTTTTTCAAGATTATGTTTTACTATATTGTCAGTAGTCTATACTGTCGGTTGTATTACTTTATAATATGATTAATTGTATACTTATGGCAAATTACAGTTTTTTAGAACTAAGAGTTCCTAAGCTATGCCGCAGTCAGACAGACTGACATGTCGAAATTTTTAGGTTCGTTGTTGAATATGGAACCCTGAAAAACAGCAGGAACGATAGGGTTGTTAATTATAAGAATATCGGGGAATAAAATCAAAATTATATACTTTTAATCTTTCGTCCCTTACCTTTGAGTGGCAATTAACTATTTAAAGCGGTGTCTAGTTTGTGGGTAGTTCGCCAATTAGAAGAAAATAAAGCAGAATCTTTGATTGTGCTTATTTGACTGATACTTGATGACAGTAAAACTATTTTTTTATGCAAAAGGATCTTAGTTTATTAAGTACTAATGCTTGACATACATTACAATTTTTCCATGTTTACTATACCGTAAGGAACGAAACTATCACATATATTGTGTGTAGTGCTAATAAAGCAGAAAAACTAAAGTTAAAGTGATTCGATAAAATTTTGTTTAACTTATTCCTAGGTCAAAATTTAAATAATGAGAATTCTAGTGGCCACCCACCACTACGTGCTTTCTCAGGATGTAATTTATCTCCATAATTAATTTCATCGAAATCGGTGCAGTGCTTTATTAGTGAAATCAGACACACAGAGGTTACTTTCGCTTTGATATGATTAGTATGGATACCTAACTATTGCCCGTATTCTTGTTATTTATCTAAGTTAACTGAGAACGAAGTCTTACCCGTGTAATGATGAGAAATATATATGAATTAATAACTGACAAACTAAGTGTAAGGGTTAGGTATAGCAGTACAATTGTGCGAAAATAATTTACTTGCAAGATTTGCCGGGTGTCAATTTATAATGAGCGTTGCCAACCCTGAGCGCGCTCTGGGTGTTATTTCAGACTCACTCGACACGTCATCCTTTGATCTTCCCTCGACTTTTTGCCGAGCACTTGTTTAATGCGACGACAAATAACTCAAACAGGATCGCAGGATCTTTTTTTTGATTTTATCAAAGAACATTATGTTTTCGCATTTTAAATGTGCACACTTCATTAGTGAGATCATCCGTCGAACTCGTGTTTGCGGATGATTGTTCGAGATGTTTAGTCGAGTTTACTTTGCCGAGAGCTTTCACTGGAAACTTTTTAAATATTTGTACAAATATTACGCTGAGCTATCTACCTTTGATCTTGTACCGAATGAAAAAAGACGCGACACTTGTAATGGAACTGGTTTCTTTTGTATCAACAAGAACATAAAAACGACCGTATATTTACGTAGGTACTACAAACGTAACACTCAAAGTATTTGAGATTTGTTACAATACGATAAGAATAGTTATTTAGGTTAGGAACTTAATCACACAACGAAGGAATAACGGAGTCGGTTAATCAAAACAAATTGTCATGCAAATGCAGTGTATATTTCTCGATCGCTTTTACCTTAATGCAGTACAGTGCCTATGCATTTGTATTGCGCATAATGAAACTATAGTGCATTAAACCGAATCATTGAGCTGTTAACCATGTAAGTTAATTTATTTATTTTCGGTCATGCGAGCGTAACTGCCTCCATGTACAGCATTTACATGCATAACTAGCGTGCACGAAGCTATTTCCGAACTCAATATCTCTATCTGGGCGGAATCGGAATGTAAAAGCGACTAAAATGCATAGTTGGCTGCTCACTTACATTTTGTATTTCACACAACATTGGTTCTTCTGATCTAGAACATAAGATCGAATACCGTATATAAATAGATGTATTTTCGGACGCCCATTTGACATGATTCAGCCAACACAATAGACCGATGCCCGTCACTGCGAGACGAGATATAGGATAAATTGCGGATATGTATCGGATAAATTGACGGAGATTTTCTAAAGTTGGAAAGGATTTTCCAACGAGTACTCAGTGAAACGTTGCCAAAGAAAATACGAGAGATTTACGGTACGACTGAAAGTCAAGGAGGATTTCGTAAGGCTCACGTTGAATAACTTAGACGTGTGTGTTTTGCTTAATATTTTCGAGATAACAAGACTGGCGGTACTCTACTGCGTTTGTTTTCTAATTTCTGCTTTCTGGCTTGAAAGTAATGGAAAACTAATATTTTATGCCCTGGAATATGTTTCACAGTCATGCCGCGTCATATTCTTGCTATAAAAATGTATGTTACAGGCTTCGCTTAGATGCTATTATTACTAAGTTAAGAAATAACGTATTTAGAAATTGAATTACGGTTTTTTAGACTTAAGACGAACTTTTGGGTTAGATGTAACACAATAGTACTGGTAAAGCGTGAGTAATATATTCTTGTTGTAAACAAATTGCTTGAAATCATTTCTAATATCAATATTATTGTATACCTACTTTGATTGTTGAGTTGAAAACATGCATTCAACATTCATGCATGAGCGCTAAAATGACTCACTTATTGTTTTGTTTTTATTAAAATTTTTGTTTTTACTTTGTGTTGTTCTTTTCTTATTTTTTCTTTATTTTTATTAAAATTTTAAGACTTCTAATAGGGTTAGTTAGGCTTCACTCTAAAAATGACTGTCATCCTAATAACAGGCCGTAATACTCATGCCGTCTGCAGAATTTCTTTTTATGAAAATGAAAAATAAAAAATAGTGACCTTGGAGGATAAGAACATAATATTATTATGTAGCAGCAATAAAATGATAAGTCGCTTCCAATTAAAACGGCCATGAATTTAAGTATCGTAGAATTTTGTGGACGTAAGTAGGTACTACCCACATTATTAGGTTCTAGCTGCCTAATAATATGGGTAGTACCTACTTACGTCCACAAAATTCTAAAACTATATCGAGTTATAATACTATTGATGCAACCGTGCAATCAAAACTTCAAATTACTTAACAAATAGATGCCTGTGCCTAGTTTGTAGTAAAATTGTCAGACGAATCTACCAGTTCATATCTCTTTATGGACGAATCTATACAATATGGAGCTTATAGCCAAATACTAAGCGCCATCCCAGTTACCTCTGTTCATGCGTTATTGATATAAGCTTAATTGAGCCAAGTCCGGTAGATAACCAAGTCCCCTCTCAAAGCGAATTGATATTTCCTCTTCCCGACAGATACATACATAGTTAATTGTATTTCCTGGCGTCAGTTATTGTTTGGGCTAATCGGTCCGTAGTTGCATTATCAAACAAGCCGACATGTTTTGATATTCTATTAGACATGGAACTAAAATTGACGTTTATTATCTGAGGTGGAGATTGATCCTGTCATATATAGACAGTTTAAATCAGAGGTTCCCAGACTTTTTTCTCATAGACCACTTTCAAAATTTAGCTGGATCCGGTGGACCCCCTGCAGCTACATTTCTACCATATTCCCAAAACTCGACAAGAAATATGTTTTTTTGCCACGCCAACGTAGACCCCCGTCGAGCCTCCCGTGGACCCCTGGGGGTCCACCTGGACCACTTTGGGAACTAATAGACCCCTAGTTCCCAAATGATAGAATGCTGTACATTGCCGCAAACTTATCTGAATTGGTGGTAAAAATTGGAACTAAGCGGCCATTTTGAAATGAAAATCTACTGTCAAGTTTGTTATTCTCAAAAACAATGCCAAAAGCTCTAAAAAGTAAAGCAAGAAAGATTATTTTGAAAGTGTTATCACGCAGGAAAATAAACGCCTCCTAGCACCATTAATGCCATTTGAAAAGTATGATATTTGCATATCATGAAACTGAAACCTGCATATCCTTCCTTCCTCTCCTACACACTTCTCCCCTCATTGCGTTCCATCTCTTCTTGACCTCTCAATTTTCTCCTCTGTAGATAAGGTGGCTACACATGGTCAGCTTACTGCGATTTTCTCATATCATGATTTAATTTACTTATCTTATAAAATACGTCCTCCTAGAAGAAAGTCGCAGTATCGTGCTTACCGTAGTTTTAAAAACATGGATGATCGAAGAATGATGCTTCCCTGATAGATTGGGCTGATGTTATTGACGATAATACGATGGATGATAAGATTCACAAATTTAATTCTCGCCTCTTAAGTTTGTTCGACAGGCATGCCCCGGTGAAACGCGTTAGAGTTAAACATCTTCCAGCGCCTTGGCTTACACCTGACATTAAGGAAATGATGGCGAAAAGAGACAAAGCCAAGAACCGCCTCAAACGCTTCCCTAATGATAAAAATCTCACGCGTTTCAAATTGTGGCGAAACCGCTGTAACCGACTTTGTAGGGATGCCAAGAGAAAGTACTTCCATGATTCATTGAACGGCAAGTCGCCTTCGGAAGTGTGGAAGTTCCTCAAATCTGTCGGCATAGGCAAGTCATATAATCAGAACATTGATATTAATACCGAATCTCTGAATCTACATTTCGCTTCTTCGTCCAGTCTGTTAGGGGCCAACATCAAAGCGAACACCTTTGTATTTCGTCATTTGTCGGATGTTCCCAAGCCTTCCTGTACTCCTTTCCGTTTCATCCCAGTTTCCATTGACAACGTGAGGAAATCGATTTTGTCAATCTCTTCTACTGCATGCGGCTATGACAAAATATGCTCGAAAATGATCTTACCACTGCTTCCTGAACTTTCCCCTATACTTACCCATATCTTTAACTATTCACTCACTAGCAACTGTTTTCCTTCTGCTTGGAAACAAGCTCACATAATTCCTTTACCCAAGATCACCCACCCTCAAGTTCTGTCGGATTTCCGACCTATTTCTATTTTACCTTTCCTCTCCAAAGTTCTTGAGCACTTATCCCATAGCCAACTTTCCCAGTATTTGTCTTCCAACAATTTACTCAGTCCTTTCCAATCCGGTTTCCGACCGGGTCACAGCACAGTTAGCGCTCTCATCAAAGTAACTGATGACATAAGGTTTGCCATGGAGAATAAATATCACACCTGTCTTTTGCTTTTGGACTTCAGTAACGCCTTTAACGGCGTTGATTTCGATATTCTTCTTGGCATTCTCAGTTCACTTAACATATTACCTGATGCTGTCGCCTGGTTTGATTCCTACCTTCGTGATCGTTCCCAATGCATCCGATTAAATGACGAATTTTCCAGCTGGTGCAATTTGGCAACAGGGGTTCCTCAGGGTGGTATACTGTCTCCTCTCCTATTTTCCTGCTTTATTAACACAGTTTCGTGTACAATTTCTAGCAACTTCCATTTATATGCCGATGACCTGCAGGTGTACACCCACTTTCCTATTTCCGAAATTGATAAGGCTATTAAAAGCCTAAACGAGGACTTAGAGAATATAAGTGTCTGGGCCAAGTCTTTTGGACTTCATATCAATCCTGCTAAGTCGAAAGCTTTAATAATAGGTAGTAGACACTCAACTATGCAACTGGACGTCAACGCTTTGTCTCCTTTGACCTTGGATGGCGCAATAATTCCTTTCTGTAAAACTGCCAAAAATCTTGGAGTCATTTTCAACAGCAACTTGGACTGGAGGGAGCATGTAAATGAAGTGAGTCGCAAAGTTTATTGTTCTTATCACACTTTAAGATCTATGCAATACTTTTTGCTACTCCAGACCAGAATTTCCTTGGCCCAGACACTGATTCTCCCTACTTTAGATTATGCCGACGCGTGTTACATGGACCTCACGGAAGAACTTCTTAATAAGCTCGAGCGACTGCAAAATTTGTGCCTACGCTTCATCTTTGGGTTACGTAAATATGATCATGTCTCACAGTTTCGTAAGCAACTTAAATGGCTTCCAATCCGCCTTCGCAGAAATTCGCGTATTCTTTTTCTCCTTTTCAATATTTTATATAACCCAGTATATCCTTCATATCTTCGCGAGCGCTTTGATTTTGCTCATCCTCCCTTACGTTATTTGCAGATCGCATCTCCGTACCCTTCTGAAACTGCCATCAAATACTTTCCGAACTAATTTCTTCCTCGACTCATTCACTGTTCATGCAGTGAAACTGTGGAATGCACTACCACCATCAGTACGCGATATTCGCTCACTACCACTATTTAAAACTAGAGTAAAAGAGCACTATCTATCCTTAACTTAAGATTTTGTTCTCCTAGTATCTTTTCCTATCTTTCTTCTTCTTATACATTTATGTTCATGATATATGGTATTTATTTATTAGTATAAATTGTATATATAAAATAAATTATATATATTTATATATGTATATAGGCCTATATCTAGTATAAGTATTTTATTTATATTAGGCATATTTATTTATTGGTACACGCGACATCCACGTTTCTCAGCATGTCTCCTATCACAGGTGGGTTGGAAGAGATTTCTTATAGAAATAAGCCACACCTTTTGTACTCTTTATTATTTTTTGTTTTCCTATTTTTGTATTTCTTGTGTACAATAAACTATTAAATAAATAAATAAATATTTGTAGCTGCTACTACAGGTAAGTGTTGCCAGGTGCTGCTATGGATCTCCCATTATCTCTATTTAGTTTATATATTTGCGATAAGTTTTTATTAATTTTGTGATTGCAAAAGTCTGCGTGCACTCCCATAAAATATCAAATAAACTACTAGTTTCCCTTTTTTGTGCTATCTAAAAATGAGTTAATATTTTAAAGGCGTAGGTAAGCGGCTCGTATGGAAATTAGTTAAAAAAAGAACATGATGATGCAACAGGAACCAAGAATTCAAACCCAGGGATACAAGGTATTATAATAAGAAAAATTAATGAATAACAATGAAGAAAGTAATACCGACAGTACCAAAGTGACTCAATATTTTACCAGAAGAAATTAATTTTAAGGCAAGTTCCTCCGAAAACTATAGTGTTGAATTGAATCTCGATATGATAGGTAGGTAGGTAGTAGGTAGGTAAGGAAATTATTATAGGTACTCCTTATCTTGACTTTATAGCAGAAGAGTTAAATATCAATAAGTTATAATTTTTGAATATTTCGATTACTCTTTGTGAAATGTTTTTATTCAAACCCCTAAAATCGGGATAGTATAACTTTCTTTAGTGGCAGCACTTTATTCGTGTAGCACTATTTAACGTTTACATTTTTATTTTTTATACAACACACAATATTACATAATAATCAAATCTATACAGGAGTAGCGTCACACGCTATACACGATATTATCAAAAAGCAAAAAAAAAAGTCCAACAACTCACCTGAGCAATTCATACAATTTATGAATTATCTTATTTAAATAAGAGTATATATTCAAATTTATTTTTCTTTATGTTGGATAATATAACTGATTACTAACAATCAGAAAAAGGTAATCACCCTATCACTTGCATAGTTTAGGTTCGTCTACGTCTAAGGTATTAAACATTTACAGGACAATACAATTACAAAAAGTATACATTATTATTACATTTATTTACACACTTTTTAATTTTATTTTACAGTAATTTGTAAATTTTATATTTGATGCAATAATATTTTAATCATACACAACTATTTATAACTCTATAACTATTTATAGTTCATTAAACAGTAACAGATAACCAGGAGGATAGGATAGCCAGAAACGTTAACTAAAACCGAAATTCTGATTAAATAGGTAGTGAGTATCGACTGCGAGTGAGTTACCACAGGTCTGCTCACACGACACATAGGCTCTATCCATTTATGTATGAATGGTCTACTTTAGAATTAGCATATAATGTAAAGCGACACCACAATATTAGCAGTATGTTCGAAAATGCCAGCCCAAATAGACTCGTATTATTTTACGATATTACAGCTTACTGCTCTCTAAATACAGGCAATCGACTGACATTATGACTGGCTTGCGGCAACCAGAGTGTAATTTACAAAATCGAAGGATTAAAATGTTAGTCATATAGAACACAATAGGTGTGACTCAAATGGCGCAATATGCTGTAATATGCATTTAGATGGAATTAATTCGTCCGAATTAAATATCGCATTCGTTGTTCTTGGGCTAATTGTTTTATAGGCAGTGTATGTTTGTCATACTTATAGCAATACTTATTGCACACATAAAGCAAAGGCTTATAGGAAAATAGTCAGAGAAATATTACAAAATACATTCAGCATGATATTATTCTCATATACAAACTATTATTATTTATGATTGAGGCATTCAGTATCATAAAGAGAATGTTGTCACTGCGGTCTGAAAAGATTTATTGTGACTCGTCAATCGTCACTAGTACCGGCATTGGGTCTAATAGATCCTTGATTAGGTTACTTTCTTCATATTTCAAGATCTCCGTAGCATCAATAGTTTTGACGTTATTAGGGTTGATATGTGTCTCCCCAGAGGAAAACTTCGTTTGTGAATGAGTGATTCACAATCCCACAGGTGTAGCTCCTGCTCGCAGAACCTTCAAATGCGAGTAAATTTTTGATTTGTAGTGGACCGTTAATGCTGAAATCATTGCACTAGTGTTACCCCTGCGGTTGTTTATCAGCTCTTCAGACCGTTTACTATGGTTACTCTGTAATAGTGATTTTGAGTGTATCACCCAGGAGCTTTATACCGTCGTTCCGTGGCTATTGAATTGAATATACCTATTACAATAATGATAATTTTACACTCACACTAGTCCAAATCTAACATCATGCAAGAATTTTCAGAATTTATGCTAAGACTGCTAAATAACCGGGATTCGAGCCCATGACGTTTGGTTACACCGGTGGTTAGCTTTTGACCTAAGTCTTTTGGTTAATTTCTAGACTAAATGTTAAAAAGTTACTTTTGAAGTTTAATAAATAAGTATTTTAATTTGACTACACATAAAGAGCATTATAAAGACTATATTTATTACGTTGCGTGGTTGACGCAAACACGAAAGGTAGGAAATTTTATTTTCAATAAAACTACGTGTTCGCGATACGAGTTGACTGCCGTAAATTATACCCTAATTATGTAGCGAGCCGTGTTTCATTTTAACGAACTATAAAGAACGGGTGCAAGTGTAATCAATACTTCATCATGAATATAATGGTGACCTAGGTATAGCTCGGCAAGTGGTAATTATCGTGAATCACGTTCATTCTGGGATGAAACATGGCCCATTGACTCTACGAAGGTGCAGTTTTTCAGTGAGCGGTGGTTGCCAAAAATTAATTATTTTTAAAATTGAAAATATGATACATTTTTGCAATATCAAGCAATGCAGTAGTTTAATATTTATTAGACATTACCTACACAATATGTTATCGCCTGCTAACCTTACCCCTATAATAGTATCTAGTATTCATTCCGGACAAAGGTTTTCATTATTATTTAGCTTTATAACTATTCTTACTTGATGTGATATAGGTACTTTCAAAGCTAGAGCTATAGGACTGTAGGACACTGTAATTCCGAATCGAAATTTACGCGCTCGCGAGCTCGTTTTAACTTTCTGTTTGGTATAAAATGCTGTGGAGTCTATGCTGCTTATAAAAAAAATTGATTATCAAGCATGATCCGAATTTCTTTTCTAGTCTTAACCCTTAGCACCGGAGTCTTTAAAACGATATTGCAGTTTTGGGTGAGGTAAGTACCTACTTTACAAATACTTTAAACACAATACATTTTTAAATATTTAACAAGGCCTGTAATACACTTTAATTTGTGTTACTAATACTACATATCATTAAAGATCTCTTCAACAAATAAGACTTAATTAAGTTAATAGCCTCAAAATAAATCACTGCAAAACAGCAGCTGTTAATGATATACTATCGCACGACGCACTTATTTCTCGACGTTTACATTTCAGCCAGGCTTAAGCCTATTGTAAGAGCATTACGGCTTTGTTAAAAAATAGTATTAAAATAAAACGACACGCGAAGTACCGGTTTAATTGCGATCACGACAAAGCTGACAGGACGACATGCGATTGTGGAAAAATTTTCGTTTTACCTATAGGAATTGTTTTTCAACTGCTTTTGGAAAAACATTTATGTCTTTATAATAACAATTTTACATTGGTTTTTGTCGTAGAAAATGGATAACGCATCTCGAGATGATTCTACGTTTTTTTACGAATAAAACCTATTTTGACAACGATTTCGAATAACATTTAAATCATCACTAGCTTATACAGTTTGTTTCATAAGTCCGAAGCAAAATTTAAGGGGGTGGTTGTGTTACTTGTCCAGAGTCACCTCTGAAAGTTTAACACCTTTCAGATCACGTTTATTTTAGTTACACACACACACACAAACAACAAACACAATCCACGCACATACAGTGATCTCGACTCCCCGCAACCCCGGAATTCTAAATTTTATTTTGGAATTCTGTAACAACCGGTATATATTATATATTACGTCCTACTGCTGGGCACAGGTCTTCCGACATGGGAGAGAACATGAAATGGCAACATTTAATTATTGTTCTAGAACTAATTTTAAAATTTGTTAAACATCATTAAAAAAAATTTTAAATTTGTTGAAAAACTTTAAAAATTTAAAAGATAAAGCAAAGGTTTTCCAAGAATTTAATGTTTTAGGAATAAACATAAATGCATCAATGGAACAACGTTGAGACAATGTAATGAACGTGAAATGGCTCAGAGAAGCTGTAATTAAAATTCTTGGCGAAGTCATCAATTCTCAGAGACACTGTGACACAAAAAAGGGAAAAAATATATTCATTCAAACAGTGAACAAAGATAATACAGTACATGCAAATATATTCCCTTTCTAATAAATAGAGTTGTAGAGTTAATTGACAAAATTTATCTTAAAAAAAACATTATTAATCAAAATTAAAACGTCTAATCAAAGTCGTCTTATTTTTGTATAATCTAAGCACATCAACCAAAAGAGTAAATTTAATTTTTTTGTTGAATTTTTCTTAAAAGGGCAAGGCAAAGGATCAAACCCCTAATATCAAGTTTGATGACTTATTTATTCAGTTACTGCATTGAAATCCGGGCGTCTCTTTGGGTTTGGGAAAGTTCACGCCAAATACGAGTATATGTTGACAGTGTGGGTAATATGATAAAGTGCGTCGTCAGGTCATTTGATTTTATAACTCCACGCGCGGTCCTGATGATGCTACTTCGACGAGGTGGATAACTACGATCAAATTCTAAGTAAACGTTCAATATAATGATCCGCTATATTATTCGTCAATATAGACCCTTGCTTCACACAACTACACCAATTTAAAAACACAATTTTCAGTTCTACACAATTTTACATTATTATTGTATTAGAACAAATATAAACAAAAATATTTTTTGGAGTCGGTGCTTCACTTTCTATTGTTTCTCGAAACAACGTAGTAACAACTCTAAAAAATATGTTTCTAGGGAACTCTTTCTTTTTATTGTTTTAAAGTCGGTCTTTATTGTTGTTTTATTATGATTTTTCACAATTTTTAGTGACAACTTTCTAAAGTTAAAGCTAGATGGGTGTTTGTTAGCATGTATTATTTCCTACTACCTTAACGTATAAAAAGTCACAGAAAAGCAAATATTCACAATTCCACAGACATTAACAACTTAATTATTTCAGCTAATATGATTTAAAAACCAAACTACCGAGTAGATTTTGAAAAACTCTGTGGCACCGTTCTGTGAACATACTCTTTAAATAAAAAATAATAAGTTTCAAAATCAGTTTATAAATGACGGAGCTATAGTAACAATGATAAAAAAATACAGCCGAATTGATAACTTCCTTCCTTTTTGAATCGGTTAAAAAGTTGACTGTCGCCATTAAATGGCGGCAAAAACTCAAAAACCTAATTGTACACACTAAAAAAACAAAATTAAGGATTCCTAGTTGTACAGTTGACAGCACATCAAGCGTAGCAGTTTGACCTTGAGATCGGCCTTATTCCGTTCGTAGTAGAGGCGGCTTTCATAGTGCATCTGTTACACTTGATGTGCTGTTGTATGTACATCTAATCTATTTTTGCCTTTACACAGCTAATGCAATTTATATCAAGCGTGACACATTCCATAAGACGAAGCTTCGCTTTCAATAGAAAAGGTAGTGTGTATGATAATATTCTTTTCATCCCCCCATCTCGGAAAGAGTATTTTTGCTCTTCGATATCTGAGTGTAAAAGCCGTTTTTATCCGCTAGAGGATAAAGTAAAATTGAATTTAGAACATCGTGTGCACTTAGTTTGTGAATTCAAAACTTCATTATAAACCTATTTACTTCTACCTCCATGGTGTCGTATTTATCATACAACCCTTTTAACTTGTTAAAAACTCAGAGTCGGCACCTTCTTGGTGTACTTTTTTGTTAATTTGCTTTGCGCGCGCCATTTTCTTTTCACGACATATTTTTAAGACCTTATGTTAAAAACAAGAAACTTGAAAACAAGTGAAAAATGAGTGATTCTAGCGTCGAAGAAGTTTATTTGACGCCTACAAAATTGACTGAAACTGTTAATAATGCGCAAATGATTTTTTTTACATTTAGTCATTTCCTCGCTGAGGTGGGATGAAAAGTTACGTGTTGCACTCGAGTGCAAAGATTTTTCACCTCGTGCTCTTTTAATTCCCTCGCTAACGCTCAGGATTCTAATTTTAGAATCCTTCGCTAGCTCGGTCCTCAAAATTGAGCACGCGGTTAAAAAGCAACTTTGCACTCTTGTATAACAAATAACTATTTCATCCCCCCATCTCGGAAAGAGTATTTTTGCTCTTCGATATCTGAGTGCAAAAGCCGTTTTTATCCGCTAGAGGATAAAGTAAAATTTAATTTAGAACATCGTGTGCACTAAGCTTGTGAATCCCAAACATCATTAAACCTCTTGACTTCTACCCACCTAATTTTAGAATTCTTCGCTTGCTCGGTCATCAAAATTGAGCACGCGGTTAAAAAGCAACTTTGCACTCTTGTATAATAAATAACTATTATTGCACTTTAAAATTACAAATAACAATAAGAAAAAATTTTTTGTAGCTGAGTGATGTACAATAAAGATTAATAAATAAATAAAAGTAAGCAAGGGTGGGCTTATCTCTATAAGAGATAAGTCCAAGTTGCTCTTCCAGCCAACCCATAAGTGTGAGACATCACTTTGTGGAAGCAAGCAGCATCGAGTGCATCAAAAATATATGATAATAATATGTGTGTACCTACTTTACACATTTAACTTGTCCTGATCATATAAATCATTTACTGGCTACTTCACTTCACTTAAGTGCTGAATAAAATATATAGTTATACGAGTAATGCCTGAAATAGGTTGATCAAAACAAAGGTCACCATAGGCTTTTCCTCTAGAAAATAAATCTCGAAAAGGAGGGCTGGTGGTAGTCAGTTCCTCATAGCAGTTCTATATAAAAGGTAAATATCGTAACTAAAACAATATAGAAAATGTAAATAAGATAGATAATAATATGCTATAGGTTATTTTAGTAGGTACAAAACAACTAACTGATAATAGTGAAAACAGAATTGATTTTGGCTAAAAAATACCATACATATTTGAATTAGAAATTGCAGGATTCCTGTCTTTATAAAACAATTTGTTATAAGAAATATGTATGGCGGGTGACTAATGTGACGTCAATGTTTATATCATATCTTCTCTAACACGCAACTTTATGTGGTTGTAATTGTGGTAGTCATCAATATTTTACAAAAATACTTTAAGTTTTATAAATTATCACTGTAATTTTAAAACCTAAAAAAAATGATGCATATTTCCCATTATACAAAGTCCTTAATTACTTTCTCTATGTCATTCTAGAGTGTTGGCTTTATTCCTGCTCTATCAGAGCTTATCTCTAAAGTCGTGTCGTTCCTTTGTTCTTAGTATCATTGTAATTACAAGGGTCTGTCGGGACGCGGTAAATATAGTCATAGAATGAAAATTTCGAGACTGTGCCTCTGGGAACGTTTTCACGGCTTAGCAATTTTTTTATATAAGAGAGTTCGTATGAAAATGGCTAAGGGCGTATCTGACAGGCATTATGGGTTCTGTAGAACTTTCTGTTAATAGCTGAATGGTATTTTTTTATACAACTAGATGACCAACAAGCCGACGGCTCACCTGGTGGTAAGCGGTTACCGCCGCCTCTAGACACCTGCAATAACAAGGAAAAATCACTAGATATTGCAGGTGCGTGTCGTCCTGAGACTTAAGATGAAATGCCGTTCATGCCCAGTAATTACACTGGCTACCTTTCCCCTCGATCCGAAACACAGCGAAGTGTATCACGGCTGAAATAAGACAGGCGGTGATACCTAACCAGACGACCCTACATATGGTAAATAGTAAACCACCACCTAATAAATAAAGCATATTAAAAAAACAAACAATTTTTTTGATTTATTTTTTTATTCAAAAAAGGAGGTAGTTTAAGCCTTATCGTCCGAAGAAACCCTATCCCTTTTTATTTTCATATAGGACTGAAAATGACGTCATCACCAGCCTATATACGTCTCACTGCTGGTAACAGGCCATCCCACATGGAGAAACACACAAGGAGTTTGCGAGCCATAACACCACCACGCTGGTCCAATGCGGGTTATTGGGTTAAAGCGGTTGCGGTAACTACCGGGGCCAACGGCATAACGTGTCTTCCGAAACTCGGAGGTGGTTGGGATTTCAAACTTAGATGACCCATCCCGGGATCAACCATGGCAAAAGTTACTTTGTTTTCGTAATCGAAACCAGAGCGTTCCAACCACTACGCCACCGAGCTCCTCACGTAAACTCCCGTGAAATAGTTTTGCTCCGTTAGATTTGTTTTGGCCCAAATTTATGACGGTTAAATCGAATGAGACATAAAGACGAATGAGCATAATGAAACTAAGTTTACGGGTTCTAGCATATTAGACATCTATCTACGAAAGGATTTGAAATGACAATAATTTAATATGCTAATAACTCTCAAGGAAAGGTCACCCAGGGAGGAGGCTTTCCACACATTACTCCTGGAGGCCGAGCCTATTGTGAACTCTAGGCCACTAATCCACTTGTCCAACAAGATTTGGTTTCATCCACATATGTAAAATGTATCTATCATAAATTTGATTTTAGTGTTACGTCCTCCTGACACCTGAATATGTATACTATAAAATATGCATCTTACTGTATTTTCTTACTAAAAGGTTAGGCTGTTAAGGTTCGCATTATTTGAGTTTTACTGTGGTGTTTTGTAAGCCGCACCTCGGTGACGTCACATTGGCGGGGGCGCCACGGGAATTAGCAACTCATTGTTTTGTTTACATTTACACGTCAGCAATTTGGGTAACCGGTTATACAGTCATGAGGTCGCCAAATGACTAATTATCTACTGAGTTTTAAAATACTATAAAATTATAGATTTTCGGTGGACAGGTCGTCTTCGTTATACATAAAGTGGTTTGAAAGAAGACTTGGCTTATACTTGAAACTGTCTTTTTATATGTAAAGCCAATGTAGATAGCATGCGGCTTAAACTAGTAAGCCTACCATGAAAAGTTTTTTAAGTTTTACAAACTAAGTTCATGGGACTCAAAAATCAAGTAGGCACCCATAGGTTTTTGAGTAGGTACGTTACAAATCACGTGAGAGTAAGCTAAGGGAGCTTTCAAGGCTAACCTTATGAAACATCATACAACTTAATATGACATAAGAACTAAATACCGAAGATTTCGAAGAATTATAATTTTAATCTGATCATAATATGTATTTAATCTATTCTATTGATGTTTTGAAATTTAATGGATAGTATAATATATCTTATATATAAAATTCTCGACTCACAAGTTATCTAATAATTAATTTATTTTTTAATAAATTTACGTAAATCGTTTACCATATTCCTCCGAAACGGCTTAACCGTTTTTCATGAAATTTTATATGTATATAGGTACAGTAGGTCTGAGAATGGGCTACTATCTATTTTTTTTTGACAATTTTTTTTATGACAAAGCAACGTTTGCGGGGTCAGCTAGTATTATATAAAATATGCAAAGTGTTGTATACGTGTGTACGATTAGATAATTTTTCTTTTGTATGTGTAATGTGTATGCTTAAACATCACGGCTAAAACATCTCCACCGTGACGCTGAGCACTGCTTACAAAATTTATTTTTATAACGGGTCGAGTTTAGCGGCGAGTAGGTAAGGTGTTACGCTGTCAATAGACAGTGTAACTTAAATACTATTACTATACTTAAATAGACAGTGTAACATAATAAAGTACTTTACAAACAATACCCACTCCCTAGACCCAAGCTCGTTTATCACACAATGAAAAATAATTTACATAATAATATATGAAGCTCAATTATTTTTACATCCGATTTTACCCAAATAAATACGCGAACCACAAAGCTGATTTCAATTTATTGTCCGTCGGGACATTGCGACAATAACCATGAGCTCTTAATTAAGGACTTCAATCGTACCTACTCATGTGCATAAATTACCTCATTAAATTCATTTGTTTTATTACCAAATGCCCACGTTTTTATACTATTTCAAGCAAAGTAGACACACCCTATATTCTGTGGTATTTTCACGACCTATATATCTACCTCTGATCATAGAAACCTACTGACACGATTTGCATAATAGTGAATTATGGATATAATATGTAAATTGTAATATTCTATGTGAATATTCGACCATATTGCGATCATAGTTAAAGGTTTAGTAGAGCTTAAGGGATGTCTGATTAATAATGTTTGTTAGTTATTGTTATAGGAAATGTTGTTTTTATAACACGCACGTAGTTCCAAAGTATATTTTTTTTGCTTAGAATGACCAGCACTGCAATTTCCCTGCGTTTACGAGTGCGTTTCGAGACATTTTGATTAGATTAAAACTTAGGTATACTAACGTTACAGAAGGCTGCACCCATAACAGGAACAGCAGGAGGTATTTGTAGATACAGATTAACACAGAACAGATGTAAGTGTTTTTAGATATTATCTGCTATTAGATCTTATCTTGTTGTGGGGCCATACTTAGTCATAGTACACTTCGATCTTTTGTGCCTCCCATGCTTTTACTCTATCCAGAATATAGTTGCCATGAGCCTTACTATATCTTTGGACTGAAAGAGCCTGTAGTCCTCTGGCTTTGGATATGCCACTTCCAGAAGGATTGTTCTGGTTCTAGACAGATAATGACACAATAGATGCATCATTGATTTCTAGAATTCACCATATGCTCGATATGTTAGTATTGGGGAGAGTTGCATTTTCTGTAGCATAATGTGCTTAGTAGCGAAATGCCCTGTGAGCGCCCCAATTAAGAAAAGAGCTTGTATTCTACCGTTTGTATAAATTTATTTACTCCATCCTTCTACCTCCTCTCCTAGGAAGGATTTGGAGTGTTTTAATCTCGGTATTTTATACCATTCAGCCTTGTGTCTATTTGTGACATGTTTTTAAAGGGCTCAGGACCCATGTTTGTGTTTTCTGACCCCTTCCTTGCTAATTCATCAGCCTTCTTATTGCCCATCACCCCCACATGGTTAAGTCTCATGGATCACCCAGATCAGTCTTACCCTATATTTGTATAGAAGAGCTGTAGGTATTTGTAGTTACAGATTATTACAGAACAAGTCTTTCTATTACCTTTCAACTTATTGTGTTCCTATTTTACAAGTTGTACAATCTATGTACAACTTGACATTTATAGTGTATGTTCTACTACGACAGTAAACTTAGAGTATTTCCTATAGTAAAATCAAACTATCTAAAAATAATGTTACATACGATTAAATGCAATTTTAATCCTTGGAAGTGGTTCTACATATATCTATAATAGTGATTTACATACATAATCCTAATACGAAAATAGCGGCACGGACATAGAAATTTTGTAAGTTCCTGTTTTTGATTATTATTTTTATATGTCATACTTGCACGTTGGTTACCTTCCAACGGAGCTTTATAGTGGTAGCTCTGGAGACAGAATCTTATGCTCCCAGCAAGGTATCCTCGATGCGATCTTATTCACCACATGCAGAAAGTATACAATTCCCTTACTTTTAATTATTATTTTTTTATCTGGATAATAGAAATTTTGATTATTTGATTATACCTTCTTGCCCATAAATTTTGTTTTCTGAGATTATCACAAATATTCAAGTTAATTCAACTACTTTTCCCTTTCGACTATAAGGTCGTGACTACTGACCATCTATTTTTCCTTTGCAAGTGTTAAGTGAATTTCCCGTTATCCCTTAAGACTCACGAAATATTGCCGGCTCTTGGTTGGAAAGTGCCAATATGATATAGTGGAGGCCTTTATCGGCTGAGAGTGGTGAGAGGAGGGTTGATAAGTACCTACCACACAAGGGTCGGACTTAGGTAAAATTGACTGTAATAGGCTTTAAGGTTTTTTTTTATAAGCTTTATGCGGAATAAATCATCCACCAAAATATTTTCACTAACTAAAAAAACTTTTTTGAAAATAATTCCACAGTAAGGGGGATTCTAAAGCGAAATTTTGTAGATAATTCTTTATTTAGGGGATTTTGACCAAATGTAAGTAGTTTAGTAACGCAATCAGGAAGAGAATTGCTAACTTCATGGTCGTCACAGGCTGTTGGCGCTGATATGGTGTTGAAGATGGTTCAACTGTGCCTGGTTATTTATTACCTCCCGACGTGGTTAGGGCCACAGTCACCTCATCCTTGCTCGATTTTCCTCCCCTGACTTTAAAAAATGTGTTAAAAAATCTCACTTTATTTGTTGCAAATATCGGTTGATATTGAAAGTCAAGGTCTTTGATTGGCGGGGTCGCCATTCGCATTCCATATTAAGGAATATAGAGCTATTATTACTAATATTACTTATTTTTTATTATAACTTATAAAATCATTTATCATAATATGATTTTTTGTGTCATCACCAGCCTGTTATACGTCCCACTGTTGGGCACAGGCCTTCCTACATGTGATATTGTTTACCCCGACTTATTCTTTAATACACTCACCACAGAGTCCTTAATACGTAACTGGCCTTCATAGTCATATTAGTATAAAGTATGCGTAAAATTTTGCAGATCCAGCACGCAATGGCCAGGGATCATCCGTTATTATTATACTGCATAACCAACAATGCTAGACCCACACGCTTTGCTAGGGTACTTGCGTAGCATATTGTTAAAATCTTAAAATATATAGACGTTTACTAATATATTTTTTTCAAACATTTATAATAATGTTAAATAAAAATTAAATATATATAGACGTGAAAATATTTAAAGACGTTTTGATTCGGAAACACTTTTGCTTAGCTTTTTTTATAGAAAGCACGCCAAGTGACTAAACAACACCTGATGAGCAGCGCTAAGGAGAGTCCATATGCGAAGGCAGCGAACACATGTTCTAGCTCATAAAGTGCCTTTTCACGCCTCTTTTCAAGGAATCAATGCTATCGGAAGGATGGAACACTGTCCTGGCAAAGCGTTCAAAATTTAGACGTACGACAAAGAAACGAGTTACTAAATTTCTTTCTTGCTTTGGCACTTCAACGTTGTTAGTAGGAAAACCATATTAAAAATACCGCACTGTAGTGCCAATAATAGCACTTTTATTGTTTATTGTTGGTAGTTTGCCATAGCGTCACGAAGTTGAGTAATTATGGCTTCCATGCTAGGCGAGTATTAACTACAGCGAAATTGCAAAGCGGACAAAACTTTTTTTGCACATTGAATCGACATGCAATGTTGTGCATTTTTATAATTAGATATTTAAATATATTAGATATTGAAATATATATTTAGATATTTAAATAAGCTACAATTATTAGCTTCAAAATTGATTGATACCTATTTTTAACCGACTTCTAAAAAGAAGGAGGTTATATTTTCCACTGTATGTATTTTTTTTGTATGTACCTATGTTCACTGATTTCTTTGTCAATTGTGAACCAATTTTTAAAATTCTTTTTTTATTCGATAGAATATACTCGAGTGGTGGTCCCATTGTCACCAAGTCAGGATCTGATGATGGGATTCCAGGAAAATCTAGGGCAAACCTCAAATTTTATTAGCACGTATGACATGTTTTACTTTTTTTCATAGCTGTTCAAGTATTTGCTTCTGTTAGTCATCATCTCATGGTAATGAGCTGATGATGAAGGTACAACTCCTTAACGGTTAGGAGTTAGAAGATAATTCTTTCACTGTGTATTTCAACCAAAGGAAAAAATAATTCAATTTCGGTACCTAGGTACTTACCTCCTAAAATGTATTTTTTGGAGTTGGTGCTTCACTTTCTATGGTCTCTGGAAACAGCTTAGCACCAACTCCAAAAGTAAGTACCTATTAGGTACCGAAATTGAATTACTTTTTCCTTTTTAGTAAAATGATAAAAAAAAAGTTTATTTCGGACAACATTAGATCCATATATGGGTTAGCGTACAAAAATTAAAAAATGAAATAAAAGCATCTTATGAACTATGTTAAAAAAATATATGCAAAATTAAACATATGTCTTGTGCTGAGAGCAACCGATAGGATTCAGGGTATCCTTACGAGATAAGAAGACAGCCCCAGAGTGGTGAAGTATACCTATTAGCTAAGGTCATCAGGATGGTGGTGACTGTCAAGCACTCTACGGATCAGGGAAGCAGTTTGCTTTCTAAGTATTGCAAGAAAGCCATCAGTTTGGTACTCTGCAAACATCCCCGATGCACTACAGAAACGAGGCAGACCCAACATCATCCTGAAAATATTATTATACATAACACGCAGTGTCTCGAGCGAGTTTTTAGTGTGTTTGACCCACAGACTTCCCGTGTACATACTCTGGCAGTAGGGCTTAAAAAGAGTGATGTTAACTTCTTCCGTACAACGGGAGAATCTGCGAGCTAACATGTTCCCCCTGACCGCAAGAGCTCTACGTTCCCTTTCGATATCAGCATCATCTTTAAGGTCAATTAGTTTAGTTCAAACATTTAGTGTTTTGAAGTCGGTTTTATTTAAAGTAAGTAAACATCATAATAAATTATTCTACTTTGATTTTAATTTATCTTTAATTTTAGTTCTTGTAATTAAATGAGTAGTAACACGAAAACATGCAATTGTTTTTTAGAAAACACATTTATCGAAATAAAGACCTATTCAAAGTTTCCGAGAAAATGATTTTCTCAACAGTTACAATTGCCACCTCGATTTTAATTACTACATACTTTAATTAAAATATACCTATTAGTATATTTTAATTAAAGTATATGTTTGAAAAACATTTAAAGAAATAACTAGACCAGAAAAATCCTTTTACTGGAGTGGGATGCGAATTCGCGACGATTTACAGTCTGACAGTTCTAACCATTGAGCTACCGAGGACTTGGAAGGAGGTTATGAATTTCTTCTAGTGATTCTGTTTTGATTTTTTTCATACTACTACAAATAATCTGACGGTCTACCTGATGGTTACGTTACTGCCACCTTGCAGTTGCGTTGTCATCCTGAGGCCTAAGATGAAATGCCTTCCATGCCCAGTAATTACACTGGCTACCCTTACCTTCAATCCGAAACACAGCGAATTGTTTCACGGCTGGTAAATGGCGGTGGTACCTAACCCAGACAACCCTACATTTGGGCCTACCACCTAGTAGATTGTAGTTGAACATCTGAATGCGTGTTTTTACAAAAACCGATGATTTGGTGAAGTTGGGGACCATTATCATCATCATCATCATATCAGCCAACAACCGCCCACTGATGGGTGTAGGCTTGCCCCTAGAATCTCCAGGCCGATAGATCCTGCGCTGCCCACATCCATCGGCTTCCTGCGTTCCTTCACTAGATCCTAAGTCTACCTCGTGGGGGGCTTACGCGGCCTATGCGGCTGCCACTCGCCTGCCCACAATTATTTTCTTAATTTTTATTTTAGCATGAAATTATGTCTGAAAGATATATTCTGCAAATGTTTTTTTACTGCTCTACTTCTATAATAAAATTGTACCTGTAAATTAATAAATAGTGAGCTATTTCTAGGAACAGAGGTATTTTTTTTTAAGTACAAACAACTCTAAACCACTGAACTATTGATTTTTTCGGAACATATTTTTTATGAATGCTATTTATGTCTTCTTCCTTAGTCTTTATATTAATATTATTATTCACCAGACCAATAAAACCATTCAATGATAGTAGCCTAATTAAACAGGTATTTTGTTACGGTAGCATTCATTCATACAAATAAATTGACATTGAAAAAGCTGTGTTTGTATCGTATTTTCCCTAGGGACCCGTAGGGGTTTCAAATCTTCCCCCAAAATGCACCAATTAGTGGCCAAAGTAAAAATGTGCAGCGGAACCACGCGTTACGGTATCCCAGGGGTAGGGGACCTATGTCCCACGTGGGTTCTAATGGTCTTGCTTTGCTTAGAGGGTGGTTACTTTTAGTTGCATATGGACTAATAATTAAGCTAATAAACGGTGCAAATACAGAAAGAAAACCTCTTAATTCTTTTTCCTACGCGAGCCATTATTTTATAGATAGAACACAATCCATTAAAGTAAATAGAAATGTGTGTCGAAGATTAATTGGTGTTACGAAAGATTACGTTTCATAGCACAGGTACTTAAGTAAATAAATTTCGTATACATCATTAATCTTTTTTAATTTATAGCAAAGAAGTTGGTTGGGAATGTTAGTAGGGACGCGTGCGAGGGCGGCGTGTATATTTATTGCCTACAAAGATAAAAAGAAACGAAAGTGTGACTAGTTTTTTACGTTCCGGGAAGATATCAGAATGGCTGTTTTATTAGTTTTTTAAGTCAAGTCGTTGAAGAAATCGCAGTTATCCTGTCAACAGACCATGTAATATTTTATTTGAAGTGTTTTCAATTTCAATGTTTAGTTTTATTTTACATCTAAAGAACTATCATCACTCACTTGAAACTTGAAAGACAAATCTTTAGCCTATCTTCGGTCTCTCTGTTCAAATAATTGTATGCAAGGAATTGGTAATTTATAAGAAAGTCACATAACTTGTGAAACAAGGTCCAAGTTTTCATCTTCAGTTTAATTAAAGCGCCAGAACCCCGGTGTAAGTAGATTGCTATCATTGACGTTTCTTATTAGTCATTTACTTTCGGTACCGCTGAAAGAGAGAGAGAAAAACTTCGCAATACTTGACCGAACAAGAAAGGGGAACTGCGCCGTAAAAAAAAAGATTCTACGAAAGTAATGAGCGTATTTCGGAATGAGACTGTTTTCTGAGTAGCCCTTTACGGAGGAAGGGCGGACTAAGGGAGAATAAGCCTGATATTGATATTTTTAGAATCCTAATACTCTCTGTGCAGTCGTTGGACCTCCACTATAGACAAGAAAACATTCATATAGGTCCCTATAGACAAGAAAACATTCATATATGTAGTAGGTATGTCCAGAGACATCAACTCCGAACCGAACTGCCGATAGAGTGTCGCCTGACAGACAGCTTTTTACTGCACTCAAGGGAAATTCACCGATTCCACCGTAAAGTCGTGTGCACACAGTTGCAAGGTGTACGAGACAATGGTTTTAGTTGTTTCATAAGTAAAAACACCTGTGTGTCGGCAATGTTCTTACAATCTTATGGATGTGTCGACGCTTAGCTTTCACAGTAAAAGACATATCAGCTTGTTGTAAACTATGCAACAAATTACTGTAAATGGTTGCCTGAATGCTGTCGACATGCCACAACAGTGTTCTATTTTAATGATCAAGTTTTATCGATCTTGTATCAGCAATTCTCATTTGAATTTTAATCTGTGATCATGATTTTAGATACGTTTTGATTTGCGTATAGTAAAGAAAGGTAAATGAAATAAATTTATACTTTTAATAAAATTTATCATAGAATATTGCAGCTTATTTTCTGTTAATGTATGTAATGTAGTAATGTATAAGTGACAAAAAGAAAATTAATTAGATTTAAGATAAAATTAAGTATTATAAATCTTAGTCAGATTTTAATGTTTTTGATGCGTTTATAACGCCTACTTTATTATTGTAATTTATAAATCTATTTTTTTGTAATTGTTATCATAATAAAACGTTAAGCTATTTAAAGTGTTTTATTAAAAGTTTTTGGGCGAAATCATTCAATGTATGTAAATCAATAGGGGGGAGTTCCGTGGCGTAGTGGTTTGATCGCTCTGGTTTAGAAACCAAAGATGAGTCCGAGAAATGAAGAAATCCGAGATGGGTCGACAAAAATATGTGACCTCGAACTTCTCCGCATTTCAGTTCCTTTACAGCAACCGCTTTATACCAAAAACCCACATGCCGCGTGGTGGTATTCGTATTATGGCCCAAACTCTTCATGTGTTTCTTACATGTAGGAAGGCTTGTGACCAGCAGTGGGAAGTATAGGCTGGTGATGATGATGATGAAATCAATAAAAGTGTTGATCAGAATTAAAAACAATTGTAGGTATTGTACAATACGAGTTCAATGTGTAGGTATTGAAATTGTAAATATTGGTCAGATATCTGTGTTATGGGCTATCTATATAAAATAAAGTTCGTTATTTATGAAATTACATGGTTTATGAATACGTAAGTTAAGCTGAAACACGGGCTTTTTGTTGTTGTTTGTGAACAAGTTCTTGTGAAAATAGGTACGAAGCGACACCCAACAAAAAATATTGCTACGAATATTTTACGCGAAAATATCTTTAAGCGTAGTAAGAGAGACGTACCCCCAAACAATCACGGAGACAGATATCGGACGGAAACAGACCATGGCGATGTGACAGTCGAAATTTTTCATTCTTTTTAACTTTTGTGCAGCGCGGCTGGAGTTTACACGACCATTTTATATTCGGGACCGATTCAATCTGTTTTTTCAACGGATACGTATCTAGAACCATAAGTTTCTGTCGGTATTGGCACACCGGTGCATTATTGTTTATTTAACATATTGTTCCGGCGGCCATTGTTATTCTTTTTTATGTTTATCATATTTTATTTAAGAAATGTCACATTTTGTGTGGTCGCTCACATGAACTGTTATCTTAAAGTATTATGTTGATGATATCTTCGACATGTTTAAGTATCGGCTACATTAGCTGTCATGTGGTTTGGTAAGCTATGTATGACCAATAATTGACATATTTATGGACACTATTTACGTTGTCGAGAAATACGAAAACCCCATAAAGAAACTTTTAAGCTTACGCTTGTTGTCTGTTTACCTGTCTGATAAACTTTTGATTTCAAAAGGTAGCACTAATATTATAAATTTGTATAGTAAGAATAAGATCTTTTAAATTCAAATTTATTTCTAATATATTTCAAAGACCCTTATATTTTTTGAGTAAGTAGTCATAACAGTGGAATGTCGGAATAACAATCTATGTTTTATAGATATTACCCACAAAGTGAATTAGTACCTCGATTTAAAAAGATCAATTCAATATGTGCTCCACATTTGGTTCTTTGTGTAACTGAATAATGTGCGGGAGCTGGACGGTTGTACGCTCCTATGTATTTTATTGTTCGCTTACGGAATTTAATTCAACAATATATTTTTGTGTGACATATACTTAAATAGTTTATTCGATAGTCAAAATAAAAAAAAATGTCATCTAGCCGTGGCGAAGAAAAATACAATATTTCAATAAAAAAATTAGGATGTTTTGGTAAAAAATAACTATTACATTCAAGTTAGTGAACGATAATATAAAACTATGTTCGTAAATCTACCGAGTGGTCTTGTTCTGATAATAAACGGATATGATTCTTAAAATCCATTGACTGTTTTATGTCACGTTTCGATAAGGTTTTCACCATCTGCCTTCCAAGTAACGATTTATTATAGCGTTCCCGAGTTACGTGTGTATTTATATCAGTGCACTAAGTTCTTACTATCTATAAGTTTTCAGTAAGAATCTAATAAGTTATGTAAAACCGTTAGTTTCACTTGTTTCGTTAATTTTCTTCTCTTTACGCTACTATAACAACTATGAATTACTCAATAGGATAAAAAATTATGTATGATAGTAATTTGCGGGTTATATTACTAGTCCCCTGTTTTGATTTTAAAAATAACTTGTTTATGAAGATAGCTATATTTATATAAAAACTAAAAGTATACAAATAAAATTATAAAGTGTTTAACTAGAAAAAGAATATTCCAAAGTCCTTGGTAGCTCAGATGGTGCAGACAAGTCACCCGAATTGTAAAAGATAGCGAGTTCGGTCCCCGCCCCAGGGTTGTTTTTTTCTAGTTTAGGTACTATTGTAAAGCTTCAAATATTTATTACAACGTTAAAAATAAAATTAAGAGTATTTCAATAAATTATTATTTTAGAATTAAAATTATACCATTTTACTTTCGCCATGTTAATTTTAAGCACCTGCTTATCATGTGATAAATTTCTTTCCTATAATTAATCCGTTAGTGGTACGATGTTAATCAGTAGAGATTCTTTGTCACTAGTAGCACCCTGTGGTTACGACTCACTCAAACTACATACTTATCTCGTTAAGCCTGACGATTTTGGACGCTTTGGGAAATCGAATCGCCATATTCTGATGACTCATTTAATTTAGTTTGGATGTAATAAACTGTAGTTAATAGGTAAGTAGATTATCTAGAATGCTTTGACAAATCGAATAACCATATTCCGATAGATTTTACTCATTTGTTCAGATAAATTAAACTTTAGTTATTAGGCAGTTTAACTAATAGATTCATTAAAGTATCGGATTGCACATCAAAGTCGGATCGGCTATTTTAAAGATCCCTTAATTCAGTTTTAAAATATTCGTGAATCGATTATTAATCGTACATCGTAGCCATAAAATATAATTTAATTATTTTTACGACCATAGGAAACTGTTACCATAATTAAGTAAGCAGTAAATTGACTTACTTAGCTATTAGGTAATATCATTAAAATTACATAAACTTAAGCCTTTATTGCATTAAACTGGCCATACATTAGGAAATTTATGAATTATTAATTCACGGCATTAATTATTATGTAGAAAATATGAAAATTATGAAGCTATAAACAAATCAATAAAAATTAAGACAGCGACATTTATTTTAGTAGGTAATATAATTTTTTATTTATTCAAATAAAGTATTTTTATCAAAGAGCGCAGATTTCTAATTTTATATATTAGCAGTAAAAAATATAAAACTATTTCTGAACTTAAATTGTTTAGTGATATTAATTTTATTTTAAAAAGCTGACAAGACGCTACCATCTACATTTTTTTATACAAGCTGACAGCCCACCTGGTGGTAAGCGGTTACTGCCGCCTATTTATAGACACCTGCAAGAACAAGGAAAAATCACTATAGATATTGCAGTTGCGTTGTCATCATGATGCCTAAAATGAAATGCCGTCCATGCCCTGTAATTGCACTTGCTGCCTTTCCCTTCAATCCGAAACACAGCGAACTGTTTCACGGCTGAAATAAGAAAGGCGGTGGTACCTACCTAATGGGCCTAACACCTAGTAAATATTTCCATACACATGCATTTGTATACACATGTTTTTGCATTTGTATTTTTACATTTGGCTATTACTGCTGTAGTTGAATCAAACTACTGATATAGACCTAGTAATTATTCCAGTCAATTAAACGTTCAGCTACGGATGCACAGTGCAGGTTTCGTAATTAAACCATCTCGGTACTCTGCTGTGACTAGAATTTACGGTTCAGTGTCAGTTGTTTAGTAATTTTAAAGATAAATAAACCTGATAAAGCTAACAATTAAGTAATTGTTAGCTTTATCAGGTTTATTTATCTTTTTTAACTTCTTTGTTTTAATAACGACAGCTAACCAGCTTTTGCTTTGGTTACGATTTGATGGGTGACCACTTCGTAAAAGATTACAAAAACTATTATTACTACTACCAGATGTACCTTTGGTGCACATTGAATTTAGCTGGCCTTTTACCCATTGAGCGGCGTTATCTCACCGGAGTGCTACGTCCATTGAAAAATCAATTGTGTCTGGAACCTGATCTTTACGGGTTAATACTTTTCAAAGACAACTGACATCTTTAGTCTTCCCATGACCACGATCGCTGGAAAGTACTCGAAACGTCGGGTATAAACTTAATAATAATGTAACATTTAATTAAACGCGAGTGAAATCGGGTTACGTGGTTTTATTTCAAATGTGTAGAGCTCGCGAAAATATACAACAATAGATACTTAAATGTTACTAGTTACAACATGAATGTTACTTTGAAATTATAAAGTTATGGTTAAATAGAAGAAAAAAGAGAAGAAGAAGCCCGCTTATACCAAGTAAAAGATTGCTTAGATTGAGTATTCTTCAAAGTGGTAAAAGATTATCCATGGGGTGGGAAGTATTTTTACTTTTTTGCACCTATCACTTTTGTGAGTAAGCTTCCTAACTTATGGTTGTCTGGTGGAGATCGCTTATAGCGATAAGACCGCCTTTTTCCAAATTGTGTAACTGTGCAAAATAAAGAATTTCTATCTACCTATCTATCCTTTATAATATTTTATAATATGTCACTCAGTTGTTTCTCAGTTAATGCTTTTTCAAATATAAGATAGAGATCCTCTAACGTAGCCGAAATGTTTCGCATCAGAAGCTTGCCAGCCATTGAACATAAGTATGTAGGTATTCCGATACTTGTGTAAGATTTTGGGAGAGGTATTTTATAAAAACTAACCTTCTGAGCCGTAGTTATGGTTGACGATATTATTGGAAGCAATTTTAAAAAGGCTTCATAATTAAAATAGGAAAGACTTTCAACTATAAGTTATGTTATGACTTATTTTTTATGCGAAAATTATAAATATTGTAACACTAATTACTAATTACTATTGTGTACCTAACAAAAGAAGAAATTACGAATTCCCTAAATGTATTTAAGCAACATTAAGGATTCGAATTTAGCCAGCTCATCTTCTGTATCGCTTAAGCGAAGCAACAACAGTAAGAATGCCGAGAAAATAGTAAAAAGTCGATTCTGCTCTCTCATCCTCAGCTTTGTTAGTCTACAGAAACAACGGACCTTTATCACGGGGCGGACATTCCACGGCTGCAAACGAGAGGCTAGTGATGTTACTTTTTTCATTGAATATTTTTATCGACATTTGATTTGATGAACCGATAAGTTCATGCGCTCTTGTTATTGCAATGAGATAGAACACCTTGATCTTGACATCGACTAGGATATAGAACAAATCCGCCTCATGATCCCCAATATAAAAGCGAGAAGAAGAAGGTCGATACAAATATAACCGAACTCAGATATTTATCAGCTGGCACCTAGGTACGTCTGACTAACAACCCAACGGAGACGCGCTCTCAACCATTTATCTTTTAATTATTTGTCGTGGCTCGCTCTAATATCCTGAAATGTTTTTTCTATCAATCACCTCATAATACCAGGGAATACAGTCATTACCCTTCCTTACACTTTACAAAAAATGGTAATTTTGCTACGGTAAGTACAAATTAAAGTGTCAATATTAGTTAATATTAATCAATGCCTAACATTAATTATATAATTATTTGTCCTTAATGAAAAAAGCTTTATTTTTTATTAAGACCAAATTATAATAATTTCAAACATATAAAATAAAGAGCTCGGTGACGTAGTGGCCTAAGCGCTTTGGAAACTAAAGCGCTTAGGACACTACGTCGCTGATTCCGAAAACAAAGCCACTTTTGCCATGGTTGATCCTAGGATGGGTCAATCAAAATGACCTTGAGATCTTGAGCTCCTCCGTTCTTCGAAAGGCACATTCAGCAGTTGCTCCCGGTTGTTACTGCGACTGCTTTAACCCAGCAACTCGCATTGGGCGAGCGTGGTGTTGTTATGGCTCCAACTCCTCATTTGTTTGTCCCATTTAGAAAAGCCTCTCCCATATAGGCTGGTGATGATGAATTATAATTAGAAATAACCGACTTCAAAGCACTAAAAAGGAAAAAAATTATTAAATTGAAGTACCTACACTTCTTATTTACTAAAAATGTATTTTTTGGAGTTGGTGCATCACTTTCTATCGTTTCTGGTAACAGCTTAGCACCAACTCTAAAAATACATTTTTAGAATACTACTATTCGTCAATACGTACATATAATATTTAAAGTAGGTATTATCTTCCAACTCTCAACCGTTAAGGAGTTGCACCTTCCATCACGAGCTCATCAACATCAGATGGTGTCTGACATTAGCAAATACTTGAATAGCTTTGGAAAAAAGTAAAAAATGTCATATGTGCCTATAAAATGAGGTTTGTTCTCGATTTCTCTGGGATTCCATCATCAGATCCTGACTTGGTGACAATAGGTCCTCCTCAGAAGTATACTCTATCGAATAAAAAAAGAATTTTGAAAATCGATTTACAATTGACCGAGAAATTGATGAACATACATCCAAAAAAATAAATACATACAGTGGAACATAATAACCTCCTCCTTTTTTTGAAGCCGGTTAAAAAGAGAGAGAGTCGAGTTACACAATGGAAAACAAGATGCATACCACTTTATCGACATTACACGAAGATAAAATCGCATCATTAGCTGCATTATTCTGCTTCGTTGGTCCACACAACACTAAAATTTTCGAGGAAACTGCAATGTTATGAGGGTAGGTGGCGCGCGTACCATGGCTTCGGCATGAATTCAACTAGGAAGGCAATTTCCTCTTTATGACGCGTCGGGACCGGCCAAGTGTTAGAATGTAGGTAGACTATGATTTAGAGTTGATGTTAGGTTAATCAAGACGCAACAATGTATCTGGGAGATCTCACTTAGAAACCGTTTCCTACTTTGTTTAAATATTGTGGTGTTGCTGCCCACTTACTGTCATGTTTGCATCTTTATTTTTTCCCCTTCATCTACTTTTTAAACTACATTTTAGTATTTAGGGATGAAAGTTAACAGGCCATGTTTATCTAGTAATATGGTATAAAAACAAAAATTAAAACAGACTTCAAAAAACTGAAAAGGACAAAATAATTAAATTTAAGTAGGGACTCAACACCTAGAAACATATTTTTTGAAGTCGGTTTTAATTTTTGTTTAAACTTTTTCTGCACAATTTTTAGTAGAGCTAGATGGGTGACTGTCAGCTTACATTGTTTCCTACTATCGTATCGTTTCACTAAAAAGTCATAGGAAAGCAAAAATCCGCAATTTCGCATACGTAGATGACTTTCTTATTTCAGTTTTTTTGATTTAAAAACCAAAATACCCAACTGATTTTGAAAAAACTTTTTATGGGACCAAACGGCAACAAAAAAAAAGAACAAAAATATAAAGAATCACGTAAATCTGATCAGAAATCTCGGCGTAATCGGTGTATGTACATACATAGAAATAAAAACATACCAACCGAATTGAGAATCTCTTGTTTTTTAAGTCGGTTAATAAAAATAGATACTCGCAGATAAACACGAATTCTAAAACATCACACATTTTTTTTGGATGTTTAGTTTAAAATTAATGAAACGTGTGGACTCCCAACAGGCAACAGATTAAATTTTTCTTTATTCGTCTCCTTCTCGTAAGATATAGCTTCTTAGGGAGTAATATTTTAATGCGCTGCATAACACAGGTGTCGAGATCTTTTTGCATACAAGCTTGCATTATTAAGCTTTCTTGTTTAAAGTTTTATTACAATTTCACTTTGTAATTTCTTATAAGTACACGTGCAGCAATAAGTTTAATAATTTCATCACACATGAGAATTAATTTCAAGAGTGAAACTGTACATCAATCATTGAAAATTAAAATGACAAAGCGGTCTCGGTAATGATCCAAAAAGAAACCAGGATCACTTCACTTTTTCTAAATATTAAACTTTTTGGAACCCAAAGAAAATTTCTCAATTACATTTTCTAAAGCCAACTTTCGATCTTTACCATCTCCCATTGCCAGATAAGAGCACCATTCAATTTCAATCTAATCCCGGCAGAGCGGGGTGAAAGTATGACATAACGACCTCGTTCACTCCTCCCAGCTCCAGAGCGATTCAGCGAATTACAAAACGCAATGTTGCTTGAGATCTTAACCCCTACCACAGGATGAAATTAATTTATCAATAAATCTAAGCTGTATAATATTTTTCATTAAACTTCAATAATTATTTGGTTAACTATAGACTTGTCATCACAAATCGCAAGTTATCAATGGTGTAATAATGTGTTTCACTGGATTTTAGTCGATTTCAGTCGTTAGTATTGCTGTTTTGTTAAATAATTAGCTATAAGATATCCTAAAAACACAAATAAATATATTTTTTTACCTTTAGTCACTTACCAGCCCAGCGCTCACACTAATCACACGATAATAAATCCTTGTGTTTGTGTCCGTTTAGTGGGTACGTTACAGATCAAACAATCAATTAACCGCAATCACAGATGATGTTATGTGACACCAATACGGCATGAATTGACTCAACATACTTAATAATTAATTATTGTTTTTTTAAAAAAACGTACCCAATTAACTTAATACTTTAATATTTATTGTGTGTTTGTAATATCAACAAAAGAACTGTTTAATTTGAGTTAGAAAATTATTAGTTGTGATTATCAGAAAATTATTGTAATTGAAATAATTTGGCTAACGAGATATCGTTATTTAAATCTCGTCACTCTCAGTTAAATTGCACCAGAATCGCAAATTTCTAGTAGAGGTTATAATGACGTCAATTTCGTGAGCGATTTCTTTGATTGCTCGCACATCCCGTTGCGTCATATTTGCATAACCGCGTAGGAAGGGCAGAAGAGAGTCATTGTAGTCAATTACCTAGAAAATATACTATAACTTATCGCTTCCGATTTACGTTACTAAATCACCTAGATTTGATGTAGAGTCAAAATTAAATAATAAAGTGAACAGTAGTGATAATCTTTGTACACTTTAATTTGACATTAGTGCAGGGTGCACTAGATTACTAGGTGGTAGGCCCGCATGCAGGGTCGTCTGGGTACCATCGCCTTTCTTATTTCAGCCGTGAAACAGTTCGCTGTGTTTCGGATTAAAGGGAAAGTGTAATTACTGGGCATGGACGGAATTTCATCTTAGGCCTCAGGATGACAACTCACCTGCAATATCAACTGGTTTTTCTTTGTTATTGCAGGTGTTTATAGACAGCGGTAACCGCGGGCTGTTACCTTGTTTGTCATATATAGTTATGTCATATATATATGTATAAATAAAGGGTACCAGGATTTGTTACAGCTTTAGAGAGGTTGTTGTTTATAAAAACATATGACAAGTAAGCTGACAGCTCTCTTGGTGGTAAGTTGCATAAAGACAAGAAAAAAACCACTTGGTATTGGAGCTGCGTTGCAAATGTTGCAATGCCAAGCAATACCAAGTTTTCGTACATACATTATATTGCAATACAAGGGCAGAAAATGTGAGAGCTGACTACTAAGTAAGTATAGAGCAGTGAGTTGCGCTGTGGTCCACCTCAGTTATTGTTTATCTATACAATACTATATAAACAATTTCACCAATTTTATATAACTTGCAAGAGTATATCACAGCTATACGTCTTCGTCATCTAAAATACGAGTATTAAGACAAGGAAAACTCTGATTGACCTTGAACAATCTTACTTATTAATTTCATTAAGTAACTTGTGATGGCAACGGCTATATGTTAGAGAGTAATAACACTCAAAATGTACAGTCGACAGCACATCAAGGGTAACAGTTTGACCTTGAGACGGCCCTTACTAGGTTCGTAATAGAGGCGGCTTTTGTACCTACTACCACAGTTACACTTGTTGTGCTGTCGTGTGTACAATGCAAATTTTCGAAAACTTGAAAAAAACTTTGCTTTCAAAAATAAATATTAAAAAAAGTTTCAATAAGATTTTCTTATGACAGATTGGACATAATTTGCAAAAAGGTGGATATAAAAAGCCCAATTAGTAATAGTCTTCGCCTTAAGCGCACCTTATTTGTCTGTTACAAACCCTCCCTCTTAATATTTGCCAGGTGTCGTCATATTCCCCCTTTATTGCTAGACTTGCAATAATCTCGAGCCTCGTCTGGAGAAGTTAATAATGCTTTATATAAACAGCTTTTGTGCTGTCTGTTTGGTGAGCTTGGTATTAAAGATAAGTATGAACATAGCTTATGTTTACGATATTAACAAGCAAAAGTTTTTAATGATAGTAAAATGAAACTAGAAAAAAAATTATGGTTTTCAATCCCGCGATCCAAACCACAGGTATATTGTCAACTATAAGATCCAATATTAAATAAAGCTTTATTTTCCAGATCTATTTTTCTTTCATAAAGTAGTCTCATATTCTTTATATTATTTTATTCTCATTATTACAATCACACCTATTATTTAGGCCAAATTAACCCGTCAAACATCAGATTGCAGACACAATTGATTTTTCAACTGTCAAATTGCCTCCGAGGTATAACGCCGCTTGACAAATTAAGCATAATGAAGAACTTGATAAAGGATACTAGATATAAAAAAACTATGGACAGTAGTAGCTAGAAATACAAATATTACAAATATACTACTTCAATAAACATACAAACAACTATGACTTGTGATCAAATGACCGTCCTCATCCATCTGCCGCCTGCCGGGATTCAAGCCCGGGACCTTTGTTTAGTAGACAGGAGTATTGACCATTCGACCAGCTGACCATCAATGTTATATCTAGTCGTATTTCCTTATATTTCAAATGACATTTAAATGGTTTAGATTGATATTAAAAGATGGAATCTAGTATATTAACGTTATGAAACCATCTATGTAAAATATTTTCAATTAGATAAAGAAAAAATTGTGTCAATAATAATAAGTTTAAGTGACGTCAGAAACTTGATGACCATCTTTATGTCAGTAAGTAAGTATAATATTCCATCGGAAGTGGAAAGTTCCATACTGCTAATGGACATGAAAAACTTTCGATATTAATCAATACTTGAGAGAGTGTGGTTGGGTTTGTATAAAAAGAATTTCTGATTATAGTTTTTTTGATAGAATGTTAAAATGGCATTAATTTTAAGCATTTCAAAAATATTAAGTACTATATTTTCAAATTTATTGCAATAATATTGCATCAATTTTTTATTATATAGAAATACTGATTTCAATAATAATATTCATACACTCACACCTTTTATCCAGCCCAAAGTAAGCATTATTAAGAGCTTGTGTTATGGATACTAGATAACGGAGCAATAATGACAATAATATGTATATAAATATCAGAAATATACTAAATAAACATATGAACATCCATGACTTGTGAACAAATAGTTGTACTCATCATACAAACATTTGTTTCTTCCGGGACTCGAACCCGGGTCCCCTGACCGACCACCAGACCACTCGGCCAGCCGGTCGTCAAAGCATTATCCACTGTATAGTATACAGTTATGTTTACTTTTGCTCACCGGCAACTTGCCAACAAGCTGCCAGTAGCGCAGTAATGCTTTTTCTAGCAACATAGTTTGAACAACACAAAAATGTAACAATGTTGCTCAACGATTGCTAACTATGATAAGTTGATTCTAATGAGAATTCCCAAAAAAACTTTCACCTTCTTTTCAACGAAACCACGAGAGTGGCTAATAACAAACTCTATAAAAATAGCAAGTTATAACAACACATTCGCAAACTAACGATCGACCTAAATCCCGGGAATCGAATGGAATCCCGCATTTTTCCTTTGTCAGCGGGAAGTTGGTAATGTAAGGGTTTTTTCCATCGACTCAATGTCCGTAAAGCTTTCTCTGTATTGCTTGACAAATAGCACCTACGGATTTACTTTCATTACGTTGGTTTTGTGAGGCAAATGTTTGTTCTATTTCAAAGCGAGACGAAAAAATATTTGTGGGGTTTCCGTTCTGTGAGTCGAACATCCGTTCAGCTATATGTCTTGTAGGTACTGTAGAATACCATGAGAACACAATTTATTTTTTATTGTACACGAAAGCAATTTATAACAATTTTTATCTGAGGGAGGTTTACTCAAGCTCTCGACCACAGCGGCGGCTAAAATTTAATATTAACTTACATGCGCTCAGAATAAGGAGAACGTAAAGATATCCGTTTTATTTAGCTAAGTATGTTTATATTTCAAAAATAAAGATAAAATTCGACGAGGAATAAAGAATATCCAGCTTAGCTACCTTGCTGATTGGCTCAAATGTTTGTGGCCAGCCCTTGACAGTCACATTATCCGGGTACTATTACCTGATATGGCTACGCCGACAGTAACATTATGTCTAACGTTGGCTCAAGAAAAAATATTGGACGATATATCAGGGCTTTGTGGAATACGAAGTCAGCTACTTTTACTTTATTTGTAATGAAAACGTACTTGAGGAAAATGTAACAGTAACGCTACCTTATTGCATGAATATTCATAATCCCTTTTTTTAACGTTATGATAAATCTTTCAAACAACTTATATATATAAAAATGTTATGTTGGTTTGTGTACGCTTCAAAAACTCAAAAAGTTCTGCACCGATTGAGTCGAAATTTTAACATGATATAAAATCCGCATCAAGGATTGTTTTTATCTATTTTTTGCATCAGTTACATATCTGCGACCGCGAGAAAACAGTTTTTTTAACGATGCGCCACTGCGAAGCGTGGCAGGGTACAGCTAGTATTATATAGATTAGGAAAAGTCATGACCTAGGGCGGGTCGGATCCCGCCATTAAATACAAACTGGGTACACTGAAAAAATATTTAACCAAACTTCTTCGGTTTCATTTGTATTAACCAAAATTTAGAAAGGTGTAATTACAGTTTATTAACCGACTTCAAAAACGAGGAGGTTCTCAATTCAGTCGGTAAGATTTTTTTTTATTTAACATTTTTTTTTACTTAGTATTTTGATTTAAGGCGATACCTCGTCGGAACTAGCGACACCACTTGATTTATATTAATTGTGGTGAATATAGAACATAATAAACAAAAACGCTTTAGTGAATGACTAAAGAATGGTATTTGTAATTTTTTGAGATGTGCTCGGTATAACATATTCCTCTACATGTAACCTATTTTTTCATTATTGCCGAAAGTGGCCACTTTTAACAATATTAAAAATTTGGTTACTTATAGGTAGACAGTTTATACAAGATACATCTTTAAAAATTACAAATACCGTTCTTTACCAATTCTCTAAAGCGTTTTTGTTTATTATGTTCTAAATTCACCATCATTAATAACAATCAATTGGTGTCGCTAGTGTGCACGAGGTAGCCCCTTAACAAAACGTTACATTTTTTTTTTATACCACTAAGGTGGCAATCAAGCACACATCTGTAAGCAAGTTTATTTTTTGGCTATGTGTTACTCTAAGTTATGTAGTCACTCTTTTGAGATACAGGTAGGTAGTCAAAAGTTCAGTTGTCGTTTTGTTTCAGTGTTGTACGGTCGACCACTGAAGAAGCTGAAATCTTTAGTACCATATCACAATAACTGTGGCGTCGATATAGTACGGTAGCAACTATTAAGTACAAGCGTAATATTCGGTGTGACATGATACTAATATGTTAAGCTACTTCTGTGGTCGACTGTACAATCAAATTGTTCACTTGGGATAACCCTCTGAATTTATTCTTGTCTTACAACAAGCTAAGCCGATCGAGTGTTTTATACGTTTCAACATCATCATCAGCAGCCCACAACAGTCCACTGCTGGACATAGGCCTCTCCATTTGAACACCACTTGGCTCGATCCATAGCTAGCTTCATCTGGTTACTGCCAGCCACTCTGCGGAGATCGTCACTCCATCGAGCCATATTACAAAATCACAACGTAGGTAAGTCATCAAGTTGTATAAAAAAAAGTAAGCAATGGAAGTGAACATTTCTATTGTGTTTCTTTTGTATCCGAAACTATTTTTAAATTCAATGTTTATCTTTCATTTTAATTCTACTGTACAATAGAGTTATACTTAATATGTATTCGATAAAAATAATTGAATATCTTCTAATGTCGTCTACAGTTCTAACTTTAAAATCTAATTATCTATATTTGCCGTGAAAATTATAGTATCTAGACCTTATTATGCGTAAAATAAGATGTGTAATTATAATTTGGTAAAATCTGCTAATATTACTCTTAATAATAATTCTAAAAATAGCAAAGAAAATCATCATCATCGCCATGCTATATACGTCCCACTGCAAAGTGGGACATCCATAGGTCATAAATCTTAAAAACCTGCTTTCTTGTTTTACATTTTATTCCTTGTCGTGACATTGGATAGTTGCGGTACCTTCTGAAACTATAAATAGGTCAGTAATTAGAGTGCGCCTTCATTATCTATTGTGCATTCAAAGAGAGCGCATCGCCAATCGTAAATACTGTTATCAGTGAGTCATTAAAAAGCGTGACGTCATTTGTTGTCATTGCGGGACCTGTGAGTGCTGTGTGAGTTTTTTCTGAAATGGATATCCAAGAACAGGGTATGTAATAATTAATATTTTTATTTTAATTGTATCTTAGTATATATTTTCTTTAGTATGTCATTGCTACGAGGCGACTTTTCTTGGAGTATTATATTTTAATATTCAAAGTTTGAATAAACTTTTAAATATGTTCCCACTCGCTCCGACTATGGAGGTATATTGCACCATAATCTTTAGACTTTCTTATCTTAGGAAAATTAAAACTTGGCTGCCCTTATCTGCCCTTTTGGCGATGACAAGGGTGCTACGGTTGCCAGATTATCTCGTAGCATTTGCTACGAAATTAGTTTATTTAGTCTTAGTGCTTTGTGTAGGTTTTGTGACTGAATTTTAACCGTTTTTTTTTTGTTTTAGGTAATTTATATATATGCTCGTTTTCAAGAATGCATATTCTTGAAATATGGCTAACTGTCAATACCGATAATGACTCGGAAAAGTGTCGTCAAGTCCTACAAAGTTTGTTGACTACTCTGAACGATGCTGAGAACATTGATATTCATTATTTAGAGAAAATTGTTAATAATTTATGTAAAGCTATTGCTCGATTCTGGAAAAAATGTAATAGGGATAAAACCAAGCTTTTATATAAGAATTCCGATTGGTTTAATGTTATTGAAAAAATTCAACTTGTGAAAAATAATAAGCAATGTACTCCGTCTGAAACGTCGCCGTGTCATTCACGTGGTCGTCCTCGAAAACCTTTTACGCAATGTAGTAAAAGGACTAAACGTCGGAGAGTAGCTGATTTGTCAAAGTCTGATGATTCTACTGTGAGTGCATTGCTTGATGTTTCAGACTGTTCATTCGATTCGTGTATATCTAGAGTTAGCACTGATGATGTCTTGTCACTTGTGACTGATGCTCAGTTGACAAAACATCAGTATTTATTAATTAAAAACTTTGTTAATAGTAAGATTTCTCCTAATGTATTACCATGTTACGAACAAATTACTAAAGCGAAACAGAGATGTTACCCTTCTAATATAACTGTTTCCGAGTCTTCAGCTGAAGTTGAATTACAAAGTCTTTTTGATCACACAGCTTCTCGAATCCTTGAATCTCAAAAAGAGGTCTTAGATCAGATTCCTGATGATTGTTTGTCTAATATCTCTTTACTTGGGAAATGGGGATTCGATGGCAGCACTGGACATAGTGAATACAAACAATTTTTTTCAGATTCAACTTTAGAAGATAGTAGTTTGTTTGTAACATCTTATGTACCCCTTCAAATTATTGTAAAATTAGCTGAAGATAATTGTAAAATTTTATGGAAAAATCCTCGACCCTCTTCCACTAGGTACTGCCGTCCTATTCGATTTCAATTTTTGAAAGAAAGCACAGCAGTGTCTTTGCAAGAGGAAGCTTATTTTAAGGATAAAATTGAAAGTTTGCAACCTACTTTTATTCAGATCGACAATCGTGAATTGGTCGTTTCTCATAAGTTGCAGCTTTCAATGGTAGATGGTAAAATTTGTAGTGCTTTAAGTGAAACATCTACAAGTAGATGTTATATATGTAATGCTACCCCTAAAGAGATGAATAAAATAGACGAATGTTTACAAAAACCTGTAATAGAGAGTAGATACCAATTTGGATTATCACCACTACATTCTTGGATACGTTTCTTCGAATATTTTATTCATCTTTCATATAGATTAGACATAAAAAAATGGCAAGTTAGGCTAGATAGTGATAAACAATTGTTATCAAATAAAAAACAATATGTACAGTCCCAGTTTAGGGAACGATTAGGTTTAATAGTTGACAAGCCGCGTAGTGGTGGAAGCGGGACGTCTAACGACGGAAACACGGCCAGGAAGTTTTTTTTGGAATCAGCTGTATCTGCTGAAATTACAGGTTTGAATAAGGATCTCATAGATCGTTGTTGTGTAATATTACAAACGTTATCTTCTGGACATAAAATTAATGAATGCAAGTTTAAAGACTATGCATTACAAACAGCATACAGCCTGGTCGAGGAATATCCGTGGTATAGTCTTCCTGCTTCTGTCCACAAGGTGCTCGTACATGGATCAGATATTATAAGTTATGCATTGTTATCTATAGGAGAACTTTCCGAAGAAGCTGCTGAAGCGACAAATAAGTATATCAAAATTTATAGACGAAGTCACACTCGAAAAATGTCACGTGAAGTTACCAATCAAGATTTAATACAACGACTATTATTACATTCAGATCCTTATATTACAAGTCTTCGGAAACTTCCCCCTAAAAAGAAAAATACTCTGTCACAAAGTGTAATAGAATTGTTACATGTTTAATATTGTTAGAATAAGAATAATTTATTTGTATTTTGTTAGTTGTTTTGTTTTTTTTGTATTTAATTAATTTTAATTTATTTATTTCTATTATTTTATTATAATTAAATAATGTTATCAATGTTTTGACTCTTATTTTATTTAAAATATATGTTTTACATTCCAATTTTTAAGTGTTTGTTCATGATAAATTTAGGTAAAAGTATGTTATTGTTTATATTTGTTTTTTACTGAAGTAAACGTTTTTTATTCCGTAAATACATGTACTTCTTTCATTTTAATGTTCCTAAAACACTTTTACAACTATAAGTCACTAAAATAATACAATGTATTGATAGTAACAGGACTTTAACTATTTATGACCGCCCTTGTATGGAGCGTGTCCCTCCGTGCACTGCTGCGCAAAGGCATTCCTATAATGGCAAAGGGGATAAAAATGTCAAATCAAAAACATGATTTTTCATTTCCCCTCGATGGTTTTATGCGATGATGAGTACAGATCCGTCTTGTTCTAGAGATCCCTCAGGACTTCGTTTCTTAGTATTGACATTGGATACGTTTTCCTTCAACTGATGCCTCAATCCTTCTTATTTCAGCGTTACAGTTGATTGAATAAACAGATCAATGTTGTATCCTTTATACGACGTTTTATTCACAACTCTAAGAACCCTGCTAACCCTATATTTGTTATAAGTACCGAACTATATGATTTATATTTCCTTGCAAATCACCCGAACCTGATGTAGATAAAATTTGCCCATGGAAACTGCTTTGGGGCACCATAATTCAATACATATTTTCGGTTGTTTGTTATACGGTCCCAACATTTTATTTCATACAAGGGTTAGCATTATTGTTTACGTTATGCTCGCCTCCGGGCGCTGTTACGCTGAGTTATGGCTGGTCACCCCCTTTGTGGCCTGAGAAGCGCAGGTGTGAGCCCGCCTTTATTTATTCCTAATTTTATTTGGCTAGCTGCTAATATATCCCTTTATCGTTCTTTGTTTGTTTCATTAATTGATAGTAAAATCTTAACAACAAAATAAAGTCGCTAATAATTAATAAATTATTACATCGATTTTATTATTTTTGTTTGGCGCATTCAATCTCATTGACGGTTGTCACCGTGACCCAACGAAAGATATCGAGCCTTTTTTCACTAACATGAGTTAGCTCTTGATCAAACTCTTGCTCTGAGAGAAGCCAAAAGACGGTTGAAGATGTAGCGAGCTTCCCAGATGATGCAATTTAATCCTGTTTTTGATTTTATTCCTTAGTCTTGATTTTATTTGGGTTGATGTTGTGGATCCCCAGATGAAGGCTTCGCTTGTGAAGTGTTTCAGGCTCGTGTTTGAAGTACCTAAAAACATCAGATTTACATTATTATTTATGTGGCTTTGAAAGTGAAAACACTGCTATACATTCCATTTGACTATGCACATAAGGAAAAAACTGCTTTGTCCTACTATTTGACATATTAACCACATTTTCGTGGTATTCTTTCTATGTTTGTATTGTGATCGGCTCAAGAGAGATTTTTTAATAAAAGCAGTATAAAACTAAATTATCTTTCAATTCTGCTAAAAGTAGGATAGGTAAACGTACAATGAATATCTATAGTATGGTTCTTTACTATTATTATCGAGCCAGACAGACGAGTCAGGAAACAAAACGAGGGAGGGTGATAACGAAGAATGTCCTTCCATTTGATGTTCAGGTCGATACGACTGCCAGCAGGGGAATTTCGTTAGCTAAAGAAAGGCACTTGATATACTAACAATCAAATTGCAAGTATTTTTTGTTTAATTAACACGAGAAAACTTATTCGTTTTCTTAGTACATAATAGCCGATATGAAATAATATAGTTATTCACTTGGGTATTTTTATTTCTGCATTCAGCTTGCTTGACCGTTCTATCCGATATTAGGGTTCTACAATAAAAAATAACTGACCATCTTCGGGATTCGACAATATTGGTTTTATGAAGACGTCTTATATCGTGAAGGAATTTAGTACATCCTAAATATTTTATCTGCCCCTCGACGGAAATATGTATTCTAGTATATTCAATACATCATTATTATATTGGCGATTGAAATGTAGATAGTGGCAAAATCAAATAGAACTTGGAACCCCCAATATAATATATATATAAACTGTATTGAAAAACTTCAAACCAAATTAATACAATAATAATAATATTTATAAACTCACACCTATTATCTAGCGAAAAGTGAGCATCCGTACCGGGATTCGAACCCGGGGCCCTTGACCGAGCAGCCCGTATAGCAAGGGTTACAGATCACTCGGTCGTCAAAAAAATATCATAAAGCCTCCTAACTTTAAAAATAAATCTTCGTGTAGGTATATCATGTACATCCTACTTTATACACTGTTGTTGTATGATATCTCTATTTAAATTATTAAATGATCAGTTAGACTCACCTAACTTTAAAGTTTTATCCAATTTAGATGTCCTCGGATTGGTTAAAGTAGTAGTAGCTTATAGTACAAATTATGCCAGTAGCTCTTATATATATCGTTTTTGCTTCACTTACATTATATGTTTATGCATTCAAAGAACTTGTTTAGACAAGCAATAAAAAATATTGTAGCACCTTACAGTAGGTGCTACAATATTTTTCTGATTATTTCTGATCCGTAGATTGTAAGTATCATACAATCTTTTGTTTCAGTATATTTTATCTTAGCATGGAACAAATAATATAATCTTACTTATATATGGAAACTTCACTGATCTATTTATTTTTATAGCAAGTTTTACAAGATTTGCTGCATTGTTTGTTTCCAAAATATAGAAAATAAGCCACATAAAATATTTTCATATAAAGTACCAATAAATAAGTCCAAGATTAATGTGAGGTTGGCAAATAGCAAAATAAACATTCCTAATAAACCAATTACAAAGCATCACGTTCGCAATGTAGTCATAAAATTGGTCATGCAATTTGCTGTATAAAGGTGAAATTATTATGTTTTGTCGAACGTAGAAAGAAGCCATAGCAGAATAACAGCTCCATAAAAGTTCAACAAGTCGTTAAGCGCGTAAACAATTTATCCACTCTTTAGTTACATTAAAGTTATTTACACTTACGTAATAAAAGCAGCGTCAAGTAGTGTTCTTGACACCTTCTGTTTGAGATCGATAGGGCTGACAACCGTGACAACCAGTATGTTACTTCATTACTGAGACCAATATCGTGACTCTTTAGGTTCTCTTCATAATTATGTAAACTCACAGCTTACATTTGATATGGTTTTATTGTGTCATTTCGGCGCCTACTCTAGTCAAGCGGAGCCCGCGCCGCCGCACAGTGGTCCGGATTCAGAAAAAAGTGGTCCTAGACTTAAAAGTCTTAGCACTGTCTTGAAAAAAATATATGTAGCAGATAATGTCATTTAAAACAACATATGTCATATTCAATTTTTCATTATTTTAACTGTAACATGAGTATAAAAAATCTAAACAATAAATATGTATGGAGAAAAATTTAAATATTTTTTTTCTCGGTGTACTTAAAAGTGTTAGCTATGAAATCAATTGCATAATAATGTATGCCATTTAGTTTTTTATTCCACATATAAATTATTTGCCGAAAGTAGCCGCTTCGGCTTTCATACGCCCCATAACCTCCAATACTTAGACTGTAGGATTTTATGACAGTCAAAAGAATTTTTGCTTTAATAATTTACACACTAATGAAGTTCTGTAATTTTTAAAATAAAATAGGTAAAATCTTCACATAAATCAGGATTTAATTAAATTTCAACGAAAAATATGAACAATTTAATATCGGTAATTATCAAACTCGGCGCTGCCGATCTGTTGCTCCGAGCGTGGTTAGTCACCAACTGACGCTTTCGTAAAACCTTCCAAGCCCGGTTGCTCTCTATCTTTCACTTTTTAAGTCATACTCGATGCTGATTAAGTTAACAAATAAGTACACAAGTTTCCCAAATAAATAAATATTATTAAATATTGAATAGTGCTGCCAGTGATTCTGAGGTGTGAACCCTGTTAGGCAATATTTACGACCATAAGATAAAGGACCGAAACTTGTTCATTGGTTTCCCATTATCCTTAATAAGTATGGATTAGTTAGGAGAGGAGGTCTTGTGGTTCCCATAAATTTGTAGGAAATGTCTTCATAATAGGATTTCATTATCTTACTTTATGGTTCTTGCTTTTGTATATTGTTTGATGTAAGGACTCGTATTTGTACATTATAGTGTCAACCATGAGTACCTTACATTTAAAAAAAAACAACTATTTATAAAAGTATACCTACCTTATTATGTGCTCTACATTTATAAATCTATACCAAAAAAAAAATCAAAAGATGCAATGAGAAAAGTGATCACGAATACCAATTTTCTGACTGTTCAGTCTGTTTAGGCAGATTAGGTTAGTTCGTTAATGACACAGGCTCCAATAAGTTCTGTACCAGCACCAACATTTTTAAATTTCGAATCGCAATCGTATCGAGTAGTTACGTTAGCTTTTGTCTGGCTTTTGTTTGAAATTTTAAGCGTGCCTGAACGGTACGATTGCGGTTTGCGGTTCGAAATTTAAAAATGTGCTAGCTTGGGGCACAGACTGTAGTATCGCATGGTGGTAATAAATTTAAAAGGCCGAAATAAGTTTGTACTATAAGCGTACGCAACTTTCTATTTTTGTTATGTCTACAACATAAATATTTTTTGATGTAAAATATTTTACTGGCTGCTTCGTTATTTTTTTGTATTTTTTATAAGTAATCTTATAATTCGAACTGTATTATAATTATATTCCTACGTGTTAAAGATATTCATATTCATTTATTGGCCAAGACATATAACGAAGAAAATTATAGATAGTCATGATGTCTATAAATATCCATGTCTCGTGAACAAAGGTCCATACTAATCATATAAACAGTGACCCCAACGGGGATTTGAACCCGAGAATTTTGGTTTAGTAGACAGAAATACTGATTACTAGCAGGCAGTATTTTCTCCAGAAAATACTGCTATGTCAAATATTCCCCCTATTAAAGCAGACATTTTTGCTTCATTACAAAAAGGAATGTATACGCGAAGTCGTTAATTTGATCAGAGAAAATCCAATTATTCTGTAGGTACGTAGGGTCGCGTTGCTGACTCGTCTTGTCGGAAATTATATTTAATTATAAAGGATACTGATTACAAGCTTATATTTTTATATTTCAGTAATAAAACAATTTTTAATACAGAACAAAGCATAGTGTTCTATTGATGTCAGGATTAATAAGCCATTGTGAGTTCCCTAGCGTTATTTATTTTAAATGTGGTTTTGATATGTTTTAACAGATCAATTTTATAAAACTATAAGAAAATATGTGATACAATTAGAACAGACTGCAACAATAACTATAATCATTTATATTCAATATTTGTTTGCTTGCCAGTTCGTGGTGAAATTATGGATGTTGTAACAAACAAAGCAAAAAAAAAGAAAAAGAACAGCTAATATGGCAAATGACTCAACATCACCTGAAGCTGTAACAAGATTCCATATGTGAAGACAGCTAGTGCAGCTTAAACGCACTACTCTAGCTATTTATGCTCGGACCCATGTTATGTGAAAGAGGGAACACAATCATGTGCTGGCAAAGAATTCCAAGTTTTGAAGTTACGACAAAGAAAAGAGTCTTATAATATAAAATAAAAAGTCTTTGTCTTTTTTGTTTCAGACTGTCTTAAATAACCTAGGTGATGACGTAGCGTGACGCCTTTCATTTTGAGTTTAATTAACTAAACATCATCTGAAGTCAGTTTCATGCTAAGTAGCATAATCAACAAAAATACTAACTGCATACTTATATACAATCAGTAATTTTGGTGTTACCAATTATAGCATGCCATGTAAGACTAAGGCTCCCAAAAAGTTACAAAACTTTGTCATTGTTCAGGCGGGTCTTGTTATAAGAAAAAGCTATTATTAATATCAGTAATTGCGAAAGCAGATCTGTGAAGGCCGGACCCTTATTACGAATGTCAGTTATCATTAGTCGTTGAAATGAATGGTACGGTTGGCGAAGAGGAAAGAGCAAAAGTCAAATAGGGTGAAGAAATTTTGTCAATCACAATCTTGTTCGTTCTTATTTCGGTCGTTTCACAAAAACGTAAACATTAGAAAAAAAAATTAATTTCTAGCGATCTATCTATTAATGGTAGTAATTAATGGTCTATCTATTAAGGGTAATGCCGGGAAATTCTCTTTCCTCTGCCTTGAAAGGGCACAGAGGGTGGTGCTTAAAGTTATTTTATTTTATTCAGAAACTATTCAGCCGATATCACATAATAGGTAGACATTTAAGTATAGTGATAGGCAGCCAATCACAGATTCACACATGTAGTAAAAGACACGGAGAACGTTCCGTTTTCCAACTGATGAGCTTTATTGTTAGTGTGGATTACCTGGGGTAAAGCACTCGTTTGTGTTGACTACTGTACTTTGCAAACATTTGAAACTGGTTTTTTATCCTAATCTTGAGAAAGTAAGCGAATGCACGACAGATTGTGCGAAATAGAGTCAGCTGGAATCGGTGTGTCAAGTCGACCGTATCACTTTTTTAGTCCTAAGCTATACAATAAAATGAATATCGTCGGCGGGCGTGCAAGACCGCGTATGCGTTTTTTTGTTTATTTCACAGTATGGAAGAAAAAAGATAATATCTTGGATATTTTTACACATTTCTTTGACTGAGCTTGTTTGGGATTTCTCTGGGTGTTGTTTAATGAGAATCTAGCATAAGCGAGTAAACGCTAAGAACCCGCTGCCACGATATTTCAATTTTGCGACTTTTGTAAATACGCGGTATTGCAAACCGCTCTTACGCGGTCTTGCACGCCCACCGACGATATGCAACTTCAAATTTACAAAGTTACCCAACGTGAGTGTATAATAGAATTGGATCGTTGGCTCTATACTCTCGCCTATGGTGAAATTTAAAATTTCAATAACTTTTGACCATTTGATACACATTTTTAACGGTCTTGTTTTAATTTAGTATATGATTTGAAAAAAAATATGAAATATTAAATTGTTAAATATATGATTCGATTAAAATAGCTAATTCAAGCTTTTAAGTTCCCTAAAATGACAATCATATTCTGACCTTAATATAAAAAATATTCACAGTTTATTGTTTTTGGTACGTTTAAACGCCTACTTTATTGTAACAATTTCAAATATACTTTTAAATATATACTTTTTCATCATTTTCTTTCTTTATTTGTAATTTTTATAAAACATAATTATTGATAAAAGATTTTCGATAACACAGGATAACACACATAATGAAGAAATATTAAAATTAAACTGAATCAAATAAAATTCGGAGTAATTTGTAACGGAGTTTCTTATTTACTATATCAAATACCTCTGCTTTTTACAGTTAAGTAATAAAACATATACTGACCCTCTTCAAATTTGTGATATATTTAATAAAAGCTTCATTGACTCTACTAATAATTGTGATAATAAGATAAATAATTCACAAAAACATAGAATATTTAACAACTCAAGGACAATGTATTTAAAACCAGTAAGCAGTAGTGAAACTTACAATCATGTCATTAAAAAATCGCAAAGCTTCCGGACATGATGACATGATAACTAAGGTGCTGAAATTATCTGCAATGAGCTTATGTTCTCCCATTGCACATATCATAAATTTAACATTTGAGCAGGGACACTTTCCGGACGAACTAAAATTATCTGTGGTAAAGCCGTTATTTAAAAAGGGAGACAGACTAGATCCTAACAATTACAGGCCTATTACAATTATCCCAATTTTATCTAAAATATTAGAAAAAGCGATGTTCAAAAGATTAAGTGACTTTATCACTAAATTTAAAATTTTACATCCACAGCAGTATGGGTTTCGTAAGGGAAGCTCTACAGCGCTTGCCTGCTTTGATTTAGTTAAATATGTAACAGAGAGTCTTAACAACAAGGAACCTGTTGTGTCTGTTTTCCTAGATATGTCCAGAGCTTTTGACTTTGTGGATCATCAAAAACTGCTACATAAACTGGACCAATATGGCGTTAGAGGAAAAGCATATGATTGGTTGAAAAGCTATCTCTGTAATCGTATGCAGTGCACTGAAATATCGCAGTTAACTCAGTATAGGAGTATTCTTTTAAGGAAAAAATTTAGGTCCGATTTTATGTTGAATAGCACTGGTGTACCACAGGGCGGGGTGTTCGCTCCATTATTGTTTCTGGTATACATAAATGACCTGCCTAACATAACATCACAAAAAGCCATATTATTTGCAGACGACACAACATTAGTCATAAAATGTGACAGAAAGGTCTCAAATGATGATACTATAAACAACGCTCTTAGAGAAGTCACAGACTGGCTGAGTATAAATAGTTTAAAAATAAATGTGCAGAAAACTAAAATTATGAATTTCTTATCATACAATTCTAATGAGGTCCAATTAAATATAAAATATGACAACACAAACATTGACAAAGTTGACGTCTTTAAATTTTTAGGTTTATGTATTGACAAAAATTTAAATTGGAAGGGACATGTTGATTTAGTTTGTAAAAGATTGGATCGATATGTTTATGCTTTGAAACGCTTGAGACAAACAATATCCACAGAGGCGGCCATCACTGCATACCACGGTTACGTGTCGTCTGTGCTTAATTACGGTTTGATAATGTGGGGAAACTCAGTGGATGTAGACAGAGTGTTTGTAATCCAAAAAAAATGCATACGGGCCATATGCAACGTTTGGTTTACGGATAGTTGTCAGCCATTATTTCGTAACCTAGGTATTCTTTCCTTGCCCTGTATGTACATAAAAGAAGTCTGTTATTTTGTAAAGACTCATCCGAGCTACTTTAAAAAGGTTTCTGAAGTCTCTTTTAGACCCGTTAGAGCTCAATACAGACACATGTTGCATCAACCCCCTTGCCATACTTATATATACAAACATAATGTGTTGAATATGTGCATAATGCTGTACAACAAATTACCTGAGAGCATTAAAATACTGGAAGGGAACGTTTTTAAAAGAGTTCTCATCAACTGGTTGCGAGATAAAAGTTTCTATAGTGTTAATGAATATTTAAATGACTGATTATTTTACTAATTTAAGGATTCCAATAATTTAATTTAATGTATTTAATAATTTAAGATAGTATGACTTTTCTTTTGACATTTTTCTAACATTGAATGTATATTTTATTAATTTAAGAATTTTAATATTATAATTGAATGTATTTGACTAATTAATGATTGAATATATTTGTTAATAGTTTTTTATGAAGATTTGCGAATAATTAAATTTAATATATTTCAATATAAAAATTTGCATACAATTTCTAGGACTATTTAAGATCATGTAAGACTCCCATGTATTCATGCAAATAAACGATGATTATGATTATTATGATTATGCTTCAAAGCTACCTACCTACCAAATGATAGAAAAAAGAAAAGGAATAACTAGTGTAACTATGTGAATATTAGAATACAGATAACACGTATTTCATTATGTTTTTAGACAAACTAATCTATGCTCTGTCATTGTTAGAATATTAATATTAAAATAGTAGTTATATAGATATATATGCTTATTGAGTTGCACCATGAAACAACTCAATTACATAACGCGTGACACGACCACTAACTATTCACGCATTTATCAAAACGGAGTTCATATTTCAAACAATTTATATTGGTCATTATGAATTCCTATAGTTGTTTATAATTTATGACATGGCACCCGCACGGTACACCGAAACCGCTACCAGAGCGATATGTCAGAAGCATCCGTTGGGGAAACCGCACACACGTCACCTGCAGATATTAGTCAAAACTCACATAAAACAACGTAACACAATATATTGCACTCAGACCATTGTAAATTGCACCTTATTTCTCTTACCGTACGCTTATCCAAAGGTGTATTATCACCTGTAAATATTAGTCAAAATTCGTACGAAACAATTTACCGTCTGCAGTTGCCCAAAATAAATCATAGCAATAAGAACCTTATTTGTAAACAGATAAAATCGTGTGTCTATTGTGGGGTAATGCGAAAGAAAGTGTTTAATACTAACACAGATATGATATCAATACGCAAAGGCTGTAAATGCTTCGGAAACTCAGATTTATTGCTGAAGTTTTTCCATAAACCATATTGAATTTAAACTTCCATTAGGTTTCGATGAAACGAGGGAAAGAGAAATAAGAGAAACAGAGATAAATGTAAAGTATAGACTTATTAACATGAAATGCAATACGGTTAGTGTCATATATTTTATAGCAGGTACCTACTTACTGTTTTAGATGACCACTGGACGAAACTAAATCAAAATAAACCAAATCTTTATCCACGTCGTGAGGTCGCATATTTTCTCACACGAACCGAATGCACCTTAAATTACAATTGGATCACGTAGTCACTTCATTTCCCGGAATCCTCATAGTATTTCCAAGTACCCCGCACGGGGCCAGGTAGACCCCCCGAGGGTGCTGGGGTAATTTATGACCCCAGATAACGAGGGCTCACACTGGCCTTATCGACTTCCCTTGCTCTTTATACTTGGTTTTCTCTACTTCTTTTTACTGGCAAATCGGCCATTGCCGAGACGTTATCGAATGAAGACAATCGCTAGACTGCAATTAGGTTCTTCTACTAACTCATTAAGAGGTGTATAATGTTTTTGAATGCAGTTTCAGATCTCTTAAAAGCTCTTTACGTTTTCTCAGTTGTCTTATCAACAGTAGATACCTATTTCTTTTAAATTTTATACCTAAAGGTGGAAAACAAGCATATTTATGGACTTATGTTCAGCGGAAACCGCTCAAAGCTATTGAGATGCTTATAAAACCATAATTATGTAGATATTAGTTGAGTCATCTATCCTGACTAGTGGAAGTTGTATGCAAATTAAAAAATTTAAAATCGGTATAACTGCACTAGGTATCTACTTATGCACTGAGGACATTGGAAAACTACGTTTTTTTTACAAATCCTTCTATTTTAAAATCTAAAGTGAGACGCTTACTTTTTTTAAATAAAAAGTCTAAGAATTCACTTTAGTAAACGTATATATTATTACAAAGATAAAAGACGCCTTCAATAAATTATTTTCTTAAATCGGTCTACGGGAACTCATGAAATATTAAGATTTCATACGTCAGCCGCATACGTCACGTAGCGAGCATTGCGTGCACCTGCCGATGAACGGTTTTATGGCATCTTTATCTTGAGTAAGCACATCTGTAGCATGAGCTCTCGTATTTTATTCGTATAGAAAAGCTATAAAGTGATTGTTCCAACGGTCCAGCTGGCGTAGACAGAAAACATATTTGGTAAATCGTGCTATGATTAGCTCCGCATGTGTTTCTGTGCCCAGCAGGGGGACGTATATAGCCTTGTGATAATGATGATGCTTTGAGTTTGAAATACCATATTATTTCTGAAATTTTAGTAGGTTAGTGTGCACATTCCCATTTCACCAATGTGAACGCATGTAACGAGCGAGGCTATATTATTTAATCTTGTAGAGAGAAATGATAGCGTCGGCTACGGCTATAATAATCATTATTAATTTACAAATTAAATTTTATTTATTTATACGAGCACGCTCATCTAAATAGTGATGAATGTAGTACTATCTACTAACAGTTAGTTAAGCTGCGTTTGCGATCAATTGTCAGTGTATGAAGACTTGAGCAGGGCCAGAAATGGCAAAGGTTGCTTTGTTTTCGTAATCTAAACCCGAGCACTGAAACCACTACGTCACCAAGCTCCTCAATAACTTTACAAAGCCTAATAAATTTTCAAAATCCATTTTATTTACCTACTTATATGTATTGTTTTTATATTTTCATTGTATTGTAAATGAAACTGAGGAATAATAAAGAATTTCTCTAAATTTACAGTGTATGTCACCAAATTCTTGAAACTCTCTGTGAAATCTTTGTGAAAATAGTGTGACAATATATTTCTCTCACGAGTTCACGGTTTGGGAAATAAGCTTCTATCGCGCGTTCCAAGTATAATGGGGGTAATTTCCTCAAGCGAACAGAATTTCCGAAGCTTGAATCAATGTTGTTATTTACTTACTAATTCATATTTTTTTGTTACTGAAATTTATTAGGGACGTGGAAGGCCGAGTTTCATGGTCCGTTGATGACAAATATGCGGCAAATTATACTGTTATGTTAAGGTTATGAATCATAAAAGAATAAAAATAATTACACTTAATTTTGTGTAGTGATAGTGGATAATGCTTTTCAGTAACGATGTCACAGTATTTTACTTTTTTATTTTACTTTGCACTTATTAGTTCTCTATTGAAGAAATTTTTTTGTAATACCATTTAAAAAATAATAATTATATAATAAAGTATCCACGTTAAAACATAAAACCTTTTAGTATCCTGCGTTCCAACTACATAGTTTTTTTTAATATATTTTTATACATAAATTTGTAATCAGTTACCGTGGTAATTTTATGTCAACACTCAATGTGTACACAGGAATAATGATTCTAGTATAAATACTGTTTTTGATATACATTTACATGATAACAAACACTGTTACAATGTTATGTCATATGTCGCAGCCGTCTGGTTAAATCAGCCGCTTAACTGGACGCCTAGTCCGTTGATTGATCGACGGCATCCAATCAAACGGCTGAAGTATAACTAGCCAAGTCATTAAGCGCAACGTTTTACCAGTTGGTTAAACGTCATGTCTGCCGTCTGGTTTAAATTAGCCATTGAATTGAATGCCTAGGCGGGTGGTTTCAATTGAACAGCATTTGCGTGACTGTTTGAGTGATTGGTAGGTTCAAGGTTATTTATTTATGACCTAGAAATATTTTTTTGTTATAGAAATGTTTTATTTCTATGTTTTTATTTTTTAAATTTATTTCATTCCTATGAAATAATGCAGCCAGTGTTATATTATTTCATAAAATTGTCATGAAAATATCAAACGAATAAGATGTTTTTGAAAGTGGCAAACCATTTCTATGAACTAATATGACCCATGTTTTAATATATTGTCGTATTGACGGCACCACCTTGTATATTAGAGACCTTTTTGTTGTGCAAATAAATATGAAACATTGAGTGTTGTCGAAGAATTATCGCGGTTATTGATTACAAATTTATGTAAAAGTGGTAACTTCAAAATGGATACATTATTTTAAAGCAATGGATAAATATTAATTTACTTTTCTGTACACATCACTGGTACCTCATCATCATCATACGCATCATAATGTCCACTGCTGAACAAAGGCGTCTAAATAGGTTGGTTCTGCGCAGTCTGCATTCAACGGCCCCTTTGACCATGCAGGTCGTCTATCCATCTAGTGGAAGGCCGTCCTACTTTGCGCTTTCCAATACGTGGTTGCCATGCTCGAGCTTTAACGCCCACCAGCCGTCCATTCTGCCATGATATAAGGAAAGGTTCTGCGTGCTATGTGCTCTGCCCACTGCTACTTCAACTTGATAATCATATGAGCTATGTCATTGGTATTAAAATCAGATAAATTAATCATTAACAATAATTTTATCAAAAAAACAATAGGGTGATTTTCAAAACAAAGAATGGTTCAAGTGGATTTTTATCACTCATATGTAAATATTTGTGGTCAAATAAATTATTATTATTATTATTATTATTACCTGAGGATATAATTTTGGGTATTAAATAGTAGTTGAAAGTTGCAAAACATTTCTATGAATTAATATACTTAGCCCATGTTTTCATTTATTAATATTAATAAGTAGAAAAAAAAATGAGCACTTGGAACTACGGTAACACCTTCAACTTACAGAAGATAGCAGCTAAATAAAACGACTTTGTCTCTGTGGTTTTAGAACTTATAGAGTAAGCACTATATTGGGAACAGATGAGTTCGTTTCTCTTGCTGTCAACATGACGCTTTGTGAGAAAGTGAGAAGTGCCCGAGGTTCTACTAGAGTCTATAGGCTACGGTAACGTGACGGTAACCGCTCACATCGGGCTGGCCGTACGCCTACTTGCCAGCCTTGTCGTATACAAAAAACTATAGCTGTAAATGTAAGCTTATGGCCTCAACGAGATAAATGACACACATTTGGCACGTTATACGCTAGTAAGGAAGCGGTCGACGGCGCCAATCACATCCGAGTGAACAACGGCCGTCATTTCCTGAAGTAGCCACAACGTCTACACAATTTCAACGCTTTCTGTTCCATATTGTCTTCGTGCAAAAGAAAAAAACTGAATGATATAAAATTGTTTTAAATATTTAAGAAAATCATGTTTTATACACGTTACACGTAATCATGTGTTTCTTTTTTCACTCAAATAGTCTTTTAGGCAAATAAATGGTTTTTAAATTAGTAGCCGCCCGCGTAAATGTCGGCTATCGCTTTAAAAAAGTATTCTATGTCCATCCTTGAGTCTTAAACTATCTCCATACCAAATTTCATCTAAATCAGTTTAAGCGTGAAAAGATAACAGATAAACAGATAGTTCTTGTAATATTCATAAAAATACTGTACCTACCCCTAGCACGAACAATTTAAAATTTCGAATTGTAATCGTATCGTTTACACAACGTTATTTAACGATACGATTACGATTCGAAATTTAAAAATGTTCGTGTTAGGGCTACTGATGACATTGCCCCAAAGAAGCTCTCGTACTCTCGTAATAATACATACATACCCACGTATACCTACTCGCGGCAACTTCTGGATTTAATATTATATATTTTGGATTAAATTACACTCTTAGCATGTATCAATTATCATTCAAAAGTCACTTAAACACAGTCTTTCCACCCTATTTGGGCATCGAAAACCTTAAGCATAAAATTACTACACTTATTGCGTGAGCAGACAGTTTTAAAGTCGTGAGATTATCCTGTTAAATGTAAGATTTCATTTGGTTCGCACCTCATTATCCTATCACATGGCGAGCGAAAGGTGTCTGTCTACACGCCAATTCGAAAAAGGTAGGCTTATTATATACTTTTTATTTTCTTTGAAATTTAAAAGAAGGCGAACGTGGTCTCGATGAGGTTTCAGTCCTAAGGGCATAATTTGGTTTATGAGAGCGGTATAAACGGCAGCTGGGCTCGATCGAACCTCATTACGCTTAGATCCGCAAAGTGATTACTCAGAAAAAGATGTTTGATAAACAACCTATTATCAATTTGCCAACGGCTGCTAGTGTGAAGCCAATATAAATTTTATTACGCAGTCAGCGAGTGAAACGTCGGATCTGGATATAAGTTTATCTCTGAATAGTAATGATTAAAGTGCAGTAAAAACACCCACATTAATGTATCGGTTTTATCATACGCATTATTGCTATCTATTAAACTTGGTGGAGTGACTTGAATTGATAGGTGGAATGAGATAAGTGCAGTAGTATAAAGTGGCACGGCGTTTTGTATACGTTTTTATACCTATGAGAAAGGGTAATCAGTAAGTGAGCATGGTTGGATAATATTATAATGCTCCGTCTAAATGAAACTTAAAAAATCTGAAATACACAAAAGTCACAGAGCATTTACATATTCTTTCACTACATTTTTTCTCATTAATATCATTATTTAAAGTTTTTTAGACAAAACGTGATTAAGTAATGCCCGAGGTGCTACGAGCGTCTATGTGCTATGATAGCTGCTTACCACCAGGTGGGCCGTATGCTTGTTTGCCACCCTTATTGTTGTTGTTTCTTATGTGTCAGCTTATTTATCGTTCTAAACTAAATGCTAGCATGTTAACGTATTTCGAAATATAACTTGTACTGTCACACAAAAACTGGCTTGATTCGCAATGCGCTGTACTGCTTCATATCACCACACCTATGCGCTAAATCAATACAATCAACCAACAGATAAATCATAAGCACCACAACTAATGGGATTTCGAATTTATTCGCACTGAAAACGTATTTCGTACTCGTACAAATTGAATTTTGCATTGTCTCGATAAGCGTTGACGATAGGAATAATTGGTCGCATATGCAGTTTTTGTTTTGAATTATCGTTAAAATTGTCACAATAAATGTAATTTGAAAGAGAAATATAGTAATTTGAAACAACATTGGTTTTTAAAAAGGCTGTTCAATTTTCTATTTAAAACTGCTTGTTTCATGTTGTTATCGTATAAATCAAATCTGAAGTAGCATTAAGTTATGAATAACAATATCTATTGTAACAATTACAAATAAAGAATCATCGTTTTCTTACGTTATTGGTAATTGTTAGAATAGAGTAGGCGTTTAAACGCATCAAAAATATTATTATGAAAAAATCTATTAGTTACTTTTAAATTAACTAAGATTGGAAAGGTTCTACCTTAAACGTTTTTCAGGACGAGTTTTATATTGTTTGAGCTTTGTTCACTGTACTTGATAAGTTATGATCGCCACTTTTCTTAAAGTGCGATAACTAAGTTAAAATGTTATTTTCTGATTATTTTCCTTCAACAAAGAAATGCACGAACAGGAAGGGTTGTAAATTACCTCAACACTTTTAGCTTAATTATAGGAAAAAAGAAGTATTGCGAAGAAACTTTCGTAATTAGCTTTGCAGATTTCTTCAAGGGTTGACTATTAATCATTGCGTTTCTACGAGGAAATTCCTTTCATAAAAATGTATTAAAAGTTTTCTGCTCGTCACCCGCCCAATCCTGGTCGTATGTTAATCCGCCATCGTAAAACTTGGGTGATTTTTTTTATGTCAAAAAGCCAATTTTGGAGCGCGCTCGTAAAAGTGGGGTTTGAATTTTATTGTATTTGTGATTGAGGTATCATTGCTATTGGCCAATAATTTGGATCTATTTGGTTGATAGCTTGAGGCGTATTATACTTAAGGCTCATTTTATTTATGAATAATATATTTTTGTAATTTTGTACACTAAAATTGATTTGAAAATAGAGCTATCGAATCGCTTGATTATTATGCGATATCGTTGCCAGTGTAATTATTGGGCATGGAAGGCATTTCATCTTAGGCCTCAGCATGACAACGCACCTGCAGTACTAAGTATTGTTTCCCTTGTTATTGCAGGTGTCTATAGACGACGGTAACCACTTACCACCGGGTGGGCCGTCAGCTTGTTTGTTATCTAGTTGTATAAAAAAATCTCAATAATCAACTGAATATGCTAACAATAACTTATAAGTTTCTGTCACGCACTATCTATAATTAGTACTAGTAAAAGTTAATATTGAAGATGCTTTTGGGCTTAATAACTGCTGGTATGAGTGTGAGAATATTATTATTAATAATTTGTAATAAGTGATGGTAAGCTAAGTAAACAAAACAAATAATATTATTTGAAATCGTAGCCACAAATTAGCATCTCTAGGGTGACATAAATACACCAGCACCGGCGCCAGGAGACTGCGGTTCCGCCTTCTGCGGGCAAATTAATTTATCCCCAGGGAATATTAAAAACCACCTATCAATTTGATCTAGTACTGATGGAGTCCCGTGATAATTTTCCTAGCATTGGGCTGGCTTTCTCAATTTGATTAAAAACATTTTAACCCCTCAAGCATCAGATTCCAAACACAATAAATTTTTCAATTATCATAGACCTCCAGAGGCTTAATAGATTATTGCAAAATATCATCATCAGCATAATTTCAGCCGAGAGACAGTTCGGTGCTGCGATGCCCAGATCCATCGGCTTTACGCGACCCTCACCAGATCGTTGGACTACCTTGTCCACAATCGCTAAGCATAATGGCAGGTTGCACTCTTCGGTATTTTGTATAGCTGCGAGACGATTCGCTATAACCCTCGAGAACAGCTTGTAAACATGACTCAGGAGCGTGGTGGGTCTGTAGCAAAATATGGTTTATAGTAAAAAAAGTCTAAAAAGAGGCTCTCTCATTTTTAACATCAGGTTTAAGTTAGTACGCCTAGCATGAACATATTCAAATTTCGAATCATAATCCTATACTTGTGTCCGCCCAAAATTTCATACAAAATCTAACGTAGGTACAATCGCGGTCTAAAAATGTTTATCAATTTTCAAATTAGATTTCATTTTTAGAACGCGAGTGTACTTAATTTAGATTTTGTGTGAAATTTTGAGCGGGCACAAGTGAATAGTCTCTTTAGTGTAATTCTTTGCTAATGAATTTTATACGATTAAACTTATTTCTTAATTAAAAAAATTACATATTTAGAATGAACTGCATCTTTTTTTTTTTTTTTTTTTGTTAGAAAATCCCTTTATGGGTACCCTGGCGCGATAAGGGGCCACACCAGGGCTATGTCGGACTCCTACTTGGTAGGCTGCAATTTACCGACTAAAAAACTGACCGTATCCCAGATGCGCTATGCCATAATGACGCACCACGCGAGGAACTCCGTAGACGTTCGCATGGTACGCCAGCATCGGTCGTTTCCGACCACTACTCCTCCGAAGAGTGTCCCCAGGATACGATGGACACCCTTCACGCGCTGGGGCATTGTGTGTGATGAATGACGGGGCCCTATCCCGTCACACATCGCCCCTGGCTAAGGAAGATGTTGTTGGGCATAAAGTCGCCTCCTTCTACCTAGTCGTCGCCCGCGAATCGGATCAGCGCCTGCTGCTTGTTCCCGCTGCCATTCCGCGGCCTCCTTCTCGAGCATAATTGACTCGCAGAAGGAGGCTACTGCATTCCAAGACCTCTCACTGCCGACCATGGCGTGAATCACTGTCGGCAGCGAGAGGTCGCCACCAATAACTGAAGTGAGGTCGCGGCGTTGAGTCGTCCACTTCACACACGACTCGAAGGTGTGTTGAGCCGTGTCCTCGCTTTCACCACACTCGTTGCATCGAGGGCTCGGCTCCCTGCCAATCCTGTGCAGATACCGACCGAAGCACCCGTGATTTGTCAGTAATTGCACGAGTCTAAAGGACAGAGACCTGTGCCGCCGGGCAACCCACTCTGCCGTATGTGGCAGAATTCCCGCTATGGTCCAGTGGCCTGCTGTAGGCGACTGCAGCCTAATTTGCCACTTACGCATGACAATGCGTTGGGCTCTGTCCCTCCAGCGCTGTATGAGCTCGGGCGCCGGACGCAAGCCTTCTCTACGGACAGCCGCGCCGCGCCTGTACACGTCCGTCAGAGCCAATGCATCAAGATCCCAGGGCGGGGTACCAGCAATCAGGCACGCAGCCTCATACGATACGGTGCAGTAGCCGCGTATGACCCTGACCGCCATGACCCGCTGCGAACGCCGTAGCAGCGCCGTGTTTCGTGGCGACAGGGTCTCCGCCCACACCGGAGCACCGTATAAGGCCATCGACCGTACCACCCCGGTAAACAGGCGGCGGCAAGTCGTATTCGGTCCGCTTAAATTCGGTAAGAGCCTGCTCAATGCTCCAGCAGTTTTGAGCAGTTTGGGACTCAGACGGCGGAAGTGTTCAATGAACGACCACCTAGAGTCCAGGTACAATCCAAGATACCGCATGTGCGCACTGATATTGATGCGCACTCCATTAATAAGGAGGTGCGCTCCAGCAGGTTGTCTTCGCCTAGGCCCAAAAAAGAATATAGCCTCGGTCTTATCAATTGCCACTTTTAACCCCAAACTCTCGATTCGGCGCACAACTTGGTCCGCGCCAACAGTGGCTAGGCGAATGGCGCTTTGGAAGTCAGCTGCTCGAGCAAGGACCAAAGTATCATCCGCATAGCAGACAACACTTAGGCCGGGCAGCAATGCAGCACGTAGAACATAGTCATAGCTGATGTTCCACAGGGTCGGCCCGAGAACCGAACCCTGTGGGACACCGCATGACATACGACGCTCGATAAGATGACCGTCCCTATCGACACACTTTATGCAGCGCCCGCGTAGGTAATCTCCAATGAGGCGCCTCAAATAGAGTGGAATCTTATGGTACCTGAGGCCTTCGTCAATCACGCTGAAGGGCAGGGTATTAAATGCGTTTGCAATATCAAGTGATACCGCAAGAACAACCCTGCCCCTGGCGGTTTCCTCGTCTGAGACTGCTTTTACGCTCATTATGGCGTCTACGGTGGAACGGGCTTCTCGAAAACCGTATTGGGATGGCGAAAGACTTGATCCCGCTGAGTTTAGGTGACGGGTGATTCTTCCAGCAATAATTCGCTCCAATAGCTTACCCGTTTCGTCTAAAAGGACAATGGGGCGATATGCTGACGGAGCGGTTAGTGGTTTGTCCGGTTTTTGCAGGAGGACTAGTCGACCCACTTTCCATACGGCCGGGAATGTGCCTGACGTTAAGCAGGCATTAAAAAGATCACGGACGCGGTTCTCAAGAGATCCGAGAAAGATTGCCAGAATACGGCCAGGAACACCATTGGGGCCCGGGGCTGTATTTTTAGCCCGCAACCTTAGCACAGCCGCGTCAAACTCCCCATCAGAGATGTTATCAGGGGGAGGTGACTGGTGATCATCTTCAGCATCGCGGCGCTGCTGAAATACCCTGGTCGGCGGAACAAACTCGCCTCGCTCCGGAAACAGGGACGAGATTATCTCGCGCAGAAGTGGAGGTTGCAGCAGTTCCGTAGCCGGGGGGCCTTTGGACAGTTTGTCTCGGACCATTTTATAGGGCCTGCCCCAGGGATCCCCGTCTATTTCCTCCAGCATGCGTTCGCGGGCAGACGTTTTAGCCCTTCTTATAGCAATTTGTAGGACTTTGCGTGCCACGCTCACTTCTTCTTGCAGGTGTGCCTCAATTATTGGATCGCGGCCTGTGCGGCGCCTACGGTACCGAGTGAGGACTCTACGTTTGTTGGTGCAGTCTTGACGAAGTGCCGCGACTTCTGGACACCACCAGTAAACCTCCTTTTTCGGGGGTCGCCGTGCGGCGCGAGGCATCGCCGTATCGCAGATTCGCGTTAGTGCTTCACCAAGCAAAGTTGCCTCTTCATCGATCTCCCCCAACGTGGATCGGGTATTGATGACCTCCACGATAGAATGAACTGCATCTGTTACAACGACATTCAAGATAAATATTGTGATTGAAATACTAAACCAAATAAATTTATTTTTGGTTTTCCGTATATTTTTTGGCTTATTTATTTTATAATATTTAGAAATTTAAAATAAAGTCTCAGCATACTTGCTTTGTTTGGGAGACATCATACACAAAATTAATGTCAAAGTACTGCACTTTGATATTTAATTTTGTGAATTATTTTTTATAAAAGTTTGTTTGAATTTCTACTTCTACAAATAAATGAGATCTCTGACAATAGATTTGATATACCATTATGTTAAACGACAAAAGCGCGCAGAGAATATTCACTTTGATCATTGTGCTAAGTGAAAAACAAGAAACAGCTTTAACAGCGTTTTTAATCGGTACGAGTAGTCTCCAGCGTAATGTACCAGCGACCAGAAAAACTTTTATTTATTACAGCGAAGATTGTTCAGCAAAACAATGTAATACTGTGACATTGCTCATGTGACACACCTAAACGAGACGCTTTTAGACCAGGGATTTATTGGGTACATTAATCGTGCGTGGTAAATATCACGGGAGTCCAGGGGGAATCAAGTCAGGTCACATATTTGGGCAATTTTTCCCCGTCTAGTTTGTTACTTGTCCGAACTTTTACGTGCTGGCATTAGGATGAGTGTACGCTGGCAACTTTATTTTACTTTATGTAGAAAACTAGTTACTTAATAAAAGAATTTTGTCTGGAAGATAAAACTAGATCATTAAGTTTATGAATGTACTTATTACTTATCAGTGTCAAAATTGTCAATACATAATATGTATGGTCGACAGCACGCAATTTAACTTTTGCTGTAATTACTTTTGAGTAAAATCGTGTTCGTAATAAAGTCGTAATATATTTTTAGTCACAAAACCTATAACCTTTGAAGTTATAGTCATTGTAGGTATTATTATAAAAGACAGTCTTAATCGCTTTTTAATCGGAAATTCCATAATCATGATAATGTAACTCCAGCACGAATATAAAATTGCAGTTGAAACTACGTTAAACTAGCATTGTAAAAGGATCTTAACCTTGTGTATGAGCTTCTAGGGACGTGACTTTAACATAAATATTATTTTGTATAGCTCACTGTACATTTGTTCAGTTAATTACATGTGTGAATCTGTGATTAATATTATTTCGTATACCTCACTGTACCTTTGTTCAGTTAACTATATGTGTGAATCTGGAATCTGATGCTTAGCGGGTTAATCCTAAGATATTTTATATTATGCTACGATAAAGAGTCTTTGTTAAGAGAATTTCTGCGCTGGCAATTTACCTACAGTGTATGTTTCATGTGTTTTTTATATACAAAAAGGGTGGCAAATACAAAAAGCTTGCGCTCGTAATACGTTGGGTAGCAGTTACGTGTTGTCTACCCTGTAAAAACCAAGAGAAATTGTTATGTTGACAGCATAGTAGACGAGTTGCATCCTGCAAAAGTATATACCGCTTTCTCAATGACCACTGCCTTACTCATCGCAGGACGCACACAGATTTGATACACACAACATTAAATTATACTAAATTAAAAATTTCCTATAACGTAGGTTTTTATCAAAAAAAAAACTGTGATGTTGGAAATATTTGCTTTTATCCTTTTTAAATTTCATAAAAAATATTTCAATATGTTTTTCACATCCCTAAAGTTTTCGTGCAATCTAGCTAGCGAGATCGCCAGTACAGATACCATCGACTTCGGAACATTTCCATTTGATTATAAGGATTTCGGTGGAATTTTGAGGCTTTAAAATTCACCGTTGCTTTTTACCGAAAGGAAGCATAGCTGGAGATTGGAAAAATAGAACGCTGGAAAAGGAAATGATTGAGATTTAGCTGGTTCAAAGTTTAAAGTCGCTCAGCGAGCTATGGAGAGGCTATGCTCGGAGTTTCTCTGAGGGATTCGATTCGGAATGAAGTGATACGACATAGGATTAAAGTCATAGACATAGCCCACCGAATTTGTAAGCTGTAGTGGCAGTGGGCCGGCCGTGTTAACCGCAGATCTGATGGCCGTTGGAGTAAGCGGATACTTGAGTGGAGACCGTGGCTTGGCAAGTGCAGTGTGGGACGTGGCGATTGAAAGAGTGGCGATCTGCGTAGGGTGAGGCTAGTCAAGGATCAAGTCAAGTGTCTTTCACATGGAGACGTCTATCTCCAGCAGTGAACTTTGGGGCAGGCGAACCATACGCTTGTTTGCCACCAAACGCCAAGACGCCAGCGAGCCGAAAAGATGAAGACAATCAACATAATTTTTGAAACTAATAACTAATATGCATTACCTTTATTTAAAATACGTTCAGTCATTGGTAGCTATCACGTCCTGTTTATTTTTCATCCCCGTCCTGGCTCTTTGTCCCATCTGGAGAGTTTCGATTATTACCGACGTTATGCGATAAGAATGAAACACGAATCAATTGAGTAATAACAAAAGCTATTGAATTCCTTCCTTAACGATTTCATTTCATTCGGATATAAATAAGGAGCTATTCAAAAATGGTACGGTTTTTGTTTGGTAAACGACGCGTTAGTTGATTGTAGACATGGGCGTGCGCTGAATATATTCATTTATTCAGTGAATGAGTCACCATAGCGTTATTGTCTTGTGTTTCATGCATAATGTAGCTTTTTTGTAGACTTATACAAGACGCGACGTGTGAAAGAAATTGAAATAACTTTCTTTACCAGGCCTTATATTTCGATATTATTCATTCCGATTCTAAACTTCCCTAACTGTCACCAAGCCTCAAGTTTAAAATTTTATCCTATTTAAAAGTTACAGTCACGCTTCCCGGATAATTAATTTGAAATCTCCAGAGTCTATAAAGTAGGTTTAATTAAAAAGAAAAGTCGAAAGAACCAAGCCGAGTTGCAAATCCGGCTTAGTATGCTGTAGGGTTAGGGTTACCATATTAAAGTCGATACGTAGATATTTTGAACTAAGTACTCGTCATAACTTTATATAGGTGCCAATAACTATTGGTACCTATATAAAGTTATCAGAGGTGCTCAGTGGCATAATGGTTTGAGCGCATGGGTCTCGATTGAGAAATTTAAGAAGCATCTTTCACCATGGTTGATACCGGATGGGTCAATCAAAAATTTGTAATAAAAATTTGTAATAGCTTCTTCGTGCTTCGGAAGGCGCGTCAAGCCGTTAGTCTTGGTTGTAACTACAACCGCTTCCATCCAACATTGCATCAGCGTGGTGTTTTTATGGCCTAACACTTCGTATGTGTTTCTCCCATGTGGAGAGGCCTGTGCCCAGTAGTGGGACGTAAGTATATAGGCTGTTGCTGAAAGATATGTGTTATATTTATTGTGAAAGAAGACCCACGATCAGTTCATCAATTATGTTTTTTAATATGCATGTACCTAATATTTAGTATTACCTTGTTGGTTGTCCTAGTAAATGAATAATAAAGCTCTACTAAAGCTTGCAAACTTATATAAAGTATAAGTTCAGCTATTTCAGTATATTATTTCATAGTAGTAATTGAAATGAAAGTACAGTTTTGAAACAAAAGGAGTTAAACTTATTAAAAAGTATTTATCCTCTTTCGAGTCTAAAACACAGTTGTCCGAGTCTATGATATTGCCGGGAAAGTTTCTCTACAGAAATTCGTTTTTCATGTTACGTTGAGATGTTAAGCCGATATTAAAATTTGGGTTTATGATACGGGTTTTTTCGCTGAAAGACGATTAAAGTCGTGATACACACTAAGTAGGGGTGAAAATGGCCTTTATTTATGTAAAGTAATGTTACTTATGTATTATGGAAAAGGTGAGAAATTGATAATGGTAGTTAAACTTTGGTAAAAAAGTAAAGGAATGTTATCGAATAAACACTTGAAAAATTTGGACATAAGTATGTAGTTAGAGTTGGACTTGATTAGCGGTAGTAGCATTTGTTTAAAATCTAAACCTTTTTTTACAAATTATTCATACATTACATACCCATACATTTTTTTGTTGTTTATATTCCAAAGCTTAAAGAACTGATGGCATTTACCTACCGCAAAAGGGGTCCTCCAACTCAAGACAAATCGAATACCCCCACAGATGCCAAGAGGCCAGGTTTTGAGCAATCGTCGAAATGCTGTTATAAGCTGCGTTCTTTTTTTTTATACCACTAAGGCAATGAAGCATACGTACGGCCCACGTGATGGTAAGCGGTTACCGTAGCTTATAAACGCTTGCAACACTAGGGGTATCACTTGCGCGTTGCCGACCCTTTAAAAACCTTTTCACGCCTTTTTTGAAGATCCCCATGCGAGACTCATTCGAGAAAACCTCTGCAGGGAGCTCATTCCTCAACCTGCGTTCTATGTTATTATTCTGATCGTGGTAATTATTCTAAGTATAATAAGCTTGTAGCATTTTGTTTCATATTTACTGACCGTCGTCTTGTCGAATGGGAATGTATGTTTAGATTGAGGTGCCACATTTTGCCCTATTTAGTTAAGTACTCCTATTGTACCTATTAAGCTTTTTACCATAAAAAGCTTAATAGGTACAGTTATTTAGTCGTAGTTTAGTGCGCCCGGATTTGTAGTAAAATGCCTACTTCAAAGTGATATGAACTTCTATCTACTAAACCAGGGGTTCAAATCCAAGTAGAGGCAGATATTTGTATGATGAGTAAGAACATTTGTTCACGAGACATGGGTGTTTGTAGGTATATTTATTTAGTTTATTTCTAATACTTTTCGTTATCATATGCTCCATGTAGGCTACATAAGCGTGTTTCGTACAAGCATCACAAGCGAGCTCCTACCCATTTTAACATAGTCATACAAATACTATGATGTAATCAAAAAATCATAATTTTATTATAAGTACTTACAGGCTGGCACATTTAGATCGGTCAGTATTGGAAAGTCTGAAACTATAAGACACACAAAAATCTCTTCTTCGGAACTATGTCATAGATTTTCGTAATAAGATAAACTGCATTCATACATTTAATGAAAACGTGTGCTCAGCTCGCGAATCGAACCCGGGCGTTTTAAAAATTAAACTAACATTATTTTGTATTTAGATAGAGATGTAGGTCTTAAGCAGTAAACGTTACTATGAAACATGATGTCTAAAATGAATAAAATACATTGTTTTCATATCCTTTAATTTATTTTATTAAGTGTTCGAAATTACCACCATTGTTTCAATACTACATTTAACTCGTTTAGGTGCGTAAAATAGTCTCTATGGTTGTTTGTAGCTCTTTGCTGGTGTCGCAACTTGTTACATAGACTGCTTTACATATTGTTATCTGCGAAAATATTATCTATCTATGATTGTAACTGCTTACTTCTATTAATCGGATGCAGTTTGTAAAAACGGACCAATTGAACCCTTGGGGTGCCTGGTGGGTTTGACAGACCCGTCACTTCAAGGAATGGCCGATATTTTTTTAACTTATCCACCAAGCCTGCTGTGGTCCTGAGTAGCTTCGCAATACACATTAAACTATATTTTATCACCACTCCCGCTGTCTGCAACGCATTCTCATTCGAATAATAAGAGTTTTATGAGTGCTCGGGTCTGAGGGACCCGACCAGGTACGCGGCGTAACTTTTCACCGGTAAATAATTGTTATAATTTAGTAATTTTGTTATTTACATTATTAATATTCTTGCAGTGAAAAATGGCCGAATGGTCCACAGATTCCAACATAGGGCAAATTTTAATAAATGATTTGGAAGAACATTACGATGCTGTAGTTTTTCAAGAGAACTTGTTAATTACAAGTCGGTGCTATTTATGCCTTGGCAAAAAAGACCACAAGTGTTAATACACTTGTATTTCCTAAACACGTGACTTTTATCTAGAACACGCACATTTTATAAGCGAAAAATATCACACAAATACTGAGTAAATTAAAAGCAATATTATCTTTTTTTTCATTGTAGGTATGAAAGTTAATGCATCAGTGCCTTAATATTGGTAATCAAACTATAAGTGCTGTTTTTCGTTCCCGAAAATTAGAGGTTAATCAGTTTATTAATTAAAACATTTTATAATACCCTTAGTTAAATTTTTCTATATTTTCGTTATTACGACACATAAAAAAACTATTTTGTTTACGGGTACGACAGACCCACCAGTCACGCCATGTGGATTTCACCCACCAGGCATCCCAAGGGTTAATGGTGGTATAATTCAATGCATTGCGATTCTCTGATTTTGAGTATGTTGGGTGTCATAATCTAGTTTTGTTGCTAATTGTACTTTGTAACAAAAGACTTTGTATTTTTGATGCCCATTAAATTAGCCGAGGTTACACACTGACCCATCTTAACTATGTCTAGCATGTATGCTAGAAATTCAAGACTCGAGTCCATATTTAGGGTTAATAAATAGCTCACTCCAACCACTTGCTCTTTGCGGGTCCATTGTTTTCTAACTACGTCTTGTATTGTTCCGGTAATCGTATTGTTATCCTTACCCACCTGACTCGAGAGATTTATGATAGAAATTGTTTATAGATGTTCAATAATAATTTCCTTATTTATTCAAAGTTTATTGCACATAACGGAGTATAATTGGCAGACTTTAAGTCATTGGGCATTGTTGCAAGTGGTTTACTATTTACAGAGAAACCAATATTTTTATAAACAGGACATATATTTCTCTTTACAATAATAAGACTGACATCTTGACAGTAATCAATTTTCCATAAAAAAATATTCTTTCCAAAATTATAACTTTACTACGAAAAAATCTGCAACAGGCATTCTCTACGGCAGTCAGAAAGTTCAGTCCAGAAGGACTTTGAATAGGTAGTCGAAAAATAAGTGTATTAAAACTGAAAAAAAAAAAATGTACATACCTATAAAATCGTAATTACCGCTTCTTGATATCGTATAGCTTGTGTTAGTGACCGCACGCGACTCCTTTCTCGTAATCGTGCCAAAAGATAGCCTTTTAACAATATGTGACCTATTTCCATACCAAACTACATCTAAAATCGGTGGTTCAATAGTTAAGACAAACTGATAGACAGAGTTAGGTACTTTCGCATATATAGGTCATTTAGTGTGGATTAAGTAACTACATACTTATAAACAAACTGTGGATATGTCATAGCTATTTCAATTTATTGCTGAATTATGCTACGAAGTGCGAATGCATACAATTTACATTATATTGAAATCTCGGCCATACTCTGGAGACCAATCGCAAGTTCAAAAAGGCAATGCTCTCTATGAATTTACTGAGCTAGCAATTTCTAGGCGTTAAAACACTTTCTAGCACAGTTTGAAAAGTTATTTTCAAAAGAAAGTTTTTAAAGAATACCGTCACTCTCACTCACGAAATGCCTATAATTTACTTTTAGATTAACAGGAGTAATAAATTTTCTCAGTGTTAGGATACCTCAGGCCGTCTCCAATTACACGTCGAGTTAAAACAGTTACCGCAGCACTTCTAAACAAATAAATCTTATGTAAGTAAAATTAAGTAGACAACAAAATTGTCCATTCGTCTAAGCCAGATACGAAATTCCGTACGGGTCGACGTAATTACTCCGCAGTTATCTGGTTTAGGTAATAACAGTCCTTAAGACAAACTTTAGTCGTAAATAAACCAAAACAGATGGCGATCGCGCCAAATCAGTAATTTAGTGGTAACTTTCACGCGATCAGCCGTAAACAAATGAGGACCTTATTTTAATAATGTATAGCCCAGCAATTTAGTTTCTAGATGTTCTTAAAAAAATAGAAAAGTTAAGCAAAAAAAAATTGTTTAAAGTATTATAGATACTTACCGTCCCTATTAATATTTTAGGATTATGCAATAATATACCTACGTATAATATATCTACGTATAATATACCTATGTATAATATACCTATGTATAATATACCTATGTATAATATACCTACGTATAATATACCCACGTAAATTATTAAGTAATTCTGGATACTTAACAAAGTAGGTACGAGGGTCTGAACCAGGTTTCTAAATCATCACCGGTTTATATACGTCCTACGGCTGTGCACAGGCCTTCCTGCATGGTAGAAACACATGAGGAGTTTGGGCCATAGCACCACCACGCTGGCCCAATGCGAGTTGGTGGGTTAAAGCTGTTGCAGTAACACCCGGGACCAACGGCTTAATGTGCCTTCCGAAGCACGGAAGAGCTCGAGATAAGAAATTTCGGGTTATTCATCATCTCGCCCGATCGGGCGACTTGGAACCTTTCGAATTTACCTAATATTTCTGTCGTCAACTCGCACACTCATTACAAAGTACAGCCAGGTAAAAAAATTTGAAACTAAATTTCAGAAACGACTTTGAATAAAACGACATTGTATTAATCTTAAAATAAAGCTACTGAGTAGTTGACTGTACATTTTTATGGTCGTTACCTCACATTTTTATGGTCGGGCGAGTTGACGACAGAAATATTAGGTAAATTCGAAAGGTGCCAAGTCGCCCTATCAGGCAAGTTTTAGTCGAGCGAGATGGCGAATAACCCGAAATTTCGATTGAACCATCCCGGGATCGGTCATACCGAAAGTTGCTTAGTTTCCGTAATCGAAACCAGTGTTCAAACGACTACGCCACCGAGCTCCTCGGCTTATACATAACAAACATAATTAAATTTATTTCAAACGATATTAGAAATCATCACCAGCCTATAAACTTCCCACTGCTGGGCCACAGGCCATCTTATATGAGAGAAACACACGAGTAGTTTTTGGGCCATAACATCACCATGCTATCGCTGGCCCAATACGGTTTGGTGGGCAACATGTACAATGTTCAGTAGGTAGGTATGTAAGATATTTTACTATGAGACAGTGAAAAAGTATGCCGAAATAAATTATAAATTGTATTTGCCAATAAATGATATGGGTATGATGAGATAAAATTGCTACACGTAGGTACTCAAAAAACAGAATAATTTCGCAAAAAATTTCTTCTTCAACGTAACGATTCTTTCCCTATTAACAGAGGGGAAAGTAGCCAACAGGATTCATTTGGAGGAAACGGCTGTAAAGTAATACACTTTATTTTTGGTACGTGCCGAGTAGTTAAGCATTTTTTAGCGGAAAACTCAGGGCAGCGTGTGCTAGGAAAATTAAAATAAAGCTTCAAACTTGTTCGCAAGTTTAGTACGTCTGCGAGGGGTACTTGAGCCTCATAAAAACCTTCCGACAACTCAACGTATTGCCAGACGGTTTTGTTCTCGATGAAACTTTTAAAAATTGTGGAAACTTGCAAACACCTTTCTTTCCTTTTTATTTGAGCAACAAGAAGTATTGTTACGCTCAAGTTTCAGCTGTAAAAGTGTTTTGATTTAAATAAATTTTGCCCAATTGGACCTTTTTCTTTCTCTTCTTTGTTATTCTTTTGAATAATAATGTTGTGGCGATTCAAATATCGATTTAATTTATTCAACTTAGTTATAAATTATACTTTTTACAAACGTCATAATCTATTATCATCTGTTTAAGAATCTAAATTTGAATCTACATTATTTCCATCTGAGTATTGGAGATTAGAAACTGTCATAATAACATAACAGTTTCTAATATAACTATAAATTTTTAAAAAATATTGTGGTTAATGACTTTTGACGATTGTAAATATCGAGGCATGAAACTACAACATAAGGTATATTTTGAAAACTTCGCGGCCGGATACCTATTTAAACATACATTAAATTTCCATTTAATTAAAATTTTGTGCCTGCTTAAATTTTTCGAAGTGCTCAATTTGACGACTTCTTTTGAGATTTTTGATTTGACTTCAAAATAGATGTTCCAAAAATGTATGGAGACCCGGCCAGGTATATGTACAGTATACTGAAAAATATGTAAAAATATGCAGAACAGTGATCAATTGTCCGTTTTCTTTTAATTTGCTTTGTTGCGTGGTACAAAACAAGAATTTTAATAGAAAATATGTCCTGTGTCCTTTTGGTGACGTTTAGTTGACTTCTATGTCGCCCGCCATTTTGCCATTGTGAATAACGGTGAAATCGACGAAAAATTTTAACTTTCGTTCAAGTAAACGATGCATGAAAACGAATTATTTGTATTTTTCGCGAGTTTAGGAGATTTTTCCTGATTTTTTGAGATACTGTACATATACTTGGCCGGATATGAAACATCTCATTTATTAGAGTGATTTGATGGTTACATAAAATTAATTAAATCATAAAAGTTATATGCATTATGGAATATAATTCTTCGGAGACTTTCACAAATATTAATCATTTACAATAGATTTTGAACGTCATTAACTCGGCATACGTTACTATATCAAAGTCAATGATGCTGAAATTACGAATATTGTTGCACAATATATTGGAGATGACTACGAAAGGCTGTATTAAGCTCAACCCACGCTCTCGCCTCTACAAAGTTGAGGGTACGGCGGACATATCAAAGGTGATCGTAAAGTGTTAAGTAGCCATCCGGGTCTAACTAATTTGCAGGTATAACATTGTATCGAAATAACTCATACCTGGGAAGTTGATGAGGACGGTAACTATAAAAAGAAAACCGTTTGGTGATAAAAATTTGCTGGAATAAATTAGCATTTCTTAGATGGTATTCGCATTATTATGTTTTTATAAAAAGTTTCTGCGAATCCGTTTTTTTTGTTTCAAACATTTACTTGCAAAAACATTATTTGGTCTATGCTAAAACAAAAGATATAAGTATATGAAACTTATATGATACGTGCTGCTTACTCAAAAATTTCATATCTTCATGTACCCATTTTCTACTTTGAGTTGATATATAAAAGAGTAACAGATGGAGGTTACAAAAACAATGATAAGGAAAGTATATTATCCGCGTGATTAGAATTTAATACGTAATATGATAGTAATTTTAAATCGTGTGTATTCTATGTATTTCTAACTCAGAAAGAGAATTCAACATTAATCTTAATTATTGTAGTGCCCTAACAGGGTTCATACTAAGTAAGTTTCTAATACCATGTACACTCGACAGCACATCAAGTGTAACAGTTGCACTACGAAAGCCGCCTCTATTACGAACGCAGTAAATGCGGTCTCAAGGTCAAACTGTTACGCTTGATGTGCTGTCGAATGTACCTTAACTCTTAAAACAATTAAGATATTTCTATTTGTAAAGAGTTCTTACTCTTTCTAAGAAAGTTATCCAAACTATTTTCTTCAGCAAATCATGTGCCAATTCAATAGATCATAGCATAAATTTCTTAAGGGTTAGAGATTTTTCTCCCACAGGAAGTTAATCTAAGACTAGGAAAAATGTTACCTAACAGCTTGCCGACATGAAGTGTAGATTATTACCTTGATGCGAATTATGTGAGCTTTAGTTTGCGTGGGTGAGAGCATAGGGTGTAGATTATCGTAAAATTTAATAACAGCCTTGTGTCTTTTAGTACTCAACAGGGAATAAAAATTTAAGATGAAGTAAGTACTTGAAGGCGTCTTCTCAACAATAGAATAACTATTGAGTCTGATATGTGGCTCAGTCGACAGCACACCAGCGTAACAGTTTGACTTCGAGACCGGTTGCATCGTTTGTAATAGAGTCGGCTTTCGTAGTGCAACTGCTTCTTTTTAACCCCCGAAGAAAAAAGAGGGGTGTTATAAGTTTGACGTGTCTTTTTGTGTATCTGTGTGTATGTCTGTGGCATCGTAGCGTGCGTAGCGTAGTAAATTCGGTCCATTCGCAGCTCCTAAGCGAATAGACCGAATTTTATTCGGTTTTTTTGTTTGAAAGCTGACGTGACTAGGATGGGTCTTAGCAATAATTTATGAAGATCAGTTCAGGCGTTTGATGACTATCAACTCATTTTCTATACGATAAAAGGTTTTTACTAAATTTTATAGATCCGATTGATTTAAAATTTGGTGTACTGTCACTTCGGTGACATTCCCATGACATACTAACCTTGAGCTGATCCTATACCATCAAAAAATTACTTTCCTGTAGGTATCGTTTGTGACAGACAACGCTTTTTTGTTTGCACGATAGTGTGATAGAAATAAGTGACGTAACTTTTAACTACACACGCACGAGCGAAACGCTCTCGAGCGAGTTGTCAGTGTTGGTAATTCTAAATACGAAATTTCAAAAAATAAATATGCAACTGGAAAAAAAACAGCTGCCCCATACAAACAGGTCGTGTAGGTTTTTTATTTATTAAAATGGGCTTGCTCTTGATTCCACTCTTGCTCCGAGAGAAGTTAAGAGAGGGTCGTCGATGTGGCAAGCTTACCCAAAAGGTGCCTATTCTATCCAGCTTTGAAGGAAATCAGGTTATAAGCAGGAGGTAGATATTACAATTTAGTATAAAACCGCTGATTTTATTTTACGTGATTTCCTTTTTTTAACAAGTCGTGTTTAAGGTTCCCAGCCCCCTTATTCACACAACCGTCGGATCACGGATTCGATTCAATAAGTCCAAAAAGTCACAGTCCCGTCTCGCTTTGACGCGCCGTGGTGAAAAGTGACAGGTAGAGAGTTTCCGAAATTCGAATATTTTCTGACAGTTTTGAATATGGATAGATGGAAGAACTCTATTGCTCGTTTTCACTAACATCTAACATTTGCTTAGCGTTAGGAGTCTCTTAACGATTTTATCTCAGTCTATCTAAAGGAGATAGAAAGAGACAAACGTCCTTAAGCTTAAGACCCACCTAAGCCTAGGGAATAGTTAGTGAAAACGGACATATCTGCTTTTGTTTTCGAGAGCGTTCCACTTACACCCAGTATTATCCATAATTTTGCGGTAGGTTGCCTGGTGAAAAGATCAGTGACCTTTGTCTTCTAAAGCAGAGGTCCCGGTTTCAAGTATAGATTCGTGTGAAGAGCACGAACAATTATTCCCGAGTCATGGTTGTTAGTTTGTTTGTGTAACACACTAATAATTATTTTTCTAAGAGGCAATTTTTCAATCCACAGTTTATATTCAGATAACAATTTAGATGTATTGGGTAGGTGTAAGTGTCCTTCCCTATTATGTTTTGTCTTAGTAATAAATTATACTATCCAGGCCCGTGATTCAAACGATTCAAGTTAAATTCTAAGAACGTGGTGTTTCACGAAAGCTATTAGCAGGTTGCAAATTATCTACGTGCGGCGTGCGTGGGCGCAGGCGCCAGTGCCTACGCGCCGCTTTACCTCTAACCGCCATCTTGGAACTTTAATTAGGAAATAATTGTAGCGTAGCCATGGACACGTTTCGTAGGAAGTACGGTCATAATTCGTGAAATTGTTGACTTTGTTTTTGTTATACATGTGGGATGAAGAAGGAAGGGTCTGGTAAAATTGTTGATTTTTAAAAGGACATTTTTCTGTAGTAGCTTTGCTAAGAAGAAAAATATTTTTTAGGTTCGCTGTATACAAAACTCCTTGCTCTCATAAAATTCTCTTTTTTGTTACGTTATCTTTTGTTTTTTCTCTAGTCGATAAAACATATTAAAAAATATCGTTACTGTCGTGCAGTATTTTTCTCACAGCTGTATAAATAAAACATTAAAATAAAGATTTAATTTATTATCAAAGAAAAATGTAGGTAACCTTTTAAAATAGTTTTTACATATTTTTTTCAATAGGATTCAAGTAACACAAATAACAATATTTAAGGCATTAATTCTTTTGCATTACTTTTTGTCATCAATTAGTATACCTATTGCTCCAATCCTGTAGTGCTTTATGTACCCAATTGTTTGCATTACCTCCATATTATTTATATGGATTTATTACTATATTACGTTTTAATATTTAGGCTTTAACAAGACCGTAATTTGTGGAAGCTGCGTAAGATTGGATAAATCAATTGTTTTTGGGATGCCTTTTAATTCTAATGTCATCTAATGTCAAGTGTATATAAATGTGAGATTTCCGCTAACAATTTAAGCAACCACTAAGCCGCTTCCACACCCATCGGAGCGTACATCCAGCGTAATAGACGCCGGTGGCAGCGAGGTGGCCGTCATTAATCACCTGGTAGCGGACGGGTTAAGCGGAGGAAATGCCCGTAAATAGCTGAATGCAAAATACGGCAGTTGTCCGCTCATCAATCAAGCTTCGAACTGAGAAGTAAGACTTGTTTTATTTGTGGACGACTTGAGCCCAAAAGCAAACAAGCCAGCACATGCTCATGGATATCTATAATTTGTAAACCGGTGTGAAATGTTTCAAGGTAAATTTTTCATCGATGACGTTCATTGACGATAAATTTGTCGGATGATCGTTGGTATTTGATTTGTCGACGAAACCTTCATCGAAACAAAACTCGTCGGTGAAGCATTTCACACTGCTTGTCAACTGTGCTGTCTTTAGAGTATTATCTTATTTTTAGCTCTATAAGTCTACGTAATAGACACATCCCTTAATTTTTCTGTCAACAAAATGTCGGGCTCTTGATTAATGCATTTTGGCGTAAACGTTTTAAAAAGTAATCACTTATAAAGGAGAGTCATGTAACTACATATAAAATTGCTTGGGATTGATACAGGGCAGTGTGTTTTTTATTAGTTTACTTTTTACTAACCGACTTTTAAAAAAGGAGGTTATCGATTCGACACGTATGTATGTAATATTTTTAGAATTACACAGTTTTAGTTTATGTTAGTTGATACCAGCTTCTGAACATAGGTGGCAAATTAAATGAGTTTAAGTATGTATATTTATATGTTTCTTTTTTTGTCCATGCATATCTCAAAAATAATAAGTTGGATTACAGAAATTCTTTTTTTTTTGGACTCGATATAGTCCATTTTAGGGAGCTGTGCAGGTTTCATCAAAATCGGTTTTCGAGATTGAGAATTAAGTGTGTATCAGTCACTAACAAAACGTGTCGTTGGCTTAACAGCGTAATTCTAAAACATGTGATTATGCATGTTTTTTCAAAGGTTGCATGCAATCAGGCTATCATCATCATAATCACCAGCCTATATACTTCCCACTGATGGGCACAGATCTTCCTATAAGGGATATACACATGAGAAGTATCTTCTATGTAGAATGGCATACAATTAGGCTGTAGCTAAGCAAAATTAAAAAAGAAGATGATGAAGATATAAAAATAAATTTAAAAAAATTAAACAGATTTCAAAACATTAAAAAGAAACATATAATTAATATGAAGTAGGTAGGTACTTATCTCATTAAAAGGTATTTTTTGGAGTTGTTGCTAAACTGTTTCCAGAAACAATAGTAAGTGATTTACCGACTCCAAAAAATATCTTTTTATAAGATAAGTCATTTTAATTATTTGATATCTTGTGTTTTAAAGTCGGTTAAATTTTTTAAATAAATTTATTATATTACCTTTGTTTAATCAAAGTTCTAAGCGTGTCGTGTTCCCGAACACAAAACTAAGCTTTTTGTGTAGAAATCTGCATTTACAATGAAATTGATAATTTAATAAATAAAAAAATACATCACTTCCAAAAAAATTACAATCGATTAATATTTTGCCGACGCGATGCGGTTATAGCATTTCGGATACATCAAAATTTACACCAGTGTTCCCAAGTCGCCATTAAACCTCCTTCACATGGCTTGCTTCAAGATTGTCACTTTGCGATAGCAAGCGCACCAATGCACGGAGGGACACGCTCCATACAAGGGCGGTCATAAATAGTTAAAGTCCTGTTACTATCAATACATTGTATTATTTTAGTGACTTATAGTTGTAAAAGTGTTTTAGGAACATTAAAATGAAAGAAGTACATGTATTTACGGAATAAAAAACGTTTACTTCAGTAAAAAACAAATATAAACAATAACATACTTTTACCTAAATTTATCATGAACAAACACTTAAAAATTGGAATGTAAAACATATATTTTAAATAAAATAAGAGTCAAAACATTGATAACATTATTTAATTATAATAAAATAATAGAAATAAATAAATTAAAATTAATTAAATACAAAAAAAACAAAACAACTAACAAAATACAAATAAATTATTCTTATTCTAACAATATTAAACATGTAACAATTCTATTACACTTTGTGACAGAGTATTTTTCTTTTTAGGGGGAAGTTTCCGAAGACTTGTAATATAAGGATCTGAATGTAATAATAGTCGTTGTATTAAATCTTGATTGGTAACTTCACGTGACATTTTTCGAGTGTGACTTCGTCTATAAATTTTGATATACTTATTTGTCGCTTCAGCAGCTTCTTCGGAAAGTTCTCCTATAGATAACAATGCATAACTTATAATATCTGATCCATGTACGAGCACCTTGTGGACAGAAGCAGGAAGACTATACCACGGATATTCCTCGACCAGGCTGTATGCTGTTTGTAATGCATAGTCTTTAAACTTGCATTCATTAATTTTATGTCCAGAAGATAACGTTTGTAATATTACACAACAACGATCTATGAGATCCTTATTCAAACCTGTAATTTCAGCAGATACAGCTGATTCCAAAAAAAACTTCCTGGCCGTGTTTCCGTCGTTAGACGTCCCGCTTCCACCACTACGCGGCTTGTCAACTATTAAACCTAATCGTTCCCTAAACTGGGACTGTACATATTGTTTTTTATTTGATAACAATTGTTTATCACTATCTAGCCTAACTTGCCATTTTTTTATGTCTAATCTATATGAAAGATGAATAAAATATTCGAAGAAACGTATCCAAGAATGTAGTGGTGATAATCCAAATTGGTATCTACTCTCTATTACAGGTTTTTGTAAACATTCGTCTATTTTATTCATCTCTTTAGGGGTAGCATTACATATATAACATCTACTTGTAGATGTTTCACTTAAAGCACTACAAATTTTACCATCTACCATTGAAAGCTGCAACTTATGAGAAACGACCAATTCACGATTGTCGATCTGAATAAAAGTAGGTTGCAAACTTTCAATTTTATCCTTAAAATAAGCTTCCTCTTGCAAAGACACTGCTGTGCTTTCTTTCAAAAATTGAAATCGAATAGGACGGCAGTACCTAGTGGAAGAGGGTCGAGGATTTTTCCATAAAATTTTACAATTATCTTCAGCTAATTTTACAATAATTTGAAGGGGTACATAAGATGTTACAAACAAACTACTATCTTCTAAAGTTGAATCTGAAAAAAATTGTTTGTATTCACTATGTCCAGTGCTGCCATCGAATCCCCATTTCCCAAGTAAAGAGATATTAGACAAACAATCATCAGGAATCTGATCTAAGACCTCTTTTTGAGATTCAAGGATTCGAGAAGCTGTGTGATCAAAAAGACTTTGTAATTCAACTTCAGCTGAAGACTCGGAAACAGTTATATTAGAAGGGTAACATCTCTGTTTCGCTTTAGTAATTTGTTGGTAACATGGTAATACATTAGGAGAAATCTTACTATTAACAAAGTTTTTAATTAATAAATACTGATGTTTTGTCAACTGAGCATCAGTCACAAGTGACAAGACATCATCAGTGCTAACTCTAGATATACACGAATCGAATGAACAGTCTGAAACATCAAGCAATGCACTCACAGTAGAATCATCAGACTTTGACAAATCAGCTACTCTCCGACGTTTAGTCCTTTTACTACATTGCGTAAAAGGTTTTCGAGGACGACCACGTGAATGACACGGCGACGTTTCAGACGGAGTACATTGCTTATTATTTTTCACAAGTTGAATTTTTTCAATAACATTAAACCAATCGGAATTCTTATATAAAAGCTTGGTTTTATCCCTATTACATTTTTTCCAGAATCGAGCAATAGCTTTACATAAATTATTAACAATTTTCTCTAAATAATGAATATCAATGTTCTCAGCATCGTTCAGAGTAGTCAACAAACTTTGTAGGACTTGACGACACTTTTCCGAGTCATTATCGGTATTGACAGTTAGCCATATTTCAAGAATATGCATTCTTGAAAACGAGCATATATATAAATTACCTAAAACAAAAAAAAAAACGGTTAAAATTCAGTCACAAAACCTACACAAAGCACTAAGACTAAATAAACTAATTTCGTAGCAAATGCTACGAGATAATCTGGCAACCGTAGCACCCTTGTCATCGCCAAAAGGGCAGATAAGGGCAGCCAAGTTTTAATTTTCCTAAGATAAGAAAGTCTAAAGATTATGGTGCAATATACCTCCATAGTCGGAGCGAGTGGGAACATATTTAAAAGTTTATTCAAACTTTGAATATTAAAATATAATACTCCAAGAAAAGTCGCCTCGTAGCAATGACATACTAAAGAAAATATATACTAAGATACAATTAAAATAAAAATATTAATTATTACATACCCTGTTCTTGGATATCCATTTCAGAAAAAACTCACACAGCACTCACAGGTCCCGCAATGACAACAAATGACGTCACGCTTTTTAATGACTCACTGATAACAGTATTTACGATTGGCGATGCGCTCTCTTTGAATGCACAATAGATAATGAAGGCGCACTCTAATTACTGACCTATTTATAGTTTCAGAAGGTACCGCAACTATCCAATGTAACGACAAGGAATAAAATGTAAAACAAGAAAGCAGGTTTTTAAGATTTATGACCTATGGATGTCCCACTGTGCAATGATTTAACGTGCGAACCTAATGGTCTGGTTTAGGGCCTAGTCTCAAAAAATGGCCACAGAAAATTATTAATACGTACGATCACTTTTCGAAATTCGTAAGTAGTGGAATATGGTAGCTATTTGACGCTAGCCTACAAGTGTTCAATATGTATGCCATTTTAAAGGTAAAGGTAACCACGCGGCCTTTCGATAGTACCTACAGAGCTTGAGAACATGTTTTATTCAGACATAATTCATTAGGATCTAGACTGTTCGTATGAATTAATTATTCCATATAATATTGATCTTGAAAAGCAAGATACGGCTTAGTTATATTCTCGAATTGGTTAGCCACGGCGATGTGGCGTAACCAGAGTAAGAAACGGGCTGGTGCCAGCGTTCAATCACATTTTTTGTTTAATTAAACCCTTTTGGGCAGACATGACTTATATGAGATTTATTACGCAGTGTCGTTAGTGATATTTTATTATTCCATGCAGTAATGCTTTCAGATTGCACTCTAAATTAATACCATTTATAGAGTCGCCACTTACGTATATATTTAGACACAGGAATAATAGGAGGTATTCGAAGGTTCACACCTATTATGTAGCCCAAAAAATAGTTTAAGTTTATGTAAACGTTATTATTATAGCCTACTTTAATAACTTATATAATTTTGTATTCGCAAATATATCCACTCCGTCAATGTCTTGTATTGTGTATTTTTTTATTTATTATGCCTAAATCCGTGACGTCCCTAAGCAATACCACAGTAAAGTTATAAAGTTATAAGAATAAAGAATATTACCGTGGCAGTACTATCAGAAGATCAGCTACTTCAGCATCAGGCTGCGCTAGTGCTGTTTTGTTATAACCTGTTATAGTAAAAAATGTTCCGAGACCTGTAAGATTAAAGTGTTTATTTATCTTTCCAGAGTAATTATTTTAATCACCATGTAATCTAGGAATAAATAACAAATTGCCTTAGATTATCACAAAATTTCATTCGTATCTACATATCAATCTTATTCAACTCAAAACATTGCGTTTGAACAAAAATCCATGTTGACAAAGCCGATTCTGCGAACGCCTCATATATCTTTCTCGGTATCAAAGTCAAGATCTGACATGGTGACGGGTATTCGTAGTGGGAACAGTGAAGTGTCTGTCCATTGCACGGTCGATTAACGAGTGACGGTGGACCACCTTCACGCGTTCCTGGTATACTAATACTAGGAACACAATTTTTATTACTCTTTTCATTTGTTTTATTGAATATTTTACAGCACTTTTCTTGCAATTGAACCTACCTATACATCGCTGAAAAACAATGCAAACATCAACAAAATAAGCAGGTAAACTATAGAAAATATTCGCGAGACTTTATGAGTAGAGTATTTTCATATAATATTCGCACTTGAGACATGATTCTATAGGTTGGGAAAAAAGTCTTTTCGCATTATAGTAGGTATGTATGAACTTGTAATAAAATCTCTTTGGCTGTACTATTTGTATCTTGCTGGTATTGGTATCATTAAAAGTTTAGATTTTTAAAAATTTAATTCCAAATTCAAATTAGGAAAATGTGTGTTTTTCATTTGTTTTTCGTACTGTCAAGATGAGTGAATCTAATGAAAAAATTCGATACATTTTAAAATTTTACTACATAAAAGGTAAAAATGCAACGCAAGCCGCGAAAAAAAAATGCGATATTTATGGGCCTAGTGCAGTGTCTGTGAGAGTAGCGCAAATTTGGTTGAAGCGTTTTCAATCCGGAAATTTTGATATCAAAGATGCACGTCACTCTGGTCGCCCTATTACGGATAAAATTGATGCCATTTTTGAAAAACTGGAGCAAGATCGGCATATCAATAGTTACGACTTAGTCTATGGACGCTTGCAACACCAGGGGTATCACTTGCGCGTTGCCGACCCTGTAAAAACTTTTTCAAACCCTTTTTGAAGAACCCCATGCTGTACTCGACCTACTTGATCTATCTTGAGTACTTGATCTATTGGGGATCCGACTTATTTTTATCTACTTTATTCTAAACTTTTCTTCCCTAAAAGCCAGATGACGCGTGGTGATCACTTACTATAGAATATGTATTGAGGGTACTTCAAAGATTGATAAGACCTAAAATATCGAAACATATTATACTAGAAAGTGAAAGAATATAAAAGTCTATGTTCTTAATTTTTGATTTTAACAATATTATAAATGTTTGAAAAATTACTTAGTAATTAAAACGGGTCGCGGGTTCGATTCCTGCCTCAGGACGTGAAATTTTTCTAGTTTTATTATACTTTAAATACTATATAAAATTCTATGTTCTACGAAATAAGTTTGGGTTTTCAGACTTCTAATTATAGTCGACGATGTATTGAGCATTTTTTATTGTTATTGTTTTAACAATCGTACAGAATCATATAGAATTGATTCAAAATCCTCGCCGGTTTGCTTACTTATGTTAAGCCAGTCTCTTTATAGACTTGTGTTGGGAGCAGTAAAATTTATAATTTCCATTATAAAATGAGCTCTGATACCAAAATATTACTGGCCCCCAGCTGTATTTCCATAACATAGAGGGTCCAATTTTATTTGGTGATTTGACAGTTTTATTCCAATTCGGAGTACAGACACGTAGAGCGTAGGCGACATCCGTATGGCTACCGTTTCCTTCGGATTACAAATGCACTCAATTTAGTTTTTACTCTATTTCAAAATAAAATTGAAACACAGTCCGTGAACTGATTTTAGTACAATATAAAACAAATACAAAGTGGAAAACGCTGAATGTAACTTGAAGTGTGCTACTTTGTTGTATTTTCGATATCAATGAAGACTGTTTTGTACTAGTGGTTTCAATTTTATGAAAGTAATAAAAGTTTTGAGAACCTTAATTAACATGTGACTATGTCGAAATATATTGCTCTCCGATAATTTTGACAAATATATCGACTGCGACGAATCGGATCGTTTACATAATGATTCGAAGTAAACTACTTCATGATCCTTGTATTGCATGCTTGCAAACCTGTATAATTAAGATACGCTTAATTAAAGAGACGTCTTTGACATGGCAACCGTCCCATTAGCTGGCCTTTATTTTAAATATTAATACGTCGTCTTCTGATTTGCTCGGACTTCAATATCGATTTAAAATGTAAATTTATCAGCCAATTACCTTACGTAAGCTTGTTTGATTTCAGTGATTCGTTCCTAACTCTGCCTAAACATTTTGATGACTTGCTTGTTAATATAGCAGCCAGCTTAATTAACATATCAGTAATTAAAAGTGAAACTGAGTCCTTAAGCAAACTGATTGAATCGAGCCTGGAAGACAGATAAAATGAATTACTAGAAGTAATTTCATGTTGAATATAATGCGATAGATAGATGATTGATTTATATAAAATTATAACTGTAAGTACCTACCTTCCTATCTATAAATCTAGCAATCGGGAAAGATCGGTAAAAATAGAAGAACATGAATATTCTATTAGAACTCCTTAAGTATTCCGATCGTAGTAAAGTTCGAATAAAGTTAACTGAGATCAATAATTTTGGGCTTTCAACGTTTTAAAAAGTTTCTAAAAAAGGGTCTCGACTATTAGAAGTTGGCCCGTGAGCGCTCGGTATTGTGCGAACTGTGAATGACCTCTTCAGGATAATAATGGGCAAAGGGATGCGCAGGAGCGCGTGCGAGGGGCGACCGGTTTGAATTTAGAACGTTTTTTAAAAGGGAGTAGGGTTACCAATATTATCATGGTTTTGAATTAACTTATTTTATTATTTACCAGTAACGAATATAAGGTAATTAATAATCTTAACTGCTAGCAATCAATATCTTTAAAAAGATTTCTTCGGTCGATTTCAAAATAATATTTATTTTTATAGACTAACTAGCTCACATCTATAAGAATAGATCAGTGCAAGATTTTTAAAATTCATGGCATCTTTACATTTCGACTAAAAACGAATTTTGCGTAGGTACTAATGCAACAACCTTTAATTTAAAAAAAAATGATTATTTTATTCTTACCTTCAAGTAAGACCATAGTAGGTACAGCTCAAGCCCTTACGTGTACGTTTTCATAGCTGTTTCATAAAAAAATAACATAAATTCATTATCTTTTTTCACAGACTCACAGTTTTAGTTACCATACTCCTCCGAAACGATGACCGATTCCCATGAAATTTTATATTTATATTCAGTAGGTCTGAGAATCGGCTACTATCTATTTTTTATTTTATTTTTTGTTCATTTTTTTTTATGGCAAGATAACGTTTGCGGGGCCAGCTAGTGATTATATAAATAAGGCATAGTTAGTTCAAAAATCAACTAATCTTAAGAAATCTCAAAGCCTATCCACCCTCGTGCAGAGCTTTTGTCGGCGCCCGCCCGGTGCGCGCGCGCTAACTCGACAAATGCGTCAAATGAAATAAGCCGTATTTTGTTTCCTTTCCTTTTCACTCGGCCTCAGATTTTAGAGGGTTAGATAAAAAACTTATTATTGATTTCGGTTTGGGTGCTTGTAGTTATGAAGGGCACACGTGTTTCGTTTTAGTTTTTGTGTAAGCTTATGGGATGTTTTGTGTTATTACAATTATTAAAGTTCTAGCACTATGAAATGAAGTCGAAGTAAACATAATATTACTATTGCTCTTTCATTACGTATTTGTTTGGAATAAAATAAAAATATTTCGGCGGAACCTACTACCTATAAGAATTCCTATTCGGCGCCGTCACACTTTTCTGTAATGATTTATTAGGAAAGAAATAAAAATCTTTTAAAACGAATTTCATAAATCACTAACTTTTCTCTCATATCTGATAAGGGGGTATCTCTTTCACAGATTAAAATCGGCTATATAAATGAAACACACACGCTCGCACTTCGTCAATGATATCTCCATACATCTTACAAATGGTATCTACATCTGTTTACAATGTACCAAAGACTGAAGAGGCGTCTTCGTATCCCCCATTTTCAGTTTGGGCGAGAGTAAACATGGATGAGGGAGGGAGGCGCGATAGTACGACGTAAGACTCGAAACCGGTTGGTCGTGCGACGAGTGTAGATCGGTCCCCGTGCGCGATGCCGCGGTTGTTTATCGAACTTTTCAGATTCAAACTTCGAAATCCCGAATGACATTTGAAAAGAGAAAAAGTATACGAACGATATTCGTTCTGTGCTATCTAAAAGACAAATGACGATCATTGCGAGCCAGTGCGATAAATCTGTGAGCGTGTAAACAAACTATATGTGATTTATGTAAACAAAGTTATAAACATGTAAATTGTGGAAGTTGTGAAAATTGAGCTTAATTCGGTGGCAGTATGGTGGATGTTGGTGTTAATGGGTGGAATAACATCATAAATGGACGGAACCAATTTGTGTTTCTTGTGCTTGTACATTTACTTCTTATCGGACTGAACGGGACGAATGGTAACTACCTATTTTAATTTGATATTTCATTGTTTTTTTTTTTGGAGTAATGTACTTTATCAAATAACTTGGGATCTTGCTTTAACAAAAGTGAATAGTAATTTATGAATATTAGTGAAATTCTGTTTGTTATGTATTGTGATTTCCGGTTAGGTAAAGTTTAAGTTATATACTTTACTTCGAAAGTGACGTACCACTAAGTCTTATTCTAAGCACTAAGTATTATTGACGGACGTTTTCATTAACAGTGCCCAATATGGAGGGACGTCAACAATCGAAAGCACTTCTTCTAATTTGTTCATTACCCCGAGTAGTTTTTAAAAGTTTAATAGTTAACCCGTAATTAAACGTACAAATACCCAATTAACAAAATGTCTTTTAGTGCTACCACATGTCACAATGGAGCCTTTTGGGGAGTCTTCTTCAATTGAAGCTAATGTTTTAGGATGGTATAAATAATCGTAAAAAAATCTCATGCTGTGTGTTTTTTATGCTTAGATACAAAAAAGTGTTACGTTTATTACTTCCAATAAATTATAAGCTGAGGAGAATTCAAAATGCACGCTGGGGTTTTCATTAGTTATGTAATTGAATTCGTTGTTATGGTCTGCTACATCAGAGTTTCGGATACAATTTTTAAATCTGATTTTTTTAATGGGTTATAAAATAATTTCGGCTTATAAAATCTATACTCTCCCGCGGATGTTCCAATATATTAGATACAACTTAGTTTAGAAGGCGTTTCCAGCTTGGGATCTGGGAGTTTACTCGCACTCTTAATTTTATTTTACATTAGGTATAAGTACATTAATATATTAGAAAAGTATTTAAACAAAAATAAATCATGAACACTGAGGACATGATTTTTTCGTACTTAGACTTAACATCAGGTGAGATGAATGCTAAGATCGAGTTACCCCGTTAAGGTTAAAAAAAAGCAATCGTCAGTCCAAAAAAAATAACAAAAAGTTATTTAAAAAAATGTTGATATTCTAAAAGCAAGACATAAAACAGACATCGAACACTGGCCTTCTCTCTAATACTTTTATGGCCATTACTTCCTAATGCTAGAGAGAGATAGCCTACCTTAAACCTCACTTAAACACTTATTCTAAGGTGAACATTATATAACTTTTTCATTAGTTTGATATTGAAATTTTAGTTATTATTAAAGTATATGTTAAAATATAAAATTAACAAAAACTACGGTTGACCACCCCAGAATAAACCCAACGGTACGCGTTAGTTTTTATTACAATATGTTATCTCTTAAAAAAAATATCAAAGTATCGAAATCGAGGACAGTAGTCACAGATGAATTTTAAGTCAAAGTCGATATCTTGTGACTTATTGATCGTTGTGGATCTGACAAAGTCGTATAATTATTTCATCATTTAACATAGTGATTATAGCGACGTGATTTCACCAAACCAAGAAAGATTAAATACTACATCTGAAGAGAATTCTTCTTTTTTACTTCTATATTATTTATTATGTCATCGGTGCCCTGAAATTTACTTGATTTAGTCCGACAACTCACTAACTCTCATTTGAAATTATTAAACAAAATCTATAGGGGGAAAAGCAAACAATGTAGAGACGGAAATTTATAAAAACGTATGTGAAATATTTCACATCAAGAGAATGAAATCAGTTAATTTTATCCGGCCACTGCGCTTGCGTACAACAAAAAGACAAACATGTTAAGATAGCAGCATTGTACGGGTTATCAGCGTCAGAGACATGACTTAAATAAAGGACTACTACCGTGGAGAATAAAAAAGTGAGATACTATCTCTCGGGGTACACTGTCCATGTTTATCGAAATTTAAATTAAGCCTGCAAAATCGAAAATGTGTAGGTACCTACCCTTGCCTCCAAAGGAATTGTTTTTCTTTGAAATTTTAAACAATTATCAGAATAACTTCAACTTATTATTATGTTGTTAATTTTTCAGTGAAAAAAGTATTGCTACAAAATTCGACACTGCCGTGACGTTTTAGTGGTCATTATTGAACAAATACTACATTTGTCAAATTTGTAGAATATCTTTACAATGATTTATTCAATAAAATTGTTGAAATGGCCCTATTCATTTAAATATTATATTTTGTATATCTACACACATACTGATTTTTAAGACTGACTGAATTGAACACTAAACATAACACAACACAGAATTGTAGTCACAAAATTCAATCGTGATGAGATTTCTTGCCAAATTATTTATTTACAAATAAACATAAACGTATATATGAATTAATTGTTTACTAAAATACCTTATTTAAAAAAAAAGTTAACATCATGAAAGTCCTATGAAAGTCTAGAAGAAAATAATAGGGTTTTTCCAATTCTAATTCCAAGCACAGTGGTCAGAGCAGTCACCCGAGTTAATTTAATTTACATTTCTTCTTATCGTGTTCATCCGAAAGTTACTGTCATTTTACGCACGTAATTATTTGTATGCACTGTACTTATCAATTTATCAGTGACAGAGACATGCACAAGTTTAGTAGCGTGGGGAGGAACAAAAAAAACAATAAATGTCAAACCCAAGCATAGGAGGGTTCCTTATCTGGAGTGTATTGAATGATAAAATATTTGTTCTGAATTAAATGCAGTCAATATTTGATTTTTAACAGGCACGGGGATTCACCTAGTAAGAATTTAAAACTGGCGGTCCAGGTTTGAAACTTAATAAAACCGATAAATTAATCAACTTCACGTGTTACTTAGCTACTGAGGACTTGAGAAGTCTATGTATTTCTTTTAGTTGTAATTTACGTATTTATGCTGCCGTTTAGGTACAATCACTGTTGAAATTATTGAAATCAGTATATTTCTATTATTCCCTTAATAGATTTGTCTAGTTTTATGAACAACATGAGGAGTTATGGAGGTGAATGTTAATTACGAAAGAAGTATACTTATATAATTATATATTTTTCTGGTATCGCCACTTACGGTGTTATTCTGTAACTTATTTTAACAGTTTAAGTGATGATATTATTTGCAAAATCACAACTATGGTAGATAAACCTCAGTGGCCATTATTTATTTATTCTTCAGTCTATTTTAATGTTGATAATAAAATTCCTTCCTTAAAATTTCTGGTGAAATCTACCTTGTAACGCAGTAATAATGTTTATTATTTTACTTTTAGAAATAATAACTGCATTTTGTTTGAAATAACAAACACATTTGCGTCGGCGACGCGCAAGTGATACCCCTGGTGTTGCAAGCGTCCATAGGCTACGGTAACCGCTTACCATCAGGTGGACCGTATATGCTTCATTGCCACCTAAGTGGTATAAAAAAAATCAAAGATTTACTTTATATCACTTAGGTACCTAAGCCGGAAATAGATCCCGCTAAATGTAGAAAATATACATTCTGCATTATAATGATATCGACCGATAGGTTTTATATTACCGAACAAATCTCTATAATAAGCATTAGAACTAAATACAAATAAACGTTCGCATCATGAATTTTAAGATATTATAATTCAATGCTCTAGTCTAAACAAATTATGTTAGAAGCAATTAGATTGCTAATAATACAAATAAATAAACTCAAATTGTTTTTCGTCCTGAACCTTTCAATAATTCCAATAGTCAGCGCTTCGTTGTCTCATGAACTGTTAGATATTTTGGTCTTCCTAAGATTTTTGACAGATAATGTTTGTAAGAGAGATTTTTTATATATGATGGATCGTATCGATCGGTATCATTATAATATATAATATTTATTTATTACATTTGGCGGGTTCCATTCCCGGCTGTGGTAAATAACTTTTAATAAATCTTTGAATACAGTTATCGTTATTTCCAAAAATAAAGGAATGATTCCTTAGAAAATAGCATTTTAAGCGCCAAAGTATGTTTGTCCTACCTTGCATCACGTTAACACAAAGTGGTGTATATAAAAATCCAAAAGGGTTTATGTTTCTTTGCAATTAAGTCCAAAAAATATAATTAAAACTGCAAACTTTAATACGTAATTTAGGATAATTCCGCTTCAATGGGATTTGGTTTGACTCAATCTGTAAGGTATGATATGGCTGGAAAGGCCCCTTAAAAATGTAAAACAAGTTGACCTTGAATTTGACACTAATTCTTGGTATAAAAACGTACTAGATGTATAGATTTTTATCCTTCTTCAAATAATGAGCAAATAAGAAAAGCCTTTCTAAAATTATTAAAGTCCCTTAAGTAACATGATTGGTATTTGTCAGATGTCTTATAAAATTTGCTTTAAATAAGAGTTGGTATAATAAGTATGCCTGATCCAACTGGACAATACAAAACTAAAGATGACGTTTCAACTTCTAGATAATATGATCTCTAATAAATCGGAATTATTACGATATGCCGCTTGTCGTGTTATCTGAATGTTGATCTAAGCGCGGCGGGACGGTGCATTTGTCCCGTCCCGGGTTTATAAAGAAATCAGTTTCTTTTTTCTGATTTTTCAATACTACATTAAATGGCTTACTCTAATCCCTAAGTAGGCGTGAATAGTCATTGTAGATATAATATTATAATATACTGGGAGCTGTTGGATGTTGTTATAGATTGGAGTTTACTTCTTTTTTGCATTTTTGTGTCCTATTTATGCTTTATAAGTAGTTAAGAAAAAGTGTTTTAAATATAAAGAAGTCATAACGAAATTTTTAAATAGGTTTTAAACTCTTAGAACTGTATTCCAATTATTGATAAGTATTCTGGAACCGAATAAAGTATCGCTTTATACGTTAATTTCGACTAAGAAACAAACCTGAAAATCTTTTTTTTAATGTGCAATTGATGCGAGTGTTATCTAATTTTGTTAAAAAAACCCATAGTAAAAATATTTGGCTTAATGCATAAGCCAAATATTTTTACTATGGGTTTCGAGAGACAAAGAAGTTACGTTTACCTACTGTACAGGTGTAACGTGTAAGTATTTATAAATTCAAAGTTTACTTACAACATTGGCAATTGGACATTTCAATTCTAGTAACAACGTAAAGATATAATTAACTGGATTTTAAAACAATTTGTATGTAACACATTCCAAATACTATACATTATTGTCCGATCAACAAAAAATCTCATTTGTGTCGGTTTTGTCAGTACTCCACAAATTCAATACGCTGAAAAAATTGCCGCTTTACCAATATCACAATTCTGAGTTTGAGCCGTATTTATTATTCGTTTTGGTAAAAAAGGGTTATATATTATAAATTTGAAATAAAATTTAAGGGGGTGGTTGTGTTCCTTATCAAGAGTTACCTACCTCTGAAAGTTTCACACCTTTCAGAGCACTTTTATTTTCCGTTAAATTAATAAAAACATTGTCATACCTGCTCGTGACGACCCTAAAAATTGCGTCCTATCGCGACACATACACACACAAACCGCACACATACTACGCTATCGACTCCCGGCAACCCCAGAATTTTCAATTTTATATCAGAATTCCGTAAGAACCGGTATACCTACTTTAAAAATTATTACATCTTATTTGTATTTACCCATTTATTCTATAAAGCCAACCCGCATTGCGCTTAGGTGTTGTTGTTATGCCCCAAACTCCTCATATGTTTTTCCCATGCTGAAGGCCTGTGCCCAGCATATAGGCTGGTAATAATGATGTGTGATTGATGATTCTAAAAAACAACTTTACTAACGAATGAAAGCCAATAAAATAGGCTTTTGCAAATAGAATTCATACAGCCCCGTTGAGTAGTGAAAGTTTTGAAAGTCCTCTTTTTAAGCTGTGGTATTACATTTATATTTAGGGTAGTTGACAACTTTTTTTTATTTAATAAATAAGAAGTTGTCATAATAATAGTTGTTTTAATTGATGTCAGCAATATAATATCATTAATATTTTAAATATTTTTGTTTAAAAAAGAAGATTTTTTTCATTTTCAAAACAGTATCTACAATTTCAACAATATTCAATATATTTTAAGTTTGAATTGTTTTTATGGGTAACAGTAGCGTATATTTTCCGAATTTGTGAATAATAGCGCCATATTCAAACTTAGGCAACATCCCACTTTATTTAAATTTAGTTGCGGGTAAGTCGATATTCGAAAGATTTTGAAAAACATTGTAACATATTATTTAATATTATAAATTACTCAAAAACTCGGACTGAGGAGCTCGGTGGCGTACTTAGGAGGAGCTCGGTTTGATCGCTCTGGTTTCGATTACGAAAACAAAGCAAATTTCGCCATGGTCGGTCCCGGGATGGGTCAAGCAAATTTATAATCCCGAGCTCCTCCGTGCTTCGGAAGGCACGTTCAGCCCTTGGTCCCGGTTGTTACTGCAACCGCTTTAATACACAACCCGCTTTGGGCCAGCGTGGTGGTGCTGTGGCCAAATCATACAACTGCGCCGAAATATCGGGAACTCTTTACAAACAAACCACATGATGAATACCCCGAATATAACTCTAATTTTAATTGTTGCTTTACTCCTTGATACCTTTTACGCCACTTAAGGTATAGTGTCCGCTCGCGACTCCGCACGCTTGGATGTCGGTCTTGGACCTAATAATAGCCTATGTAATTTCTCAGGATTACCTAATCTATATTCATGGTTAATGTAATATAAATCGGTTCAGCGACTTTGGAGTTAAAATGTACCCGACAAGCAGACAGACAGAGCTACTTTCGCATTTATAATATTAGTATGGATTCGGTGAAGTGGCAGTGGGCAGGGCACATAGCACGCAGAGCAGACGGCCGGCGGGGCGTTAAAGTTCTAGAATGGCGACCACGTACTGGAAAGCGGAAAGAAGGACGGCCTCCCACTAGATGGACAGACGACCTGATCAGGGTCGCGGGGAGCCGTTGGATGCAGGCTGCGCAGAACCGTTCCATTTGGAAATCGATGGGGGAGGCCTTTGTTCAGCAGTGGACATCATAGGCTGATATGATGATGATGGATTGGTTAATAACCGACTGAGAAGTCTATGCGGGTCAGGGGCTGCTAATTACTGTCTATTTAACATTCACATGCGTCATGATCATGATACTGAGATAGTTTTTACTTCTAGGTTAGTCGTAAAGCATGTTTTTCTACTAAACTTAAACTTTGGACTTATTCTCTATATTCTCTTCTCTATATAGTTTTTATTTATTTATATTTGGTATATACAAATGTCACAGCCATCTCGCGCGGTTAGGCATTTAATTAGACGTCTAGGCCGTTCATTAAACGCTATTGAATGCTTAGGCCGATTGTTAATTGAACTAAGTACTTAAATTACACAACGTTTAACAGTTTGGCATATGGAAAATCAGCTCAATTGGATGCCTAGGCGGATCGTCTTTAGCTGAAGAGTTTTTGTGCGATTGGTAGGTTCAAGGTTATTTTTATGACCACTTATAGCTACAACAATCCTATTTTAATTGGTCGTAAAAAACCTTTAACTTCACACAAAAACTCTTCAGTACAAGACATTCGGGCTAGGCGTCCAATTGGCTGGATTATTTACCTAGACCTAGATGGATTTGACATGTACATTTACACGGTACGTACTCTTACAAGAAAGTGTTAAAATGGCAAAATATTAGGCTTAGTGAAATTTTTGTGAAACGCTATAATTCCACGGTATTTAGACAACTCCTTTGGTGTTTTTTTGTGTCACAATACATTTTTATGAAAGAAATACAAATAAAGAAAACGATAAAAAAATTGTATGCTCCAGGCCGGAACCGATCCCGCGTCTTCTGGTGTCCGGCCAGTATTTCTCACAATAAATTAGGCGTTTTAAACGATCAAAATCAAACATTTAAAATGATTATTTTTCGCCACACTGATATATCATCTCACTTTCATCAAATGCTTTAATTGAAGATCAATTTCAAAGAAGCTGATAAGATACGCAATTTTTCAGCACAAAACCGAGCACCGCGCATCAAAGAACACCCCTCAAACACAGTGTCTGGCCGCAGCGAACCCGCCACCCTGCGGTGTGTGGTTGAAGGCAGACCCAAACCAAATGTACAGTGGTTCAAGGATGGGTCGCTCTTGCCACCCGCAGAAGATGGACATAGGGTTTTATTGGAAGATGGATTGTTGTTTTTGAGGTAAGATATGAATTTCATTTAAATTAGCACTGATTTTTAAAACTCCCCGATAACATTTTAAAATCAAGTTAGAATAGTTGACAAATAATATGCAAAGAATCAGTCGAAACGGTAAAATGTCCGAGAGTTTAAAATTAACCTTTAGAATTAATACTACAAAGCTTGCTTTGAATGTTATTAAGACATTGTGTGTAAATATGTATGTACTAATGATCTAATGTTGTCATTGTTGTTTCATAGACTTGTAAAAATTTCCTAAAATGCAACATTTTAACGGAGTTTTAGAATATAAATGAATGAGCGTATCCGGCGATTCTTTAAATGAAATAAATAGAGTCAATGTTCCGTTTTCTTTACAGAGTCAATCGTGGTAAGAAAGAAAGCGATGAAGGTGTTTATTGGTGCATGGCACGAAACATCGCAGGAGAAGCAATCAGTCATAATGCTTCTTTAAATGTAGCAAGTAAGTATCATGTATTAAAAGTACGTTAAAATATACTTGGGCCTTTGGGAATCATGTGAAAATGGTTTGATGTGTATTTTAGTGCTCCGTGACGACTTTAGAGCCGAGCCTTCAGATGTAGTTGTGGCGGCTGGTGAACCTGCTATATTAGAATGCTTGCCACCTCGCGGAGTCCCTGAACCATCGGTCCATTGGCTTAAAGATGGACAACCTTATGACGTAGAAGTAAACGGCAGGTAAACATATTTACTATAAAAATCAGCTTAAAATGTTTGAAGGAGATTTCGGAAAATATGATATTTTAAAAGAAATACGTATTTTCAGGGTAACAGTTATGGATACAGGAAACTTAAAAATATTAGAAACGTTGCCGTCAGATAGTGGCTTATTTCGTTGCGTGGCATCAAATATAGCAGGAGAAAGACAATCTAGGGCTGCTGGATTAATTATATTAAGACGACCACATTTCGTAATAAAACCAAGTAACGTTACAGCATTAGTCGGTCAAACCGTTGAATTTAATTGCCAGGTATTTATTATGCGTTCTTTAACCAAAGGGATGTTTATAAATAATTTTATGAGCGCTGTTCTTATCAATGTTTATGTTATTTTAGAGTTACGATACCAATGTAAAAATAACTTGGGTCAAAGAGGATGGTTCGTTGCCATCGCACGCCACAATTATTCGTGGACTTTTGCGGTTAGAACATGTGTCTGCAACCGATGCAGGCCTTTATTCCTGCCGAGCTGACAGCCAAACCGGATCGAGTATCACAAGTGCAGCTCTCACTGTTTACTGTAAGTAACGGCTCTGGTGTGATCAATTTTATTACATTCATAATATCTCTGTTTGTTTTAATACAGCCATCTGTTTTAGCTTTACCACACTTCACGCAGATACCGTCAAATTTGACCGCATGGGAGGGTGATGTGGTATCGATACCTTGTGAAGCGAAAGGCTTACCAACACCAACGACGTTTTGGATATTAGAAGGGAATCAGGATTCGTTGCTTTTCCCTGAATGTATGAAAAGCAATTCGAGTTTGTTATACTTGGATGGAGCTAAACCCGAGCACAGTGGGCGAGTAATTTGCACCGCGGTTAATGCGGCTGGAAGTATTATGCAAGAGGCTTATCTTACTATTCTTAAAAAGGGGAACAATGAATTAAAGGAACCCTCCTCAAATCAAGACTTAACTGTTTTGTACGAGAGAGAAGAACACATGACTCGATACGAACTTGTTCAAGCTCGAAAATATTTGCAGCAGAATGTTTTAGTAATGCGAAGAGTGGAAGCGTTATCGTCTACTTCACTAAAAGTTGTTTGGGATGTATGTACACCAGTAAACTCTAATCTACTGAGTAAATAAAAGCTGCTAATAATAATTCACGTAAAAGAATAACGTTTCATGTTGTTTTAGGTATTAACGGATTATAATGAATATTTAGAAGGAGTCAAAATTTGGTATAATGGAACTACTTTAAATTGGCGATTTGCTGATAATGAAGAGATTGCCGTTTTAAATTCATCTCATAATGGTGCAACACTATGTTCAAATGGCTCACTAACAAACGTAGATAATACAGGATCTTCAAGTTTTATTTTATCAGGACTAATGGCTTATACACAATATGACATTTTTCTAATGCCATTTTATAAAATGTTGCTTGGAAAACCTTCCAATTTGATGGCAGGTTATACGAATGAAGATCGTAAGTTATTTTACAAAGTTACCGATTATTAAGTTCGAAATTCTAGGGTATTTACGTTAGATGATTATTTTAGTACCTTCGGCGCCACCTCAGAGTGTGACAGCAGGTGTAATTAATGCAACTTCGGCATGGATACGATGGGAACCGCCACCTGTGAATACTTGGAATGGAGAAATCACGGGTTATTTGGTAAGTGTTTCTGTTTTGATAATTGTGCTATTATCTATTTATGATTGAAGTGTTGATTTGATGAAATGTTAATGATTCACAGTGTTAATGAGTTAGCTTTGTAACTATTGTGCATTTGGATGAATCCATCATTATATTCAACAAAGTTTTGATGTTCCTTAGCAGAATGAAAGCAAATTACAGAGATGGGTCTAGGGTTGACAAGTCTGTGCTAGATCCTGAAAATAGCTCAAATGTTAAAGCGTTGTATATGCCACAGTTCGATGGCAATTGGCCAAATGCTGTAGAAACTAATTCTTCCTGATGTGTTTTGCTGTCATAAGCGGAAATATGAGACAGCCAATAGTAGAAATTGAAAAGATGTTTATTCTATCTATCTTAAGTAAGAGTTGTTAGTCGAACTTTCTGCTTTAAGTTACATTACTTCTGGGGTCCCTTTAAACTATTAAGTGATTGATGTGTTGTCACCAGGTAATATGTAACATATTCTTCTTTAATTTGTGATTTATATTTAAGGGACAGGGTAGTATTCTGATCATTGTTACGACTTTAACTGAAAACATAATTATTGTGACTGGAAAAGTGTCGTATACTTTTAACGATTGTAAAGTGCTTTATTCATTTTGAATATATTTTGCTATAGATCGAAATCCGCGTAAGTGGGAATGGTGGTGGACGAGTGGTGGGCCAAATGTCTCTAGGAGCTCGGACCAGAGCTGCAGCAGCTAGCTCCCTCCGTGCAGGCGGTCGGTACAGCGCACGTGCAGCGGCTGTGACCAAGCGAGGACATGGGCCGTTCAGCAGCTCAGTGCAGATACACATGTTGCCAACACAGTCACAGAGGCATTATGTACAGTAAGTCACAAAAATTATCATATTTTTGCGCCACCTTTTGCATTGATTTACCGTTTACATTAGTTATTTCAATAAGTATGCTAATCAGTAAAATATAATACATATTAAATAATATTTTTTTTTCAATAAGTACTAGCTTTATTTTTATTAGATCTTCTTTCATTATAATCTATTACCCAATACTGAAATATAAACTTAATATGGTCCTATAAGTAACACATGGAACTAAAATCGCATTGTAAATATTTCTTAGATGCATCGGAATGTGAATGTTTACTCAAAATAAAAAGTTTACACGCAAAGCTATACTGATAAAATTTATCTTTCTAGGACGGAATCGCCGAACGATACTAACATATCACACATATTTCAAGAAACATGGCTCCTCGCTCTCGGACTCACATTGTTTTCCGTAATTGTTATTGGATTATTCAGCATTTATTACATAAGGCGGAGAAATGGGACCGAAAGAAAGAAATCTACTGGTGAGATACACATTGCTTATAGAACTCTTAATGAGATTTGTGATTATTTGCTCTCGTGCTCAAAACAAAAAGATTAGAGATATAATATTATACTTAGAAATGGAAGTTAAATCGACTTAAGTGTCGGTGTATGACATGATTTCACAAATAAATTTTGCCCTTATTAAGATAAAATCGATGAATAGAAAACATACAAAAAAAATATTGAAACAAAAAACCTTGATCATTTTGTTTTGAAAGCTCTATCTTCTCCTCATTACTTCTTCTTCTTTAATATTATGGCTTCTCGTTTTATCGAATTTTGCCAATGTCAAGTCAGTCATGGGAGTGACACTATTATTTGCTGCGGTACGGTGTAATGTTTTTAGTAGATTCTCCTCATTAGTTGAGTTTCGTTTATTACTAAGTATAATTCAAACATTGAGACCAATTGCAGGCCAGTCGATCATGACAGCACAGCAGTGTTTGTTGAACAAGGACACAATATGGCTCCGGGATCGACCCGTTTTCGCTGCCAATGATTCTACTATAGAAGTTAGCAGTTGTCATCAAAGTCTGTTGCATGGTTAGTAAGTCTTGTAAATATAATGTTTTATTTTCTTGTATTTCTTAATTTAGTCTCATCTTAGTTGTAAAGCACAAGGAATAAAGTTTGCAATTTATAACTAGTTTTTCATAAGTTAAAGTTAAGCCACAGATTAAATTTGAAAATGACCCAAAAATATTTGTTATTTGTAGTCAAATTGAAAATACCACAAAATTTGCATAAAGATGTAGTTTTATTCAAATAAAGAGTTATAATTGCTGAGTAAACTTCCAGCCTAAATAAAGACAAATTTCTTCTTCCTCCTCGAAGGTGGACAATCGACGAGTATTCTTAGCGTAGAACCAGAATACAGTTTGCCCCAAAACTCGATCCAAGGATTAGATGCGTCAAGCGTTGACAGATTGGGACGTTGTCCGCCGGAGCCATACGCGTCCAGTGCTATTTACACAGAACTCAATTTCAAGGTATGTTAAGATAAGAATTATGAGAATTTCATTGTTGACTCAAGATAAGATTACTTGTCTGATTTGCTAACCCTATCACGTTGCTACCACAGAACTCTCATGTGGCTAATACGTTTCAATTTTCATTTAGGATAGCAACGAAATTGGAGACATGAGGAATTGCGAGCGCCGGTCACATAACAATAGCATTGTTCGATCGTGCAACGGAAGCATTCAATACTCCAATGGGGAATGCTCCACATGTTGTCACAGCACATCTAGTAGGTCGACCAAGGATTATAGAGAGCCGCGACATGAAGTACATAACGAGATTAATGTATTGGAGGACGATTGTGCGTCTTGTCATACTAATAGATCCGGATCGAGAAGCAGACAGGACAAAAGTAAAGTGTGTCCCGCGAATGATTTAGAGTATGACTATCCGCAGTGGCATTGGTTAGGCAGAGAGAACAGTTTCAAAATCCCCATACAGAGCAGACATTCGAATGTAGCGAGGTCCGAGCAAGGCTGTCAAATAAATCTATGTGATATACTGCCGCCGCCCCCGTATGAGGTAAATTGAAGTTACTTTTAAAATCACGTCTGTTTTTTCAGTCGCATAATGACGTTTTGGATGTAAACCCATATTACTTTTTGCAGAGTCCCGAAAATAAAAACAACTGAGGCGGAGCATCTCATCTTTAAACTAATATTAAATCAAACATCACACAAGCAATAAACGATTAATCGTTGCAAAATAAATAGAATGTAGTTTCAAAAGACACTAAAACGATATTCGATTCTAATCTGTAGATAATTTTAACTATATCTCAGGTAATGTAATCGTCGTAGAATGCAGTTGTAGTGCTTGTAACACGTCGTAGATACTGAACTTTTGATATTTGTAACTTATTCCTATTGATATTCTAGTCACGCTGTATAAGACTAGTTTTACCTTTTGATAAACACATTATTTGAGATATTACTTTGTATCCATAAATTATGTATACCACAAAACTCAAGGTTGTCTTTTCGAATGTAACGTAGATTTTAACAGCCCTGCATTTCACTGCCATAATTAATACCTATGTTTAGAATTACTTGGTTAGTTGTATAAACTTTGACTGTGATATTTATATTAAATTTGTGTATTAGAAATTAATGTACATCTAGTTTTAAATATTATTACTTCAAAGAAAGTAGGGTTATGATAAAATTATGACTTGTATGTAAAACAGTAACTTAATTATTTATATTCTCATAAATGCTCAGAAATCAATTGATTCACATGAAAAATCGATTAGTTCTTTCTTTGAATTAATAATACTGAAATAAACAATACAATAGAAATAAGAATCTGCAATATTTCCTCGACTTTTAACTATCAAACACGATATCTTCGCGAAGCATTTGTAAAGAATTTGTATGTCATATTTTGAGACCCAATTGTGTTACAATTGTAAGACCCTGAAATATAGCAAATTTATTAAATTATAAAAGTTTCATTCCTATCCTAACCAGTTACGATTGCATTCGTTATTCAAAGTCGTTTAAATTCAAGGAACTGGACTTTAAAGCGCTGGAATATTTTTATGTTCCACTTTGAAAGTGCTCTCATCTCACTTATGCTGTTTGATTCTGAAACTTTGTTGTCTTTCAGTTTGGTATAAGAATTTATTACCAAACAGATATTCATACACGGTAGTGTTAGTTATTTTAATAGGCCCAAATATGTCTAAAACTAGTTTAAATTATATGATAGTCTCTAAAGCCAGATCAATCCAGTGGCATAAAAAGTTCTGGGTACGTACAGACGACAGCAAATCAACTGTAACAGATGTAATAAGAAAGTCGCCTCTATTACGAACCTAGTAAACAGGTCTCAAGGTCAAGCTGTTACGTTCGATGTGCTGTTGACAAGGGAATAGAACTCTTATGCTTAAATGCTTAAGGAAATTAAATAAAATGTATTTTGTAAAGAAAATTTGCTCTTTTTGATAAATTTCAAATGTTTTTTCGAACACAAATATCTCGTTTTCAAGCGTTCCATTTAACAGGGTTTTTACCAATACGTCTATTTGATGATGGCTTAAGGTTAATCCTTAGCTCATAAGATATCGTGAGATACCTCAGTACACTTCCTCCTTTGTGTCACTTTATAGTGCTATTAAAATTATAAAGCTTATATAAATAGCAGTGTCGTTTATAACGAAGCACGCCATTACTCGGGACTTACAACGCTTTGTGCTGTCGTTAACTCAATAAGCTGTAGTTAACCAATACTGCTTGCTACAAAAGGCTTTATTGCGTTAATACAACTCCAGTAATATACACTTACCTCCAGCCACAGGTTAATTCAGTAGCTTGTTCTTCTAACGACTAGCTAACGATGTCAGAGCATTGGATTTCAGTAGATACATATAAACGTAAGAAACTGATACTTATTTTAGATATCCTATTATGGCAAGAGGGATCAAACATGGATCCAACCTAAAAAACGTTATCTTGAAACTATATCAGAATCTGTTTCATTAAAATGTCTAAGCAAACATAAATGCTTTCTTTTAAATAAAGTGAACTATTCATCAGAGTAATCTATTACCGGATTTGGGCAGAACAAAATGAAAAATCTTATTTTCTGTAGCAGTCTACGGGTTAAGAGCATTTGGCTATAAATCGTGAAGCCCAATTTATTCCTGTCTCGCTTACGTATCGGTCACATTTATAGCCACCTTTTCTGTAAGAAAATTAGATTTTCTCTATCAACAAGTTTTGGTAAGAACAAAGGACCATTCGATTCAAATTACCTCCCGAGCCATTTGTGGGAAGTCCTATGCAAGCTTCGGAGATCTCTTCTAATTATCTTCACTTTAAATAGTGTTGAGTTTCCGTAAGATGGCAAGAGTAACAATAATGCGTCCGAGTCCGTTTAGGTGCGTTACCATAAAAGTCTGACAATGTACCCGGAATAACATATTAAAATATGGCTCTTAAAATAAAATTTTAAGCTTAAGACAAATATAATGCTTTATTATGTATATCTAAACACTCGCCTAAAGATTTTTTAAAATTTAAGTTTCAACGGGGTTTTTAACTGCTCAGACTGTCAAGATACACATTCCGACGCAAAGGGGTTTCTAATTGTCATAATGCTGCCGGGATACTTACGCGGCTTGACAAATTAAAGAGTGAAACTCCTCACTCTCAATAATAAATTCAATAAGGATGGTTATTTCATTACAATATTAAAATATTCAAACAGGATTCATTAAAATATGTGGTGCAAAGTAAACACCGCAATGAAATAACAATTTCCAGTCTTGGCACCAGGCCAATTCATTATGGGATTCCTAACGCTTCAACACTTTAATTTAATAAATTGCCTACCTTTTATGCGGTATTCGCAGACACATGCGGTTAAAAATTACGAAAGGAAGATGAGCGTCCGGTTTTTATCCGTTTAAAAGGACATGTATAGCTTTAAGTGTCAAGAAATAGATAAAAACCATTCCAGCCTCATCCAGTATAGAACAACGCCTATTTACAGTTTACAAATAATTCAAGCAACATTGTGGTAAAGCGTTGACTGGTTTGCTAAAAAAGTAATACAATGGACAATGCTTCTCAGGGTGTTTCTTGCCAACACTATGGCTGTGACTCGGTGACTACTCTGGCGGTATTTTATGTAATTTACATAAAATTGTTGAAAGGTATTATTGGGAGTCTTTGTAGTTAGTTAGTAAATAGTTAGCCGCTCTACTTCGGTTACGTTAGTTATAACCAGAATTTAGCGAGGTTTAATTACAGTTTATTTGATTTAGGGCCGAATTTTCAATCCTCAGATAATTTTTATCTAGGGAATAATTTTGAGTTTGGACATTTTGACAGATTTTCTATAGGTTAACTGTCAACTTGTCAAAGTTATTTTCTGGATAAATCTTATCTGGGGATTGAAAAATTAACCTCTAACAAAGCAATGCAATGCAAAACCTCTAACAAATCTGTGCAACTTTATTTTTGACTCGGTGTAACCTTAACTTATGTAGTCAACTTTTTGAGTTACAGGTAGTCAAAAGTTATTTTGTCATTTTTTTCAGTGTAACTGGCCTGGTGAAAACTTTTACCCTAAATAGTACAGCATCCAAACCGCTCGATAGTAACTGTACTTACAAACGTTATATGAATTGTTACAGTCGGTTTGGGATTTTGTAATATTTTTGACTTGAAAGCTTGTATGACAAGCTGTGCGGCGTAATCTCTCACAATGAGTAGTCTAATTCATAAAAGAGACAGTGATACATCTGTTATATTAGTTGCTGCAGCAACTGTTTTAAAAGTATCTCTAAGGCCGCCGGTTCGCTACGAATTAATCGGTGACCGATTTTTTTGGTTACAATTAAATTTTATAGAGTGCAATAACGTACTCGTCCTACAAACAATCGGTACATCCCGACTGACTAATTGTCAGCGGCAAATGGAAAGTTTGGAAAGGTATGCGTAAGGTAATTTTATCGCAATGGACCGCGTCCACTTGCTAGGGCAGGTTGGATAATCAGTGACAAAAATCGAATAATTAAAGTCTAAAATCTTTCCGCTTATAAAAGCTCACAATGAAATATACCTACAGAGTTACGAAATACTCATGCTACAAAAAATCGGTACATTCCGACTGAATAATAGTCAGCGGAAAATGTATAGTTTGGAAAGGTATGCGCAAGGCAGTCTTATCACAATGGACCGCGTCCACTTACTAGGGATGGTCGGAAAATCAGTGACAAAAATCGAAGAATCAGAGACTAAAATTGTTACAATTATCGAATTTACATTGCCACATTCTATAAAAACTTAGTACATCCTGACCTAACTAACCAGACTGACCGAAAATTATAATTTTTTTTATAAACAACTAGCTAACAACCAAGCTGACGGCTCAACTGGTGTTAAGAGACTACCGTCGCCTATAACACCTGCAATAACAATGAAAAAATCACTTGGTATATGGCAGGTGCGTTGTCATCCTGATGCCGAAAATGAATTACTAAGCCCAGAAATTACACCTGCTACCTTTACCTTCAATCTGAAACACAGAAGCAACTATGTTATGGCTGAAATACGAAAGGCCTAGGGAAGGTCGGAAAATCAGTAAAAATTGCAAAATCAGTGACTAAAATCGCTACGAATATCGAACATACAAAAACTGATGTATACGGCCAACCTGTGATCTATTTTAGTATCAGGAAATTGAACAATTTTTTGATCAGTAGATACTCATGATGCATCATGATTTATGCAGTACAAATAAAAATAGCCGTCAATTTAATCACTTACTAAAACTAGTGTTATTTTATGAGCTTCATATTCAAGTGCATTTTTAGGAGGGGAGTGCCTGTTTTATTACGGTGCTACACACGTCTGGTCATAATAAAATGGTCATAATTTTTATGTATATTGAAATGAATATACTAGGAAGGTATTAATTCAAATGTGTAAATGATAATGTTTGATAAACAGGAGTAGGTACAAAGTTATTGACCTTCCGTGCCAGTCCACCGGCCCTCATGAACAATAAAAAAAAATTGTGGTTACTTCAAAGACTACATCTTCAAAGTCTGTTTTAAATAATTTTTATTTTATGTTAATTTTATAATGTTTTTTTAAATACTATAATCAGAAAAATATCTAGACTAGAAAACAAATCTGGGTCGGGAACAGAAACCGGTTTTACAATCCGGATGCATACGTTGACCGCTAAGCTATCGAGAATAAAGGATAATAAAGATAAAGGATTCATAGGCCGTATGCAAAGACAGCTAGTGCACTTTAGACACTGATCTATCCGCCTCCACTTTGTTGGCCCAAAAGGTACTTTTTCACGCCTCTCTTGAGGAACCCATGTTATACTAAGGAAGGAACACATGTGCTGGCAAAGAATTTCAAGTTCTGGAGTTACGACAAATAACTAGGCACTCAATTTCTTTATACGTGATGTTGAGGTGGAGACAGTGAATTGATGACTCCGAAACCAGCACGCGTGCTTCTGAGTAGGATAAGGGGATAAGGTGGAAAAGCTCTTCAGAACACTCTCCGTGATATAGCCGATAAAATGCGCTAAGCGACGCAATGTCTCGCCGCAATTGCAGAGGCTCAAGGTTGTTTGTGACCTCTACATCGCCAATGATACGGACAGCACGACGCTGCAATCTGTCCAGTGCATCGAGGAGGTACTTGGCGAAGACATCCCACAAGTGCGAGCAATATTCCACGCAAGATCGGACCTGAGCTTTGTAAAGCAGGCATAGTTGGTCAGGCGTGAAAATCGACGCACCTTGATCAGGACACTGAGCTACCGTGAGGCTGTTTTGATCACAGCTTCGATATAGTTTCTGGAATTCAGATCGCAGCATATCGCCATACCGAGCAACTTTAAGGAGCCCTGTGCCGAAAGAGTAGTGCCCTGAAGAGAAGGAAGGGGAAGGATTGAAGACATTTTGGCTGTGAACGCGCACACCTGTGTTTTATTAGCATTGAACTCAACAAGATTGTTAGAGCCCCATTCAGATATAACGTTCAGCACCCTGTTGAGCTCAATGGTGAGATACTCTCTCTCTCTTTCTCGGTTTCAGCGCGCCAAACCCCTGTGCGCCCGTAATATCCCCCATGCACAGTACTGTCATCCGCGTAGCAATGAATGTTTCCTAATGGAAGCATGTCATTGATATGAAGAAGAAAGAGTGTGGGGGACTCACCACGTTTGTCAATAGCTTCACCCCAGACATGCATTAAATACACTAGAAGATCATTCGTTAACCAAAACCCGTGCTGTCAATCATTAAAATTAATGAGTGACCTTCTAGCTGATTCGATCAGCTGGTTATTTATGATCCGTTCCATGACCTTGCAAAGAACTGAGGTGACAGCTATTCGGCGGTAATTAGCTGGGTCTGATATCTTTGCCTTATTCTCTTTGCAATTTGAGTCACTGACTGCCAAAAGTGTATACTTACCTGCATGTTATTGTATAAGACTGTACGATCCGGCAACGTCTCATCGTTAACAAAAAAGTTAACCAGATATATATATTACTGGTCTCTGTATCGCTGTTTAAAAATAATCGTTTATAAGTGGCAAAAGTACAAAAATTGATGGTTTCGGTAATTTCAACGATATTCTTTGGTATGAGACAAAGTCTTAAAATATATTGTCTACACTATACCTTCTTAGTCTAAAAAAGCTTGGTTTTTAAAAGGTTGAATTTTGGTAAATATTTATTCATATTCATTCAATATTATAAGGTTTCTAAAGCTCATCCATAAAATATACCCCTGTCCAAAATATGCGGGGTCAGATAAAATATTTAAATGAAATGTGGTATTGTTAGTGAGTTTCAGTACCAGAACCATCTGATATTTGCATTTCGGATTACGAGAGACCAGCATCCCTTGATAAATGCTTCCACCATGAAAATAGGCCGGTAGTCTTATATTAACATAAATTATAATAACAAATTAATACAGCACTTAATTCTGGAGGTACGTTTACATACACGTAGGTAAGTGTAACAAGAAACAGTGATACATAAACATTTATTTATGTGTTCCATTTAAGACCTGCAAAACATTGGGACGTGTTGTGTGTGGAATGGTTTTATATTTTTTTTTACTTTTTGTAACATTCTCCCACGTACGCTCAGGTTTTGAAATGAGCTCCCTGCAGAGGTTTACTCGAATGAGTACAGTATAGGGTTCTTAAAAAAAGGCGAGAAACTGATTACTTTTACTGAGAGTTAAAGAGACGACAAAAACATTTGACTTTGTCATCAAAACCACTCTATCAATTTAAATAGCGCAGTGTAAACAGTTTTATTAACCCGTCATGCATCAGATTCCGGACACAATTGATTTTTCAATTGTCATAGCCCTCTGGTGGTATAACGCTGCTTGAGGGATTAAAATGATATATAAAGTAGGCCTTGTTAAAACTACTTTTATTAGGTGCTATGAATATTGCAGTCCCCATGCAACTGCATTAATCCATTAGCCTTACATGAAAAGTTAATACGTACGTGCCAATAAAAACAGTCAAACAGGTATTATAGAGCACTCTCCCTGCCCTGGGGTGCTGTTTGTTTGGGTAGCTACTAGGAAATATTTTTAGATACTAGCCATGAAATAAAACATGAAACTTAAGTTTCTATTTTATATGATGATAAAAATATGTAAGCCTTTCATATACTTATTTATTTCCTTACTTAAAAACTATGCATTGAGAAATATTTTTCAATATTTTTTATTTGTGATTGTGGCGGGTCGTAAAGTATCACATAGGATGAAAGCGCTTTTAAAATATCGTAAGGATCTCTGAATAATCAGCTGATATTAATATTCAGTTGTCCTGTCTATGTGAGAATCTAAATCCTTCCAGCTGCTTACACATTCCAGAAAACAATTATGTTCGAATAACAACTAGCATAACAATATGACACAATAAATATTTTTCAGCTCATTTGCTCAAAAATGCATTTACGAAGCCTGACATTTAACTTTCGAACAATGTCTACATTCTTAATTTTTGATTTTAGCATTATTATAAATGTATTATTTTTTAATTACTAAATGTCTACATTGTTCGAAAGTTAAATATTACGCACCATGCAACGGAGCGTGCGGTAAAAAAGGTACTCACACCTAAATACCTACCTGTTTTACCGCACGCTCCGTTGTATTGTATGGCGCAGGGGGTATTCTTTACGATTCTTTTAATTTTCTTATAAACATTTATGAATTTCACCAAGGAGTATCGCATTATAAGAATAAATAGGCTGAATGATCGAACCTTTTTGGAAGCGCTTTAGCTCAATACAACTGTCTCATTTTAATACTAAAGAGAATACGAGATGAAAGATTTAGTTCTAATTTTAAACACGCGCACGTGGCGTCATTTAAAAATGTGTGCCATTTTCATATAAGGAACGTCAAAGATGCATTTACGACTTACCAATTTTTATTTAAAAACAAAATAATATTAGTGTTGTACTGTTTTCTCGCAAGTCTGCTAAAAACGTTGTATGGCACACGTGCAGATATTGGTTTTTACAAAATCTTGACTATGGTAAGCCCTTGACTTTGTCTAGGCCTTACATACCTACGTCTACTCGCGCACTAGTATCATAAATAATTTTAAGTCCAATTTCTATATAATATAATAATATACATAACAATATTTGTAAAGAAAAAAAATATTGAGGAAATTTGACTTCGACTCTCTGATACTCAATATTTTTTAGCGCAGAAGCAAATGTTTTAATATATTATTTTTTTATATCAATTACTTAACCTTTTTATATTTCTAAGCTAATCATGAGAAAGAAAATATCTCCAAAGTGTAACTTTGCATTTCGACTAAAAAACTTGAACGTATCATTTAGTGGGAAACGTAACATTTATCCAAAACATTTTTCCGCTGCCGAGTTCAACAGACTGACAAAGTAGTGGCGTTTTAAAATGACATTCAAGGCTTTGTACTTCACGAAAGTTACTAAAGACGCTCGTTGCAAAATATAGACACAAATTGCGAACCCTATTGAAACTTCAGAGGCTGCTAACTTCGTAATTCTCGGTACGTCACTAGCCGACTTTATCGTGATTTAACTTAGTTAATGTATTCGAAGCGAGGAATCGTAGTCCAAATTTAATTGTTCTTGACGCCGAGACATAAATCTTTGAGAAATCCAAGCGGAAGCAATTTGCATAAACGCCTTCATTCCTGGCTTCATACCTTCCTGTTAGTTACCTAGTCACGGAGGTATGTTGGGAACTAACAGAGATGATTTAATAATAATTGAACATATGTAGGTACCTATAAGTCATCAGAATCTTGAAATAGAATATTTTGACACGTTAGCTATGACACAAATATAGATAGACTGAAGACATTCATACGGCTATCCCAAGGCCTTGGTAGCTCAGTGGTCAGAGCAAAGGTCACGTGTTCGATTCCCGCCCTAGGACATGACTTTTTCTAGTGGATATTTTTCCATATAGGTAACTTTATAATCAGTAGAGTCAGTACTAAGATTTAATGTCTTAATTACTTATTACATCAAATCGACCCAAAAGCTAAATGAAATGCACAATATTCAAACGTAAAACAAAAGGGAATGCCAATAAGAAAGGAACACATTTATACCACAAGGCTTCACACTTTAGTGAAAATAAAAGGCGTGATTTTGTTATTTAAATAAAAGGAGGTTTCATAAATTACAAAGCTTTTAATTCTACGGTCATAGAACGCTCCATAAAATTAAGAATCGTTTTAATTTCACGGAAAATGTAAGCGACGTTTCTATAAAATGGCTTTTTTCGTTATGGGTCAACGGTTCTGGTTTGTTCGTTAAAGGAATATGAAGTCAAAGTTCCGAATTGAGACCAAACTACGCAATCTAGCGTAACAGTCAAGACAAAAGACAACGTAGCGGAGTGTAAAGCCTCGGCCGAAGGTCGCAATTACACGAGCCGTTTAATTACGAAAATTCACGGTAACCATCCGGCTTCACCTCCCCTTGTCTTTCATGGGATTCGTGTGCGGGAGAGAACACAGTGCCTATAGCGGAGCGGGCGTTGCCGTTTTTTTATTTTTTATCTTAACAGGGTAACTCTTGGCCTTCATCTCACCTGATGGTAAGTGAACATAAGGCCGGATAGAAGCGAGTCACACCTGGATTTCTCAACCCTGTGGTTGGAACTGGCAATCTTACCTCTTACTGCCGGAACACAACAATGCTGCTAACATTATTGTTACGGCGGCAGACTTAAGTAGGATGGTGGTAGCTAGCTAGGCGGACTTAGAAAAGGCCTACCGCCAACAAAACCGAGCAGAAAATTACTGACCCCACGGGAATTAAACCCCGGACCTCTAGATGCGAGGTAGGTGGTCTCAACCACTATACCACAGAGGCAGTTGTAGCAATATTCTTGCAGCGGGATAATTTTGTAACTTCAAAATCAATCGTAATCTGACAGATATGATAATTCTGTTTTCATATAATATAATTAATTTTGTTAGAATGTGGTTACCTATCAGTTCTTATTAACTATAATAATAATAATATAATAATATTTATACACTCACACCTATTATCTAGCCCAAAGTAAGCATCATTAAGAGCTTGTGTTATGGATACTAGATAACGGAGAAATAATGATAATAATATGTATATAAATATTAGAAATATACTAAATAAACATATAAACATCCATGACTCGTAAACAAATGTTTGTACTCATCATACAAACATTTGTTCCTACCGGGATTCGAACCCGGGACCTTTTGACCGAGTAGCCTGGGGTACAGACCACTCGGCCAAGCGGTCGTCAAACTAAAAAAGTCCGAGACACAGTCACATAGTGATATTTATTGTAGCAACAATTGATGTTGCACTGGATGCTGTTGCTTTTGGGATCGTTGTTAGGAACATAATAAGCCCGCTATGTCAGTGTAATTCTTCAATATAATATATTTTTTTTAATATACATATGAAGAGGTGACTATATGTAAATTTAAGAGACTGTTGTATGTTATTGTCACAAACTTGATTTTGTTTTGTATTAAGCTTTTAAGTATTATTTTCATAGAAACGGATATTAATATACAGTGTTAGCCTTTTTTAAAAAATAGAGTCTCTTAAAAGCAGTAGGTATATTCATAAGCAAATCTAAACTTAATTAAAAGAGTGTATTTATTTATAGAAAGATAATTTATTACAACTGTACTTTGAAACTTATAAATATTTCAGCCGTGAAACAGTTCGCTGTGTTTCGGATTGAAGGGAAAGGTAGCCAGTGTAATTACTGGGCATAGACGGCATTTCATCTTAGGCCTCAGGATGACAACGCAACTGCAATATCAAGTGATTTTTCCTTGTTATTGCAGGTGTCTATAGGCGGCGGTATCCGCTTACCATCAGGTGGACCGTCAGCTTGTTTGTCATCTAGTTGTATAAAAAAAAAAAACTGTGCTCCTGCTGTGGATTCATAAAGATGAAATAAAATAAACGAATACTAATTCGCTTCCACCTATATCATGTGACTTGCACCTTGCCTCAAGCTAGGGTTGTCCGTAACTTGATATTAGTTTATCATCTAACTAAATTGTTAGGCGGCGAGCCTACAGTGTAGGCGTAACAAAGGTTAAGTACGTACTATCATATCAAGTGGAGGATAAGGGTATGTTACATGGAAACATTACACCTCAGATAATGTACTTGATTAAACCCTACCGATCAAATTAAAGTCGTTATTAGGATTCCGTTATTATGTAGAAGACAGAATTTGGATTTTGTTGATTTATATTAACAACAGAAATAAGCCTCAAAATCTCCCTAAAACATGAAAAGTTTTAACCCTTAATTGGGCGCGTGGGGTGCCGCACACCCTAGACCATATTTAAACGATTATAACTTTTGAAATTTGAATTTACGGGACTAGTTTTTCTAATAGCTTCTTAAAACGGAGTGACCTTCGTAATTTATTAGAGTACGGTGCTTGATTTGTGTTGGTGACGGTGATAATAATAATAACGGTGCTTGATTTGTCTGATTATGCTAGGAGAGAGTATTTGGGGTGTATAACGAGACTGCTTACGTAGTTTTAGTATTTATGTGTTTTATATTTTTTCATTCATCAATTCAACGTCTGTGGTATGAACTTTTATGTAATTTATAAGGACAAATGTAATTTATAAGTTATCTTTAGTTTATAGAGAAAAGCATTGCTAAGCAGCTGGGTATCAATTTGGTCAATCCTCAAAATCCTCATCAAATGGCAAGGTCTAGTATAGCCACTTTACATACTACAAATTCATCAAGTTGAGGGCTATGATTCGTCTCCTAGGACCAGCCGATGTATGCAAAAGGTATCATGGTCATGTATGTCCAGAACCAAAAATAGAAAAAACAAATACTTTATGCTTCAAATGCCAAATAATCATAATAGGTTGGGGTAAAAGTTTCTTCGCATTTTTTAAGAAAATCCAAAACATTTTTTAATATAGTTTATTTACATTTAACGAAAGTATGTAGGTACCATTTTATTCGATAACTTTTTGCCATCTTGTAGGTAGGGACATGATCCCATTGCTATAGAAATTTTAGGGCTTCTGATCAAAATACCGCGACAGGTGGTTTTGGCAGTCCTCTCGTGATGTTAACCTGACACTGCCTGGAGAATCCTGAAGAGAGCGAAACAGGTGGAAATCTGAAGGTGCAAGGTTAGGGCTATACGGCGGATGCATTAACACCTCCCAGCCAAACTCTCTTAATTTTTGCTGAGTGGCTAAAGATGTGTGAGGTCTAGCGTTATCATAATGAAAAACCACACCCCTTCTGTTGATTAATTCCGGCCGCTTTCTCTACACTTCTTGCTTTAATCTCATCAGTTGTTCGCAGTAGAGTTCAGAATCGATGGTCCTGCCTGGTGGTAACAGCTCATAATGAATAATGCCCTTCCAATCCCACCACACACACAGCATCACCTTGTTGCGAGTTAACCCGGGTTTCGCCACAGTCTGTGAAGCCTGACCGGCCATTGACCACGAACTTTTTCGCACGTTCTTGTCGTTCTTCAAAAATGGTTCGGTTTCATTACGTCGTAATAAAGAATCACAAATGAGTACTCGGTTCATTAGGTTTCTTTCAGTGAGCTCGTGGGGTACCCAAATATCGAGCTTTTTTGTGTACCCATTTTTTTTAAATGCGTAAAACTGTTTTATGGTCAATTCCCAGTTCTTCAGCTACGTCGTAACTACTAATATGCCGATCTTGCTCCAGTTTTTCAAAAATGGCATCAATTTTATCCGTACCAGAGCGACGTGCATCTTTGACATCAAAATTTCCGGATTGAAAACGCTTACACCAAATTTGTGCTACTCTCACAGACACTGCACTAGGTCCATAAACATCGAAAATTTTTTTCGCGGCTAGCAGGCCGTTGCATTTTTACCTTTTTTGTAGTAAAATTATAAAATGTATCGAATTTCTTCATTAGATTCACACATCTTGACAGTACGAAAAACAAATGAAAATCACACATTTTCCTAATTTGAATTTGGAATTATCTTTTTTAAAATCTAAACTTTTAATGATACCAAAACCAGCCAGATACAAATAGTACAGCCAAAGAGATTTTATTACAAGTTCATACATACTATAATGCGAAAAATCTTTTCCCCAACCTAATATTATGTGCAATGATCACATTACTGCTGTCTGCCAAAACTGTGATACCTAAAATTTGAATTTCTTATTATTACTATCACAAATATTATCATTACTTTGTTTATCTTTAAAAAGCGTTGATTACTATGTAACTTTAAAGATACTCATCAATGAACGCCTAATTTTGAATCTTTATGGTGTTTTATTTCTTTTAACAACTTTAGGTAGTATACACCCTATGCGACAGCTTATTAATGTTGAGGTTTGAGACCAACAAAATAAAATAAAAAATCTTTACGATCTACCTGTTTGTATATTATAGATTACCTGTTTTTTTTTGCGATTTAAAAAGTTGTCCCCATTGAGCCACTGGTTAATTGATGGAAATTCATCCACTGTGCTTAGAGCACACTTAACAATTTTTGTTCAAATTCAAATTCCATAAGTATCTTATCATTACGTCTGGTTTTTATTGAAGTAAAATAACACGGGACTTGTTTTTTAAATATTCTATACCTGCCTACTTTGTTAAATCGTAAATTTGGTAAAATTTAGAGTTACAGTTAATTGTGGCCTATTAGAAGAAAAATGATTGCTCCACCATAAACATAGACGAACACCTGCCCATCTTCCATTATCCGTAAAATTATAGCAACAAATTTATATTTACATAAACACCACACGTAATACTGATTGATAGAGCAATTTGTTACGCCTGGATTCTTCTATAAAAGACTGTAATTTGAACAATATTAATGATAGATTAAATACGGAATTGCCTTTTAATAATCCCTAGGGAAGCGTTTAGTGTGGGCAGTTACCTATTACGTGGGTAGCAGTTGATTGTTACGGTCTTTAGAATGAGAAGAGGATACACTTAAGGATTAAAATTACAGACATTTCTGGACTCATTACAATGTAATATAAGTTGTAATCCATACTTAAGTTGCAAAAACTTTGGGGTAATAGAGTTTGGGGCTATTCATTTGTTTGATGCAGTTTGATGCACTGTTAAGTATTATACCTATATTGTATAATACTTAACAGTGAAAAAAAGTTATAATCACTATAATCGCTTAAACTAATTATCGAATAAGCTTAGAGTAGTAAGTTTAAAATAGTATCAGAATCAAAAAGTTCTTCAGGTTGATTTATACAAAAGAAATTAAATCATCCTTATTTAACCCTGAGGTGGTAGGTAATGGCTAAATTATCGTATTTTCCTAAAATTGTCAGTGCGCTCGTTATATTCCAGTACCTCTTATATTATATTCTGGTACTCTAGTACCATGTTCTGGTAGACACGAACTGTTGTTCCGGTTGTAACTGAGACTGTATTTACCCACCGGCACCGAAATGGGGCATGCTACTTTTAAGACCTTGAGCTTCATGCAGGAAACCCTGCAGTGTGACGACTATTGATGATGACGTAAGGAGTTATTTAATATATTTGGTGAGTGTAAATAAAACAGTATCTTTGGCGTTGTTATTTTATAGAGGCAAATTAAGCAATAAAACAGTCAAAACTTTATTGCTGCTTTAATTATTTCACCATGACTAAAGTGTGATGCGTAACGAAACTGTGAATGAAATTCTACATTTCAAAATATTTTATCTAAATAGCAAATCTGAGAACTGTTACCATAATATGTAAAAGTGCGTTACTAAATTTAAAGACAAAACGAATAAAAGCACAAAGAAAAATTCAATGTTAAATTGTGAAATGTGCTACCCCTGGTATTGCAAGCATCTCCATATAGGTTACTGTAACCTCTTACCTTCAGGTGAGCTGTATGCTTGATTACCCTTTGCTTGACCTTTTTTTTACAGCACTGAAGTATACGGCAGTGTTATAAAAAAAGGTCGCGGATACGCATTCCGCTCCAGAACATGACTTTTTCTAATCTATATGTTTTTCTAAAAATATAATTTTTAAAAACAATTTGAACTAACAATAATAATAAACTATTTTAAAACGCTAACAACAAAATCAATTCCTAGAACTAGTAAATAATGAACAAGTAAATTAAAGTAACAACCGCTTAGCTATATCTATTTTTTTTTTGCGTGTTTTGAGCTCGATAGTTATGTTCTTCCTCTTCAACCAATATCATTTATTCTAAAGCTCGACTTCGGCCTCAACGTGAAAATATTACGCCATATTACGTCCTCTCGCAATAAATCATTGCATTTTAATTTCGTAGGCGACGTTCATCGCGTTTTAACGTCGTGACAGTATTCTCCCCCTTTATTTCCATTTGTTTTCCCCTTGCGAAGACGTCATAAAACTTAGGCCTTGCTCTGATCTGTCGTTCAGTTCATATGTAGGTATGTTTAAAGATGTGCGAAGCAGACCATTATTCTATTAAGTATTTTATTACCAATGATGCTTCGATTAATCACAAGCAGTTATTGATGTTTTTCGTTGAACGTTTGAATTTCGATATTTAAATATTCCTGTCACTTAAAAGTTACTGACGCAGCTTTTGTCTCTTTATTCCAACCTGAAACTTTTATTTTACATATTATCTATAAGTTCTCCGCGCCTTTAGTCATAAAATAAAGTATAAATCATGAAAGAATAACTGTACAAAAAGTTTCATAGTGAGTTTTACATGAAAATGCGCTGTTTCTTGGGAAGAATTTTACTATCTATAGTAACTGTCAGTGCCTTATTTTTGACTTTTTTCTTATAAAAAATAAATTTAACCACTTGCAGAAAGTCTGAGATAAGTCTCGCTTGATAAATATTTCATTGAATGTGCATTAGTTATTTCGCAATTCCATAAATTGGATAAGGAATTAAATCGTTGGAACTTTCTAGACGAAGTATCGTCATTTTTTATTCTTGTTATCACAAGTGCGCCGGAGCAAGAATGGCAACAAATTACCACTTTGAGAGATACCGACCCAGCCGCCCTGTTATCTTCGCGACGCCCACACGGGACCGAGTTTTACGCTCCTCTATTATCTGTTGCAACATTGGCTCTGAAAATAAACTGCTCAACCAACCCCTCACTTCACGACATCGACTTCAAAATTTTTCAACGTCCCCATCCCTCAAGAGGGGCTCAGAAAAGATAACAACATTTCTGCATAAAATTCAAACAATATGCTGCGCGATGCGATGTGCAATTATCTAAAAACAAAAAAGGGAATGGAATTAAATCGAGTATAATAAATGAAAGGGCAATATGAAGAAAACAATCGATGAAATGCCTCTGTCGATCTTGTAGTTAGACGTTCCCGAAAATATTCAGCTCGCTATCCAGTCGCCAACTGAAATGCGGTTTGCAAAAAGAGAATGCGACATCAAAGCGTACTGACAATCCGGTCTAGAGTTGACGTGATACGGGTTAGAAATAACCGCGGTAGTTGCGATGCGAAGACAGCCCGCACTCGCCCACTACGAATATCCCTGTCGAATCGACTGTGAATTATTTCAGAGGGACTTGTTACGTTCCATTTCAGTAAGCATTTACCCCTGTCTGCGCTTTTGTGCCGATAATAATTCACTGGGCTGCGTGGATGTCTACATAAATTCATTCATTACAGCCACTCATAATGGCGACAAGTTTTCACTCCCGTATTGCGACCGACTTTTTTATGCAGAAATGTTTTGATTTACACACAAATGTGTGACGGTGGTTCAGTCAGGTATACCGTTCTTGTCTATCATGATGATCAAATAGTGTAAAAATCGTGTAAAGTGTCACTTTTATATTTCTTAACATTTAGTACCGGTGCAGCGGTGTGAAATAACTATCTCGCTTCCTCATTGTGATGTTTTATTTGAATTTTACGACTAAATTTTAGGTCCAGTGGCATAAATGCACTGCGGTCACGTTATTGACGCTCTCTGTGAAATAATTATACGTAGCGCGAGTTCCGAAAATGACTCGGATCCCCTCGTAGCGGTAAAGGCTCATTAAAGTTGATGAGAGCTCGCGCCCTCGCTTCGCCTCACTGCCTCGCTTCGCAAGCAGTCGACAGGACACTTCTTTAAAGCCCTGTAGAATTTAGAAGTTTCAGCATTCTCTCTCCTTAACTGATCGCTTAAACACAAGAATTAAACCAACATCGGAGCTGAACTTTCTAAAATACGATTGTTAGGAGTCTTCGTAGAATTCGTTCTTGTAACTGTATTGATTTCTTAAACTCCAATTTCAGAGAGATTTTCATCAGAGATTTTTGAATCTTGAAAAATGAGTAGGTATATAAAAAATGCCACTTATTTTGTTATGGCTATACACTCGAAGCAGTATGAAATACGCAGATAAATTACTAAATTTCGAAGTGAAAGTTTGAACTTATTTTCGTTATTTTTCCAACATACTTCATTTGGTTTTAAGGGTTTCAATAAAGTTTCATAGGCTTCCAGCTTTTGTAGCAAGTATCACACCAATGTCTCTGACATAATAAATGTCACTGTCATCAAAATACGACTAGCAGTGAACGCAAAGACCGTCTTTACTGATCCCTCTAATTATATCTAACGGCACCAACTCCCGTTTACACTGAGACATTAAAATTAACTGCAGAACACTTTGATCTTTCCATTAGGGCACAACTATAAATACAACTAATAAAAGCGGCGTAATGAGTCAATCCTGCGGACGTATAACTCAAACAATGTTGCTAGGTGATTGCCTATACAGAACGTTATTTTTCGTTACCTAATAGTTTTTAAGTGGCTTTGGTGAGTTTATTTTTACAGCATTGATTAGGCAATAAATCTTATGTTCATGGAATTTCGGTCCAGTAGTTTGAAAATAATGAAAGAAACCTATTTTTTACAGTTACAGGCAAAATTAAAAGGACTGCTCTACTAATATTAAAAGAACCTTTCATTTCTTTATGCCACGAACGTTCGTGTACATCGGTGCAAAACAAAAGCACTTTACCCGACCTCGCCGCTCAATAAAATGCGATTATGTCTCAGAACGTTTCGGTAAAGTCTTAACAAAATTACGACGCGGATCGGGGCGTAGCGTAGACCAACAAAAAGTCGACATGACTTGGTTTGTTTGCTAAGATAAAGCTCGGTGCATTGTTCTGGGAGAATGCAAAAACAAAAGACTGTGGCCTGTCGGCCGACATCGCTCATAATTAATTGGGGCCATTCGCAGAAATCTGTCGTCAAATACACGCAGGCCGGTGAAGTGTCATTTTATCACTTGCCGCTGTATTCATAAATAAATTTTAATATCAATACCGTCATATAATTAGCCCAACGGAAACATTTTAATTCACATTGTAAACATTTAATGAACGGTTGCCGTGTGTGGATTATACTGTTCTGTCAATTGTGTAAACAGGAATTATCTGTTTATCTACTTCGCAAGTTTGTTGAGTTATAAACAGGCAAGACTTGGCGAGTCCAAACATAAATATAGAAATATTAACCAAATGGAAAGCAGTCTTTTGAAGTAAACTACAAGTAGAAGACTTAGATGAATCTTACAGTTCAGTGGAAAATTTTAATTCTTATTTGATAAAAATGAAATCGAAAGACAGTTATTATTCTCGCAGCTTTGTTCTTTACTATCGGATTCGTTAACAAAAGTTTAAAAAATAAAATAAAAATTAATGCAACAAATCCCGTAACTGAAACACTAAATAGCTCCTTTTGGTCAAGTTGTTACAAAGCTAACACTTCGTATTGGTGCACAATCTCGTGGCTCCACAATAATTGAGCCAATAAAACGCATAGTCGGTGAACCTCTGATCCTTTGCGCTTCAACTAATGGTCAGTTCACAGTTAACAGTTATTTTGTTCTCTTGGCTTTAAAAGGGAGAAAGTTAGCAGTTTTTTAGAGGTCCTCCGCAATATTTAGGCAAAGGAAAAGCTTACAGAATTTCCAGAAACCACATAATTATACTATGAAACAAAAACGATTTGTGTTTCGAAATGAGATTGTAAAAATAACTTAAAAAAATTAAGTTATTTGATCTACGCTAACGCTGATGTTCTCCATCAGACTACGGGACACATTTTTTATAAATAGTTAATTATTAACCATAAAATGGTCATAGGCCGTCTTAAAACAATAGTTCACTAGACAACAGAAAACCACACAGATATTGTATAACAACGACAATTTTCGTCATTTTTCCAATACTGCGACACAGATTACTAATCAACGTCATCGTTAAGGTGTATCGGCGTACTTTGAACACTATTATTTAATTTTGTGTGTTTAGTTTATGTTAGTTAATTTAGTATATTTAAAATATCTACTTAAAAGTACAATTTACTTTTAAGTAGATATTATTATAGGGTATAGGGTCGTCTGGGTAGGTACCACCGCCTTTCTTATTTCAGCCGTGAAACAGTTCGCTGTGTTTCGGATTGAAGGGAAAGGTAGCCAGTGTAATTACTGGGCATGACGACATTTCATCTTAGGCCTCAGGATGACAACGCACCTGCAATATCAAGTTATTTTTTCTTGTTATTGCAGGTGTCTATAGGCGGCGGTAACCACTTACCATCAGGTGGGCCGTCAGCTTGTTTGTCATCTAGTTGTATAAAAAAAAATCTTTTCTTATCATGGGACCGGGACTATGCCACTATGCACTTCGACTCTTCGGGATCTACCATAAAAGTACAATTTACTATCCAAATATCACTAAAATCTTTATATCTTACTTCGTTTTTCCAATGAAACTTATTTTCTTAGCTCCAGTTTCCTTTCTATTCATATAGGCGACACTTTAATGTCTATGTAGACAAGTTCCATTCTCATCGAATTTACTGACCGTCGTTTCAGGCACAGAGCCAATGAAACTGTAAGAGACTCCACAGACAGCAATAGAGCACAGCTTGCCTCTTAGCGTAGTGCATGTTAATTTTTGTAAGTGGCCATTTTGTCGCTGGATAAAAATGGGATGGCTTCGGCTGAGCGTGAGATGCCTTAATGGAGAGGGTAAGTTTCACACAAAAGAAAATTAAATATTATGCAAGCCAGGTTTTAGGTTTTTAAATTAAAACTTAAGATAGGACGAGGTATATGATTTAGCTTAAAGCACGCAGATTATCAAAATATTTTAGAAACAGAAGATATTACGGGGTTTATTTTCAAATTATTATTTTTTTCTTACCAAGTTAATTTTAACTTTTCCTCTGTTTGCTCAACATTATTTATCTACTGTATTCCGATGTGTATTAGTGTGGATTTGTAACTGGTTTTATATTTTTAACTTATTTGTATTCGTTTTGTTATAGAAAACTGTTGATCTTCCAGTAAAATAAAAATGAAATAAAAATAACATCTACTATGTTTTTCGTACCAACGAACTTAGATAAAAGCCGTTTAAATAAAACAGTACCTACGGAAATTACATGTGTTGTGTAGGCATATCTTCAAAACTTACTACACACTTATAAATCATCTCATCGATCATAATTATCTACAAATCACAAAGTGGTTCACAAATACTCAATATACTTCTGGAATTTGTATAAAAACCTAATCATAGACATACATCGGTAGTTAGCAATTCACTATACACTTTCGTAATGGTATTATTCGCTTAAGTGCAAAAGATATTTTGTTATTAAATGGGTATAGTCAACAGCACATCAAGCGTAACAGTTTGACCTTGAGACCGCCCTTACTCTGTTCGTAATAGAGGCGGCTTTTGTAGTGCAACGGTTACACTTGATGTGCTATCGTATGTACAATAACAGGACTCGATAACGACATTGACAACGTCCTCATATCTCGGAATAGTGCTAACTTATATATCTACCTTTATCTTAAGCTTTCTAGCTATCTTACACACAGACCCACGCAGCAATTTCATTATCACTGCTACTAATAAAATAGTGCTGCAAATTATGAAATCCGGTTGAGCACTAATTAACTGTACCAATAAAGATACACTATAACACGTTCTTATTAAACGCGTTATTTTAGCGGTCGTAATAGCCGTCTGACTGTACACGCAAATGAATATACAACAGCTTTGAAAGTTTTATAACTTGAGCTTACGAGGTTATAATAACTCTGAACTTATTTGCGCACCCTTAATAGGCTTCTGGAGTCAGCAAAATAATTTTGTTAACGTCTTAATTTTCAAGGAACTTAAAATGAGGTGTTTAAGCAAAATTACGATGTAGAGTTTTATGATTTTTTTATTTGTTACTAGTGGCCGCCAGTGGCTCCGCACGCGTGGATTATATAGATTAATGCACTAAAAAGTAGTGTATGTCTTTTTTCAGGATGTAATATAAGTCAATGTCTCATTAGAATTTCTAAATCGGTACCGCGGTATAGGAGTGAAAACGTATCAGACAGACAGACTGATAGACAGACAGTTAGTTTTGCATTTATAATTATAGTACAGATGATCATGTGTAATAAACTGACAAAGATATTTTTATGACATTTATTGTCTCTAAAATTTTATTAGCATTAACTCAGGTAAACTTTTTTAAGATCGAGCTGTTGTCAAAAGCTTAACGTGCTGTAGGTAGGTACTGACAAAGGTTCATCGACAACATGTCCCAAATTTGAAATAACTCTCTCACAGTTTTCACTTGATATTCAGAATATAACAGATCAATCGATTCCTCATTGGATGATAAAGAATAATTCGAACTAAGCAAGAAAAAATAACACATTCCGTATGCATGCACGAACGTACACAAAGGATAGACTTCGCTGACATTTTTTTATCGCTTTGACCTGATTTCAGAATGTCACATGACATACAAAAGTCGTGTGTCATTAATATGACTGGTATACTATTAATCATGTTTTCAGAATACATTTCTTCATGAGGGGACATCATAAAGGAAGGCTTACCATTATCCTAGGAATACGTTTGGCGCCATTGGGGACGAATGTCTCGCGCTAGTGACAATAGGATTGAATTTATTGCTAATTTATATAAATAGGTGGTACTATGTGATAAAACAAATAAAAATCATATAAGGTAAGGTGAAGTGTTGATTAATAGCGTGCGAAAGTTTCAATCGTAAAATTCAACAGTTTCTAACAAATTAACGTCTTGAAATATGTATCCAAAATATAATTATATGATGTAAAAGGGTGCTTATTAGAAAATAGACAATGGATGATGATGATAATTAGAAAAATTACATGTAAGATGTGACTTTATGACCCTTTCTTTACATTATCGGGGTAACAAGAGTGTAAGTATTCACATGTATTGTATGGAAAGTCGTGGGAAGGCATCCCAAATATCTTTCAAACTTTATATTGTTAAAAAAATAATCAAGAATATAAGATATTTACTAATGTGACAAAAGCTTGGAAACAAAATATAGATAAAAGAAAAATTGTACAAATTACTAAAATATTTTAAATAACAATATGTTTTTCTCCTCATTATTTTACTATAATATGCTAAAGACAATGATTATAAATCAATGGCTATAGATAAATGTAGATAATGTGGAACATACAAAAGTTCGGATAGTAATAATGAAACTACGCATTATTCGGTTCAAGGAGAACCGTAAAGAAATGTAAAACAGCATATTATGCATGTCGGCGACAGTTCACTGCCACGGCTCAATTATGTGCGCACCTAAAATAACACGTCCGTACTGGGTGGTCCGATACCCGGAATAGACTTACAATACTCGAAAACATATCTTCAACTTGAATAATAAACCTTGACACTTTTGAATAAGAGTCTTCAAACTGTCAGAAAATTAGACAAGTTTGTTAGAAACATCCTTGAAGTCCATCGAAAGTAACCGTCTTGAGCTTCCTGATTGATTGCTTCACTTACTGATTCTTTTGGCGACCAAGATTGAGTCAATAGAACAGATACTGGATGTATGATATCGGCGATATATCAACGTGTTGAAAGACGCTCAGTATTTTATAGGAATTGCCTTTGAGTCTAAAAAAATTTATCCTTGTTTAAGTTCATAACTTCTTATGTTCAGCTATTTTATCAGAATAAGCCGCGAGTTGGTTGTGGTGAATGTCAACGTTTATAAAACTTTATAGGTTGCATGTTTTCTTTCAATAACGGCGAAGTGGTGCATTGTGTATTTCTTGAAATGCATAATTTTATTTGAATTTTAGGGTAATATCAAATGGGTTTTAATTTATTAAATACTTTATATCTGCATCTATTCTATGCATGATATTATTATTCATGGTGCAGGTTTTTATGAAATAGAAAGTTATTCACGTGTATCGCTTAAAAATTTAATCCATCATCTAATTCGTTGATCCTTGGACTTATATTATATCTTGTAATGATAAACCTACTACCGATCACGTTTATGTTTGAGATGGATTTCTTGTGTAGGCAGACTGTGTTTGCTTGATTCTTAAAATATTGGTTTTGTTAAAAAAACGGTCAACCTTTTTGTAGGGCAAATTGTAGTCTGTATATCACGGTCTAAAAATGTTTATCAGTACCCCTAGCACGAACATTTTTACATTTCGAATCGTAATCGTATCGTTCACGCACGCTTGAAATTTTTGAAAAAAGCTAACGTAAACTCAATATGATGGCGATTCGAAATTTAAAAATGTTCGTGCTAGGAGCACTGTTTTCAAATTAGATTCTCTGTACACTGTGTGCAGTAAAGGTCGAAAATGTTAAGTCCAGATACTTATTACTTTTTAGTATTTGTGAAGCATCTATTCACTAAAGTAGTGTTAATGACTTTTGATGATCAAACTCATTTATTATGAAATGAATTGTATCTGTTACAATGACATTTTACTTACATTAAGTTTACTCGTTTCGTCAAATATTTTAACAAAGAAGGTTTTTCTTTAACCAGATATACAAGGTAGTGCTGTCAATACGACAATAAATTGAAACATGGGCTATATTAGTTCATAGAAATGGTTTGCCACTTTAAAAAAACTTATTCATTTGATAATTTCATGACATTTGTATGAAATAATATACCATTGGCTGCATTATTTCATAGAAATATTATGAAGTTATCAAATGAATAAAAGGTTTTTTTTAAAGTGGCAAACCATTTCTATGAACTATAAATAGCCCATGTTGCGACCGATTTTTGTGTAAAAAAAATCTATGTCTAATCAAATTATATCATCGAACTTGTGACACTGGTTTTTGCATGTAATTATAAACCTTAAGGTGGTAAATATTTTTAGACCGCGATTGTACAGTCGACAGCTCATCAACCGTAACAGTTTGACGTTGAGACCACCCTTACTCCGTTTGTAATAAAGGCAGCTTTAGTAGTGCAACAACTAATTGATGTGCTGTCATCTGTACTTGACGTCTTATCAACGTGTTGCGTGAATCTTAATAGACAAGTAAGAAATTATAACATAAATAATCATTTATTTTGAATTAGAATTATATTCGGGATGTTTACCATGTAAGTAAGTTGTTCTTAATAATGAGTAAGTACATAGTATCCCGAATATACATAGTTGTAGAAAATAGTTGTTAAATCAAATGTTAATAACCATTACAGTATAAAGTGCTTTATTTATTTTACTTCTTAATTGACTCTTTCGATTGAAAAAAAAAATTTTTTTTGGTCTCATAAATTGAATATGAATAAGGTGAAACTTTCATGTTGAAGATAATACGTAGCCAAGATTGCGAGGAAACATGGCGTACAGATAGCAACACCAGGTACATTAAACGATGTTAGATTAATCTAATATAATCTAAATGAAAGTCAGTGGAACCCAGCGGCGCCACAGATCCACCTGTCCATAAACAATACTAGATAACAAGTACTAGTCATAAAATAATTTAGCTAAACAAATCGACGGGTGCATTTCTCCAGCAAGAATTGCTTAGTAAAAGGTTGTACAGTAGCTTAACTGAACAAAATTCACATAATAAGTGATGATTAATGAAAACTCTGCCACCTCCACGAAGACACGAAAATCGTGCAAAGTCAAAATACCAATAGTTTATATCAATCAACAAGAGAAAGTAATATTTACAAGAATATTATTACAATATGAGCAATTATGACGCATTTAGTATTCATTCGCTCTCGGCAAACAGAAGTCATTTAAAAAACCGATACTTCGGAGACCACGTAATAGTGAAAAATGAAACAAGAATCTATCATGAAGTCTCCTGCAACGTTGAACCTTTCGTATGCGATAGAGAACATAAAATAGGAATACTATGTCTGAGGGATAGAATCAGAAATGAGGGCATCCGTAAGAGAACTAAAGACACTGGGATAACTCATAGGATTAGCAAATTGAAGTGGCAGTGGGCAGGGGACAAAGCACGCAGAACAGACGGCCGCTGGTGCGTTACAGTTCTAGAATGGCGACCACGTACCCGAAAGCGCAAAGTAGGAGGGCCTCCCCACTAGACGACCTGGTCAGGGACGTTGGCTGCGCAGAACCATTCAATTTGAAAATCGATAGAGGAGCCTTTTGTTCAGCAGTGTACATCATAGGCTGGTATGATGATGTCTGTGGGAATAATGTAACATCTAATTCAACGTGAGTTAAATGCAGTAAAGTGGTTTTATTTTAAATAAAATAGCCAACTTCCAAAGACATTTCATGGTAGGTATGCTGATCTCAGAAAAATGATCAGTCGATCACGATCGGTGTTGTCGTTTTGTCGCTGAGGATGGAGGGTGAGGGAACTGTTTGTGGACCGTCAGCCTGTACGACAATGATGAAGTAGGAACATGGTAACGTTTTTATAATACATAACATAACCCTGCATTGTACTTCCTCCAAAATATAGAGTAGACGTAAATACCTTTTTCCCCTTAAAAGAAAGGCCCGCTGATCAATGACTCGTATGAGGAGAGACTCGACACGATTCAGAAAGACATTAATCAAACACTTAGAATCTTCTTCCTCGGTATAGGTCAAAGTGTGGGACGCTAAGATATTCAGATCCTATTCAAAGTCCAGGTTTTAGTGAAACGGTGTCATACTGCGCAACGTTACTGTGGTTATAGTAATAAAATAAAATCGGCCGACCGATCGTGGGGAAGCACGATCGCTGTCCTGCCCACAATTTATGTGCCACTGATTCATTCTACCGTTGACAGTTATAGCTCCGGTCTCGGATATTGCACTTTTGCACCGCGTTCCCTTTAAATTATGCTTTATAATAACCGAAGACGACTACCGCATCCGTACTCCGACTATGAATATCTGGAAACAAAGTTAACAATCAATGATTATGTAACCATTAGAACATGAACTCAATCTCAATAAGAATAATTGTAAGAGAAAATTAAAACAATGCTAGAATAAAATACACTCTATTTGTATGACCATATGTCTATCCTTTATTGACTTTTTTCGATGATGAAGCTTAGGGTTTACAGGTTCGCTGTACACAGACTAGACTAAATAAAAATAAATTTACATAGAATCGGCATAAACTGAAAAATATTTATTTCTATTATATTTTTAAGTTTTTCTAGCTTCAATATTTTTCTATGTAAATATATTTATCATAAATTTATTATCATGTTAAAAAAAATAAGAATATTAAGATAAACTAAAAAACACAGTTGTTGTGTATCATATATGATTCATAGGGCAGAAAACAGGTTAAGAGTTAAGAATTTTAAGATACAAAAAGGCGACTTTATCGTCAGTTTTGGTACTTAATAATAATATATATATAATAATCGTTATTCGCGTACGGTTTCAAGCGCGGTTTCGGGTTCGGTTGTAAGTTTAGAGCAATATTTATGTGTACCTTAGTTAATGTAGAAAATATGCTTTAGTGTGATTAAAATCTCGCTTTTTTAGTGAATAAAAGGGATAGTTTTCCTGAAAAATATTTTACGTTATTTTGAACGGTATACGTACAGTCAACAGCACTTCAAGCGTAACTGTTTGCCCTTGAGACCACCCTTACCCGGAGGCGGCTTTCCTGGTGCAATCGTTACACTTGATATGCTGTCGTGTGTACATTGTTATATTTTAATTGGCAGCTTATTGCAATAAACCTCAAATAGATAATTTCATAACCTCTTGAATTTTTTTTGTGGTATAACCGAGACACGTCCAGTTGGCAACAAAGTTACTACTCCACCCGACTTTCATAGATGCAATAAACGTTATTTACAACCGAATGCTGTTTTCATATTTATTTATCCTTCGTTTAGTTCCAATGTTACTCACATAAAAGTTCCGTAAATTTCTGTCTGAGCGGACAGTTCTGGGACTGATCGCTCATCTGGACTATATTTATAGCCCTTTGATTTATTTTGTTATCTCTTTATTGCTCGACTAACGACAAGCGTTCTCCTCCGAAGATTAATCACTCACGTCAACATGATTTAGCAGAGCAACCGATATTTAATGTGTGCTATTCAGATAGAAAACCATCCTTATATTTTTAGATCTGAAACGGTTGAGTCTAATCGCTTGAGTTTTTTATGTCCAGTAAGGCGTCGAGTTTCAGTTGACAAAAAGTTCTCTCCCACACATTAACCACAGTTCTTTGTGGTAACAAATCGTATTTGATTGACATTTTAAAATTATACACAAATCAAAAGAACGTGCTTTTGTAGAGGTTTTGCGACGTGACTCACAAAAGCAGCTTTTGAAAAAGTTATAGACTATTGCAAATTTCTTAAGCAACAGTCTAAAAATACCAATCGGATGAATGGGTACACGACAAATGTTGTGAAAGGGCAATGAACTCGAAACGCCGTCATCCCGCACTAAACTGAAGTTAATACGAGCTGTCAAACAGATGTAAAACCATTTAGCGAATAGCACTCACCGCCCACCTGTCCCAGTTTAATATATGCAAATTTTGTGGGAAAGTAACCTCGACATGGGTCCTACATATAAATATTATTTCAGAAGCACTAAGCCAATATCGTATTACTGAGCATGACTGTAACGTTTGCGTTGATAGCGGTAAAGGAAATTAAAAGGCTAGCGTAGTGCATCCTACGCAATAAACGCTTTGTGGACAGCTTAGAACTCATTCTAAGTTGTGAACATTATATCTTATCTAGTTCATGTAGATAAGATCAACACTATCAAATTACTATTCGTATTGCCTTAAAATGGCGTTAACATTATTTTTTACTTTAATTTAAAACTATAATAACTGACTACTAACTTTATTTTTTTAATTTTTGTCAGTCAAACAAAATGTATGGTAATTACCAAATTAAATTTTAGAATTTTGAATTTTCGTAGCACCTTAGTATTTATATGACTGTGTTTACATGGATCGGTGCCCGTTATTTCCTATGTACCCTGTATATGGTACCTGTGCGCTGCTTACCGGTTTGAAAAAAGAAAAACCTTTAGAAGATATCGAGGAGAATTCCCTAAAATAAAATACGTCCGTAATGGATCCGGCTACAAAGGCAGTATCATTGCGTTCATTTTATGAGATCCTGCTACAGTTGACGGTTTTAAAGGCTTCGCCACACAGAAAGCGCAGCTGCGTGAAATTCACGTCGCGTGTTCTCGGCATGCGAATTACTAAGACAATATTATGGAAGACTCAGCGCGCGAGCTGGCGTGAGGCGAAGTGTCCAGACGTTTGCGTCTAACTCCACGGTGAATTGAATTGTAGGATTGATGGAGTTAAGCTGTGATAGAAATGCAGTGACTTTATCAGTTGGTAAACCAGTTGGTTCGTTGTTTGGTCCTCACACTGCCCAAAAAACTGACACCGTGAGCTCCGTGTGCGTAATTCGCACCGCTCAAAATATAACACATAGTGACGGTAGTTGACTTAAAACTTATCAAAGACATTTAACATCTTCAGTCTTCCCGTGACCACGAGAGCTGTAAAGTAATCGAAACGTCGGATGTATAATAATAGTGTAACAACTAATTAAACGCGAGGTAAATCCGGTAAATTAGTTTTATTTCGAAGAGGGTAGTTGACAACCTTTTTTTATTTCATATATAAGAAGTTTATAACTCATAAAGAAATATTGCAAAAGAAATAGTACGTCTAACATCAATATTTTAACAGATATAGTGGTATGTTTGATATGTTGCGGCGCAACGTCCAAAAACGCTCAAAAGAAAATCTATGAAATGTATGGGCATACTGACAAAATTAATAATAACTATGTATTAAGGACGTTTTTATTAATAGTTGTCATGTAATAATAGTTGTTTGTTGCGGCGATTTCTGTTTGGCGTCTCTCATATTTATATTGTCATAGTAAGTAATACGCGTGCCGAGAATGCGCGATCAACACGAGACGTAAATTTCACGTCCAGCCCCGCTCTCTGTGTGGCGAAGCCTTTAAGTTTGAATGGCGTAGAAGTACTACTTCTCTTAAAAAGAGAAGGAAGTCAGTGGTACTTTTCACTAAATTTAGAAACGTCTAAGCAGCACATCGAACATTGAGAAAATCGCAATCTGATAACACTTCTTTGTAGTAAGTCATTGAACTCATTGAAGAAGTCTTGGGTTGGGAGTAGAGGGAGTTGTCATCTTTGCTGTCATAACGGTGTAACGCATGAGTTACCATTGGTATTACAAGCTTTTATAGACTACGATACAGGCTAACCATCAAGCGGTCGTTATGGGTGATGATTAAGACTCACTAAAAAAATATGTTTTTTTGTGTTTTGATAAGAACTTTGAAAAATATCCACCAATATATTATTATAATGATAATTATTAGCAGTTTGAAGAAATTAAGATTTTTTAGCTTTAAAAATATTTGTTTAATTATCCAGCCAGATCATCCTTCTTACGATTTTTATAGGACAGACGTCATTTATAAAAAATAATAATACTGAATTGGGTTCATAACTGCACCTTGTGAAACACCTATTAGTGGTTGTAGATCTGATCCTTGGAATACGTTAACATTGTTTTTGTTGATACGTGAAATAACCAAATTGATGTGCTCGTATGTCTCACTCTATGGTATAAATTTAGTTTAAGCTAAAGTGAAACTCTACATTAATTTGAATGTACAGCATACCAATTGTAGCTATTTATACTACAGAATTTATTTAGTCACAATAGAATCTTACTGATATATTTGATGTGCTGTTAATTGTATACTGAGTCAGGCTAGAAACACGGGAGCTGCCTTGAGGCTAGATTCTCTCTGGTGCTCGGCAAAGGCGGACAGTTGTGCGGCTTTGTTTATAGCTCACAAGAGAAAAGATATCAATTAATTTTTCAAACATTTATAATAATGTTAAAATCAAAAATTAAGAAAGATATCAAAGTTAGTTTGTAACACGAAAATTTATAGTAGGAAGTTCAATGATTCATCATCATCACCAGAGAGAGAGAAAAGTTAATATTACATAAACTTTCCCACATGCATTCATAACATGCATTTTAAAGTGACCTTTATCTCTGTTTCTTTTGTTTACACCAAGATACAATAATAATCGACCTGGAACGAGAAGTAGCCAAGCTAAAAATTTACAGCCACAGGACCGAAGCAATTCGAGCTGAAGCTAGGAGCATCACCGATACAGATAGACACAGACATTAATATTTTTTTTGGAAAATATCTTTAATTCGTTGGTTGAATCCCGACTTTCCTTTTCAGAACTGAGGACTTTATGGGAGTAAAAAAACTGATCCGGTATATCAAGGTCACAATCTTCGTGTCCAATTTTGATTTAGTGCAGTGTTCTCAATCTTTAGTGGCGCAAATCTGCTAGAGCCCTACCATGAGACTTCGATTGAACCGTGGATCATGTGCCGCAAATGAATTGCGATTAGGGATACCATACGCTGCTGGTTTATTCGCTGGCTTTTTTATTTTCACCGATCTGGGGTAGCTCCTCCACTTTACCGAAGATCGCAGCTAAACAACTCTTCTTTTTAGTGTCGTGTTGAGTAAGCAACGTGTGAGTTGTGCTCAAAGTGCTACGAGCATCTTTAAGCTATGGTAACTGCTTACCATTAGGCGGGTCGTACACTTGTTTGCCACTCTTGTTGAATAAAAAGACGAACATATCTGTAAGTGGATCCTTGCTGTATCCAGTCCAGTGGGGTTAATTTTTTCCTCTATCTAGACCGCACAAATAAAATTGCTTACATTGTTTAAACCCGGTTTACACCGGAAATAAAAGTGTTTACATTGTCATACGTATAATCAATAGCAAATCGGTTGTTGCCTTAGCAACGCCTTTATTATCAGGTGATTAGATTTATGGTACTTGCCCTCTTATTAGTTGTTCTGTAGGTGGTGGGCCACCAGTGTAGGCGGGCTTGGCGCCAACTTCTAGCTATCCAGCCTTAACGCTGATCAACTCGATGCAAATTTCAATAATTACCATCTCGGCCAATGTTTTACATGCCTATCGATGTTAAATGCTCTATTTATTACGTGTCTCGTATGAGCAATGAACGACTAATTAAAGTTGCCACTTTGCATTTCTTGATTTATTAACGTCGTGTTCTTGAGATGTCATATCATGTTTTTTTTTAATATTTATGAAGGCAATGTACCTACATTTTATCTAGGTTGACTAGTGAACATAATGATATTATATTATGTCCAGAACTACGGGAGGTTTTGCAAAGAATAAAAAGAAACTCTGCAAGTGTTAAAAAATGTTGCTAAGTAATCGTAATCCATTTTTTAGAAAACGTAAACATACTATTTATGGTCATTTTTACATATTTTATTTTACTTTCTGCATTTTCTTTTTCCGTATTATTTATATCATGTTAGCCGGAAGACACTGTTTTTAAGCAATAAGATCGCTCAATTCTATGTTTAGAGCTGCGTATTACTTATTTTGTCTCTTGTGTGAAATTAAGAATATATATTATTATCATTATAAATGAAAACTAATCAAGATCCTTGTAGTTGTAACGCATAATTATCACTTGTGCGTTTGCCGGCCTTGTCAAAACCTTTTCACGCCCTTTTTGAAGAACCCCATGCTGTACTCGTTTGAGAAAACCTCCGCAGCGAGCTCATTCCACAACCTGACAACATGTTTATGTCAATTTAAGTTTTGTATTGTGAACAAAACAAAATATACAAAATCTACAGTATAAAGCAACAGTACCGCAGTATCAACAAGAAATCTAAAGCGCTGCCATAAAATGGAGTGCTTTTACTTATTTCGTAACATTAGCGGCTTTATGTTTGTATTCCATTAGGTGTGAAAAGGGAAATAAGTTAATAACCAACCAACCATAACAAATCATTGGAACATCCATCGTAGGTCATATATCACAGGCCTTTTACGTTACTGTTGTTTATTAAAATGAATATTTAATTTCCGTGTCGTAATGACGAGATATGGTATTTATTACAACCGATTGTGTTAAATTTATTTTCTTTCTGATTCCACGTTCTTTATCTTTTTGATATATTTTCGATTAATGTACTGTACGTTGTTAACGCGTGGGACGTAGATAATGCCTTAATTAATGACTTTAGTTTGTACTTGAATACTTTGTTGTAATAAAGATTTATTTGATAGGAACTGAATATCTATAAATAATAATTGCTTTCTTAAAAAGTCTCGGATCACAAAAATATTATTATTTGTTAAATAAATGGTCAGATAATTTATAATTTTCCGGCTAAAATAACAAAAAAATTTACATATATATTAATTTTTTTTTAATTCATAATTCAAGCTTCTGATTTATCACAATACTTTTCTCCATTTGGGATTTTGCTCTTTTTTTTAGTTTATTATTAACAACATAAAAATACATTAAAGGAATATTAATTAATTAGCATTGAAATAAACCACCAAGGATATTATTTGATCCATGAAAACCACTGAAGTTTGTGTACAATTTGAAACCTACAGTCTTATCTTAATAAACATCAGTCAGTACTTATGGCAAAGGCAACATTATAGTATCATTAAATATTTAACAAACACTAAAATTTCCAGCGAAGTTAGTGGGTTGACTCTTACTTGTCTAAAGGGAGAAGTCAAACAATTTGATTTGACTTACACTCTGCTATCAATCTTGTTTACAATGCGCTCTGAATCCGCAATTTAGGGCCTGGCCACGAACTCACCGCACGCGCGTCTTGCGACACGCGAATCGGCAACCACTGCGCGCTGTCTCGATGTCGGCGTCGCAGCGCGTCGTCGTGACCGCGCAGTGGTTGCCGAGTCGCCGCTGCCGCCGCCGCCGCCGCCGCCCGTTCCCGTGGCCAGGCCGTAAATCAAACTAGGCAGACTAGGTGGCTAGTTATGCAAATGCTACCACAATTCAGTACAAATCAACGTCAAACTTACATACCATCACTTGTATCGTACTCAAACGCGAAATGCTGAGCACAAAGTAGATTCACTGCCCGCCCTTTTGTTATTTGCATAGTAATTTTCACTTATGAATAGGTATTAAGGCGTTATTACACTTATAAATATTTACGGCTTATCCCCGAGATCTAGTGGGCGGGGTTTATTCACTGACAATTCTATGTCAAGCGCTGACAGATGGAATGCCTTGGTTCGTTCTAGGAAGCGCCGGTGATAAATAGCACCAGTAATACCGCTTTAATGAGCATTTTGTAAGATGTGAGGTACAATCGCATCAATTATCGCACACAGAATTACTAAATGAGGTTGTATGGGGTTCTTATTTTAGTTCAGATTACTATCTCCTATATTACCTATAGTACATTATAATGTGTTGGTGTCAAAAGAAGGAGAAAGTTAACGGTGTATAAAATGACTTTGTTAATTAACATATTTTTAAATAATTACCTATCTTAACAGTACTTACAGTAAAAGTAATTACCATGATATTTTAAAGGGCAAGAAAATGTTGGAAACTTCTGCATCTTGGTTTATATTGTTTCTGAATTCCTATGACGCCAAGTAGAGACACAGAATGTCCTCCTTCACCCAAAATGATAATTATTATAGCAGGAAAATTCCAGTATAAACCTAACTATTTATTGTTTTTCGCGCAGTGTTCATACACAGGGTTGCTTTCGAGGCAGTGCGCCAATTTTAAGAATATGAAGTTCTTTAAAAATAAAAAGAGACGTATTTTTTTGTTTTACTATGTTTAAGACAAAAATATCAAACAAGCTCCACTTTATAATATATCCACAGGACAGCGGTAAATATAGTCACTCTGTTCGGTACTTAACTACTTTTCCTTGTTCTTGTTACAAAACTACATATAATTTTGTTGATGGAAACAGACTTTTGTTTGGCATCAAATGTCAGCGGTCAGTTTTCGTGACAAAAATTAATATCGTATTTAATTTTCTGTTTAATTATTTTGCTTACTTTGGCACATCGTCGCTAAACGGTCTTCATAAATGTATAGGATTATCATGTGTCAATTTAATGGAAGTCATGACTCCCTTTTGTGGACGTTGTGTCCCGGAACGTGTTAACAGTAGAAAAGAAAAGAAAAGAATAAAGAAGAATCAATGCAGTGTTTGCCTGATATCTCAGAATAATCAATTCATTGTGGTTACTTTCAGCGTCTTATTAAATAACCATTTTTGCCTTAAATGCGTCATCATTCATCACCATCAGTCCGTATATTCCTGGGCATAGACCTTTCTACATGGGAGAAACACATGAGGAGCTTGGGCCATAATACACGCTGGCCCTATGCGAGTTGGTGGTTTAAATCGGTTGCGGTAACCAAAGGGACCAAACGGCTCAACGACCCTTCCGAAGCACGGAGGAGCACGAATTTTTATTGACCCATGCCGAGCTCTACCAGGGCAAACGTTGCTTTGTTTTCGTAATCTAAATCAAAGCGTTCAAACAACTACGCCACCGAGATTCCCAAATACATCATAAGTAGAAATTATTATATCGTTATCAAGTGATATTGCATTGTTTATACTAGCGTTAAATTGAAACAGGCCATGATTTATTGTGATACATATTAGAGATATTATTACATAGCCACCATCGAATTCTAAAACGACAATTTACTCTTGCGAAATTTCCAGCCAATTGCAATCCGTGCTCGTTACCTACTACAAATGAATATCAATTGTCAATATTGATTTTCCGCCAGAATAATGACCCAGCTATTATCCATTATTGGAGGCTCATTCACCATTGTGCTGACAACTCTCGTTCGAATGCCAATGCCAATAAATATGGTATCTCTGATTGAATTGGAAGCTCAGCAGTATTTAGAATAATGATGATGTGTTCTACCAATAGATAGGGGTTTAGCGTGTGTTAGTCAATCTATAAAGTAGTTAAAAATCACCAAAAAACTTGCTAAGTATTAAGTCTTCTAAGTGGAGACTTATATGTCAAAATGTATAGATTTACTCTTTGTTTAGTTTATATTTTATAACTTGTTCTACAGTTGGTTACTTTTTTGTGTCTTTTCTCATTGCACCTACTTATGATTTGAACGAGTAACCTTTGCCGTATTGGGGAAAAAGTTTCTTCGCATTTTTGAAGAAAATTCCAATCATTTTTTAATATAATTTATTTACATTTACTTAAGGATTTTGGTACCATTTTGTTCGATAACTTTTTGCCATCTTGTAGGTAGGGACATGAACCCATTGCTATAGAAATTTTGGGGCTTCTGATTAAAATACCGCAACAAGTGATTTTGGCAGTCCTCTGGTGATGTTAACCTGACACTGCCTAGAGAATTCTGAAGAGAGCGAAACAGATGGAAATCTGAAGGTGCAAGGTCAGAACTATACGGCGAATGCATTAACACCTACCAGCCAAACTCTCTTAATTTTTGCTGAGTGGCTAAAGATGTGTGAGTTCTAGCGTTATCATGATGAAAAACCACACCCCTTCTGTTGATTAATTCCGGCCGCTTTCTCTCAACTTCTTGCTTTAATCTCATTAGTTGTTCGCAGTAGAGTTCAGAATCGATGGTCCTGCCTGGTGGTAACAGCTCATAATGAATAATGCCCTTCCAATCCCACCACACACACAGCATCACCTTGTTGCGAGTTAACCCGGGTTTCGCCACAGTCAGTGAAGGTGAAGCCTGACCGGCCTTTGACAACGACCTTTTTCGCACGTTCTTGTCGTACGTGATCCACTTGTCATCACCAGTTATCAGCTTCTTTAAAAATGGTTCGGTTTCATTACGTCGTAATAAAGAATCACAAATGAGTACACGGTTCATTAGGTTTCTTTCAGTGAGCTCGTGGAGTACCTAAATATCGAGCTTGTTTGTGTACCTATTTTTTTTTAAATGCGCCCAAACTGTTTTGTGGTCAATTCCCAGTTCTTCAGCTACGTCGTAACTACTGATAGGCCGATCTTGCTCCAGTTTTTCAAAAATGGCATCAATTTTATCCGTAATAGGGCGACCAGAGCGACATCATCTTTGACATCAAAATTTCCGGATTAAAAACGCTTAAAAAATTTGTGCTACTTTTTTGTGATACACATCGCAATTTTTTTTCGCGGCTTGCGTTGCATTTTTACCTTTTTTGTAGTAAAATTTTAAAATGTATCGAATTTCTTCATTAGATTCACTCATCTTGATAGTACGAAAAACAAATGAAAAACACACAGTTTCCTACTTTGAATTTGGAATTATCTTTTTTAAAATCTAAACTTTTAATGATACCAAAACCAGCCAGATACAAATAGTACAGCCAAAGAGATTTTATTACAAGTTCATACATACTATAATGCGAAAAGACTTTTTCCCCAACCTATTCCAGCCTTTGCCTCTTTTCCAATGAATATATCCAGAGGCGGTAGGTTGAGAAGGGCATTAAGGGCTGCCGCCAGGGTTGTGCGCATAGTACCAATTGCCATCATGCACGCGGTTCGTTGCAAGCTGGCTAGCTTATTGATGGTTGTTATTTGCATGACTTTCCCCCCAAACTACGCAGGCATACGTTAGCATCGGCCTTGGTGTAAAGCCATAGGGCGTTTTTGGGGTTCAAGCTCCATCTCGTCCCTGCAAGGCGGTAACATATTCCTAAGGCAGTTTTTGCCTTTTGGATTACGTTGTTTAAGTGTGTTTCCCAAGTCAGTGTCTTGTCAATTGTTATGCCCAAGTAATTGACTTCTTGGGGAAAAGGTATGGATGTTCCTTTAATAGTCAGTGTAGCAAGCCTATTTAGCTTGCGCTTTAGGAAGCGCAAGCTAGGGTAAAGGGCACAATAGTTGTTTTGGAGGGGTTAACCGCTAGTTGGTTGCGTCCCATTTGACAATGGTGTTCAGAGCTCTTTGTAGTACTGATGATACAGTGCTTTGGCAAGGGCCTATAACGTAGCCCACTACGTCATCGGCATAGCCCTGCACATCAAAACTTATTTGAGTTGTTTTTGTAAGGAGTTCATCTACAACAAGTGACCATAACAATGGAGACAGTACGCCCTCCTGCGGACATCCCCTTGTTGTCTTGAAACTTCTTGTTATTCCGTTTAGATTTATCTTAACAGTTCTATTAAGCAGCATTGACTTATCCACCGGGTCGTTGTGTCATCGATCCTTTTGGCTCCCAGACCTTTGGTAAGGGATATCAATAGTGACATTGTCAAAAGCTCTTTTAATATCGAGGAAAGCACACAGAGCTATCTGCTTGTCATCCAGAGCTATTTCGATCTTATGCTCAAGAACGGCAGTTTTTGTGGACTTTCCTTTTTTATAAGCATGTTGCTTGGAATGTAGAGGGAGTTTCTTCAAAGGTCCTTCCCTTATGCATTCGTCTATAATTTTTCCATACATTTTAGCAGGAAAGAGGTTAGGCTTATTGGTCGAAAGGATTTTGGTTGTGAATAATCCTTCTTGCCTGCTTTGGGTATAAAGCATACCTTGACCAATGTCCAGTTTTCTGGTATGTATCCCCATGCGTAGCTCGCACGAAATAATTTTACCAGGAGCGATGTGAGAATGTCTTTCCCTTCTTGCATCAGTGCTGGGAAAATGTCATCTTCCCCAGTAGACTTAAATGGTTTGAAGGTTTCGATAGCCCATTTCACTTTATTTGGTCTGATCATCTTTGCTGCTCTTCTTCTGTCTTCGTTTTTAGGCCTGGTTAGCATTCGATATTGTTTCTGATCCAGGGAAGTGTGTTGTCGCTAAGAGCTCCAGAGTCTCCTCAACTGTATCAATAAAATTTCCATCTGGTTTCTTTAAAAGTCTCAGGCTGGCGATTTCCCTAAGATATTGTGAATTCTGGCCCCTTGAGGAGTATTTTTTTATCTCCTCGCAGCAAAAGAAGTTCTTTCCTCCACTAAAGTCTTTTCGCCTTCCGTATTTCTTTATTGTATTCAGTTGAGGCTTTGTGATATCTCTACCAGCCCTCGGGAGTTTTAGTCCTATTGAACAGTTTACGTGTTTTCTTCCTGAGATTGTCTAGTTTGGGATGCCACCATGTTCGTTTCTGTTGCGTCTATTTCAGAGGGAATTAGCCAAATAACAGGCGGCAATCACGTGAAGGATTACAATCAGACTTGCCTTGGGGATCATCACGACCTGCGCTATCCCCCAAAGCCATTCGCCAACTTATCTAACGGGACAAATAGATAGAAACTATGTAGGTGAGAAATGTTGTTAGCACGACTTAGGTATAGGCGTTTTTTTAACAAGATCTCTCCCCCGCCCACCACCATCATGTCTGTTACTTAAATGTTATTTATTTTAAGCTGGACGTGGAGTCTTTCTCACATTATGTAGAATGTATACATTTTAGAAACATAGATAGATGTATATGTTTTTGTTTGTATCTCTGGAACTATTGGTGTAAGTAGTTTCTATATATTATGTTATTCTATACATGTTTTTGCAGGGTAATGCTGTTGTTTTTTTTTAAATAAAATATGTTAATTGTCTATTAATTAATCCTGCTTCCTTTGTTTCAAGAAGCAGGTATTTTACAAATTATAATAAAAGTCGCCTGTTTTAGGCTAGAGCTTTCATGAGTGTTCAATAATTAATATTAAGGCATCAGTTGCTTATTCATAATTTACTTTGAAATTAAAAAGTTACTCGTTGTAAATTATTGTATAGGTAGGCGTTCTAACAACAGAAAACTAATTTTAAGTATACCTACTTCATCAATCTTCGGTGGAACTCTCGTTGAATATTAAACAGTTGAAATAATTCCCCCCTCTTTAGTTTATATTGAAACAGTACGGTTTAACGGCAAAAGTTTCTTTGGATCCGATGTACGGCAGGTATCGGTTTTCCCTAACTGTGATAAAGTCATAAAATCGTTTCCCTCTCTGCGTGACCGCACTTCCGAAGGCGCTGTTGTCATTAGACCAAGGGAGAGGTTGAAATTATGTTTTGTTGCTAGAGTTATGATTAGCAATTCTTTTTGTTCTATTAGGGCAAGTTGATTAACTCCAAAAATATAATTCGCAAAAATATTCAGATTCCTTGTAACTTCTAAGTTTTATTAAGGCCAAGCAAAGTTTTTTTTGGTGTAAGAAGGTAATCCTTGGAGCTTCAGATAAAAAGCCACTAACTTATAAAAATTTAGCTATTACTCCGTTAACCTTGTTTCATCTTCTGGGCCCCGACAGTTTGCTACCAGCGTATATTACTTCTCTGCCAAATAGCTAGCATACCCGGTGAAAACATCCACCTACAGTGAAACCCAAAAACCTGGAATATGGCCTCTGTGGAGTATACTCAAATCAACACTGGCCTTTTTTTTCCATAATCAATCGGTGCGATTCCCAGCTAGAAAATTTAAAATAATTGAAAAAAAATGCGTTTTTAATTTGTTTTAGCAGTATCTCCGACACTGCTTTGAGTATTTTTCGCTATTCCTTATTTAATTGCAGCACGTATGGCAGCTGTTTGTAAAGACCGCTCATATTATAAGATCAACATTGATCTATAGAATGTACTGGCAAAAGTTTATAAAGCAAAATTGGCGTCGATTACCCTTTTATGACGTGGGTATTTCTTTTTTCTTTAAATATGAAGTGGACGCGATAAAATATTATCTTGTCTCCTGTACTATAGGAGGGGTGTTTTATTGAAAAAGTTTAAGTCGTGAGAAGACTGCGTAAGGGCATGAGCGCCGTCGTAAAATATGAATAATAATGATTATTGACCTCTTCGGGCGAGCTAGCGGCTACCTGTAGGCAAAATGCGAAGTGGATGAAAATATTAAATGGGAGTTTTCTTTATATCTAAGACTTTTTCGGTCTAGTAATTTGGAAAAATAAACCTAATCATAATTAAGACATTAGGTCGATGTTATCTTATAACGAAAAAATAATTTTAAAACTTTAAAACGTTTTTTAAAAACTTTTAATTTTTTTAAATAATATTTAAAAAAATTAAAAGTTGAATATAAATATTTTGTGTGTATGCTTGATATGCAAACCAGTGTCATAGGGGTTTGCCTTTACCAAAAGGCTTCTGCGTTAGCAATATCGTTTGAGAATTTAAATAAAGAGTTTATATGAAATAACCAAATGAGAATTTCAGAAAAATCATCAGAGTACGAATGTATAAAATATATCTATAAAATACATATATAGGTGGAAAGTTCAAGAGAAAATAAAACCGCAGCATTATCTGCACTAGTAACAAGAGTTATATTTAACTGAAATGTAAAGTTAACACATTAATTAAAAAAGTCTCCAATAATTTGAGAAAGTCGACTATTTCTCATAATAAATTATTTCCCAAGGCCGTGTAGCGTGGCTTCTTCAATTTATCTCGCAAACAGAGCAGGCTGTGAAAGACACATAATATTACCGAAAAAGCTGAGGCTTCATAACACGGTGCCCCATTAATCATATATTCATAACCTCCGTCAATCATTCGGTGACGTTTTGCAAGCTAGCGTTTACCCGTCTCGCGCCTTCTAAGTGTGGAGCCATGCAAATGAATAATTAGAAGTGACAAAAAAAATAGTAATTTAGAGTAAAGTAAAAATATAACGGCTGTGATCTTTTTAAAAAGTATGGGGGACTAGTTTCTAACGTGGTCGCATTCGCTGCCTCAGTCAATTTGATATCTAAAGCTGCAATAAACGCCATTTTCCTATCAGTATTTAGCTACCGATGAATATACATTGAATGGCGAATTTGACAGATTGTGTTACATTCAAAACAAAACTAGCAGTGTGATTCACTCACAGAAATAGTCAGCGCTGCACGTTAGCGTATTCACTAATCTCTAGTAGATCTCTTGGCTGTGTATGTTTGTCGCTGTTTTAGAGATACGTCATGAAGTACTTTTCAAATTAATTTTTCTTGACTTTGTAATGTATTATAATGACTTTATTCAATATTTGATTGACTTTTACAAAAAGATATAAAATAAACGACTTTTTCGTTTAGGCTCACGCCGTTCTTCGACGTCGACATGCTAGTGTCGCCAGCGCTTATCAATCGTCAAACAATAACAAGATTTCAAGGCTTTCCGAAATCAAAATATTGCGATTTCCGTATTCATTTTACTATAAATTGGTAATAACAGTAATTTACTTTTTCATTAATTAAATAATAGAAAAGGTTGATTCAGGCATTTTTCTGGGAAAGCATTGTAACAAGGAGATAATTGAGTATTCGGTATAGAGTCATGTGTTCAACATGCATCTTGCTATTTAAGTAGGCAATAATATTTGAACTTGCCATCGTTTTATTAAAACTATTAAAATTTAAAATCCGCTGTTTGCGTTGCCTCTTAAAATAGCGGTAAACATATAAAGGATTGTAGCCTTTTCCTCACAAAAACAAGGCGTTACATTATCCTTTGTTTTTGTTGGGTGATTCTCATTGAATTTTTTTTTCTTTAAATTAAAATACATCTACATCGGTTTTACAGGAAAGTCATATGAAGTTGAGTTATATATAAAATATTTTTCACCGATCAATAAACAAAATAAATGACGCTGTTTTACATTCGTAAAAGAGCGTCATTCTTTTTGTCGTCAAGCGTCGACCTTTTCACGCGAGCGCTGCAGTGTGATTCACTAACAAAAATATTCGACATCGTGCTTTACGTTGAGCCGCCATTGAGTTTGACGTTTGAGCACAGCGCTGCGCGTAAGCGTATTCATTACAACTCTACGCCGATCTCTTGGCTATGTATGTTTGTCGCTATTTCAAAGATACGACATGAAGTACAATCGATAGTTTTTCGAATAAGTTTTTCTTGTGTTTAAAATGTAACATAATGACTTTGTTCAATATTCGATTGGCTTTTACATAAAGATGTAAAAGTAAACAACTTTTTAGTTCCGGCTCATCCCGTGCTCGTCGTCGACACGCTAGTTTCGCCAACGATTGTCAAAAATGCTGAAACATACGCCAGAAGGTGTGACAGCTCTGCCGCAACCATGGATACAATGCTGCTGACTTTAGAGAATCGTATAGCTGTACGCGTATACAGGGCTCGCGTGATAAGTTCAAATAAAAAAATATCTCAAGCGACCATATACGTGTTTTCTGATATGACTACAATAAATTACTGAATAATTATACAGCTGGTTCTGTTAACCATAATATGCGAGACAAAGTGGGCCAGAAACATTTCACGTCAGAATGGTAAGGCTTAGAGCCTTTTACACTGTTTCCAGATTCCGTAATACGCAATTACGTAATTTAAAAGACAGTTTCAGACGTGATTTCGCTTTGTAAGTAGGCTGTGTTTAGGCGTATTAGCGCGATTACGTGCTGCAGTTATACTCCTCGGGCGTCATAATACTGTCGTTTATGGTGGGAAGTACGTGTATAAGCCTATTATCTACACGAGATCTAACCTGAGAAACACTTGTCTTAAACTAATTTAAGCTCTGGAGTTTGTGTCCAAATAAAGAGTTTTATGTCACGAGAATAAATCGGATGGCATAAAAATATACAACACAACAAGTATCATAGTTAACGCGCATAATGCAAAGGGGTCAACATAGTACCTAGAAACATGAATCAATACTACTATCGCCAACCCTGAAATCGTAAAAAGAATCAGCTATTTCATACATTAATAACCGACTTCATAGTGCAGTAAGTAATCAAGATTCTATGGAACAGCTGATTTTTTCATGATTTTGCTGCCATAGCAAAAGTTGTTCATATTGATGAGTAGGTAGGTACTTACTAAAGAACTTTCTGAAAAATCATATTTTTACATTGATTACGCTAAGAATAAAACATACAGAGCTATTTCCCATTTATGTCACTGTCTTTTGTATTATTGTCTTAACTAAATGTTTTGTACAAAATTGCTACATTTAAATTTGCCTATTTGCTGTAAGTGTCAGCTGATGCAAATAAACGTCAGAATTATCTATATGTATAACTAATCCTCTCCCTAAAGTTTGAGCGCTTTGTGTCCAACGGGATCCCTTTCAAAACAAAATGTCTCTTCGGTTGCATATTTATTACAAATCTTCCAGATGGTGACATAACGTAAAAGTAAAAGGACCAGGCAGGGTTAATCACTTATTTTAAATCTCAATGACACTAACCGTGGCCATCGAAAAAGTCACAGGAAAATTGTGCAGATTTCTATGAAAGCCTTATTAAAGCAGAAATACAACGATTAGGCAACGTTATAGTAACCGCGAACAAATAGTTTCAGCAGCGGAATGGTTTGATAATTAAAGCGTTATTATTATTCTTGGTCGACCAGTTGTTCCACAGCAACTGCCAGGCTAATTACAGAATACAACATTGTAAGCCTTAAAATAAAAAAATAAAAAAAGAAAGAAAACAATATTATACCGTGTTCCAGCGAAACGAGACCTTCAAATGTAGGGCTTCCAATTTTTCGAAAAAATATGAACCTCTTTTTTCAAATGGGTAGGATTTAAATTTTTCTCAGTTAGAAAATATAGTTTTACGAGTACTTTGCATTTAACTAACGATCTAGAAAACCTTAGCAGCGATAAAGCTAATTACAATGTTTTGTTAACTTATTTTTACATTATAGTAAAAGTTTAAAAGAAAATTTATTTTAGACTGCAAAAGACGTGAAACTCGTGATAAAATTAAAAATAACTAGTAAAAAATTAGCAGTCACTCGGGTTGTGAAAGATTGCGGGTTCAGTTTCAGTTCCAGGACATCACTTTTTCAGTTGATATTTTTTAGAAAATTAAAACTTAAACAGTAAAATGCTGATGTATTTAAGCCTAATCTGAATTGTTAATCTTTTTTAGAATTTTTGTGTAATATTTTAGAATCAGCAATAATGAAGATAATCCTGATAATACCATATTAGAAGGTTCTCCTACATTAGGGGGTTTCTTTTAAAATAATTTGGAGTCCAGCCAACTGCTGTGTGGACGGCAACTGGTGGCGGATTTAATGTTAATGCACTGGAATTAAAAGCTCCGTTTTCTGTTACTTTCAAGGAGTAAAATACAAATTATTTACAATGTATAGTTTTTTAGATTAGCATATTAAAAAATTTAGCATCATTGTGTTTTTCCGATCATCCTTCGGATTTCCTCTTTGATTTAGGTCCAATATTATGAGGTAGGTACTTCGGAGGTTGTCGATACAAAGACATCGACATTTGATTATGTTTTGTCACTACTGAAAGATTTTTTTTATACCACTAAGGTCGAAATCAAGCTTAAGGCCCACCTGACGGTAAGCGGTTATCGTAGTCCATGGACGCTTGCAACACCAGGGGTTTCACTTGTGCGTTGCCGACCCTGTAAAAACCTTTTCAAGCCCTTTTAGAAGAACCTCATGCTGTACAAGCATATAGTAAGCGTAGGGAATGCAATCTCGTTCTCGCGAGATCTCGTTTTCGCGGGATCTCGGCCTGTTTTAGCGAGATTGATCTCGGACGAAAAAAGGGCGAGATCTCGCGAGTTTAACGAGATTGCACTCAAGCATAAAAACGTCTTATTCAAAGCGCGGACTGACACGGACGGAGTTATTTAATTGATAAATAATATCTCAATTTAATAGTCAACCCAACTTAAATAAAATTACATTTTTTTCACTTCTCATTGTTTTGTTTGTTATAAAAGAACTGTTTTATTACTAAAAGATTTTTGTTTGATGTTAGAAGAGAAGACTGGTTGTTTCTTTCATTTGTTGTTTGATAGAGACGGACGAAAGTTTACTACTTAGAAGTTTATTAAAAAATTATAGACAAATACGTCAAACAATATTTGATGCATAAACGTCTACTGAAAAATTCGTGAAAATCAATGTTTATCTTATGATACCTATATTTTTTTTCTAATTTATTCAAATATTGTGATTATTTGCAAAAAAATACACAAAACTCCAATATCGCGAGATCTCGAAATTAGCGAGATCTCGCAGTATTGTTATTCATAAACTCGCGAGATCTCGCTTGAGCCCCAATATCGCGAGATTTGCATTCTGAAACTGCACAGTACGATACCATTTTGGTTCCAACATGTGAGTTAGAGTTCCCTACCGCAAGAAATATTGAAAGATTAGATTTAAAATAAAGAACAAACACACATATAAGCAAGAAAGAACTATAAAATAATAATAGTTGGCCTCTGCCTTAAATCTTGCGGGCAGCGGGGCGGCGGCGGCGGCGGCGCGGGAGCAGCAGGATCTTATGCGTAAAATCAAATGGACCGGCCCTCGAAAACAGCGGCGCGGCAGCGGCGCGGCGGCGGGCAACGAGCGGTGCACTCCAGTCGAGCGGTGACCGCCCGCGCGTCTCCATTGTAGTGATGTGCAATTATTTTTTGGGACTTGTCATAATGTCTTCAGACGTGCAAGAGCAAATAATTATTTCAGCAATTTTTTAGAGGACACCGATATTGAACAGCAAAGGTGTGAACCATCTTCTTCATAATTTTGATAAAACTCTTCTTTTATTTTCCTTGCCCTATAGTAGGCATTCACTTCTTTTACCCACAATAAATCGAGCGTTAGGAATTTTGAATCAAAAAGATATTGTCGCCGTTGTTCGAACATTTCGTTAGCGAATACAAACAAATATCTCGACGACACAACCACGAACACAACACTACGCCGATATAGTGCTGCGCGATCTGCCCGCTGGTTTCGAGAACGGGTCTGCGTTGCCCGCGCCGCTCCCGCGCCGCCGCCGCCGCCGCCCCGCTGCCTGCAAAATTCGAGGCTGAGGCCTTATACAGCATTAAAAACTTAGCAACTTTATTTACAATTTAAAAAATACAGACAGTTATACATCCAATATTTTTGTCACTAGGGATCTTAGGGCACCAAAACATTGTAATCAACGTGTGTTTGTACTTAGCACAAGGACACCATTCAACTTCATCATCATCATTACCAGCTTATATACGTCCCACTGCTGGGTACAGGCCTTCCTACATGGGAGAAACACATGAGTAGTATTGGGCCACAACACCACCACGCTGGCCCATTGCGGGTTGAAGTGGTTGTAGTAACAACCGGAAGCAACGGTTTTGCTAGCTGGAGATAACAAATTTTTTATTGAGGATAAAGGAACGATCTACAAGAGTTTCTTAGTATCCAGATTCACCGACAGAGAAAAAAAATGTATAACTAACATTTTTATTTGTCACTAAATTATGTTAGTTTTCTAATACTAGTACCTAGAACCTCAATTATCAAGCTGTAATCAACTTGGTCATAAAACTGCGTGTACTTATTTACTAAATAGTTATAAGATTTTGCTCCCGTCATCTACACTGTAACATAACTTTAGTTCAGTAGTTGGACTATAAAGTTCCTCTGTTGACCCGTCAGCATCTTTTTATAGTAGCCTCGTGGCCAGTCCATGCTTTATTACCTATAAATTTTGTATGAAAAACGAAAACTTTTGTCTACTTTAAAACAATGTATTCCAGTAGGTTTTCAGAGGGGAGCTCGCTAAATAAGGTTTTATAGTCAGTGTGTTTATGAAGGGAAGAAATATGCAAGTAAAGTTTTGGATCTTACAACATGAAACCCGTTTTATGGATTTTAAGTCTTCTATTACTACTGAATTAATTAGCCTAAAAAGAAAGGAAAATAAGTACTTACCTAATAATATAATTCAGGTATAAAGAATTTTATTCTCAAAAAGACATAATTACATTGTTACTTATTTAAGAACATAGAAGACTTTCCCTCCTCTGTTATTCAGGACTCCATTTTTTAGGCTTCCATTTTCGGCCTTAAAATGAGATTTAAAAAAAAACTAGTTAAGTATAAAATAATTCGTGGTCACAAAGGCAGGACGTCTGTTTTTTGTCTTATTAGTCTTAAAAGTAGGTAAATAATCACTTAGGTACTTACAATAAATAGAAACTAATAGAAATACCCATTGAACGCATTATTAAATTGATTAAGTTATTCGTTAGTGATAGATAATATACTGAGCTAGTTTCTTTTTAAATACACTGACCGAGTCATCACTTTTTATATCCTTATTATAAAATATTATAGTTTTCTCGTAATTAAATGTACGAGGCTTGGGAAGAACAAGATAGCTAGCGCGGCGAGTACTGCGATTAATTTTACAAAAAGTTATATGAAATATAGTTACTTATACATTTTTTTAAATAAATCATATCTACTGGTAATACATCATTCACGAGTATTTTTATCCAAGCTTCTCAAAATGCTGATGTAATTTATCTTCCGAACGATATACTCGCTCGAATTCATCCAGCAAACATACGTCGTGCTTCCGAAACCAATCAAATATCGATATGTGTGCGTCAACAATCTCTACGCGATCTCAATATCTAATCCGCCGATGTTCTGTTCCGAAATATTGCATGCTATAAAACATATCGATGTCATAGCGATATAAAACATCGATGCCATATCGATATGGCAAAACGGGGAAGCAATCGGCATCCAGACATTCGTGGAACGGTATGTGAATTCTGAATAGCTTGAGTAGGATGATTGTATTAACAATTTCCTTGCAAATACAAAAGATTCGCTGGGGACTTTCACGGAAGTTATTCAGTGGATTTTGAACAATGTTCTAGAGTGAATACGGTAGAATACCGCAGTATAATGGAACGTAGGACTGATAGCTGTTAGATTTAAATATTCTATACCTAAATCTAATCAATCACTTGAAGTTTTAAATTTATTAGATTTTAAAAAGTCTGTGATGGTATGTAGTATAGTACGAATTTTTATTATTTCTGGTTCAAAGGACGTATAAAATAAAACATTAAAAAAAATTAAAGTTCTTCTAGGCTATTAAAAAGCAATAAGCAAGAGTAAATAACGAAGTCCAAATCGAATATGATATTGGTTAACCCCTGACGCAACAATAGGGGTGTAATAAGTTTGACTTGTCTGTCTTTACATATGTGTATCTGTGTGTCTGTGGCATCATAGCTCCTAAAAGAATATACCGATTTTGATTTGTTTTTGTTTTGGTTTGTAAGCTAGCGGTGGTCTAGATGGTTTTTAGATATAATTTATAAAGATTTGTTCAGGCGTTTGATAACTATCAACTCATTTCCTACTTTACATCTTACTTATTACATTTTATTAACTAGTATGCCTTTACTAATAAAGTGACTTTAAATTACATTTATTTTATTTTAAAGTGAAAGAAATGAAACGTAAATATCCTTTCGTCTGAACTGAAACCGGGGCAACTGACATATTTATTTTATTTCTGATACGTCATTGTCATTGCCCACCAGCATTTTTCATCACATTGTTAATTCAGTGTATGAAAATGTAAATATCTTTATTCAAATAGGCCACAAAGAAGCGCTTTCAAATCGTCAAAAACACACATTTTTATGACTATCACAAAAAATATATTAACTAACAACGTCATAGTATCACTGTGTCAGGTCTGAATTTATGTTAACTAACAATATGCTTCTGTCTTTGTTGTATTTATATTGTTTAATTAAATAATTAGAGACCATGAACTTGTATTGAATAGGTATATTTGGCAAGTAAAAACAAAGGACAAACAAACTGACATACAACATTATACAAGAATATAACCTTCTTACAATGCCAGTATCTGATAGTAGGTTCATGGTATGATCTACAGATTAATATTACAACACCCCCACCTTAATCTGTAGTTACACACACATTCGGTACATTAAACTCACTATACAATCTATATCTCAAACAACCCACAGTTTATTAGAATTCACGAACACTCAGAACAAATTAAAAGTTAAGTGAACAAAATTGAATAAGAAACAAATATACTATGCAGCAATGTACAGGCATAAAGACACAGATATAACAAAGTTAATCCGTAAGCCCCATTCCCATGACAAAATTCATTAACTTAGAGCGACATAGACCCTTTGTTAAAGCATCTGCAATCATTTGATCAGATTGTAAATAAGACAAACTTATAATTTTATTTTCAACCAATTCTCGGACGAAATGGTGTCGGACATCAATATGTTTCGTCCTATTATGATGGACGGGATTGGTCGCTAACTTTAGCGCACTTTGGTTGTCGTTGTGTAACACCACTGCAGAATATTCACCCGAAACTTCTCGAATAAATTGACGTAGGAACACTGCTTCCTTTCCCGCAGAAGACAAGGCCATATATTCTGCCTCGGTTGAGGACAACGCGACTGTAGGCTGTTTCTTACACTCCCATGATATAGGCGCATTAGAATATTTAAATAAAAACCCAGTGTAAGAACGCCTATCTTTACTATTACCCCAATCAGCATCAACAAAGCCATGCAACTTGTCATTTGTCCGTTTGTAACATAAACTAAAGTCTATAGTATGTTTTAAATACTGCAGAACTCGTTTAGCTGTTGACCAGTGGACTTTTGTTGGACACTTGTTAAACTGGCTTAAATAGCTGACAGAGAATGCAATATCGGGACGTGTGCTAACGGCAACGTACATAAGGCAACCGATCAGCCTCTGGTACGGCACATCAACAACGGACCCCTGCTCTTGATTTTCAAAAATATTAAGACCGCACTCAATAGGTGTAGTGGCCCCTTTACAGTCCTCCATATTAAACCTTTTTAGAACATCTAAAATATAATGTCTTTGATTGACCCTAATGTCACCACTAGTATTGTCTTTTGATATATTCAGCCCAAGACAATATTTCAAAGTGCCTAGGTCTTTGACACCAAAGTGTCGTTCTAAGCCTTCTATGAGATGCTTCAACTGATAATCATCCTTGAACAACATAATCAGGTCATCAACGTACACTGCTAATATACAAAAATTATCAGAATCCTTATTTATATACACACAAGGTTCAGATTTCGACCTTACATAATTCAGCTTGACAAGAACCTGATGTAATTTTTTATTCCAAGCTCTTGCAGCCTGTTTTAAGCCATAGAGTGACTTATTCAACTTACACACCTTTGACTCCTGTCCTTTTACAGTCAGTCCTTCAGGTTGCTCCATGTAAACGGTCTCATCTAAGTGACCATTCAGAAAAGCTGTATCTATGTCTAAATGATGCATTTTCAAATTTTCTTTAGCAGCTAACGCTATTAATGTTCGAATAGAACAGTTTCGAACAACGGGAGAAAAAGTTTCGTCATAGTCAATTCCATAACTTTGTCGAAAACCTTTCGCAACTAAACGCACTTTAAAGCGACTAATCTGTCCCTCTGAATTACGTTTAATCTTAAAAACCCATTTGCATGGAATAACTTTTTGTCCTGTATTCTCTACTAAATCCCAAGTATTATTTTTAATAAGAGAATTGTATTCTTCCTGCATTGCCCTTAACCACTGCGGTTTATTCGGACTATCAAGAACATCGGCATAACTCACCGGCTCATCATCGAATACAACGTCATCGCAATTAGTAGTATGGCAATATCTTACCTCCTTTCTTTTCCGTAAATTGTACCTAGGTTCGCTTATAGCAGTACTCGTAGAAGCCTGAGCATCCTCATAGCACAATGATGGCTCTACGGCAGAAACAGAAGGAACAGGATCTGAATCGTAGAAAATATCACCATCGATCTCACCCATTCTCTCCTCTGTCATCGAAAGTGGCTGATGAGTATTCTGAAAATCATGACTATTAAGAACAGTGGACTGTAACTCTTTACTCACTTCACCATTCGAAAAACATTTTTCAAGAAATACTACATCCCGACCCTTAATTAGTTTTCTAATGTTCAAAGGATCCCTAAACCGATAAGTATTTACATCTGTACAATAACCTACGAAAATATATTGCTTAGCTTTAGCATCTAATTTCTTTCTCTCACAAGAAGGAATATGAACGTAAGCACGGCAACCAAAAATACGTAAATGTGAAAGATTTGGTTTCACACCATACCATCGCTCGTACGGAGTTAAATTATTTAGAGCTCTATGAGGGCATCTATTTTTAATATACACTGAAGTACGATAAGCCTCCTCCCAAAAACCTTTCTTTAGGCCTGAATCACGAAGCATACAACGTGCTTTTTCGCTCATAGAACGATTAGTTCTTTCCGCTACACCATTTGAGGAAGGACTATGTGGTACGGTTGTCTGATGTTCAATGCCTTGAGAAACCAAATAAGACTTGAACTCATTATTGACATATTCGGTACCATTATCAGTTCTCAAAATCTTAATTTTACACGATGTCTGTCGTTCGACCTCAGTTTGAAATTCTGTAAATTTATTTTTGACTTCAGTCTTAGACTTAATAAAATACACAAATATCATTCTAGAAAAATCATCTATGAAAGTAAGCATATATTTGTTACCTTCTAAAGAAGTAACTTCAAGTGGACCACAAAGATCTGAGTGTATCAACTCCAACTTAGTCGTAGCCTTTTTATACTGTACAGTTTTGAAAGATTTCCTAGTTTGTTTACCTTCAACGCACGAAGTACAAGGACTACTGTCTAAAGAAGAATAATTAATACCTGAAGCCATCCCATTCTTCAATTTTTCGAGATTGAATCTGCATAAATGTCCCAACCGACGATGCCAGATACTAGACTTCTCATCAACATCGACACTAGTCGACGTCATTGTCGATGTCATAGCTTGCGTTGTATCATGTGGAGGAACCTTAAACTTGTAAAGCCCATTAGAAAAAGTAGCAAACCCAAACTTTGTAACTGAAATTTTAATATCAGTATGCCTGTACAAAGTACAACCTTTTTCATTAAAAACAACAGTAACACCCTTGTCGACGGCCTTCTTTACAGAGATAAGGTTGGTACTTAAATTAGGTATATACAACACATCCCTAATACTAGTTATCTTAGAGTCCCTACACTTAGGTAAAAACACATCACCAACACCAGCGGAACACAGACGTTTGTTATCAGCCAAAGTGACTTCTTTGTCTACTAGTGGTCGATAATTTGATAGCCAACTGCAGTTACAAGTTATGTGCATTGACGCGCCAGAGTCAATATACCAATCATTGGCATTCAACGTCGTGCCAGTGCTCAAAGCTGATAAAAGAGATGAATCGGTAGTCTTATTGTTCTTCCTTTTAGCTTTGCTTTTCCTCTTATGAGGACACTGTGGACTCTTATGACCCGGCTCCTTACAATTAAAGCAAATTATCGTTTGACCTTTTTGACTTTTATTATAAGTACTATGAGAACTAGAACTAGACAGAGCAGACTCGCGAGATTCTCGTTTTTCCATCTCATTCAATAGCTTAGTCTTAACTAAATCTGAAGTTATCTCTACGTTTGAGCTTTCAAGAGCCATTACAAGAGGATCAAAATCTGTAGTGAGACCTCCAAGTAATATTGCACCAATAGATAAATCATCAATTTTCTTACCGATATCAGCCAAATCCTGAACAGTTGTCATAACGGCATTTATATAATACTCGATAGACGAAAAATCAGTCAATTGATAGCGGTATAGTTTCCGTTCAAGAGACAGCTTGCGTCCCATACCATTGTCTTCGTATGCTTTAGACAACGTGTCCCAAACCTGTTTAGCTGTTTCGCAACTGCGAGCATGTGTAATAGCACCACCATCCAGCGTAAGACATATTTTGGTCATCGCTTTCAGATCACGCAATTGTCGTACTGACTCTGTTGTAGTATCTTCTTCAGGATAACCAACTACAGCGTTCCATAAATTCTCGTGTAGAAGATACATTCGCATCTTGAATTTCCATTGCGAGTAAGAACTTTTATCTGTCAATGGTTTTATACTTACAAAAGATGACGAACTTTCTCGAGACATATTATTATTATCACCTCGTTCACTAGTCATTATTATTTAATCACTATTTATAAATTAAACGAATGGATATATTGGGTGTACTGGGCCCATAACCTGTTGTATTTATATTGTTTAATTAAATAATTAGAGACCATGAACTTGTATTGAATAGGTATATTTGGCAAGTAAAAACAAAGGACAAACAAACTGACAGACAACATTATACAAGAATATAACCTTCTTATAATGCCAGTATCTGATAGTAGGTTCATGGTATGATCTACAGATTAATATTACAACAGTCTTGCAGTTTTTTTTTTTAAAAAAAAACTACGTATAAAAGTAACCATTTCTAAATAAGCGATAGCGAAATTAAACTAATGAATCCTGAACTTCGAAATCAGTTAGTTAAAGGTTAATACAAGAACAATTTTATCACATTTTAATATTTTTGATGCGTTTAAACGCCTACTGTATGGTAACAAATACAAATAAAGAAAGAAAACGATTAAAAAAAATACAATTTACAATACTTGCAAAAGTATTGTTTCGGATCACTAGAGGTGTTAACATCAATGAATGGTGAGATAAACGTCGCTATAAAAACGTTAGAAAAGGAAAGAAAGCGGTGAAGAAATTAGCAGGTTATACCTAGTGCTCCGTCGGCGTAGTGGTAATCGCGTCTGGCCGGAAATCAGGAGGCGCGGTTTCGATTCCCGACTGGAGCATATATTTATATTTAGCGTATATTTTTTCATCGTTTTCTTTCTTTATTTGTAATTGTTACAATAACAATTTTATCGCTCGATAAATATGATTTGCGTTTCTAAAATTAATCTCAAAATGTTCTTAGGGTGCCAACTTATACTGTATAAGAAGTATAAATAATGTGGAGTCAAACGTTTCGAAGACGAAATAAGAACATAGGACTTGTAAAGTGGAAAAAGTATTTATGAATCTACTAGCTGTGCCCGCGGCTTAGTTCGCGTGGATGTCGGAAAATAACAACTTGAAATTTGATTACAAAAAAATGATTATAGTAAGTCAATTTCAAAAGATAGACATATGCTGTCGCGGACTTTTTTTAAGAACTTTTAAAGGAGCACAATTCTTTCGTACATTTTTTTTGCGTTACTTTAGCCGTTTACGCAGCGCACGCAACAAAAGCTCTGAAAAGGAATATATTTTTCCCGTTTTCGCAACAATTTTCATTGGTGCTCAGCTGCTATTAGTCGTAGCGTGATGTTATTTAGCCTATATAGTACCTCGATAAATGGACTATCCAACACAAAAAGAATTTTTCAATTTGAATCAGTAGTTTCTGAGATTAGCGCGTTCAACCAAACAAACTCTTCAGCTTTATAATATTAGTGTAGATTTAAAAGCAATGTACGCTGATCTTTTCCATTTTCCCACTAGCTGGCTCGATGCCCAAACTTGTTTGAACCAAACAAAATTTTTCGACTTGATCATAGAATTGTACGCGGAAAACAAACTAGCGCATAGAGAACAGCGGGTTGAGTGAAATTGACAGATTTATTTACGTTAAGATAATCCCGGTGGTGCACGACAGCCTGCATTTTTTACGTCGCCCGCGCTTCCCGATAAATAGTCGGAATAAATTCTTTTATACCATCGACAATTAAATAGTAGTTTAAATTTTCTGTTCCTGTTTTGTAACATTGATTTGATAGAAATATAAGATGATCATTGAATAGTCTAATTTTATAATTAGTGGCTTCTAAATATAAACCAAGTTCTCATTACTTTTAGCATAAGTTTTTTTGGGGCGTGAGCTACAAAGAAATACATCTGTCAAACTATTTAACTCTCATCATGTGACATCAAATTTTGTTGATAATTATAAAATAAGAGTGCAGACAGTGTTTATTAGTCAGGAGCTTCTTATTTCACCATATATTTACTTACGAAAGATCGTAATAAAAAGAATCTCGGTCCCAGAACAATATGATGGTTTTAATATCCACCATGTAATACAGTAGCTATAGCTACGGCTGCAGTGCACGCCTCCGTCGCGGTGAAGATAATTTCCCTGGAGGGTGTATCGACGCGACCTAACCTCAATTGCTGTCACTATTTGTAACTGCTGCGTGGAATAATCAAAAAAGTTTAGTATTATCAATTTCAACTTGGTAAAACTTTATATTTTTTTTTAAAAAAAGGTACCTATTTATTACTTTTTATAAATTACCCCGGGTTACTTTTTAAGCATCCCTTAAATTTTCACAAAGTTACCCACGAAAGTTACCCATGAATATGAATTACACACCGACACCAACTGTAAAATCACGAAAGAATCCATTCTATACATTTTGGTAGTTTATATCGAACTTTTGAATGAAAATTTCGTAATTTCCCAGTTGGTCTCATAGCGAAAGTATACCCATATTCATGGGTAGAGCGCATAGTGAAAATTTCTGGCATGCTTCAAAAGTAACAAAATCAAGACCAAGCCTAAAAACAAATTTAGATTTTACCGTACTCTGGCATTCATCATACGGCACTCATTTTACAAAATAAACTTGATGATAATGTCAAATAAAATGAAATGAATTTTGATAGTTATACGCTGCGGTACGAGGTTATCGCAGGTTATGAACTTTGGGTACATTTTTATCTTACTCATGGTAAGGAATAGTATTTTCACCTCGCTTTCTTTGAAGCCCGATTTTAGCGAAGGGAGCTCGTTAAGTAATACTTTTTTTAATGATTATGAAAGCTGAGATTATGGTGCATTTTTAAGAGCTACTTAGAACCCATGAAGTCACCTATTTAGATTTTTAATTTAAAGTTGAAAATTTAAGACTTAATTCACCGAACGTAAATTTTTCACTTTTTAAAGTTTTAATTAGTCTTTTACCTTTTTTTCAGCTACGTGTTAGCCGCATCTCTTAGACTCACGGCTGTAGGATGCCTTAATCATTATAAATATAACAGAACGCTTCCACACTTTGATCATAGAGTTCAAAAAAACAAAACTACCTAATAAGTACTTTAGGGCTTCTGTTTTTATGTTAATGCGTTTGTATGTTTTAAGAAACGGGAAGCACGAGCGTATAATATTCAAATCATCCCACATTTTTTATTATTTCGGCTGTGTAGAAATGTTTATGCTAATGTAAAAATGTGGCAATATTTAAACATTTACTTAGGAAAAGCATTTTATTAGCAAAGTTAACGATATCATTTGCAACGTTTTCTGGGATTTTTTTTGAAATACCTAGATATTACCACGAATTGAGATTTTGGTGTAGAAATCAAAGAAAATGTAATAAGGTGGCAAGAAAACAATGGTTCGAGTGACGTATAAGATCAGGTTATTTATCAGTTGGCAAGATTGACCTTGTACGGCTTTTAGTGTTAGTAGGATTCGACTTCAAAGAAGTTTTCTTGTTTAATTTAGCTAAGAACTCACTACTGTATAAATATACCTAACCATTTGATTTTTTCCAAAACCTTTTTTTACCAAAGATTTAAAAAAATGAATCATTGCCTGTGTGTTTTGTATGAATGGCAAGATAAGGCAAATAAGCATACAACCCGCATGTTGGTAAGCGGTTGCCGTAGCCTATAGTATAGACGCTCGTTTATAGCAGCTTGATAGCTTGGAGACTTCTCACACGCTGCATAATCTGTAAAAACAAAGAGACATCGGATATAAATGTATACTTACTCATAGTAAATTAGCTTCAAGTCTATTCTATTAATATGAATTTTACTTTATTATTTGACATAATGATATCATTCAATATAGATTTCCCATTATTTTAAGCAACTAAAGTACTTTTTCAATAACATAGGTACGTTACACTGTTATTTATTATACAATAAGCTTATACAAAATGTCTATTAACGTGTTAAGTATATTAAATTTCTATCAAAACTAAATGCCTTGGTGGGAAAATGATTACGTTTTCAACATTTCGAAAAAATTTACTTAAGGTGGACAAGGCAAAAAAAAAGAGAACATTTTTTTCTTTTTTATACAACTAGATGACAAACAAGCTAACGGCCCACCTGACGGTAAGCGGTTACCGCCGCCTATAGACACCTGCAATTACAAGGAAAAATCACTTGATATTGCAGTTGCGTTGTCATCCTGAGATCTAAGATGAAATGCCGTCCATGCCCAGTAATTACACTGGCTACCTTTCCCTTCATCCTAAACACAGCGAACTGTTTCACGGCTAAAATAGGAAAGGCGGTGGTACCTACCGAGACGACCCTACATATGGGCCTACCGGCCCTACCGCCTAGTAAAATAGTAGTATGAACCAGGATGTCATATAAGATAAGACGGATCTTCTTCAGTAAGGCAGTTCCGAAGAGTAGGGATTGCTAAGTTTCTCATGTCATCCAAAAGGGTTACATACTAGTGTAGAGTGAATAAAATGTTAAAAGTCTTACTGGGAACACTTCCACCTTACACAAGATCGCAAGGAACCATAGTCCATATCAGTTACTTTGTTTTCGTGTTCTTGTGGTAAGCATGGTCACCAGAGCTCGCAAAAAGCTTACTTGAAGAGGGGGATTTGTCGCCTATGCCTTCATCACTACGCTTTCTCTCGTTTTTCAGAGAGTAGACTACGTCCTTTGAAGCCCAATAAACCAGACACAATTGAATTTTAATTGTCATGTCAACTTGCCGTCTGGGCATTAAAGGATCAATAAATATCCTTGGTATGACAAGCCTGTATATAAAATACATTTATTAATAAATATTTTACTAGGGATCATTCTCGGATTACGAATTCCGTTTTGTTTTAATATGACTAAACGTAGAGTAGCTATTCCGAGAATCATCCAAGGAGTAAAAATTTTACTGCCGTATTGTAGGAGCTCGGTGGCCTAATGGTTTGAGCCCTCTGGTTTCGATTACGAAACAAAGCAACTTTCGTCTTGGTCGGTCTCGGGATAGGTCAGTCAAATTTATAATCTCGAGATCCTCCGTGCTTCGGAAGACACGTTGGGTCGTTGGTCCCGGTTGATCTGCAATCGCTTTAACCCACCAACCCGCATTGGGCTAGCGTGGTGGTTATATGACCCAAGCTCCTCATGTGTTTCTTCCATGTAGGAAGGGCTGTGCCCAGCAGTGGGACGTACGCTGGTGATGATGATTTGAATGATAAATGCTTTTGTAATTGGATGGCATTGAGACTGTACGGGTACCCGATCATACGGTTTGGAATGGATGTTGTTTTTGATACCTGACCGTTTTATGCGCTATTAAATACAGTTAATAAAGGTATCCTAAATTTTAGATATCAACTAATCCATCATTCAAAGGATACCTTAACTTAAAAGGTACACCTAATAACGGTACCTTAATTTTTAGGTCGAGTACCTAATACCCGTATTTTAAAATAGTTTTACACGTAACGTTGTCAGCTTGTACGATCGGTACCCGATTAAATACAGATACCCTAACCTCTAAGATACCCTTTAACAGTTTTGATGTCTCGGTCGCGTGTAACCGCTACCGTAAATTTTAGATAGGTCTTTGAGTAACTGAATTTGGATACCGTTAAAAATTATACCCGAAGATTATGTTACTGCTTACAGCGGTTTTTTAGTTGTACTAAAAACTTCTATTTTGTAGCTACTTTCGTTATAAAAATTAGTAATATCGTAAAATAAATATGGCATGACGAAAATTAGGTTAGCTTACCCGTCCCCTGTGCTTCCACTGTATTAGGTTTGACATTCTATAACTAAACATTTTATCGAAAAAGTTTAAATTGTTTGCGTTTTAGCCATCGCAGAAAATATTCAAGTTAATTTATTTACATAAAATGGAATCTGGGTTATTGCCAAATTTAATAAAACTAAACTTTTCAAATCTGCTACATCTAACCATGTATTTTTAGCCTTATTAGAACATAACAGTATGATTACTATATCACGTATTACGGTACTGTTTTTTCTTGATGTATTTTGCTATAAAATGTAAAAATTTAGATTTCATGTCTCATGTAGGTAAGTAATATTATATCAGGAGTGAGTTTTCGTAAATAATAGTCAGGGGAAGATCTATAATATTTTATTATGAACAAAAATTTTAATTAGATGTGAACTTTCAAGTTCTTCCTTTGATTGCCCTTTTCGAGCAGCACCATATAAAACAGCGCCTTTTTTCACATTTTAATTGTTTTATTCCGATAATTCAGACAGGCGATCTTATAATTCAGAATCAAAATGATCCTGAATTAATAAAAACTTCTGCAGGGAGCTCATTCCACCACCTGAGCGTACGCGGGAAAAAAAAATCTCTAAAACCGCACAGTACACGACCATTTTGGTTCCAACATGTGAGGATGAATTCCCTGCCGATGGCAAGCGATGCGATGATAGAAAGATGCCGTAGCCATGTACTTTTCTCAAAATAACGACTCCATGTTGAAATTTGTCTTGACATCACAACAGTATTCAATGAACTAGAAAAAGATTTCTAATCTGTAAAAAAAATGTAGAGGTAGGGTACAGTACTCATATTTACCACTCGAAGTTTCATGACACAACTGGAGTAGCACCTCTACCATACAGAAGGTCACAGCTAAATAACGCTACTTTGTAGGTTGTCTTCCTACGTTGAGTATGGTCGCCAGAGCTCATTAACAAATCGTTGTGTTAAGAGCTGGGAGACTCCTCTTCTATACTGGCAACATGACTTTTTCTCTTGATTTCTACAGGGTAGGCGACGCGTGACTAGTACTATGACCGTTTATAGGCTACGGTAACCAGATATCAGGTGGCCCTCCTGTATGTCGTATAATAAATATGAAATTGAAAACTTTGAGTAACCCCCGGCCTCATTAATCATCTATCTTACACCATCTCATTGAGACTATTCTTATGAGCCCAAACACGCTATATCTGTTGTAAGTTTGTAAGTTCTAGACCATTTGATAACACAGGATCAGCTCAAGGTTGAAATGTCTTTTAAATATCATCGAAGTAACAGTTAACCACATTTCAAATCAATCGGATCCATGAGAGTTAGTAAAAACCTTGTTTCAAGTAGGAAATGAGATGGTAGTACTGAACTGATCTTAATAAATAATAGCTAAGAACCATTCTGATCACGTCTGCTTTCAAAGAAAAAAATAACCGAAACAAAATTGATCCATTCGTTAAGGATCTACGATGCCACAGACAGACACACACTGGCAGACACGTCATACTTATAACACCCCTCTTTTAGCGTCGGGGATTAAAAAATAACCCTTACTATAAAGCAAGTGAATTCGTTGTAACGCAAGTTGACAATAAAGTCATTTTGTTAAAATGCCTACATGGTCAAAGGCTTGGAAATATATTGTTTAATAGATATAAATTAGCGCGACCCGAGTTGAATCCCTGTAAGGGTAAACTTTGTAAATTATACCTATATCTGTTCACGCAAGCAAGTTAAGCTGTTATCCCAGGTATTATCGTGAGATGGCAGCTGTTAATACGCTATCTTACGTAGAAAGAAAGCGCTAATAATGTTTTGTAACAAAAATTCTTGAAGTAAAAATGTACATTTTTATATTATGATTAATATATGCCGACACAGCTTAATAGCGATCGGATGGGTCTTAGTAAATTCACCATAACGTGTTACAACTCGTAATATGTAAACTATCGATGATTTTAGTATCGTTCACAAGTGATTGCACTATTATAACTATAATGACCGGAATAAGTACAGGCTATATTTTAATACTACATGCCGCTTTTATGTTGCGCGTGATTACAAATTTAATAAAGATAATAGTTTGGAAAAAGATTCAAAAAACACTTTCAATTTTGTAATTCATTTAAGTACATATTATTAAGGGTCATTTAATATATTGATTGCCAACTTCAGATTATTCGAAACTTACTATCGACTATTTTTATATCCGAAGCAGAAGATAACAACGATAATCTTTGTATTGAAAAGGCCAGTACCTACAGTAAGTCGAGCTTTTTCGAATTGATTTACTAATAGATATAACTAACTGTAATGACTAAGTTTTAGACTATAAAGGAATACTACAATATCATCAGATTCCATAGATGTCTCGTATTTGTAACTCAAAACCACCGTTCACTTTCTCGTTAACGAACCAAACCAAGGTCCTTTTGTGTCTAAGCCAAACTGAAAATTTATGAATGGATTACAAGCTCGGGGTTTGCTCCTAATCGATTTCATACTACCGGCTGAAACAACAAGCCTTACAAATGTAGAGCAATAATTATTTAAGTCGGCACTGGCATAAACAATAGTAATTCCACAAATCCCATAGCAAGAGGCGGCAAGGGGCAAATTAATGAGCTCCAAGCGAGCACACGCCACCGTTACTCACACGGGATTATGGCACGGGCTTGGTGTAAACTTACTTTATTAGATGGCTAATACAGCACGGTATTATTGGAAGAGTCTGCTGTTAAATATGTACCTACAGGATACTCCCTGTATGTGAATTAGAACCTTACAGCGTGAAGGTTAATGTTACGAGTCTTAGTAATATAAGCGCAATGGTAAGCAGATGAGCAGTTTATTCAATGTGCTATAAATTCATTTTATATCTAATTTCTGTCAGCGGATTTGTTACGTGAAAATTGTTGCGAGATTTGCTCCTTGGGAATGGTTACGTTGAAAGAAAGAAAGAAAAAGAAAGAAAAAATATTTTATTTAAATAGGCCACAAAGAAGTGCTTTTAAATCGTCAAAAAACACATTCTTATAACTATTACAAAAAATATATAAACTAACAACGTCAAGTCTCTCCGTCTGTCATGTCTGAATTTACACCGGTTCATGTCTGAATTTACACGGTTGCTAAAAGAAGAAATAATTTTATCATTTTTCTAATGTTAATAATTTATGAGATACTTGGTTGGGTCATGGGTGACATAAAAATATATTCCTAGTATGCTCTCAATTGGGGTTTCGTAATTAGACAGATTTTATGGTTTTCTATTATTTATTTGGCACATTTTGATAAAAAATGATGGGGCCACGAATTTTTCTAGTCACTTTGAGCTAACCTATCAAAAACTGTACACCCACTGTATAGGCTGTGTGATACAGTAAATTAATTAAAGCGACTGCAAAATGCGGATTGTTTTTAAATAAAAACCTTTTCTTTTTTACCCACCTCTAAATGCTTTACAGAGGAAGAAGGAGGATGGAGTAAATAAAAATACGCAAATGGTAGAACGGAATTGGAGTACTTACGGAGCATTTTTTTACTAGCCACATGTGACATAAAAAGCAACCCTCCCTAGCACAACTTTGTCGAGCATGTGGCGAGTGCTAGAAATCAATCTCGCATCTCTTGTGTCAATATATTTCACTGGTCAGAGCCAGAATAAGTCTTTTGGAAGCGGCATATCCGACGCCAGATGACTACAAACACTTTCTGTCCCTTTGAACTGAAAGTGCCAGAAATAAGTTCCTATTAGCTTTGCTTTAACATTCTGGTCACAGAAGAAGTAAAAGCAGGGAGTAAAAGCAAACACAAAAGATCCCGGCTCCAAGCGCACTATGGTTTGGTCATGTTCATCATAAGACAAGTTATAATATTTTTATTTGATATTTGAACATCCTTATTAAAGTCCTTGCAATAAAGTCATTAACGATCAAAAGTGGATACATAATACATTATGGCTTATTACTGTAGAGGGAAACTTACCGTGCCCAAAACTTTAATTAAATTTTCAACAAGCTACTAGTTAGGTCACTAAGGGCATAAGGTTTGGCTTGTGGGCTTATTACAAATTGATTTTGCAAAAACAAAAGGCTTAATAATTAAATCACAATATACATAATATATAATGAATTCGCTCAATTTATTTTCCGCCCGTGTGGTTATCGGTTGTCGCTCCAAAAAGTAATCTATGTTCTTCCTAGGGTCTCAAACTATTTCCATACAAAATTTCATTTAAAACAGTTCAGTTGTTTATGCGTGAAAGCGTAACAAACAAACAAACTAACCCACTTTCGCATTTATAACATTAGTTAGAATTTTCTTGAGCACCTTACTTGTTTTGATCTCATATATAATTCTTTATAATGAATTAAAATAATACACGAAGGCACAATTCTTACTCCATAAAAACGAGCTAAAGTATTGCCGTTTTATTCAATTCAATCGCAATAGACAATTTAGTTTTTTAGACATTCTATTAAGGGTTCGCAATTTATTGGTAGTGTGATATAGGAGAATTTACAATCTTAGTAAGAAATTCAACGCAGCTTATATTGAAGTCTCACCGTATAAGTATATTGGTAGTCGCCGCCTGTAATTGGAAGTCCGTGTTAGAGAAGGTTTAGAGAACGTATGTCAGAAATTCAACCTTCTTTATCAAAGTGTAAAGCTCATATTCCTGTTTCAATTTAAATAACTTAACAAAGTACTGATACAATACGCAGTGAATAGTTTTAGTATGGAGACAATAAAGCTTAAAGGAAATCTTAATTTGTGAATACGTTTGCGTTGTATATTACATTTCTCCTGCTAGTATCTAAATTCTCACCTTACAGAAATTGAAATTCATAATATCTTCGTGACGTAAAACTAAATAAATTTACTCATATTTTTATTTAGTTTCATTTGATAAGCTGCCTTACAAAGTACGTAGACCAGAAAAAGATAATAGTAATATTCATACACTCTAGAGCTTGTGTTATGGATACCAGACTACGAAGAAATAATGATAATAATATGTATATAAATATTAGAAATATACTAAATAAACATATAAACATCCATGACTCGTGAACAAATGCTCGTACTCATCATACAAACATTTGATCCCACCGGGATTCGAAACCGGGTCCCCCGACCGAGTAGCCTGTATAGTATAGCAAGGGGTACAGACCACTCGGCTAGCCGTTCGTCGGTTGCATCCCGCCCTGGGTCAAGTATTCGTTTCTTTTGTAGACTTTTGTATAAGTAATTGTATTAAAATAAAATTTAAGATGACTTACCATAAGCGGTATGTGAAACAACCGGATGTGAAACAAAAGGTTTATTAAGATTTTCATTATTGGTAAACTTTAATAGGAGGCGAATCTCTTTATTAATACTCTTGATGAGGAGAACTTTTGTTGACATTTCAAATGTTTTTGATGCGTTTAAACGCGTAATTTATCGTAACAATTAAAAATAAAGAAAGAAAGAAAAGAAGAAGTCTTTCGTATCACTAGAGGTGTTAACTTCAATGAGTGGTGAGATAAACGTTGCTATAAAAACGTGGGAAAAAGAAAGAAAGCGGTGAAGAAATTAGCACGTTATACCTAGTGCTCTGGTGGCGTAGGGGTAATCGCGTCTGGCCGGAAATCAGGAGACACGGGACGATTCCCGCCTGAAGCATATATTTTTTCAACGTTATCTTTCTTTATTTGTAATTGTTACAAGAACTTGTGTTATTTGAATTATTTAGGCAGGTGTATCTAACAATAGTATCAATTTAGTTGTAAATCATAAGATGACGTGTTTCTTTATTTTGTAATGCTAAAGACATGGTCTCGCTACTGTCAGCGCATTAACCACGCTAACACCGTGTCAACGCTAAACGAGGTTTTCCTTGTATATTGAAACACGACGCGGTGGCGGGAACTGACATCGCTCGCCAAAACGCTGTCGATGGGAACGATAAAATTTGATGGGACCTGCTAGCGGCGACGGCTCACTCATGTTGCTGCCGCGATGTTGGACAGAATCTTAAGTAGTTTCCCTGGAGGCTAAAAGTTTAGTTCTTTTATTCACTTTTGTGTTCGAGGAGAGTGTTCAAAGCCTCATTTTTGCTATCGTAATTTAAAGTCTGTCCATGCATGCAAGCTTAATGGTTAAGAAATTGAATTTTAAGCTAAGTTGTTTTAGTTAAGAAACAATGTCTTATAGTAAATACCATTTTGTCTGTTTATCAAGGATTAATATATTGTTATGGAAGTGCAAATCAGATGGCGTTCTGTTCTACTTATCACTACTCACAGAAGAAACAGGTTCGGACACAAAATAATTAAATATCATTTTAAATAATGCAAGTAAAACAATGTGTCAGTCACATTACATTGTGAGGAAATCAAATGGAATTTGTTTAGTTGCTAGTATGGCGACAGTAACAGGAATGTGTCACGGGTCTCCGCTGTTGACTAGCGACCCACCCTGTTTGTTTAGGTAACTAAGTTTGGCTCTCGGGACTTGGTTCATTGGCCACGTATTTAACTTTGGACAATATTGGCTATTCGAAAGGACGCATCACTCACTAATGAAGCAACTTTCATTATTCGAGTAAATTGATTGTTCGGGAGTAAATCGAATTTTGAGCTGTTTATATACTAATATCGTTTATTGAACCCTTAGTTTAGGCAGTAAAATATTAATTTATTCAAAATCAAGAGCTTGTTCAGAATTTTAAGTACCTGCTTTTGTTTACCACCCGAGCTTCGGATCAGAATTAATAAGTGAAGTCACAAGCCAGACACATTTATTGTGACTGGCTTGTGGGTACTTCATTAATAAATTCTAGGTTTATTATAGGTTTCCTATTATGGAGCAGACGCTGGCGGTCCTATAAGTCTTCGGGTACTACTCTGCCAGTTTCCATTAGTCTACCAGTTTTACTTATTATTCTACTCTACCAATGCGGTCTACATTGGTATGGTTCGTACTCTACCGTTAATTCTACCCGTGGACAGCAGACTGAAGGGACAAAAGGTTGTTTAATGTTTGTTGTGGCGTAAATGCGCGTCATAATCTTATAAAATGCATCAAAATTGATTATGCATTCCTATAGTACAGTAGAATTACGCGTGCACTTATCGGATACATGAACACATAATAATATTAAATCCCTTTTTAAGACCATATACACGTGATACGTACGAGTGTGTAAATGTGAATCTTAAAAGAAATGTCTGTAATGCTATTTTAAATTTAAGCAATTAAAATTGTTACCTACCTGTTATTTATAATTCGTTAAAGTAAGTTTAATTTGTTAGGTGTTACTACTCCAAATATAACTGAAATCAATGAATAATGATGTTCTGACATTAACGCATTATGTGCCCACTCCACAACATTAAATCCATAATAACGCAGAACCACTACCTTCCAAGTCGATTTGTCAAATATGTAGACACCATTAATAATAATATATTTTGCAAGTCGACACAATCTCAAGACGCAAGTGTCTGAGCCGGGATCGAACCCACGCAGTTGATTTGCAACGTCGTCTTGGCGTAAGTAGGTGGTGCACTATAGTGTCACTGCGTAATAAATGTGAGTTATTCTACTATATTCTGTAACACTTTCTTGACATCGACCGTAAATTTTAATTTTTAAATTTAGTCAAAAGAAGTAGGTAGGTGCTCATTTAAATCGCATAGATATCTCCCCGTTATAAAATATCGCAGTCGAGTACTACTTGGTTTCTTATAGATTTAGGGCGACTTTAGTGTTTGGACAGTCACTAGTCACTTAAGAAAGCTTCACATTGGTAGCAATCTATTAGTATCTTTCTATGATCTGAGGCAGTAATAGTAATTTTTCTATTTCATGTTTTTAAACAGCCGAAAATGGCAGATTGCCTTTGAATTTTTTATCATCTTTTGGCACAGGGGCTGTAACGTATTCTAAAACTGAGAACAGTTTTTCGAATAATAATATTCGTTTATTCTGAAGTCTGATGATGTCTGATCTGATTCAAAAGTTATTATACTCTCTCCTTGTCCGAGAGGGTTTAACGTGTAGTAACGCTGATTGTACTAGCGCCGATCACAATTTTCAAAGCTATAAAAAAAAATGTTTCTCTCATATGGTAACACTAAATGTATGTCATTACGTTTTTTGTGCACAGCGCTGTCACTTGGTTCTCTCATTAAAATTATTAATTTAACAATTTAGACCAATAAAAAGTACGATCTGTGATCAAATTTTAAATAATTATTAATCTAGTGTTATTATGTGTTCACTAATAACAGGATATCGATGCAGTATTTTATTCCCAAACACGGTCAGGTATTCCGTTAGCAAACAAGGTCAAGGTTTGTTGTGAAAAAGTTAATATTATTTGGAGATTGAAGGTATGTATTTAATATTACATTATCGTTACGTTATCGTTTATATAGAAATAATTCTCACCGGATAACTGGTAATATGAAACGTCACAGAATTAATCTGTTAGAATATTATGACATAACCTAAAAATATCAAAATAATACTACTAAAATCTAGAAAATCTAGCTAAACTAATTACCTAGCAATATAACCCTCCAGATATTATTGTAAGAATTTTTACAAGGCTTATGATTTCCGATATTTTATAGGTTTTGTCAATTTACACACTATTTTTTCTTGTATTGCCAATATTTGCCAATGGCATGTAAAATATTAAAAACATCAATAATAGCTGATTTTGAGCGATAGACAAAAATGTATACCTATTCATAGTGCTTATGCAGTGTTTTATTAGTGTTTCTAATTAGATTTTTGGAAATAAAAGGGAAAAAGAAAAGGAGTAAGTAAATCACCTACTTTGGACAGAAAGAAGATTACAAAAAGTGAAAATAATATGACTTTTTGGATAACTTTAACTGTTCTGTGGTAACTACAAGTGTCATATACCTATCTATTACTTAAATCTTTAACACCCAGATGTCTTAAATGACAATTATAACATAACAAAGACAATTAAAATTATGTCTGGCATATAGGGTTTAGAGAGGAAATTACAAGAAGTAAATTTTTATGATGAGAAATACCTACTCAAGGCAGGAAACAAGACTCATATTAAGTGCCTTCATTAATAGGTGAATGAACAGTAAGATTATGCCTTAATTTAAAACTTCTACCGTCAAGTAGATATAATGGTTACCACATTATTTACCGGAGCATGCGCTATCACATTGCGGTTAGACAACGCTCTAAATGGTATGAAATTACATGAAAAAGATTATAACATTTATCTGAGACACAGTGAAATGAAAATGATTATTACATTACTTACCTGAGCAAGCGCTATCACATTGCGGTTAGACAATGCTCTAATTTAAATGAAAAAGAAATGAATGCTAATAAATAACCTGGGCAAATGCTATTACATTGTGTTAAGACAATGCCCGTACTCTTGTTTTAAAACTTCTACAGTGAAGTAGAAATGAATTTATTGATAACCTGGGCAAGTGCTATTACATTGCAGTTAGACAATGCCTGTAATCTTCTTTAAAACTACTATCACACTGCGGTTAAACAACCAACTATTTAGCTGAACAAGCATGATCACACTAGAGATATACACTGCAAATGAAATGCAATATACACTGAAAGAAACAGTATAACTAAAACCATGAAGTAGATTTAAAGGCAATCACTTGAACAGGTCTAGCTACTATGGCTAGACCCTTGCACTGAAATAGAAACTTCTACTAACTTCCATAAAGTAGATATACAAAGGTACAGAGATAAAACAAACACAATATGCCAAAAAGGCAATCTTATTGCTAGAAGCGATCTCTACCAGACAACTATAAGGCAGAGAGATTACTCAATATGAATAATTGTGATAGCTACAAAAATGTAAAAATAGTGCTATTAATCATATTTAAAATGTGTAACATAAAGTACCAACCCGCATTGGGCCAGTGTGGTGGTGTTATGGCCCAAACTCCTCATGTCTTTCTCCCATGTAGGAAGGCCTGTGCCCAGCAGTGGGACGTATATAGGCTAGTGATGATGAACATAAAGTAGCTGTACATGTAATTTAATAATCAGAACAAGCCCCATCACCTTGCGGACTGACTGACAAATAATTCTACAATAAAGTACCGGTAAAGTTTACTTATTAACTTGGGCAAATGTTTATCACATGGGGGCTAGATAATGCTGCCGCATTTAATTAATAATTCTAACATCAAGATATGTATTATGTTACTCTGTAACCTGAAAATTGCTGTAAGTTATATAAATGTTAATCAATAGCCTGAGGAAGTGCTATAAGATTTAACTACACAATGCTTTTATGGTTCATCAAAACTTTACCCTCTAGCATACCGAAATGATATTCAATGACCTGAAAAATTGCTATCACTCTATGAATGATCAGCTATTGATAAATACTTAATAAGATTATACCATCTGTCAAGCCGCGATATACCTCCGGGTGGCTATGATAATTGAAAAATCAATTGTGTCTGGAATCTCATGCTTGACAGGTTAAAGCTACACAGTGTATTCAAAAATCAAACAGCTGTTCAAACATAAAGAAAATTTATAAACCTTCAGTGACCATGACCAACAGATCATTGGTTGCAACAACCAGTTACACACAGCAAATATCATAACTTTCCTACTTTATTTAATCAAAAAAAACTACCAGAAGATTCAGAAACGAGCTTTCAGATATTGTTTTAATAATTCCAAATAAAAACATTACTTTAGAAAAAATTTACAGTTACACAGATAAACTAGTAACCCAATTGTATTAAAATGATGGGATTTTTTTTCATTGAAATGTCACCTTATGAAGTACCTCATTGCACAGATTTCAAGAAATGAAGAAATGAGATAAGACAGAGAAAATAAGAAATCATTATTATAACTAATCATTATTTCAATTCCATTGCAATGTTTTCTTACAATACAGACCTAATAAAGTGATATAAATGATGCCCTATATTTTTAAAAGAACTTGAAAATTAAGAGTATTTTCACAATTCTACTTGTACAGAATTATATAAAATAGCTAAGTTAAAATTATAACTGTTGAAATAAACTTGTCTATTAGAAATGGCAATGAGTCTTAATAAAAATACCATTAGGTATAATAACTACTCAGAATTAACAACTATATTTTAAGAGTAAAAATATTTGTTATGATAAATTATGAAACATTATCGAGAATACATAATACTACAGTTGTTGGATACATGAAAAGCGAGGGGGGGGGGGGGGGCATAGATTGAATCCCCACAACAATAATAAATATTAGACAATGTTGTACTTGATAGTACCGATTGAATTTTTACAAATTTTATTTGTGCTATTTTTATAAAAAGTCATCTTGCTTGACACAATATGAGAAATTGATTTATTGCTATGTACTTATTATATAAAAGTGTCCATATGAAGTACCTACTACCGAGTGCAATTCACACAAGGTTTTTTATTTTTAGTTCTTTTCAAATACTGAGATTAAATCAATGATTTATGTTATTAAATTTATATCCAGCTTATCCTAGCTGCAAAGCAACTATCGGTCAAGTATAAAAACAAGGAATTGCAATATTGACAATTAGTAATGTTGAAAAATGACAATATGATTTATTATTATAAATATAATGGCCATTTGGTACAATGTACCTATACATAATATAAGCATCATAGTTATTTAGCCTGTACATATGGTGCGCATGCAGGCATAATGAATAATCATTCACATAGGTATCGAGTAGTGGCCTTTCTGCAATTATGAAATAAAAAATTTCACATTAAATTTCATCAATAAGAAGTGAAATATTGGGACAAAATAATATTATGTCCATGACATGCCAGCAAAAGTTTTTTGTATGTACTAAAATAAAAGTCAAATAATTAAAATATAATACATCAATAATTAACCTGATCATGGTAAATACCTACCTACTTATATATATATATATATATATATATATATACACTTATATATATATATATATATATATATATATATATATATATATATATATATATATATATATATATGTTTTAGCTCTAAATTGCAATATCATAACACCTGTAGGTATAGTAGAGCATTGTGCTTTATATAACAAATAAAAATGCCTAAGTCAATGTTTTGTAAAAACAATATCATTACTTATATGGTACCTAAACTATATAAAATGAATAATACCAGGTCAACATTACAATGACCTAAAATTGAATTGATTTAAAGATAAAAAACATTTTAATCGAAGGAGCTTCTTCAGTTTACTGACATACATATATGATTTGGAATCCAGAACTGGTATTAAAATATTTAATGCAATAATAAGGCAATGATAAATCAAAAATGTTATTAAAGGACCTCATCAACTGATTTATTACAATTCATGACTTGAAAGCAGAAAGATTTCATTAAACATCAAGTAAAATCATTTAAAAGTGACAATCAGTAGTGACCACTATCGAAATAATAAAAACCTATGTAACTAGGTACTTTACAGCCATGTTGTACCTTAAAATCTTTTCAAATGAGGATAGAAATGTATCCTATCTTGTCACTTTCATTAAATCATAATAAGACAATTACTTTATGAATACACTTATATCATAAATAAATCAATAGAAACAATTATAAAAAACACAAGATTTCATCAATTCAATCTAAAATTCATTTGGATCAAACTAATGTTGCAGGAAATGAGTATTAGTGGTTTTAACTGTCTTCTCTACTCTTATCACAAGATATGCTTCGGTGTCGACCGCAAGCCGATTTGGTTTAAATATTGATTGAGTCAAAAAGCCAACAGGAGTGTTTACATACAAAATTCAGTCTATTCTGAAACATTTACTGCAATAAGCATATAAATGTCCCATTCGGCATTGCTAAAAATTTTAAGCGATAGTTAAAATAACATTTGTGTTTTTTATTTTTTTTATAGGGTTTTGTATAAAAATCTAATTATTTTGTAAATTAATTAGTAAGGTGTTGGACTAAACATCTATACTTATATAATATAGATATCTAAATTCTATTTTTTCACAACCCCATCTTCAAACATCTACACGTTAAACCCTCTCGGACAAGGAGAGAGTATAATTATAAGATTAAACGAACTTACCTTAAGTGAAGTTCTATCTTAATTATACGAAGCTCCTTGTCCGAGAGGGCAGTCCCAAAACCCGCCCACTAATACAAGTATTATCCCAATTGTAGGGTTGTTCCAAAAATAATCTTCGAACGTAATGACATACATTTAGTGTTACCATATGAGAGAAACAATTTTTTTTTATAGCTTTGAAAATTGTGATCGGCGCTGGTACAATCAGCGTTACTACACGTTAAACCCTCTCGGACAAGGAGCTTCGTATAATTAAGATAGAACTTCACTTAAGGTAAGTTCGTTTAATCTTATAATTATGCTTTATACTGTGATAGGTGAGTTATGTGAGAATTGGCATACTGTAAAAAGCAGTTCTGTCTACCTCACTGCTTGGCGATGCGACTTCATAGATAACTTGGTAGTGCCCGCGAATATAGCCATCCACTTGCATCTGGCCTCAACAGGCACCCACAGAAAATAAGGAACATCCCAGAAAAAACATCGGATATCCCCACCAAACCGGATAAAGATGCAGACGATGGAGCCTTATTCCATAACATTGATTCTATATGATGTAACACCTACACAGTAAATACAGGCAAACTCTGAAAAAAATTATTAGGCAAACAAACCGCACAAAATGTACAAACCAACCTAATTGGGATAAACCTACTTTCCGAGTAACATAACGTTCAACTAATAAGTAAGCTCCACTGCTTATTAACATAGAAAGCTTATTGCCATTAACTTAACAATACAGATCACCGAAAGGTCAGCTAAAAATAACACTTGGGAACTATCATCTCTTTGTGTGTTGGACTTCGTAGTACCGTAGAGAAAATAATATGTGCTCGAAAGGGAATAATGAGCTTTAGTTTGGTTGTTAATTTAAAATGGTGGAGTAGAATAATAGCGCTCAGGATAACGAAGCACTTTAACGCTTCTAACAAGGTTAAAAAGAATCAGTGTCGAATCATTCATTTCTATTTCATTAATAATTATATCTATATTCCATTTTTCTCCATTATCCTTGATAAAGTCCCGCCCTAATATTTACTAGCTATTAATATTGTTAGTGTAATATTTATCGAGTAAATATTTGCAGAATAATACAGCAAATGGTCAGGTTAAGATATAAGTCGGTTCATGATTTCCTGCAATCCTCGTTACATATCTAATGAAAACATGAATACATGCATCTTGATCCAGATCCTGTATTTATGAAGGTTGCAGGCGCAACATTGTTAGATTTCCTAGTAAGATGTATACTACGTGAATGAAAATCAGAATTTTATTAAAAAAAACAGTAATTCCTAAAATAAGAATACAAAACTTTTGCAAATATGAAACTTATTCTGTTAGCCCCCGCGACTGATATAGATCACAATAATGACTTACATAAATGGCAAAGTCATGTCAGAGCTAATTTAAAGATACAATTAATGTACGGTGAATAATACCGTATTAGGGACTGGAGAAAACTTTTATTAGTATAAACCTGACAGCAGGTAAAACGAAACACTGACATTTTGGTATAGTATAATGGGTTAAGCACATTGTATGAGGCTCCATTTAGAAATGACGTGTTATAGTTGATCTGCTGCCGATTGTACAAAATGATAATCGGTGTTTGCAAAACCGTGAATTTCCCGGTTATTTACCTAGTGTGTGTATTGTTAGTAGCAAAGCCATTAGAACTTAACGTAGCCGCGTAGCGCGTAGGAACAAACATTTCATGCTCAATCCTTTATCTGAGTAGGACAGATATAGTTTAGAGAGGGAGAACAGCTGTGAATTAACGAGGGTTAAATTATATACCTATATGTTATGTGGATGGAATACGTTAATATATTTCGTATACGCAATATGAAATCTCACGAAATTAGTGTATTGTATTCTGATGAAAATATTTAGTATGTGTAATTAAACTCTTATTAATTACTGGCCTAAAGACAACCATCGATGTCAGTATTTTATTAGATTTCAGAACCTATAATGGCCTTCCAAAGATTTTAACATATAATGTTTAATAGACGGATTTGTTGCTCATTATGGACTCTATCGATCGGTATCATAATAATACAGGTCGATTATGGCGGGTTCGATTCTCAGCCCAGGTAAGTGACTTTTAATAAATCTTTGACTGCAATTATTGTTATTTCTAAAAACAAAGGCATGTGTCCTTGGTGTTTAAGTTTCTAACTTTAATATTAAGGATACTTTCCCTCCAGGATTGGTTGGATTCAACCTGTATATCAGTTAGGACTTTGAATTTTATAAATTCAGATTTAGCTTATTTATAACTGTTATAAAAGATAGCTATACAATTAAAGTTATGCCTAATCAATCACCTACACTTGTACTTCGTTCAATACTCGTTCGGATGTTGAAATAGAACATTATGACATTGTAGGGCATACTTTAGCTTATATTAAAAGATAGACTAGAAGAATTAATACAGATAGACTAGTAGAATTTCACAGGGTTATCCCAAGTTCTTAGTAGCTTAGATGGTTAGAGCAGTCACCCGGATTGTGAAAAGTTACGTAATAGATCCTCGCCCCAGGACGTGAATTTAATCTAGTTTAGTTATTTTGCTGAGAAAATATATATTTTCCAACTATTTATTATAATGTTAAAAATAAAATTAAGAATATTATGCCTTATTGTTGAAGACCAAGTGAGAGCAACTACGATATAATATATGCTAGAGTTAGAACACGTAAGTTCTAGGTGGTGCTGCCAGTTGTGCATGTATTCGAAAACACGTGTTCCAAGTTCTATAAAACTCGCAACTTGAGATAACTTATCCTTTGTGCTATCTGTTTGGCACTCCCATTCGTTTGCTTTACAATAATAATTTGTTTTACCTATTCTGACGAAAATTTAATTGTTAAATTTAACTAAACGTGTCATAAATAGCGTTCAGATATGTATTGTGTATTTTTTTATATTAGCCGCAATATTCTGAACGTCAAACTATAACTCAACGAACCAATTGATTAATTGGTATTCTATTTTCTATTTTTGCTTTTTTATGTTTCTTTTTACTACACTACTATCAAACAGTCATAAAACAGCCAGGAAGAGTCGACGTTATACTTTCTATCAGCCATTAATCTTTCAAAATCGATAAATCGAAAATTCTAATTCACTTAGCCGCGACCCTTACTGTGTCCCTTTTAAATTAATGAAAGATGAGTCCACGATGAAAGGCTTTAATGTCCCATCAATATGCATTAGTCAGTATGTCCGGCACCATTATCTGAGGGATTACAATTATGTGTGGACATTAGTTCCAAATCAACATAGGAGTGGGTCGAACAGGTTGTTTATTGGCTTAATCTGTTTATGTTTCTTAATTGAGATTTATATATTGTAATGTGTGAATTATGATCAGAGTAACAACGTTCCAAACAATTTTTATATCTTTAAGAAAGAAATTCAAACAAAAGTTACTTAACACAATGTAGGCTAGTAAAGAATATTCCTTATAAGCTTTTCGTTGTGTAGAAACAAAATATGCTAAATAAAGCAATAGTGACATAGAAAATATTGAAGGTGCTTAGTATGAATTCGTATATCAAACGCTTGTCAGAGAGATTGAAAAGAAATCGCAAGAAAATTTAAAAAATGTTAAGGATAACAATACATTGAGCTTTTATCTCTTGCGAAGTAAATTTTAAAAAACCTAAGCCAGTACCACGTTGGATAATCTATCGACCTTTGAAAGATATTAATTTAAATTATTTTAATGCAAACGTAAATGAAATAGCATGGGAAAATTTTATTTGTGATAATATAGATGAGTCAGTCGTATTGTTCAATAAACAAATAACGGACTTGTTTGATTTTCATGCCCCTATAAGGAAATCATATGTGAAAGAGCAGAGCTATCCTTGGATAACGCCAACTATAAAGGCCATGATGAGACTAAGAGACAAAGCACATACTAAAAGTCGGAAAACTAAAAGGGAATTTGACAAGAAGTACTATAAAGAGCTAAAAAGTCTGGTGAATAGCGCATTGTACAATGAAAAAACTGCATATTTTAAATATTTCGTCAATAAACACCTACATGATCCCCGTACCCTTTGGAAGAATGTCAAGCAAAACGTTGTAGACTTCAATAAGAGTAATATAGAATTGCCAGAGAATATAAGTGATCCAGATCGTATTAATGAACACTTTCTCGATTTGCCTGGTAATAATAACATCAGCGGCTCAAAGCTGTCATATTTACTGTCAAATCGGTACAATGATGGGGTTTTTAAATTAAGACCAGTAGACCAGGACACAGTATTTAAAATTATTAAAGAAATTAAGACAAATGCACAAGGCATTGATGGAATTACACTGAATATGATCCTCCTGACATTACCACGGACACTGCGTGTGATTACTGACATTATGAATAAATCCTTAGAAACGGGTACTTTCCCAAATCTGTGGAAGAGAGCCATCGTCAAACCTCTGCCTAAGGTAAACCATCCAACGAAATTGGAAGAACTTCGGCCAATTAGTATATTACCTTTCAAGTCAAAAATAATTGAAAAGGCTGTATGCATTCAAGTTAATAAATACTTACAGGCAAACAATATTTTACCACAAAAGCAGTCAGGCTTTAGAGCAGGAAGAAGTACAGCGACTGCTTTGTTAAATGTTGTGGATGATTTATTGGCTGCTCAGGATTCAGGAGAGGGCTCGATATTGGTTATGCTGGACTATTCCCGTGCATTTGACACAATTGATACGACATTGCTAATGGCTAAACTTTCGTTTTACGGATTCGACAATATTTCATTAAAGTGGTTTTCAAGTTACTTGTGTAATCGTTCGCAACATGTGGAAGTTACTTGTGGTAACGGGACAGTAAGACGTTCAGCGCCATCTCCTGTTAACAAAGGTGTACCACAGGGTTCAGTTCTAGGACCACTACTATTCATTATTTACACTGCCGATTTGCCACAGTCTATATTGAGTGCTTTGAGCATCACCTGTACGCAGATGATTTGCAGGTTTATAAATCTTTTAAATCCAGTGAAACCAGGATAGCAGTAAATCAAATCAATGAAGACCTGGAATACATTAGAGACTGGTCTGACACAAATGGTCTTGTATTGAACCCTTCTAAAACGAAGTTCCTGGTCTTAGGCTCAAAAACTCAAATAGAGCGTATCAAAACTAATTCACCAGCAATAAAAATGAAAGGTATTTATATTGAAAATGTGACGGAGGCGAGAAATTTGGGAATATTGATGGATGAGAGACTGAGATTTGAGAAACACGTAAATGATATAGCTAAACAGTGCTATTATAGATTGAAGGTCTTATATAAAGTAAGACAATATCTCAGTCTGGAGCTGCGCAGCTATCTTTGCGAATCACTTATTTTGTCAAAGCTAAATTACTCCGATGTAGTTCTCAGTGGATGTTTGCTGGCACAAACTAAAAAAGTCATTCAGCGGGTTCAAAACTCTTGTATGCGATATTGTTTTTCTGTGCCTCGTAGAGCTCACATAACTCCGTATCTGAATGATAATAATTTAATGAACATGGAGACTAGACGGAAATTACACTTTTCTCGGCTACTTTTCGGTATCATAAAAAATCAAACTCCCGAATATCTCTTTGTTAAGTTAAAATTTACTCCTCGTTGCTCACGTATAACAGACCGTCTTATTTGCCCCACCTTTAATACGGCAGCTTTCCGCGGTAGCTTTCGATACTGTGCATCGCGGATTTGGAATGATATCCCACCTCCTATTAGAAATTCAATGACAGCAAAAACTTTTACAACCAAATATAAAAACCATTTACTATGTATTCAAAGTTTCGTTACATTCATTGCCTACCTATCGATAGTTTTTTATACTTACTGATATTTTTTCTCATTTTTACTATTATATTGTCAATGTCTATACTGGATCATGGTCGAATCACATTGCACAGACCAAACGGTCAAATTTATGTAATTTCATACTTGTTGATTATTTTATACATTGAAAGCGAGTTATCTGTTTGCTCAATGCCGGGCGCTATTCTCACATTTTAGAAGGCATCCGCGGAAGACGAGCGTCGTGGCATTCTATGTCACGGCTTATGCTGAGCGGAGACCTTTTTGGTACTCATCTTTATTTATTAGATTTAAGTTGCTATTGACAACATTTTGATTTTGTTAAGGAACAGAAATTAAGTTCTGTAGCTTGGGTTCTGTTTCAATTCAAACTTAAAACTGATGTATTGTATTTCATTCTATGCATTAGTTAGTACCAAATAAACATTTTTTCATTCATTCATTCATTCAAAGTGTTATCTAAAATAGGTTTTCACGTTAAAATAATAGAGCTATACTAACCCGTACATGCGCTTGAAGGCATCTAGGTCTTACTGCTGGATTAACTCGCAGCTAAAGTTTGCCGCAAAACGTTCACAAGCCGGGTTGACTTAGCACCCGATACGAGCGAGTTGCCCAAACATAAAGTTTTAAGACCAAGTGGTTTGTATGCTGACTGCTCTGACAATCATAACTATTTATTCAAACTTGATATTGCCTGAAAGCTTGTTTTGTTTGAACTCCTCGACCTCTAACAAATGATATGAACAATGATAATTATAAACTAATTATCAAATAGAATAGAACTCAAAAACAAATAGACTTAAAAAATCATAGTGTTATTCTTAGTCTTCAGTAACTCACTGGTCAGAGTGGTCACATAAATTGTGAAAGGTCACGGGGAAACTTATAGATTCACTGATGTAACTAATCAAATTTAATTCACTTTCTAGCGTGACCTGACCTGAATCACTACTGCGGCGTTTTCATATTTGTGTTCATACGCGACGCTAATATTTAGCTATATTTTGATTGCATAATAGTGCATGCCTGATGTATTTCTATCTAGAGTTTTGTAGGATCTTGATAAATTTTACAAATAATCCATTACACTATTTGGCGGCTTTTGGTAATGGTTTTGGTTCAGTATATTTTATTTCCAAAATATATATCATTATGATCATAAAGATAATATTAATTTGTGAAGCATAGATGATATAATTAGTCTTTTATAACACTTTTTGAAGGAACCAAACTTTGTTACAATTTTTAAAGGTGATCAGATGACCTATTCACTGTCTCTTACTGTAATAAGGATCATCAACTAGATTATGATGGTGATATTCTCCAAAAATAATTATATTAGGGAGATCCACCTTGAATGTTATAAAGCTAACTGTAGGATTAACTTGGAGCTTAAAGTTACAAAACGTTCAGTTCGGAGTCCACCAGACTTAGCACCCGATAGGACTTAGTTATTCAAGTTAGTTCAACTTGCAGGTAAAGTTTAAGGCAAAGCTAGCTATAGTTGACTAGTCTTCGTAATATTGATGGCATTGGCGGAATCAATTAAGTATACTCATCTCATGTCATGTTATGTATGAATTAATCTTTGGAATGTATATAAAACATGTAATTGACAGCTGCAACAAGGAATAGCAGCGATGTTCTTTAATATTTATTCGGAAGTAATTTTATTTTTTATTAGAATAAAAAATCACTTTTTTTATTTTTTATTATTATTATGAATTATTGATGCTGCCTTCAAAGTAAAACTTATCAAAAGAACTATAAAATGAGAAATCTAATTCTTTTTCGCTTCCAAATTTTTAAAACACTCATAAAAGACAAGGCTCCTTCTTTATTGCCTCCGCCACACGTGCATTCTGATTCATATGACGTCTCAGACTATGAAATAGAGCGGCACGATATAAAAACTCGATCGTTCGGAAGTATATTCAAATGAAAAGAAGCAATTTGTGCTGAAAGTCATAAAAGTCGTCTCGAAGAGCGAGGCGCCTGTTCGGCTTTCTCAAAGCTCCCCACCACCTATTAAAAAGTTCAGTACGTCTATTTTTGGTACGTCGACATGGTCGCCGAATAAGAGTTATGTGACAACTTGTGAACGTAAGTTATGGCAAGTTGCGCCTGAAAAATTGCACAATACAGAGGAATTTAATATGGGATATGAATTGAGTATTTTAAATTGGAAGACGTCGTAATAATTCAAAAAGTTTTGCGTGAAACTTACAATATCACTGAAGTGAAATAGTTGTCAGGATTTAATACTTTATAATTCAGTAGTCACTCATGAGTGCAAAATGATGATATTATACAAGACGTGTAAAGCCGTAAAACGTTTAATATATCACATTAAAAAACTAGCATGATATAATTTACTATGGCATTATATATTCGAGTGCCTGTATAATTATTTTCAGGTGTCTAAGCACAACAGATGATATTAATAGAGTGTGAACAACGTTAAACAAAACATGTATCCAATCTAAAACAATCAATGACGGTGTATTAGGGCCGATCAGTGTTAATGGAGACATCCGGTGTGTAAGTAGTTTATAATATTTTCTGGAAGCAATGACTAAAAATAGTACAGAGGGTGATTTTTTGTTTTTTAAAAAAGTTCACACCCTATTACTGATTTCGATTCTGTCTATTTTTAAGTGTAAGCTGGAAATCGTTACAGTTTATAATTTTGCATTTTGTTTCATAATTTATAATGTTCGCGGGTCAAAATGATGTGGTAGAAACTGTAGTACATATTCATTCGAAGGTTTATTTTCAAACATCAACTCTGGCAATCAAACGTACGTCTCACCTGATGGGTAGCGGTTAACTTAGCCTGTTGACACTCATAGCACTTTGGACACTAGGACGACACCGGAGACGAGTCTCCCTGCTCCCAACATAATGCCTTCTCATTGAGTTCTGGCGAACTTAGTAACCAATACAATGTAGTGTCATTTAGCTGCGATCTTCTGTTAAGTGAAGGAGCTAGCTACCGCAATCAGACACTAAAAATTCCAGCAGTAAATACCACTTTGTCCTACTTAAACTGCTAAACAAGTACGCAAGCCACTGTTTAGTTGTCGTATTATGTTGCATTGTGGTGATGGTTACCTAATATCACCTTAAGAATTGAAATTGAAGTACTACAGTAAACACATTCTCCATATCATTGAATCAATAATATGCAAATAGCTTTTCTGTCTTCAGACACCTTTAGTGCGGCGAGAAGGCCAACTTGGTCTAAGTTTAACCGGTTTAAACTGGTTGCCCCTAAATTTGTGGCTTTTGCACGCTATTGAAATTTACAGTTTAAACTTCGTCGTTATACCGCATAGTCTGAGCCTGCTTAGCTTGCACCGGTGTGTTCTCGGTTCTAATGGCGATCAATAGTTATTATTAAATACCTAGGTGTAGATATGTCGCAGCCCTAGCAGCAAGACGCCTCGGCAGGTCCTTTAAATCGAAGAGCTTTTTTGTGACTATTTGAGTAATTAGTGGGTTCAAGGCTATTTTGACCACATATAACCAAAACGATGTCGGTTATGAGTGGTCATAAAAAATAACCTTAAACCCACCAATCAATTCAAAACGCTTCGGTACAAGGCGATCCTTTTAATTAAACGTTAAGTGAGTCAGTTCAATTAACTATCGGTCTAGGCATTTGATTCGATGCCAGCGTTCATCTAATTAAGTGGCGAATTTAACCAGATGGCGGCGACAGATATAATATAATAATGAAACGAAATGATCAATTTTTCATCAATTGATCAAGATTTCGACGACAAAACGTCACGAATAAGATGTCAGCATTGATAGCGGTTGTTTCCTGACGTCACTTCCGTACCGGTTTTGGTTCGAAAAATGTTAAACTGGAGGGGGTAGACAAGGGGCTTGTAGTGCGGTTGGAAGACAAAAGACATTCGGCGTGCTCCTTCGAGCAGTTAAGACTAGTTGCTGAATCTATGTGCGTCAGTCTACCGATGTTATTATTGTACCTAATCAAATGTTACCTAAGTTTAAATACGTACAATCTAGTATAGTCTGAGGAAGTGGTTTTACTCCAGACGAGTAGATAGCGAAATCAATGCCCCTTAGCCTACCGAAGTTTTTATTGTATCAACTGAAGGGATACGTACAAATATATATTCTATATTATCGTCGACGAGGTGGTTTTATTTCAGGCTGACGTTTTATTAAACTTTAGAAGTGGGATAGTCTCAACAAAACTTAATCTGTCAAGCATCGCATTGCATACTCAAACAATTGGTTTTTAACTGTCATAAGACTCCCGGGAGTCTTACGTGGCTTTGCAAATTAAAGGGTAGCAAAAAACAAAACTTAACGTCACTTAAAATCTGCACAATAATATCAATGAATTGAAAAATTGTAATTAATTTTGGAGCGTTTCATTCCTTCAACGTCGGCGGAATGTATTTAAGTACGAGGTCACGATAACACAATTATGTTTTAATTTATATACGCCGAGGGCCTATCACGCGAACCAGGCCGTTTACACGCACCTTTATCAAATGAACCGCGGCTCAGCTAGTTTTTACTAATTATTAAGATAAATATTATTTTAACTACACCTTGTTTTTGGAGTTAAAACTCGTTAACACGGTCACAAATAAAAAATGGAATCGTGTTTACGGTTTGCTACATAATAATGAAACAACTAAAATGAGTTTTGGAAATTAAGTGTATTCATTCCAATAAGCTCTTTTCGGGCTTATTACTATAAAGTGATAGTTCAGGAGGTAGGTACAATCGAGAATTATTTTTATTCACTTCTCAGAGAAAGGGGCCTAAGTTAAATCCTTGCGGAACTCCAAATGTTACATGGCGTTATAAATAGCAGTTACGGACTCATTTTGAATTTTAACTGTGAACGTATCGTCACAGTTGCTAATACGCGAAGGGCTAACAATGAAATAAAATTTATTACGAATCGAATTGTGTGGGGCAGCATCGTTTACGCAACAAACAGACACTAAACATCCCTTCGGTATAGTAACCCTAAGTGTATAAGGCTAGTGAGGGGAATAAAATTATCTGTACCTTACCAGTGATGCAGACTTCCAATGCAAGAGAGGCCTATATCTTTGGTCTAAACCATAAAGGAACTACTACAAAATCTTTTTTAAATATTTTTTATTGTTATTTGACGATAAGCACTGTGCTTTAATAGATGTTTAATAATTACAAGAAGTAAATAAATAAAGTTATATTCATTCTAAGAATCAAAATTACCTAATATTTTTGAAAGGTTTATTTGCACATCTAATACAAATATTATTATGGGATCATCGGAGATATTTTTAATTAAGCTATAACAGCTTTCAAACTGTTTTCAATCACCACCTACCATTAGACTAGCTTGATATACTCCTCATTTACCACTCTATGTAGGACGCTATTTCCCAGCAGTTGGACAAAAATATAGGCTGTTGATGAAGATTATAATTTTTTAAAGAAATAGTTTAGTTTTTTCGCTAAAGTTTCTAAATTGAGCCAGAGGAACATCTCCGTTAATGTTTTCTGAGCAATTAGAGCCCCATCTCTGATTTAAGGTTATGGTCCTGCACCACGCCCGCTGGGTCACGTGGCCACTATCTCTTTATTTACTTTGACGTGCGTGATAAATGTGCGAAATAATCACGTCGCAGACATATGAGGTTAATTTTGGAAAGCAAATTGGCAAGCTAATTATTACTGACTGACAGCTTTAATATTTCAACTTAAATTACCGGAATTCCATATAAAAATAGGAAATTAAAATTTATTCGCATTCATTAGTTTATATTTTTAAAAGTACCCACTGCTTATAGGGTTAGGTAATTTACTTTGAACAATAAACAATTTCAATTGTATGCGTTCACAATTTCAATATAGTGAATTGAAATGGCATTCTGCACCAGAGCTATACGTAAACTATGAAGTAATTGTCGCAAACGTACCGAAACAGTTTTAACCCTAAAACGCGTGCACAGATTCATTACAGCGCGTAACTAACGCGGCGTACACGCGTCACTGTTTATCACGCGGGTCGATTAGACCCGGTCCACCCTCGCAAGATAACCCCCGCGTTTATTTTTCGTGCGTTAGTAAAGGACAGCGTAGCAAAAATACAATGCAACCATCCCACTCTGCAACAACAGCAAAGACACGCCGCGAATTCTGTTTCAAATATGCGACGTATGTTTGCTTTGTATCAATTTACAGAACACTTGTGTGTGGTCGCGAAAATGGTTTAGCTAAATTGTCGTTTCGTGTCAGCTCATTTAAGGGAGTAGAGATATCAAGGGATGAAGATTTCTATTTATAGACCATGTCTAAATGGTAATTTCAATGTGGACTGGTGTGGTAAGAATGTAATTAAGTTAAATGTAAGCACATCCACATTAATAATATTATTTCGATGATGATAAGCAACTCGTCATTTTGTTTAAATTAATTTGCTCATTTTTCTATTCTCTACGTTGGGCTGAGTCAGAAGATCAAGGTGACAGAAATGAATAATTTGAAGTCAAAATGTTGACGTCCTTTTTAAATTTCATTCATTACCTGCTTGTGCGCTACAAATTGGTCAGTAATTTAATATCGTTGCAAAACATGGTTTTCATTTCATTAAAATTTTAATATCACGGTCTCATTTGTCTTCAATTAACGTAGTTGATAACGTAATTAATAAAGATTTTGACATCACAATTTAAACAATAGAAATTCGTGCTCCTACACATTAATCATTTAAATCCAACAATCGGTTATTATAATTCTTAGGGCGGGTCGTCTTTATAACCAAAAGCCAGCCCGGATTTTATATCAATTATGGGATTATGCGAAATATAGAGGGAGATTATAATACTCTATCGATCTTTATTAGGGTTCTGCCCCTGTTTAGAAAAAATAGTAGGTATATTCATGACTTGGGCGCGGGGTGGCCGTATACCTAATCTATATTTTCTTCTATGATAAATAATTGAAAATAAAAATATATCCATATACTATACAAATATTTATAGCTAGTATAATTTGTAGTATCAAAACTATGTAATGTTCGTTGCTGCAGTTAATAACAGATAAAAGCATTAGCATCAGAATAAAGGAAAAGGTACCTCCTTACTTTCCTATTTATCGCTGTAGCCGTACAACTATTATTTTAATCGTGCGATATGGAGCGGACTACATTACTAATTCGAAATAGGCGTGAAGGTGGTGTTATGTTGAATAATATTCATATTTATCGCAATTATTTTAGGGTTTTTAATTGTACTCATAATTTTACTTCATCACGTTGCCTGTTAATTTCCGACTATAATCCAGTCGGTAATAGGTACAGCCTGCCACGGAACTGCAGTTCTTTTAAATAAACCACACGAATTTCACCTATGATACCTAGAACATAAGAGCAGTATTCCAATGAGAGTATAAAGAGTATCGTATATTTTTCAACCGTTGTACATAATTTTGATTGATAGCTCGTACCCAGCTTTTAACTGATTTTTCATGCAACGAATTTTTTTGTTATGACTGCAATAAAAGTAATGAAAATGTGGACGGCAAGAGTTATGGCGCAGTAACGATTATCGATGAATTAAAATAATAATACCCATTTATTGTAGCTATCCTTTTAACACCTTTAACTGCGTGCTCTAATAAATTTATAATTTCTACAAATGGTTGTTCTCTATGCTTTTATTCGGAAATAACATCATACCTATAATATGTATACTTACTTTTAAGAGTGTATTTTGCACAGAATCTTGAAATATTCAAGACGCAAAGTTTAGCGCTCTTTTGTATAAAAATTATGTAATTAAAGATAAATGACTAAATGTTTAGTCATTTATCTTTTTGAAAACATTATGTTGCCTTGACGTTTTCATCAAAAAATAGCAAACCGCTTTTTAAATACACAACGACCACGAAAAGATTAAAAAATAGTTAATCCAGTCTTTTCACAAAGGTATTCCACATGCAAATTTCATTCCGCTAGTTAAGGAAAAATCGCTGAACTCAAGAGAATTTTATGAATGCTAAACGAGCCGTGAACTCATTGCATTAAGTAGAGGAGGACTTTCGCCGACACTTAATTAAGAATCCCCCAGCCCTGCAGTCACAACAAAAGATTCCACTCGACTTCTGATACCCCTTAGTTCATTAAATTTAATTCAATTTTTAATATCTCTATCGCGGAACACTTTAGTTGACACGTTTGGTTCATTTGTCTTATGAATATTCAATTATTTCACAACTAATTAGTCAAGAAGCTCAGTACAATATCGTAATATTAAAAAAACAAAGCATTAGGTGAATCTGCGAAAGACAAATGGGTGTGGTTTTTGAAATACTTCTACGGATTTAATATAATATTGTATCCTTGCGTTCTTTATTTGTAGTGAGTACAAAGATATCAAAGAGCTCTAAACTGTGAATACCTTATACAAAATTACTGATACTTTCACGCTTCTTGAGTTAAGTCCACGAAAACGATTAGTGAAATTTACTGTCGTATTTCTTGAGCGTGTTTGTTCGCATGAAAAGGCAATCATTATCGTGCAGCTCGGTATCATTGAAATCGTAATCCAATTTATAGTTATATACTAGCCCCTTTAGGCAAGTAATCTTCAGTCCATAAGCTCGCTAGTTAACGTTTAGTAAATACTTCCATAATAATATTGAAATTGCGAAAATAGCTCTGTTTGATATATTTACCCTCCTAAGCCGCTGAACTGATTTAGATGATATTTGGCATGGTAATAGATTACATACTAAAGAAAGGGCATAGACCCTCATAAACGCAGAAGGAGCTGCCTGCATCCACTAATAGAATAGAGGTAAATTTTCATAGCTGCTACATTATTGTTAGTTGTTTAGGAGTTATTCAGTCTCCTTTTGTTTCACTATAAAATTTCATTTGTCTTTCCTACCTTAATTTTTTAACAAAAGATATATTGTTGTTTAATTGTTTCCCTTCAATCAATGGCAGTCCAATCAGAAAAAAAATGTTTCAGAAGGACCATTTCATAGATACAAAAATAATATTTGCTAACATCAATATACCAATATTTAAAGTATGTGAATGTTAATGTTACATAACGCCTAAAAACCGGTCAGAATAAAAAAAAATATCGAATGAAAAAATATTTCATAATTAACAACAGAATATCACATTTAACATGTTTGATTTTGTGCGTTTATAACATCTACCTTATCGTAAGAAATACAAATCTTTACTTTTCTTTAAAGCAAACGATGAAAAAATTGTATGCTCCAGGCGGGAATCGAACAACGTTTTTCCATCGTTTTCTTTCTATATTTGTGTTTCTAACAATAACAGCAGAATATTTTGGGAAGTATGATTAAAAAACTGACACTACCACGAATTCTACAATTTCGTTGTTCAGATTACTTTGTTATTAAAATTTATATAAAATGTAATAAATATATTTTTATTATTATTACATTTTATATAAATTTTAAGCTTTTATCTAGTTCAAATTAACCATCACTAAGAGCTTGTGTTATAGATGAAAGATAACTGAGAAATATATAAAATAGTTTGTGTATAAATATTCGATACATACTAAATCAACCTACATGATTTTGGTAATCAAGAGTTGTATTTTATTAACACTACAAAAACCTATATTATAAATAAAAAGTTTAAATGTTAGTTACTTAATGACGCCAGAACGGCTGAACGGATCTGGTTGAAATTTGGCGCAGAATTAGATTATAGTCTGGATTTAAAACAAAGAAATACTTTTCCTTATATAAGCAAAACACAAGCTGTCCTTCTGTCCGTATCTGTTTTACTTTCAAACATAACTGCCTGCTATAATAGGGGTCGTAACACACGACTGGATAACTTTAATTAATGGACACGTCAGTAATATAATAGCACTGGCTGCTTCTATGGCTTACGTATTGATTGACACCGGCACGCCCTGTCGCCTATGATTTGAATATGCAGTGCAATTATGAATCGCAAAATGATCGAGTAATTATCTGAAAATGGGCAAGTTGTTTCATGTAATTATAATGTTTTACAAAGTAGAGACTGATTTACTTTGACAGCGAAATATGAAGAAAATTAAAAAATCTTTATATGAGTTATGCTGCATTGAAAGATATTAAAAACCCAATGCAACTTTTCAAGTGCTTAAAATAGGTACAGCCAGCGTCAGAATTATCTGAGCTTTCAGAGTGCTAAAAACACCTATGATATTTTAGCATTCGTATTACTACAGCATTAGAATAACCTTTCACTTGTTAAAAATTTAATTGACGCTACAAACAACATACAACTCTATCATTGTAGTGTTAGAATTGCTTTTATAAAATAGTGCTTACGTTTTTGACCACTCTGAGAGTTGCTGATTCTGTTGCTGACTGTACTATCCAAACATTTTTCGCGGCTCTCGAACTAAGCCCAATAGTTTTTGATTAAATATTTAATAATTTAAATCTAATCCATAAGATCAGATTTATAAAATAGAAGCACTATTTTATAAAAGCAATTCTAACACTACAATCTCTATCTGTGGGTGTATATAGGCTGGTGATGATGATGAATCCATATGTTCTAACATTAGGTCACATGTAACATACCTACATCTATCGAATTTCTTAACTAATATATATTAGAGTAACATTATGATTGAAGTAGACACTACACATTTGAAATAATATTGTAAAAATCTAATTAAATGCATCTTAAAACCGAAAAAGTGGTTTCATTTCAAATGCAATATAAATGTACTACATCAGCAGTGCCAGCCTATATACGTTCCACTGCTGGGCACAGGCCTTCCTACTACGAGAAATAAATGAGGAGTTTGGTGTTCCAAACTCCTTTGGTGTTCCAAACTCCTTAGGTGTTCCAAACTCCTTTGGTGTTCCAAACTCCTTTGGTGTTCCAAACTCCTTTGGTGTTTCAAACTCCTTTGGTGTTCCAAACTCCTTGGGTGTTCCAAACTCCTTTGATGTTCCAAACTCCTTTGGTGTTCCAAACTCCTTTGGTGTTCCAAACTCCTTTGGTGTTCCAAACTCCTTTGGTGTTCCAAACTCCTTTGGTGTTCCAAACTCCTTTGTTGTTCCAACCTCCTTTGGTGTTCCAAACTCCTTTGGTGTTCCAAACTCCTTTGGTGTTCCAAACTCCTTTGGTGTTCCAAACTCCTTTGGTGTTCCAAACTCCTCATTTATTTCTCGTATATTGCATTTGAATGGCCTCGTATTGACCACCAGGCGGGCCCAATACGGGTTGGTGGGTTAAAATTGTTGCAGTAGTAAGTAAGAGCTAGAGACTATAAATTTGAATTGACCCATCCCGGGGTTCAAGATGGCGAAAGTTCCTTTGTTTTGCAATCGGAACCAGAGCGCTCAAACCACTACGCCACCGAGCTCCTACAAAAGTAGTTAAAATATTATTAATTTCTAAATGTAGCCGATATAGAAACATATCAATACCATTAGTTGCACTTCATTTCATATATCAATTTAAAAATGGTTACACGGAAAGCAAATTTATACCAAACCATGTTTTTCTATAAAATCGTCGAGCCAAAATAAATTCGAATTCCTCGCCTAACAAAGAGGATTAAATCGACTAAAAACGCTGCATTGTTTCATCCCTGGTTCTATTTTGCCCGACTGAAATACAACCAATTGATGCGCCACATAGATGCGTGCATAAAAACAAATAACTTTTCGCGTGTATTTTAAATTGGATCAACCATGAAAAATAAAGTATACCAAAATTTTAATTGTGGTCGTGATTGCTTTGAGTAATGTCCGCCGAGGTATTATCAATCAGGTACTCGTTTCTTGGTACCTGTGTGTGAAATGCGGTACTTTCCTAAAGGGTCAGGATGATAATCAATAAATTGTTTCTTAGTATTCAATGGTCTCGTCTTTTTATCGACATTTTATCGATCTTTGAATAGAAAGTCAGTCAGTCAGTATTAGTATTTAAAAAGATTTGAGTCAAGATTGATTTAGCTTTTTTGAGCTGACCCTGCGCTGTAGTGTATTTTATACAAAAACAGTCAACCACAAATATCCGCGAAAATAATTTGAACCTGAAGATTTAGAGCAAACCCCATTGTAAGCGTAGTCTTCTAATTTGAGTACCGATTTCTTATGATAGTACTAAAAACTATTCTTAAAAACTATGCTTCCTTCTAAAAATATTGGAATCAACCGCTTAGCGTTTAGAATTATCTGAAGATACGCACGGCAAAAGAATGAGATTTCAATTTTATTTTTCTGTAATTCTAAAAGACGCATCTCTATGGAGATCTGCAATAGTGACGTGTAGGAACATTTATAGGAAATCTATTTGAAGCCACTCATGCGCAAGAAGTATGACATCAAACCAAATTATCGTCGAGGGGATCCAATATTCGGGATTGTTACAATATATCAAGGGTATTTCAATCCATTTCGGGATAGAAATGTACATATCTATTAGAGTAAATGCGAGTTATTAGAAATGGGGGAAAGATTACAATTTGCGCGTTAGCATCCATTTGTTTAATCGGGTGGAAGTTTCTCATTAAGATTATTTTCTGATGACATTAAGGATTATTATGATCGAATTGACAGAAGATAATTAAAGTCAGATAGACCCAACCCTGAAACTGATCCTGTTATTCTTACTTGTTATAAGAAAGACTGTGACAGCATCAGGCTTAAACCAGGTCTAGCTTTACTCCACGTTTTATAACAAGGAGGAATGGATTTTCTATGCGTTGATGGCAGGCTGGTAAGAGATGGAATGTTAAAATTATTCACTTTTTCGACTGCGATATCGTATTTCGTTCAGTATGAAGTTATTACTTTAGTTTAATTTTTTAAAATAATTTTTTAGCTTGATGTGTGCCTAATATTTTTGACGCTATTTCCTACGTCGAAAACTATTATAGCGAATTTTGTTTTTGATCAAGTTGAGAAGCTTGGTTTCAAGCACAATAATTCATTGTTCAACAGCTAGACTTTACATAAATATTATATTTACGTGCGCGCGCGCCTGTGTGTGTGTGTGTGTGTGTGTGTGTGTGTGTGTGTGTGTGTGTGTGTGTGTGTGTGTGTGTTTGTTTGTTTGTATGTGTTGTGTATGTGTGTGTGTATGTGTGTGTGTGTGCGTGTGCGTGTGCGTGTGTGTGTATACGTGTAGACTACACTCGTGTATGTACGTCACTTCAAAAATTGCTTAATAAAGTAATACAAAAGACTAAGTTGTTATAGGTAATATGTATATCAAAGTTTCTCATGATCAAAGACAAGTTAACGATTTTTACAGACAGTATGTATACTTAGTTCTGCAGTTGACTGTTCTACGTGAACTGTAGGTATACAAATTACAAAAAAGCTGTGACTACATGTTTTCAATTTACGTCTCTTTTAACAGCATGTCGCATTTAAAAAAAAAATCTTTTTACAACTACCTCCACTTACCGACAATACAATTCCGATAATTATTGTGAAGGTTTAATTAGTGTTTCCATTTAGCTCTTCTTGTTTGTTATTTTAACCGGCTCTGTTTCTGTATTAAACGAAAATGTAATTACACACCGGCTAATTTTTCTGATTCCTTTTTAAAACAATGCATTCGAGAACAAATTAAAGAGAGGTAATTACATAATATTTGTTCGCTATGTTGGGGTGACCAGTATTAATTTTTTTGTTCGATGCAGTGGTCCTAATTTGCAGATTGCATTGTTTTACTTATTATTATTATAAGATTTTATTAAATATAAAATATATTAAACTAAACCTATACTTAAACATCTTAATTAAGAAATATGTAAATTCGAAAAAAACTATATTTAAATTGTGAGTAAGTATAGTATTGACGATTCCAACACGTATATGTCAGTTTTAAGGAATTAATTTTAAACCAATAAGGAGCTTGGAAAATCTTAGGGTCGTTAGGTTTCTTATATCCTATCTCAATTGATTAAGTTGAAGGCAAAGACTTAAATTTTATTTTTAAATTATTATATCTTTGAGTCCACCCTCAACTTGGCCTACGTGGATGTCGGTTATTGTACCAAAAGGTGCCCATTTTCATCTAAATCGGTTCTGTGGCTTAGAAGTGCAACCGTAAAAGACAGTTACTTCCGCAATGATAATATCAGTGTGGAAATTTGAAAGATACTTATAGAAATATCTAGATTAATAATGACTTGTTGTAGAGTGAGATATGTACCTCTGAGCTATGAAGGCTTTAGAGAACCGTATTTATGCAGTATTTCAGCTTTTACTTAAAAGATATACGTCGTCTTAACTCTTAAGTCAAAGATATAGGAAACAAACAATCTGATTCTAACAAGACATGCCACGCATAAGCAAGTCAGGCTAGAAAAAAAAAATCATAGGATTTTAAGAAAAAAATAAGCAATTATTGGCGATTTTTCACGAGTATCAAAAGCTAAAAATCTTCTGACAACTAACACCCGTATTCACAAACGATACTTAAGTAAGTGAAGAAGCAATTCTATGCGAAGTAAGGCATTTCTCAGTGGGTTCACTATGTCAAGCCTTTCAATTCACAAACAATACTCAAACGAATCTTTACTATGCGGACGCATAGCGTTGAATATAGCTCTGTGATTGGTTGATTAGTGTTACGTAGTTCACTTCATTGACTGACATTTCAATTTTATTGTTTGTTTGCTTTTTATCGTAAGCTCCGTAGTGATTAAATTCTCTTTGGTGAGCTCGACACTATGCGTTGATTAATATAGCTATCAGGCTCCCTTAGCTAAGTGTTCATTATGACAAACGCATAGTCACTGTCGCATATTGTTTATGAATAGGAATTTGGCACCCTGTGCGTCCGCGGGCACTGTAAGACCTCATACTTAGTGTCGTTTGTGAAAACGGGCGTAAGACTATCCCGACTGACTTGCTTAAGCATGTAAGGGCTTATTAGTATCGAATTGTTTGTTTCCAATATATTCGACTTGAAATTTTGCATGAGAAGCCGTGCGACGTAACGCTCTTCTTTCACGTGCATTCACATGCGAGCCTTTTGGTCCGCCTGAGCAAAATAGCACCCATCTTTAGAGCCCCCTTATCAAAGTTATAATTTTCTTGGTCACCCTATTAAGTATACTTTCTCCAGTCTTAAGTTCGTCGTGTAGCATAAGAAATATTTATTTGACATGAACGCTCATAAAACATGTGACCTATGCATACAGCTTATTACAACGTAGGCCTTTCAGCCTCGCCGCTATAAAGTATTAAAATGACATTAAATATTTCCACAGACTCGTTTTTATTTTGAAGAAGATATTTAGCGGCTCGTAATTTCATACGCGATGTGGCGATGGCAGACATGATTATGTAGTGAGGAGGGTAGGTAAATTCTTTGTTTTTGCGTACAAAAATAATTCGCGCCTGTCTTAAGTTGTCATGTTTGAACTCCATACTCTTTTTTCATTTGCTTACTTTATGTTGGTATAAATTATGGGAATTTCTGTTTTAAATTACACTGTCTTTTATGAAAGAAAAATTGTGTTTTTGTACTCTTTCCGAATCATGTTGACGGAACGCCATGACAGAATGTAAATTGAATTAATAAGCATGTGTTTATTAATAACATCCTTCTTGAGTACGCGATAAAGTAGAATAAAAATAACATTTGAATCATATTTGCAACCAGAATTTAAAGTTAGTTATGCTATTTATTTTATGTAGTTGTACCGCTTACTACCCACAGTACAGTATAGTTTTGACTGAGCATTTGCAAGTAAACGAAGTTATGACCAGTGACGAGTCTATTATTTCGTTAAACAAGGGAAAACGAATTAACATAAAACGTGGTTAACATTAATTTGGCTCATTGATGACTGTACGCTTGGCTGTACGTGTGGTCACAGATTATATTTCAAGCGTAGATGGATGTGGCATGCTAGAGTTCCGTAAAACTTTTTCTGTACAGATGACAACACATCAAGTGTAACACTTGCAATAGGAAAGCCGCTTCTATTATGAACGGAGTAAGGGCTGCATCAAATTTAATAAACAAACAAAAAAAATATTGCATAAAGAAAAAAATGGTACCAATTGTTTACGACAAAGTGCTAAAGCATGAAGAATGCATTTTAAAATACTATTTTTAAAGTCTTGATACCACCGATTAATTTATCGATAAAACAAATCGAGGACATCGTTGACTTAAACTTCTAATAAAGTATGAAACCTTACAGCTTAAGTACTAGAAAATGCAAAAGTACATACTTAAACAAGCTAGATGCAAACAGATACTCTCCTCTTATCTGATTCGATATAAACAAACCCGCATCCAGTTTTAAAATTATTTGCCACATACGGACAACGTATATCCATGTCGTATCCACAGGAGGTATAGGGAGCCGGGCACCCGCAGTTTGCGGTAGGAACGGTACCTGGCTGCATTTACATTATTACTTTTATTCGTGACTGTACTATGATAAGATATTTTCATAAATTATTCTGATACATGACACCTTTGGCTTTTTAGTACAGACAGCACGTCAAGTGTAACAGTTGCACTACGAAATCCGGCTCTATTACGAGCGGAATAAAGGCGGTCGCAAGGTCAAACTGTTACGCTTGTGATGTCGACTGTACACACCGGGTTAGGAGTGCGAATTAATTGATAGCATCTTTTTAGGGAAGTAAAATTGTGACTCGAACAGCTGCGTTTTACTAGAAATACGCTGTATTTGCAAAAATATGTTACTTTACAGTTTGCCCCAAAGTTACAAGTTAATTTACAACATGGTTTTATAACACATGATATACCTAGCATATCATGATAGGGGCGGTGAAATAAAAACGTCATAATCTTATTGAAAATAAAAAATAAAAACCTTATGAATGACTCTTTCGGTTGGTATCATAAAATTCAGGACGTTTTTTTTACACATTTCACCGGTTTGATCCCCGGCTCAAGCAGGTGATTATTCAAAATTATTTAAATGCAGTTTCAATTATTTTAGTTTTATCATCAATATTATGAGTACTTTTCCTCCAACTACGGTCTTTTTTTCAATACTGCACATGCATTATGAAAGGCGTATGAAGCTGGTAAGTATTTTCACAGAATTTAAGTGAGCGCGGGGCATGATATCGTAGTTTAGCTATACCTACTTACTATAGATTAAAGCGTCATAATAGCAATGCTCGTCCTTTCCTGCGTCTGCCCTTACACAATCGGTCAGGGGCCCTGCCATACATCAGTAGACACTTTAATATGTACACACAGCCATAATGAAACTCCACGTAAATTCCACCGTAGGAATTCATAAGGCCTTTCTTTGTACGTTTTGGGGTGGATCATAAATCAGTATAACGAGCCGCGCTTCCTCTTGGTGCCCTCGTAACATTAAGCTCCTGTAATATTTTCTCACTTACGACAAAATTCTTGGTTTTCTTATATTTACGCTCAGGTTTCCTTGGCGTCGTATGCAGTCGGTGAAATGACAGTTTAAAAAGTAAACCTTAAGATGGCGCCCAACGTCCTTCTTTGCAGACTCAAAGAACCACGTTTGGCGCTATATGTTTACATAAAATATATTAAAGTTTGCTGCTGCCGCTATTTTGTACACGTGGAATTTAAATTTTTACTTGAATTTTGTAATACGGTGCTTTTGGAAATTACTTCATGGCAATATATTATGAGTAAGAACTTTCTTGTTTGCATTAGGATTTCTCGTTACCTGAAACTCATAGTTGGACCACATGCAAGTTAACTTGTACGTTTTCTAACCAGTATTAGGATAGGCTGATACGAGTAATGTCACGGACAATAAAGGACCAATTAGCAAAACATCAAATTGAAATATATCTTGCATAGAGGACATTAAATGTAACATTTTTAACTAATTTAAAGCAAAAGTCTACAGGATAATTGCATCTTTTATTCAGCGAGTTTACCACAATGCCTCACAATTATTGGTACCTTAGAAATCTGTCCCTGTTCGTTCACCACAAAGTTTTTATAGACTTCTAAAGCCGTGTGTCCACTTAGTCTGTCTTTGTGGGGCCTCATTTAAAATCAATCGGTGAGATTCTGTCCGAGGGTGGCGCACTGCCAGAGATTTCGAAGAGAATACTTAATTAAGCTGTGCCGACATCCTCTTTGCTTAATGGAGGTGTCCAAAATTCTTAGATCGAAATGAGAATCGCGAACGTCAAAGGCAAGACGAGATTATCGCACACGACAGACTTTTCTATTTATTTTATGGTTCGCAAGCGTCGCTCTTAGATTGAATTACGATTTCAACCGAGCATTTTCTTCATGTTTAGATTAGTTTTCTAGATGTACTTTTTTAATTTATCAGTCAACCCGAGATCTGTCAATTGATAAGGGTTTTATTTCTTTTAAATTAATTTAAATTTCAGAGGAATCAACTTGGTAAATGAGCCTGTAAACGATGTTCTATAGATGAGATAGGTGCTTCCGAACGCGGGGTAATTTTGAACGAGGCTACGTGCATCATGGTTGAAAAGGATAGCAGATAATCTGTTGATGATAGTTTAGATTGAATGCAGTTTGAAAGGGCCTCGATTGAAGTTACCCAGTGTTCGTAATAACTCCATTTTACCCTATATAAATACCGGTCTTACTAATAATAAGTGTACAGGCCAAAAGTAGTTTCTTAGTTTCAATTCAAAATGTCATTCGAAGGAAGGTGACAAAACAGAGTAACTATATTAGTTGCATTAGGTAACTGTACAAGGATTATCACTCTTGGTGAATAAAGAATCAGAATAAATGAAGATTTTTTTTTCTAAAAGAATTCCTTATTGATTGAACGTCTTCGTAAGTTCTGCTCATAAAATGTATAAACAAAGGCAGAAGTGAACAAATCTAGAATAATAACAGACCCTTTTATAGCATCGTGACTAAAGTGTGTGAGGTATTGAAAATATTGCACCTTCACGAATGGTTATTATTTGTATACTTAGTAGGTGTAAGCGTGTATAGATTTGTTGATTTTTTTAAGAATATGTCTGTATTTTTATATAATATTTATATGTATAATCTAAAATACCTTATTAACACATTGCTTACCGCCTATAGATTGCAATTTGTGATAAAAAAATTGCTACCTTAAAACAAAACTGATACTTAATGGCTTATTAAGACATCTAAAATGTTAATGACCTCTCATTTAGTTACTTAAAAATATTAATAATGTGTATACCTACTTTGTGTGGCGTTGAATAAATAATAATAATAATAATATTCATACACTCACACCTATTATCTAGCCCAAAGTAAGCATCATTTAGAGCTTGTGTTATGGATACTATGTAACGGAGAAATTATAATATTATTATGTAAATTATAAATGTTTCCTTTTTTATTTCTTTTTAAAATTGGGATGTTGCCTAAGTTTGAATATGGGGGAATAAAAACAATTCAAGCTCAAACGTTATGGAATATTATTGAATTCGTACTGCTTAGAAAGTTCATACAAATGGTAATGTTTTTCAAAAATTTATCAAAAATGTTAATGATATTAAATTGCTGACATCAATGAAAACAACTATTATTATGACTATTTTGAATAAAAACATACACATTACATAGTTTTTAATTTTGTCAGTAGGCATACATTTACTTTTAGCAATATTTTTTGTTGAGTTATATACTTCTTACTTATAAAATAAAAAAGGTTGTCAACTACCCTAATAGGACTTTTTTATTTCATGAATTAATGTTCACTGTTCTTGTTGTCCCGAATAAATGAGAATAAGTGAACTTTAGTTAACCAAACCGTATCATCAGCTATGCGATTCTCTAAAGTCAGCAGCCTTGAATTCGTGGCTGTCGGCAGCGCTGTCATAACTTTTGGCGTTTGTTTGACAACCGTTGGCGACACCAGCGTTCCGACGACGAGCACGGCGTGAGCCGGAACTAATAAGTTGGCTATTTTTAAATCGTTATGTAAAAATCAATCAAATATTGAATGAACTCACTGCGACACATTTTAAACAGAAGAAAATCGAAGTGAAAAAATATTGCTTTTCTTCATTTCGGATATCCAAAACATCGACAATCATACACAGCCATGACATCGACGTAGAGATTAGTGAATACGCCTACGCGCAGCGCCGTGCTCATACTTAAAAATGAATGGCAGCTCGTCGTCTTGTCAGACGTCAAGCTCGATGTCGAATATTTCTGTTTGTGAATCACACTGCAGGATAAGCTACACCTCGCCAATATATTCACTGCCCATGATCATTACCGTCTTCGAGGTTAACTATCATTGTCGTTACCATTACGAGAGCATTGTATAACATCGTTGTCCTAACTACTTGTCCTATAGACTTACCTTTAATACTGTTCTACGTTGAGCCAATGTATTTTGTTCATCGCCATCATAAAGGCTTACTCGCCCAAGGAGGGTTCGTTAATGGCGAATGGATGCCCGTAATTACGCTTTGTTCCGCTAATATTAAGCTAGTAATTTTCTCTAGAGAAGTTTCGGCTCCGGTATATACGAGTTTGTGTTAAGTATTCGGTGAAATATATACTCACTGATAGTGTTTAGTTGTTAGAACAATTTTATTATGATATAAATCTTAATTCATATCGTAATTTGGAAAAATAATAATAAATACACTTAACAGCTCGCTGCTCGCATACCAGATAAAGCGCCTTTATAGTAATTATAGCTAGGAGGTTCTTAGAGAACTAGAAACCAGCGTTTTATATATTGAAGAATAATATTTTGAATTCGAAACATATAAATTATAAAAAGTTATACTTACTAATACTTACAGTCAGTGAAAGAGTATCAAGATTTTTTTTAAATTTATTCATTGTTGACAACATAGAAGAACAGTCCTTGTGCTCTGAGGAGCTAGGTGGCGTATTGGTTTGAGCGCTCTGGTTTGGATACGAAAAACAAAGCAACTTTCGCCTTGGTCGATCCTGGGGTGGCTCAATTAAAGTTTGTTATCTCGAGCTCCTCCTCGAGCTCGTGCTTCGGAAGGCACGTTAAGCGGTTGGTCCCGGTTGTTCCTGCAACCGCTTTTACCCGCCAAACCGGTAATGGGCCAGCGAGGTGGTGCTATGGCCGAAACTCCTCATGTGTTTCTCCCGTGTAGGAAGGCCTCTGCCCAGCAGTGGGACGTATATAAAGAAAGAATATAGAAAAATATTTTTACTGACTGACACCAAACAAAGAAACATACAACATAAAACTTAGACTTTAAAAGTAGAAACAATAAAACAATTAACACATATCCGTAGGTGCCATCAACAAAGCCCTATCTCAGCATATAGCTTTTGCGACATTATAAAACGTCGCAGAAGCGCTCTTATTATGATAGGGCCTTGGGTGAGAGGTGTGATAAAATAAACTTAAATTTGCATAAAATAAATTTATTAGACTTACAATACATAAGTATACTCACACATATATAAATAAGAAACATATAATCAGACACATCGCATACACACACAGTTGAATAAAGACACAGAATGCAACTGAGAACAATTGATTTTTGGCTGTATAGGCTGGTGAAGATGATGATGATGTTGAATGGTTATTGACATCATAGAAGACCAGTCCTTCTGCACCTAACGTAACGATATTGATAAAATTTTATCATTGTGGACAACATAGAAGACCAGTCCTTCTGTACCTAACGTAACGCTATTGAGAAAATTTATCATTGTTGACAACATAGAAGACCAGTCCTTCTGCTTCCAACGTAACGCTATTGAGAAAATTTAATCATTGTTGACAATATAGAAGACCAGTACCGCTAGCACGAACATTTTTAAATTTCGAATCGTAATCGTATCGTTTACGCACACTTAAAATTTCATATAAAAGCCAGACAAAAGCTAACGTAACTACTCGATACGATGGTGATTCGAAATTTAAAATTGTTCGTGCTAGGGTTACAGTCCTTTTGTTCCCAACGTAGCGCTATTGAGAAAATTTTATCATTGTTGACAACATAGAAGATCGGTCCTTCTGCTTCCAAAGTAACGCTATTGAGAAAATTTAATCATTGTAGACAACATAGAAGACCAGTCTTTCTGTTACCAACGTAACGCTATTGAGAAAATTTAATCATTGTTGACAATATAGAAGACCAGTCCTTCTGCTCCCAACGTAAAGCTATGGAGAAAATTTTATCATTGTTGACAATATAGAAGACCATTACCGCTAGCACGAACATTTTTAAATTTCTAATCGTAATCGTATCGTTTACGCACACTTAAAATTTCATATAAAAGCCAGACAAAAGCTAACGTAACTACTCGATACGATGGTGATTTGAAATTTAAAAGTGTTCGTGCTAGGGTTACAGTCCTTTTGTTCCCAACGTGGCGCTATTGAGAAAATTTTATCATTGTTGACAATATAGAAGACCAGTCTTTCTGCTCCCAACGTGACGCTATTGAGAAAATTTAATCATTGTAGACAACATAGAAGACCAGTCCTTCTGTTCCCTACGTAACGCTATTGAGAAAATTTAATCATTGTTAACAATACAGAAGACCAGTCCTTCTGCTCCCAACGTAACGCTATTGAGAAAATTTAATCATTGTTAACAATACAGAAGACCAGTCCTTCTACTTCTAACGTAACGCTATTAAGAAAATTTTGTCATTGTTAACAACATAGAAGACCAGTCCTTCTGCTCCCAACGTAAAGCTATAGAGAAAATTTTATCATTATTGACAATATAGAAGACCAGTTTTTTTACCAAGACCTATTGAGAAAATTTAACTCTGGCGAATTTACTCACCACAAGACAACAAAATTACAATGTACTTAAACACTTATAATTGAAGTGGAAAATACCACTTACAAACAGAATGAAAACAACAAAAGACAATAAAAAGGGCCACCAATCAAATGTCATTGTAATGACAGTCAGATCAACGGCCCAACAAATCGAGCCGATCAGTCTCGACTTCCCACACAGGTGTCGAGCAGCACGTGTTGTTCCGACAATACACAACGATTCCTTCCGTTCGGTTTGTCAGCTAACGTAGCTTGAGCCTTGAGATACGTCACGTTCAGTCAATTTTTTGTGAATTCATTATGGACTGTATATAGATTGTAAGATGGAAAGAAATTTATCCATACATTCACTTAAACTTGGTAGCTTTCGCGTGTATTAGAAAACTGTATGTTAAGAAAAAGTAGGTGATTTCCCCTGTGAATACTCTGATAAATTCGTTACTTAAAGCAATGTTTCGGAACCAGAATTTTGAATTGTATATTTCTGAAAAAACACTAAGAATGTGTATATACGATGCCTGGAATCAGACACGGTCTCCAACTTTGATTTTATTAGGAATCGAATGTTTTTAGGACTTTTTTTTCTTTTATAATTAATCAAATATCCGCAGTATTTATTTCGTTAAATTTTTGTTGAACTCACAACAAAATTTATTAATGTTGTTATTTTATTTAAAATACATATTTATGAACGTAACATAGCCGATATTCATGAATGAGAACTAAAACATACCTACTGCTTACCTGAAATAAAATTTTAAAAGCGATAAGTACTTCTAGTATAGCAAAAGCCGTAGTACGTCACCTTTTATAGACTTTTTGTTCCATTTATGATTTAAGTTATGGGTCATTCTAACGTTTTTTCTTTTGATTTTGTTCCAGATAAAGGGTCTAAATTAATTCAATGCTATAGAGTTTTACTATGGGTGATTAATCAACGAGTTGAATTAACAACGGAACGGAATTACGGAGCACGTGCTTCGTACGTCGTTAATCTTGCACTAAACAAATACGTTTAAGGAATAATGATAGTCTCTGTCGTAATGTCTTATAAAGGTAATGAACTTTCAGGTGGTTGTGCTAGACTGGAGTAATGACAATTTCTCTCTGTAGCTAGACGCCGTCCCCTTATTATTTACCGCTGTAGGTATCTGTTTTCGTGTTCTAATTATTTTGAAAATTATGTGACATAAAATTTTACCAATTGCCATTGGTGGGTAGTTAAAATTCGTGAAAATATTTTAGAATGTCAATGGATTAAAAAAAAAAAAAAAACAATAAATAAAAGTCTTCGCTTGTATCCTATACCAAATAAAAACTGTTACACCTTGGTCATGCAAGAATAAAGCAAAATTATAATAAGTATTTTTTTTTTTTTTTTTTTATACAACTAGATGACAAACAAGCTGACGACCCACCTGATGATAAGCGGTTACCGCCGCCTATAGACACCTGCAATAACAAGGAAAAGTCACTTGATATTGCAGGTGCGTTGTCATCCTGGGGCCTAAGATGAAATGCCGTCCATGCCCAGTAATTGCACTGGCTACCTTTCCCTTCAATCCGAAACACAGCGACCTGTTTCACGGCTGAAATAAGAAAGGCGGTGGTACCTACCCAGACGACCCTACATACGGGTCTACCACCTAGTAAGTAAGTATATTAATCACTTTCGTTTTTCTAAAGATGTTTATATAAGGTAGAGTTTATTTTACCAGTGCTAATTTCATTTCTTAATAATCCATTACTTTATTGGCATTTGTTTTATTTTGTGAGTACAAAACATTTCAAATTTTTTAAATCAACTTCAACGAATATTAATTACTATAACGAACAACATTCAAAGTGTAAAACAATTATACTTACCTCAAAAACAGCATCGTTCCTTGTTTCTCTTTCACCACTTCGAAGAGATTTGTTCGGACCATTAGAAATAATGGGTCAATTTATCTAATACCACAATCCTATTTACATTAATACTTCTATTTCGGAGTCTAAAACATTAAATTAATCTTCCCAATAACGAAACAAGAAATATTCTGTGGGATTATATAGAGGTATTCTGTTTTAGGTCGGCTTCAGTTAAGGATTCTAATCCAGAGGTGTACAACAGGATTGCATTTAGAATAGAATAGAAATTGTTTATTCAGTGTCACAACTAGAATTAATACATATTTCTGACCTTAAAATACATTAAAATTAGTGGCACCAAATAGGCGTCCACTCAGCATATTGTCAGGGCACCCGTAGGTAACATGACGCTGGTCTTCCGTGAACACCTTGAACGGGGGAGAGCAGCTGTACACAAAGTAAACTTTTTGACTTATCTATTAAATGGAAAAGGTAAACAATAATATGGCAGCAAAATAATAAAAAACAAGCCTAGTCTCAGCCATCACATGAGTTCACTTACATAGCTATGTATAGCATCGAAATGCTTACAGAATAAAATAATAAAGCAGCATAACTACATTTGGTAATGGTAATAGGAGAAAATAAAATAAAAGTTTACGAACCGAAGTAAAACACGTAGGTAGAACTAATCTGATATAAGTATAACTATTATGGACAGCATACAAACAATATAGCTAGACTAAAACATCAATCTACTACTATGCCTTGCTATAAATCTAGAATTTAAATTAAATAAAAAATTGCAAGTGCTTTGACATCCTAGGCAACTTTTACCTTCATTGCGAAACACAGCCAACTGTTTCATGCCCGAAATAGTAATGGCGGTGGTACCGAGGTGACCCTATACATACAGGCCTAACACCTAATAATAATAATCATAATATTCATACACTCACACCTATTTTATCTAGGCCAAAGTAAGCATTATTAAGAGCTTGTGTTATGGATACTACATAATCGGAGAAATAATGATAATAATATGTATGTAAATATTAGAAATATACTAAATAAACATATAAACATCTATGACTCGTGAACAAATGCTCGTACCCATCATACAAACATTTGCTCCTACCGGGATTCGAACCCGGGACCTCCCGACCAAGTAGACAAATAAATTCTTACATTATTGTTCTATTTTCAATATAATTTTCATATCATTTACTGTTTAAACAAGTAAAAATTATTTAAGCCCTAGTTGCCTCCCTGAACTGAAGGTTAGAATACAAATTCGCGGTTGACACTGCTAAATGGGCTCGCCATGCTTGAATAATGCCTCGGTGCCTAACTTGTCTCAAACTATTGCTAACAAAACGTTCTGAGCCCGCAGATTTGTCAATGGCCGAGGCCTGAGATAGTTAGCACCTGATAAATGTGCTCACAAAACAATTTCCATCATTACCAACATCTCTTACCTGTGGTTAACTACGATTTATCTCGCTATTAATTTGTACATCGACACGGGTATGAAGTTCAATTGTCTACCTACGTTTCTTTAAGACAGCTTTATTTGGCGTTTTGTTGTTGTTGTTAACTAGGTTTTCATTAAAAAGAATTAATTTATTGTTTAATATGGGAGAGCAGGGTGATTACGAAATGGGGGTTATTGTGAATGTGACCACTTATATCAAGATATGAAATATAACCACAATAGCGCCCATTCTCAGTGCCTGTTATTGAACATGGGATTCCCTTTCAGTCAGCAGGAGAGAGAGAGAGAGAGAGAGAGAGAGATTATCCTATCATCCATTTCTATCGTGTTGTACAGTTGTACACCAGGCTATTTCATTATTACTCTACATTAGTAGGTAACAACCTATAAAAGACTCCAAAAACCATTTATTAAAAGTCGAGAATTTCTTTCAAAACTTCTGGCATGTCGCATTAAAAATTAGTAGACACTAGGACAACGTGAAAATTTCATTTTAGTGGTCAGGGAATTAATACCATAAATAACGATCACTTAATTGTTATCATAATAGTTGGTGGCTTTACTCGACATAACAATAACATGCAGATAAAGTTAATTCCATAATAAACTGAAAATAAAGCCAGTTAATTGGCTGATAAAAATAAACCACTCTTTCGGATAATATGAAGCGTTTAATGTTGCGTAAATATCAATTACGCAGCTTATATCGGCGAATTTGGAAACGATTGGGTAATTGTGAGGGGATAACGACGTTATGTTTGAAACGCTGGACATTTGCTAATTATTTACAAAAAATCCCGCGCAAATAACTCAAAGATAAAGCTATTAGAATACATTTCATTTACTATTTATACATTTACTATCATTACAAAGCTAATAATCTAAAATGACAAAAGAGGATACCCTCTTTTGTCATTTTAGATTATTATTATACCTACATATATATATACCTGTATATTGTTTAGAGCTTACTCGCTCCTGTATTTACTCGCTGTTTCGTTTCCATCTATCCATTTGATAGATGGAAAAGAGCGATGATCGGTCACTTCACTCATCCTCAATTTGACAGCGAGTTGTAATACAAGCGTATGGGAAAAAATATAATAATAATTAATTAAATATTTGTTTCTTATACGCTTGTATAAGACCGACCGACCCATTCTGACCGGACCAGCCTGAGCGGTTCCGTTCAATTTAATCGAAACCAAAAACTTCACTCTACAATCCAAAGCATACCCACCAACACTCAATTCCAAGACTCCTTTGAAATCATTACAACCGCTTAAGGTACATACCGCGGCGTAAAAAATCTGCGGAAACTTAATTGGCCCTAGAAGTGAAAATGCAAAAAGACATAAATATAAAAAAGTGTGTGCGGATTATGTGAAATGTGTGCTGCAGACACCTTTTAAATATGCACTGTATTTTTATAAATTGCAATGAATTTAGATGAGGGTATTGTCAAAACAGCTACAATCAGTCAGTTAATAAAAATAAAATAAATTTGCTTTCCTCTTTTACGATTTAATTTTGTGAAACATAAAACTCGATTATTTCGCACATAACATCCTGGTGCTCTGTCCACCCCATATCGGTCGTTTCGGCGAATATTCGTTAATTTACTTTATTATGCGACTGTTTTCGGTGAGACCCATCGAAATAGCCCATTTTAGAAGTCGTAAACTTTTGTTACCGGTGTTTTGTTTGATATATCACGCGGACTCGCCATTTCGATGTTATTTATAAGGGGAAAGGGCATGGAGCAAAAATAAGATAAAATAATTGTCCCGCGAAACGCACTCAGTTATAAATAATGTTGAAAGCTTTCTTAGCTTATTTTATGACTTTGCGATCAAATTACTTTCACATACTTCGTAAAAATATATCTAAGTTAAATAGAAAAATTACCTGATAATATTTCAGCGCCAAATTTTTTTATTTTTTATAATTTGTGTGTTGTGTTGTTGTATTTATACTAGGTGTAAAAAGAACGCCCTCGAAAACACAGTCAGATGGTAGTGTTAGTGGTTCTTACCACGATTTGTTAAAAAAAGATAAAATCGTGAAACAACTTCGGGTGTTCCATACAAACAGATCGTGTATAAGTAGTTTAGTATTAAATAACTGATTTCAACAACAAGTCGTTTTTAGAATCACCAGTACTGTTATTTGTTTTCGAGAGCTTTCCCCTTACACTCTAGATAAAGAATATACAGAGTGGTGATTATCAAATGAATAAGATCTTTGAAAATAGATAATTGAAAGTTGCAAAACATTTCTATGATATGAACTAATATAGCCGCTGTTTTAATTTAATGTCGTTTACATTGAATAAACTTCTTTAGCACAAGTCTATTTAGACAATAAAAACATTTTTTTTTGTTTCCGGTATCAACCCTAGCGTGTCTGCCGCCCGGCTGAAGGTCGCCGGTATTCGAACTCTCATGTATTAGACATTGTCACCCCACTGGCTAGGTACTAAATCTTCTTTTGTTTTCTAAATAAATAACACAATGTGAAAAAATGACACTCAAATAAAATTGTAAATGGAACAAATCAGAGTGCTTGTTACGGAAGAAAATTTTACACAGTAACCAAAGATTCCTTATAAAATTGTATATCTGCTTACTTATCTCGATCACAACAAAAGTGAGTTGTCATTGTTAGAAATAAAGGAAGACTGGCAGAAAAAAATGAAAATTTCCATCTCTCGAGGACACTTGGCGCAAACCGCGAGAATGAGTGGGTGAGGCAACGTCGGAAAAGGTTTTCATTCGTTTCCCCATTACACAGGAAATTTGGACGGCCCCTTAAGCCACGCGTCATGGTTGACATGCATTGTGGCCGTGATTAATGGTGTGCCACGCAATTTTCTTCTAAAATTCCCTTTTTATATTAGACACGTTGTCATGGTGGGGCCTGTATACGTCGCGTTCATGAGGTAAAAGCCATAAGCGGTGAAATCGTAAATACTTATGTTCTTAAACTTTTTACACTCCAGTCGTTCGTAATGTGTTTCGCATGTTATCCGTTAGGAATTAATTATTGTATGTAGCATCTCTGCATGACTGAGCATAAAAATGATTCGTTGATAAAATAGAAGTATTTAATTGTATTTATGTTCTACCATTCAATTAACGATAAGTTAGCATGCGGTCAATGTAAAAGTTAAATTAAGTAGTATAATGTTTGTTCCCCAAACCTCTCTTAAGCTTAGGTGAATCATAACGTCGTTTCTCTCTATTTCTCTCTCTCTCTCTCCTTTACGAAGACAGAGATAAATATCGACAAGTGACACTTAAAGCTATGGAAGGTACTCGGTGGCGTAGTGCTTTAGCGCTCTTAATACGAAAACAAAGCATCTTTCGCACTGGTCGATCTCGCATGGGTCAACGAAAACGTTAAGCCGTTGTCTACCATTTGTAGTGCTATGGTATAAGCTCCTCATGTTTTTATCACATATAGGAAGACCTGTTCCCAGCGGTAAGACGTATTTAGACTGGTCATGATGATGGATAAAGAAACGGACGGACAACGGAGTTTATTGTGACATTAAAAATCAACAAATTTTTCCAAAATGCTTGGTAACTAAATAACTTAAAATAAATAGCTGTAATAATCGCCATAGCAATATAAAAATAACACCATAATCTTTCTCCGTAAGCCTGTAACACATGCACGTCTAGTTGGCAGCATCAAAGCAGGGATAATGGAGGCAAAACAAGTCTAATGCGCCATATTGAGTTTCTTAGTAAACATGGGCGACGCCTGCACCGCACTGGGTAGAGTTACAGAGACATATGCTATGGGGTCATGAATAGATCTAGAGTGTTTGGACTGGGAATCTATCAAAACAAGACGAGGCGGTCGCTACATTTCAAAGTTTAAGCACAAGGGTAGATATAATACATCGTATTGAAAGAATCCTTAGCCTTGAATGCGAAGTTTTTGTGGACTTCCCACTAGGTAAAACTGGTGGTTTTGACCACGCCCCTTCTACCCAAGAATTTTAGTGAATTTGAGATCAAGTTACTTTTATAAAACTTCTTATTACTTAAATTAAACAATGTGAAAAAGAAGTCTCCTAAATAACATTGTAGGTAAACGAAATCAATTTGACGTTTAGTGGCTGATGGTTTTTAAAGGCTAGTTAGTATTCTTTTACTACGTTTCGGTGATTACTTGCAACTTTAACGTTGATGCAAAAAGTTTCACGAATAGTAGTCAAACAAGCGCTGAAAGCAGCAATGGAAATATAATCTACATTATGGCTCACTTCAACTCAATGGATCAGCTGAAGTTGTAGCAATAGTTGTTGTTGTCGGCAGAGTAGCGACAAATTTATTGAAATGGTATGAGAGCAAAGTCGTAAAAAAATTTGGATTGAAGTATCAAATTCCAAAGATGCTCAAGAGGAATCTATGACATAATTTGAAGAATATCCAAATTTTGGCGATTACTTTCTTGATACTGCCACATTCTAATGCCAATGTTGAGAGACACTTAAGCAGTATTAATTTAATATAAAAAAACAAGTAGTGAAACGGAAGTAGCTAAAGACTTCCTGCATAAGTTTAAAGTAGTTAAACGTAATGGCACCTAATTTTCATAGAAAATATTGCAGCAGGAAATAAGGAACGTAACTTCTTTTGTCACCTTGTCAAATATTTATGGACGATGTTGCTCACGCTGGTAATGCCTTGGTTTTCTTCAAATACCTACAAGCATATTTTTAATACTCGTACAGCGGTGATATATAAAGCATTTTTTATTGTAATAAAGAAAGAAAAGGATGAAACAAAATATGCTCCAGGCGGGATCATATAGTTTTTCATCGTTTTCTTTCTTTATTTGTAATTGTTACAATGAAGTAGGCGTTTAAACGCATCAAAAAAATGAAAATTTGAAGCATTTTTTATCTTAATTAATGAATACACGTCATATTTTTTTTATTTTTTTATTTTTTAGTTGATAATGATATCACACCACCGTTTTTGAAGAAAATCCCAATTTAATGCTAATCTTGTTGAGTGTGCTTATGTTTGGCACAACTTAGGATACAGAGAACATAGAAAAGAGGTTAAATATTATATTTATGCCCGTTATATAATACTGATGTACTCCTCTGAATCTTCGTGAGTGTGAATCAGGGTCTCGCATTGCCTATCCTGACGTTTATATGGCGTGTCTCAGCCGTATCTCAGTCCTTCGATACTAGTTTAGTAGCACTATGACGCAGAGGCTACAGTCGCATGTATACCCTGGTGGAATAATAATGAGTATCCTAATCACCTTTTAATGTTTTTAATGCGTTTATATTTGTGATTAAAATACTTTTCTCACCTTAACTGGAAGTTTAAAAATGCTTGTATAAAAGTATCCTTTCGGATTACTAGATGTGTTAAATTCAATGAGTGGTGAGATAAACGTTGCTATAAAAACGTCATAAAGGACAGAAGGCGGTGAACAAATTAGCAGGTTATACCTAGTGCTGCGATGGTGTAGTGGTAATCGCGTCTGGCCGGACATCAGGAGACGCGGGTTCGATTCCTTCGTTTTCTTTCTTTATTTGTAATTGTTACAATAATGAGTACCTATTAAGGAAATATTATATTAAAGCTATAAAAGTAAATAAGTGAATAAAGTAGTCAGATACACACCTGAAAAAAACTAGTTTCCAATATCCATTTCAAAGGTAGGTACACTAGACAATAAGTAAGAAAGAACCATCACTCAGAAACAATGCTATTTTCTTTAATCTAAGAGATAGAGGATAGTATCAAATTAACTTCAGAAGACGCCAGTAGAAGTAGTGTAATTTTGTGTGCCTCGTAAAATTTTCTTAATGAATTAAAAATGTTTAATTTTCTTAATTTTATTTTAACATTATTGATTACAAATGTTTGCAAAATATATTTACCTAGAAAAATATCTAAACTAATTGAATCCGTGACCTTTCACAATCCGGTGACCATGACTGCTGGTGGTGCTCATATGGTGATAGATGGTGCCCAGCCCCAGGACGTGAAATTTTCCTAGCTTAGATATTTTTAAGTAAATGTCTAATTTGTTGACTATTTATACAGTTTACACACCAATTCAAAGATTCGTAGTTAGATCAATCCGATCCAGTCACGCACAGCGCGGGTCGCATGTGTCTTAGGAATAGTATGGACAATTCTGAACATGTTCGCGAGCAGTTACCTAGTGGTTCGCTTATATGTTATAAAATCCTACTTACGAGCACGAACAGTGCGTAGCGTGCATTTGAAATACATAGTATGCATATGACATGTTCGCGAGCCGTTAGCGAGTGGTACGGGTGTAAGAGACAGTCTCGTGACTGAGCAAAACCATAGCATGTATGTATGCTCGCGAACACATCGCGTTTGTCAAAATAAAAAAGAGTAAAATGATACTAGATTTTGTAATATTGCCGTAAAATGATTCTTCTTTAATGTTCACTAATAATTACACAACACTTTATTATTGCCCTGTTAAATCGACATTCAATAAATACAAAACCCAAATAAAAATAAAAAACTTCGTTTCTGCAATCTTATTTCCTTTTGCCTTTTCATCTGAACAAGAAAATCTCATTACCTATTTTTTTGTTATTTGGCAACTATTTTCCTCTAATCAACAAAAAGTAGGATTGCGTGATGTGGTATCACTGAAAGCGGAAACTGGTCGCCGGAAATCCTAACGGGGCTGTTCTATAAAGCTTTCGGTAAACGTCTTTGCCTTTTTCATGATAGGCTTGTGTTTATGGACAATGACTTTGAATTATTCTACAACCTTTTTTCTATAATATAGTATGTATATTTGTGAGGTATATTGCATGCAATAAACTACTTACTTGATTGAGTACTAATTTTTTGAACTTACCACAGTAAATTTATGTAAAATTTTAAAGAATGTCGTTAAATACAGACGTTACAAGTAAATTTATTATGATACATACCTCTCGCTTACACCTTATTTAAAAGAAAAAATAGATCATTATAGTAACATTTGCCATATTTAACACGAGGTTCCATGTCGTTTAATGAAGATAAAATGTCTTATTGAGCTGTTCAAAGTCTCATAATGTACAGCACAAAGAATCTACAAAAGATAGGCGAAAAAATACAGAATCACCGTTGCTATTCAGCAAAAAGTAAATGCTATTCCAACGTTAACCTACTGAAATGGTTCAAATAAAACCAATAGCAATTTTCAACACTGAGTAAAAGAGAAATTCCATTGAAAATATCCTGACAAATCGTTTTTAAAAGGCGAACTGACTGCAAAGATAACTCTGCAGTTCTGCACAAAAGGCTTGCATCTACATAATCGATGGCTTATTGGCATTCCCCTTTTACTTCTAAATTGCAAATTTTCCGCACGATTTCGTTCCGCCGAATAAATTTTCAACTCGCAAGTCGAAATGCAACCTTTTTCCGTTATTTCTTTATAAGTTTTGTTGCGTTTTCTTTTACCATTCCCGTTTTGTTTACACGAAAGGTTTCAGTAAGTTATATTTTCTTAAGTTTTTATTTTAGTCTGCAAGAAGTTCCGAAGAATTTTAAATAAGCTTTTAAACGACGAAGTTTTATTTTAAATTATTTACAGTCTACGTTAACTGTGATACAAAAGATTTTCTTTCATAAATACGGGACATAACATAGCAACAATTCATTTTTCCATTAATTTAACATCGTCGCACAATTTCATTAAAAGATAAGTACTTCGATCGATGCAAAACTACATTTTACGGCCGTAATTAAAAGGTTATTAAATTAACATGATACAAATGACTTAATTTGCGACTCGTGAGCATAAATTACAATTATGTTCTTGTGTAATAAACAAACCTAATTGGTTAATTATTTAAGGTCTGGGTCTCATTAATTAAGGGTTGAAGGCAAGCAGCCTGGAAATTTATTGTGGTCCTGAACAGGAACGTTCATTTATAATTGACGGTAAAAATTTTCACGCTTTTATAATTTAAGTTATGAAGTAGTTTATGGTACTTTATCAAATTCATGGAATTTTCTCTCGCCATTTTCAACGCTGAAATTTCAGTACTCTATTAGGAAACTTTAAGTGTGAGGTAAACTATTATTTCACCTATTTCAACAAAAGAGGTGAACTGGATTTCTGAGCGGTTTTTGTGGGTCATGTTAGTTCAAATAATTTTTATAAAGTCTAGGTAATACTTAGGAACTGGGTTGATGAAATTTCTTCGGCAGAGCTCAGACCCCCGTGAAGGGTAGTGGAGTTACCGGTGAGTTTTAGTGAGTATTTCCAGTGCCATTACGATCAGGCACTGGGCGACCCCGACGCACGCCTGTCGCTTAGCCAACGGCGGGTAGATCCGTAAATACTTAGGAAAAAGACTAAATTATTGCCGTATATAAAATGGATTTTCATGTATTAATGGCTTTATAACATAGATCTGATTGTAACAGAGGTGAGGCAATTGGTAATTCACCTTAAATTACTACATCTAGCTAAAAAAACTACTTGTTTGATATTTCAACTTAATTTGGGATAATTAAACTTTAGATGGATCTCCATTTAGCCAACGAAGACTCTTTTTTATAATTAGATGACCAACAATCTGACAGTCCACTTGGTGGTAAATGGTTGTAATCGCCTATATAGACAGCTGCAATAAAAAAACACTTGGTTTTTTACAGGTGCATTGTCATCTTACGCCTATCATAATATGGCTTCCATGCCCAGTAATTACACTGGCTACTTTTCCCTTCAATCCGAATCACAGCGAACTGTTTCACGGCTGAAATAAGAAGGGCGGTGGCACCTACCCAGACGACCCTACATACAGGCCTACCACCTAAAAAACCTTTTGTGATATTATTAGCTTAAATTTGGAAAATGTGATTTGAGAGGGACTTAGTGGCCTTACTCCCACGAAACAAACTCTATCTTATAAATTGTTCAAAATGTCCTCCACTTCGTGGGATTAAGGCAATTGGCAGATTTTTGGTTTTGTTTTGTTTCAGTCATAAATATCAATGAGATAGTAAAATGTATCTTTAATAAAATGTTAATTTCAAGCAATTTCAACAACTTCTAGCAACTTTAGACCTATGGTCTCTATACAATATTAAACCTTTGACTCTGATATTCAGAAAATCTCTTATGGAATGCTGTTTTCCCAATTCATGGAAACTTGCAAAGATTATCCCAGTCCATAAAAAGGGCGATCGAGGTGATGTCACAAACTATAGCCCTATTTGCATTTTGAACTGCTTTGCAAAGGTTTTCGAAAGCCTTGTTGTAGATAACCTTACCCCACATTTTAAGAATATATTAAGCCCGTTTCAGCATGGTTTTATCAAAAAGCGATCCACAGTAACTAACCTCTTAATCTACACCCAGCATCTCTCTACCGCATTTAATAATAAAACTCAAATTGATGCTGTGTACACCGACTTTGCTAAAGCTTTTGACTGTGTTAGTCACGACATATTGATACTTAAACTGAATCACCTTGGTGTGCATGGTAATCTTCTTAGATGGCTTGAGTCATATTTGTCTCGCAGATCTCAACTTGTCAACTTATACGGTTATGAGTCTGACCCATTTCTGGCTGTATCCGGCGTTCCGCAAGGCTCCAATTTACGACCCGCCTTGTTTTTATATTATATCAATGATCTTCTGAATATAATTGACAGTAACTGTTTGGCTTTCGCTGATGACGTAAAGATATTTAAAGTGATTGGATCAGTTAACGATAGCCTGTTGTTGCAGGATGATCTAGACAGGATACATTATTGGTGTTTGCGAAATTTTATGGCACTCAATATAGATAAATGTCAAATAATAACATTCACAAAGAAAAAGAATCCTGTTGAATATAATTATAACATTAACATGATTCCTCTGAAACGCGTCTCGACAATACGAGATCTCGGGGTTGTGTTTGATAGCGATCTTTCATTTAGATCTCATTATGACAATATTGTTGATAAAGCTAATAGAATGTTGGGGTTTATAATTAGATCATCTAAGCCTTTTAAAATAGTTAAAAGTCTGGTTATTTTGTTCTCAGCATTAGTACGAAGTGTGTTGGAATATTGCAGTACTATACGGCATCCAAGTTACTCAGTTCATGACAATCGAATTGAATCCATCCAACGCAAGTTTGTCAGGCATTTGTGTGTCAGAGCTGGTGTTCGTAGGACTATACCGGATTATGGGGATAGGTTGAGGTACTTTGAAATGCACTCACTTAATTTTAGACGCAGACTAATTGATCTTACTGTTCTACATAAGATAGTCAGTGGCGACCTCGATGGTGGTCTAATTGGTAACATTTTTCTAAATGTGTACCGTATTTCGAAACGAATGCCAAAGTTCTTCCATGTTTCTAATACAAATAACAATGTATCCTATAATGCGCCTTTACTGAGAATGTGTCGATTGTACAACGAAATAAACTGCCCTGAAATTGATATATGCCACAATACATTGAATATGTTCAAAAAGAAAATTATTGAGCTACTTACTTTGAATGTCGTTAGATGATGAACAGCTGTTTTACGCTATTTTCCTGTAATTGATTTGTTGAATTCCAACAATTGCTTAAACGAAAAGCTTTTTGGATGTAATGTCGTGTACTGTTGTAATTGAGTTGTAACTGTGTAAATGTTATTTATAAGTATGCGTTAATTATACAAGCTTTAGTTGTCTACTTGTAACTGTACCTATTAAAAAATAAATAAATAACAATAAATACAATTTTTGGTTTGTATAGTGATATAAATCGAAATAACAAAAAAAAATTTTTTTTCAAAAAATCCGATATCTCCAAATCTATTTAAGATTGTAAAATTTTTTTCAATACCATTTTTATTTTATCTAAAATTAAGATCACGGTTCCTAAGAGAGTTTTTCTGTATCTCTTATAGTTTAGAATTTCCCGATACTGACCCGAAAAAAAAACTCACCGTGTATAATGTGAATTTGTTGTGAAAGATGTTGATAATTTTATCGTCGCTATCCACCTCATCAAAGTAGCATCATGGAAACTTTCTTCAAAGCAAACTCTCCCAAGATGCATTGAAATGTGTTACATCAGAATTTCAATCCAATATTTGAAGAATTAAAGCAATACTGAAGACATGGCTGTATGGACATTAGTTCCCCTTGTCTTCTCTGTAATAGAAAGAACTTAAATGTGTCAATTGTAAATTATGAAATGAGTTTGATCATCAAAAAGTTTATTTGCTCTCTTTTAGCGAATAGATTCTTCACAAATATTAAAAAGTAATAAGTATCTAGACTTATGCTCGTATTATAACATTTGGTTAGCGTTAGGAGTCTCTTTAAAATTTTTAGCTCAGTCTGTCTAAAGGAGATAGAAAGAGACAATATTCGATAAGAGTCACCTAAGCCTATGGAATGGTTAGTGAAAACGGACATTTTTTTTATTTTTATTTATTTATTTATTATTAGCATTTTAGCTTTTATTGCATACACATATTGACAGAGAATCAAATTTGAAAACTGATAAACATTTTTAGATCGCAACTATACTTATATTAGTATTGCAGAACTCGTATACGAAACTAACAAAGACACCTTTGAAGAAACCCGTAAACAGAGGTTTATCACAGAAGTAAAATGTAGCAGTAAATGTTTATATCTTATCGTTTGGGGATTCAGTCACGTGGTGTGGTATCCCAGTTTTATCACCGATAGATTTATGACTGTCTGCTTTAAATACATGCTGTGTTCTATTCCCTGTAAGAAAATATTGATACTCTTTGACATTTTTACGAGTTATGCACATTACAAACAAGGCGCTTCAAAAGGGTTGTCACGACGAAAAATACTTTTAGGTGATTACTTGTATCTTCTACTTTTAACCAGACCAGACACACATTTAATTTTGAACTACACAGGCTGGAAAAAAAATTTACGAACAGGAAACATTTCTTAATTTTTGAAAAGAAACAAAACTACATTCTAAGATCTTCTAAAATTCGCTTGTCTCGCCCGGGAATCGAACCAACTGAAAATTAAAAAAGTAAACACTTGCTATTTTTTATACGAATCGGTAGAATTATTGTTTCGGTATAAAATTTGTTTAAATAAACATTTGGTATTTAAAATAAAAAAAGTGAAAGCCAATATTAATTAACGAACGAATACTTTCAACATGTTTATTGTTTCTGGATAAAATTTGTTTAAATAAACATTTGGTATTTAAAATAAAAAAAGTGAAAGCCAATATTAATTAACGAACGAATACTTTCAACATGTTTAGCTTTTTAAGTTATTTTAATTTTAAGCCCGATGCCATCGGGGCTAAAGGATTCATTGATAGTAGCGTGACAGCACAGTTGAAAACGTCTATTTACGACGTTTACGAATTGAATTAAATAGTATAAGAAAGCTTTTCTTTATTTGTAAAACTAGATGTGCCCGCTACCTCGTTCGCATGGATGTCAGAAAATAGCCCTCTGGCCACGTGGTCCTACTGCCTTTGTCCTATCGATCGGACCACATGAACAATTTTTTTTAAACTTAAATAAGTACTCATGATGAATAATATATTTATTTTGATAAGAAACAATATCATGTGTACAAAAAAACGCAGATAATGGCCCTAATTCTGGAGAACACATGCCAAGTCTAAATTTAAGTTCAGTGCATTTCTTTCTATCAAAATGAATACCAAAAGGATGGCTGTCATGTAATTTGTGCGTTCAATTTTCAACCTTATTGAACATGATAAAATGCAGTGTTTAGGAGGCACCTCTGTACATACCAAATCTTTGAATAATTACTTAGTAATTAAAATATTATTAAACTAGAAAAATTTCACGTCCTGAGGCGGGAATCGAACCCGCGACCTTTTGTAATCCGGGAATCGACTCGTCCTGAGTCTTTTCCCGCCTCAGGACGAGAAAACTTTTTCTAGTTTTTAGCCCGATCCGTCCAGTGGTTTGGGCTGTGCGTTGATAGATCACTATGTCAGTCAGTCACCTTTGAGTTATAGAATATAATAGGTCAGGGGAAAAGTTTCTTCGCATTTTTTAATAAAATCGAAACATTTTTTAATATAGTTTGTTTACATTTAACTAAAGTTTGTATGTACCATTTTGTTCGATAACTTTTTGCCATCTTGTAGGTAGGGACATGATCCCATTGCTATAGAAATTTTGGGGCTTCTGATCAAAATACCGCGACAAGTGGTTTTGGCAGTCCACTCGTGATGTTAACCTGACACTGCCTAGAGAATTCTGAAGAGAGCGAAACAGGTGGAAATCAGAAGGTGCAAGGTCAGGACTTTATGACGGATGCATTAACATCTCCCAGCCAAACTCTCTTAATTTTTGCTGAATGGCTAAAGATGTGTGAGGTCTAGCGTTATCATGATGAAAAACCTCACCCCTTCTGTTGATTAATTGCTTTCTCTCAATTTCTTGCTTTAATCTCATCAGTTGTTCGCAGCAGAGTTCAGAATCGATGGTTCTGCCTGGTGGTAACAGCTCATAATGAATAATGCCCTTCCAATCCCACCACACACACAGCATCACCTGTTGCGAGTTAACGCGGGCTTCGCCACAGTCTGTGAAGCCTGACCGGCCTTTGACCACGACCTTTTTCGCACGTTCTTGTCGTACGTGATCCACTTTTCAGTACCAGTTATCAGCTTCTTCAAAAATGGTTTGGTTTCATTACGTCGTAATAAAGAATCACAAATGAGTACACGGTTCATTAGGTTTCATTCAGTGAACTCGTGGGGTACCCAAATATCGAGCTTTTTAGTGTACCCATTTTTTTAAATGCGCAAAAACTGTTTTGTAGTCAATTCCCAGTTCTTCAGCTACGTCGTAACTACTGATATGCCGATCTTGCTCCAGTTTTTCTTAAAAAAACTGGAGCAAGATCGGCATATCGCTTAAACCAAATTTGTGCTACTCTCACAGACACTGCACTAGGTCCATAAACATCGCAAATTTTTTTCGCGGCTTGCTCTGCATTTTTACCTTTTTTGTAGTAAAATTTTAAAATGAATCGAATTTCTTCGTTAGATTCACTCATCTTGACAGTACGAAAAACAAATGAAAAACACACATTTTCCTAATTTGAATTTGGAATTATCTTTTTTAAAATCTAAACTTTTAATGATACCAAAACCAGCCAGATACAAATAGTACAGCCAAAGAGATTTTATTACAAGTTCATACATACTATAATGCGAAAAGACTTTTCCCCAACCTAATATTTAGATTACTAAGCTTTTTATAAATCTTGGGTAGTGTCAGTATTTATGTGAAACTCTATGTGTATTCCGAGCATCCTAATGAAGGTTTAAATTCAGATGCGATAGCTCAACTAATTTGCTATCACTTAACTTGTCATATAGATCTTATGTTTGAAATGTATTTTCTTCTCTGTAACATGCTTACATTTTATCACCAAAATACGAAACTCGGTCCCATTACTCTGATACTGAAACACGTGACTGAATGGCGGGCACTGGCCCACGCGTCCAATTGACGCCTCACTCGCTTTATATGCAAATTGAATGACCCCCAATTTGAACCGAGAGACCAAAATGACATCTTTGTTTCGAACGTTTACACCGTAATTGGAGCTTTTTTTGGACAATTCGATTAAAATCTTTTTTGAAACGAAGCTATGAATTCCATTGACACAGTTAAATAATTATGCATTTGGCACCAAAATTGTAAAATTATGCATAGATCTCACTACTCAAATAAGTGATTATAGGTCTTAACATCCAACTCTTACATTTTTATATGCCTTATGCTTTATTATTATCTTGTATTTGGGGCTTTTCGGTCTTTTTAGACTGATTTGTCACTGCAACCTAAAAGATCTATTGTGACTTGCCACCAATAGTTATAATAAAACCTTGATTTGGGCACTTTCCATAAATTTTAGGATTTTCCCAACCTCAAGGGTCTCAACTTCATTTGGGTGAACAGTGTGTCTCCCCAGATAGAGGCTTCGTTTGTGGATAAAGGGTCCACAGTTGCAAAGGAGGTGCATTGGGGTTTCGCGCTCCTGTGTACAGAATCTGCAAACATCCGAATCACTTAATTTTAGGTTGAATAAGTGTCTGTTCAGTTTGCAGTGGCCTGTTAAAGCTCTAATCATGGCACTCGCGTTACTCCTGCTGAGCTTTATCAGCTCTTCAGTTCGTTTAGCACAGTAGCCATGTATCAGGGACTTTGAATGTATCAAACCAGGTGTCCTTAGCCATTGTTCGGAGGACTCCTGTATGAGTTTGCTTTTGAGATAGTGCATGGCCTGGTTCTTTGAGATTCCGCAGAAAGGTTCCGGTCCAATCTGTCGTCCCTGAGCCCCAGCTCTGGCTAATTCATCGGCCTTTTCATTGCCTATGACGCCAGAGTGACCAGGCACCCATCTCAGAGTGATTCTGTTGTTGATCCCCAGTGTATTTAATTCCTCCACGCAGTCTTTTACTAATTTTGAATGCAGTGTATTCGCATTTATAGCATTAAGCGCTGCTTGGCTGTCGGAGTAGATGTAAATTCTTTGGTTAACGTAGTTCCTTAGGCGGTTAGCCTGCACACATTCAATAATGGCGCAGACTTCCGCCTGGAAAATGGTGGCGTATTTTCCGAGGTTGACGCTTTTACTAAACCTTGGTCTGACTCCATACACCCCACATCCTACGTTGTTACCCATTTTGGAGCCATCTGTAAACCATGTGAGGCATCCAGCTTCGGAGGGAGTAGTGACTTGTGGATAAATGTTGTTTTGGGTATTCGCCCAGTCCTCCCTGCTAGGCAGTTCAACTGTATAGTTTTTGTGGAAGTTGAGTTGTGGTAGCATGACGTCAGAAGTCATTGCTAATGGAGGTAGTTCAAACACAGCTTGATGTAATGATCGCAGTGTTTGAGATGCCCATTGTGCTTTCCCAGAGACGCCTGCCCTATACATTCCAGCCTTTGCCTCTTTTCCAATAAATAGATCCAGAGGCGGTAGGTTGAGAAGAGCATTAAGGGCTGCCGCCGGGGTTGTGCGCATAGCACCAGTTGCCATCAAGCACGCGGTGCGTTGTAAGCTGGTTAGCTTATTGATGGTTGTTATTTGCCTGACTTTTTTCCCCCAGACTACGCAGGCATACGTTAGCATCGGCCTTACGATGGAGGTATAAAGCCATAGGGCGATTTTGGGGTTTAAGCCCCATCTCGTCCCTGCAAGGCGGTGACATATTCCTAAGGCAGTTGTTGCCTTTTGGATTACGTTATTTAAGTGTGTTTCCCAAGTCAGTGTCTTGTCAATTGTTACGCCCAAGTATTTGACTTCTTGGGAAAAAGGTATGGATGTTCCTTTAATAGTTAGTGTAGCAAGCTTGTTTAGCTTGCGCTTCCTAGTAAAGGGCACTATAGTTGTTTTGGAGGGGTTAACCCCCAGTTGGTTGTCTGCGCACCATTTGACAATGGTATTCAGAGCTCTTTGTAGTATTGATGATACAGTGCTTTGGCAAGGACCTATAACGTAGGCCACTACGTCGTCGGCATAGCCCTGCGCATCAAAACCCATTTGAGTTGTTTTTGTAAGGAGTTCATCCACAACAAGTGACCAAAGCAGTGGAGACAGTACGCCTCCCTGCGGACATCCCCTTGTTGTCTTGAAACTTCTTGTTATTCCGTTTAGATTTATCTTAACAGTTCTATTAAGCAGCATTGACTTTATCCACCGGGTCGTTGTGTCATCGATCCCTTTGGCTCCCATACCTTTGGTAAGGGATCCAATAGTGACATTGTCAAAAGCTCCTTCAATGTCGAGGAAAGCACACAGAGCTATCTGCTTGTCTTCCAGAGCTCTTTCAATCTTATCCGTAAGTTCAAGAAGAGCAGTTTCCGTGGATTTCCCTTTTTTATAAGCATGTTGCTTGGAGTGTAAGGGGAGTTCCTTCAAAGGTCCTTCCCTTATGAATTCGTCTATGATTTTTTCCATACATTTTAGCAGGAAAGAGGTTAGGCTTATTGGTCTAAAGGATTTTGGTTGTGAATAGTCCTTCTTGCCTGCTTTAGGTATAAAGCATACCTTGACCAATGTCCAGTTTTCTGGTATGTATCCCCATGCGTAGCTCGCACGAAATATTTTTACCAGGAGCGGTGTGAGAATGTCTTTCCCTTCTTGCATCAGTGCTGGGAAAATGTCATCTTCCCCAGCAGACTTGAATGGTTTGAAGGTTTCGATAGCCCATTTCACTTTATTTGGTCTGATCATTTTTGCTGCTCTTCTCCAGTCTTCGTTTTTAGGCCTGGTTAGGCAGTGTTGATGCTCAGGTTTATATTCGGTACTCGATACAGTTTTTGATCCAGGGAAGTGTGTTGTCGCTAAGAGCTCCAGGGTCTCCTCCACTGTATCAGTAAAATTTCCATCTGGCTTCTTTAAAAGTCCCAGTTGGTTGGCCGGCGATTTCGCTAAGATTTTGTGAATTCTGGCCCCTTGAGGAGTATTCTGGATCTCCTCGCAGAACTTCCTCCACGAAAGTCTTTTCGCCTTCCGTATTTCTTTATTGTATTCAGTTAAGGCTTTGTGATATCGCTCCCAGTCCTCGGGAGTTTTAGTCTTATTGAATAGTTTACGTGTTTTCTTCCTGAGATTGTCTAGTTTGGGGTGCCACCATGTTACTTTATTGTCCCTCTTGGTCTTGAGAGGGCAACTCATCTCATAGGATGCCGTGATGGCTTCAGAAACAAGGTGGACCGCATATTCTAGAGTTTCAGGAGATCTTATATTCTTAGGGACATCATGTAGTTGTTCTCCTAACATGTTCCTATATAGGTTCCAATTGGTGGTTTTAGGGTCCCTAAAGGTTATATTTTCGTATGTTTTGTTTGTGTTAATTACGAATCTAATCTGTCGATGGTCGGACATAGATATTTCATTGCTAACTTTCCAGTCGTTGATCGTCCTGGCTAGGTTGTTAGTAGCAAGAGTTACGTCGAGAACTTCCTGTCTAGATCTCGTAACAAAGGTGGGAAGGCAGCCTTTGTTAAGTATCTGAAGACAGTTCGTTAAGATGAAGTCATGGAATAACTCACCCCTGTTGTTGATGTTGGTGCTCCCCCAATTAGTATGGTGTGCATTGGCATCACACCCTATCAGAAGTTCAGCATTGTGTTCTCGTGCATATTCGATCACATTTACCAGTGCTTCTGAAGGGTCTCTCTTCTCACCCGGGAGGTAGGCCGAACACACAATTACGCGCTGACCTTCACGCCCCTTGAGATTAACATAGGCTGTCACCAGGTCGTCGTTGCAAAACTCTGGGATAGAAAGGAATTCAGTGTTATTATTGAAAAGTATACATGCTCTTGGCTTAATTCCACCGGCATATGATATTACCTTGCCTGCGGAACCAAGGCCCGAGACCGTGTTATTGTTTGCTAGCCACGGCTCTTGAATGAGAGCGATGTTGAGGTTCTGCTCTATAAAGATTTTCTCGAGTACTGCAGTGGCAGCCCTCGCGTGGTGCAGATTAATTTGTATTATATGTGTCATTGTTTTTGTGTTATTTGTGCTGTGTCTGTGTATGTGTATTATAAAGTATGTGTGTTGTATCTGTGTCTGTGATAAATTAGTGTTTTTTACGTCCTTTGGACGGTTTGGTGGCTTAGGTGTTGTGTGTTTGTGTTTGTGTTTGTTTGTGTGTTTGATGTGTGTGTATGTTTGTTTGGTGTTGTGTGTGAGTTTGGGGTTTTGAGCCCTCCTCACATTGTGTGTGCCTTTTGAGTGGTCCGGCAATCCAGAGGGTCCCGCGCTCGGAGAGTCATTTAAATGCCTCTCCCGAGACTCGGTCCCCGGGACCACCTTGCCCAGCTCGCCAGGTAGGTACATTTGGATGCTCCAAGGCAGAGGAACTAGGTCCAGGAGTCGCTGTGCTCGCACTATTGGCATTATTCATCCCTCTAATGCGAACAAGCACCCTTCTGAAACCTATGTTAGGCTTGAAGTCCAACTTCCGTAAGGCCTCCACAGAGTTGTCATCCAGGGAAAAGACTAGGGTTGCTCCGTCCTTCTCCTCTTGGAACCTGAGTACCTTCCAGAAGCTGGTCCTCAGACCGTTTTGCCTCTCCATAAGTCTGAAGACATCCTTAGGAGAAGCAGCCTCTGTTTTGGGGATATAGACGATGCCAATCCGCTGCTTGGGCATTTCGCTCTCACTCATAAGTGCTAGCTCTGCACCAGGCCACGGCTTGATACCGCCTATTCTTTTGTTTAGCCAGTCTTTGCTGCGTTCGTTCTCGAGAACTACTTGCAGCCAGCCTGACTTGAAGGTGCTTCCGCACAAATTAGGACCAGCCTCGTCATCAGTATCGTCAATGATCGCCCTGATGATAGCACTTCTGACCAGCCCTAATTTTTCTTCCGTCATGGGTTCCTTATCTCGGATCCCCACTCGGAAAGAAGCGGCAGCATCCCTGAAGGAAGCCACGTTTCCGGCCGTCCGTGGTCCATCGCTTGACGGCTGTGAAGCCATAGTCGATGGTCCGGCGGTTGGTCCGTCCGTGGTCGCTACAGGCGTCCCACTTCCAGAGCCAGTTCCAGTACGCTGCTTGCTCCTGGGATGCTGATGAGGGGTTTCCACCTCGGATCGAATCCGTTTAATCGGCTTCTTACCCGAGGCGGCCTCACCCCGATCTCCACCTCTTTGGGCAACCGTCTCCGCCCAATGCTGCCAGCAGAGTTCGTACGCCTCGGATCGGCTCAGACCTTCCGCTTTCAGCCTCCTTAGGCGTTTACGCGCTGCTCCACTAAGTTTCCTTGCTCCGGTGCCCGGCGCCGAGTGCGAGGAGGAGTCTTTCCGACTCAAACTCGCTTCCTCACCGCCGGGCTCCAGTGCAGAGGATTGTTTTTCAAAAGCTGGAGGGACTTGGGAGTCTCCCCCAGTTTCGAAGGTCATGTCTATAGCTGTGGGAGACACAGAGCCTTCGCGGCTCTGATTGGCTTCCTCAGCGCTAGCCATGAGGTTTGTTTCGATATCCAAAGGGACTTGGTAGTCGCCTTCGGACTCGAGGTTCATGTCCGACAAGTCGGGCAGAGAGGCAGACAGACTGCTATGATTTTCCGGACGTTGGTCGTCCAGAGGAGAAAGAGATATGTATTTTGAGTCTTCCATACATGTCCCACGAGTAGCTAGGGAAATATAGTGTCCACCCGAGCAGAGCCCCGCTTGCCCGGGTAAGGCTAAAATACTACCTTGAGATAGCCTGGTCATCAAGGAGACACCGTTCGAGACCAAGCTTCCCCTTGGCCACGCATCCATCGGCACGGTTCGTCTGACACCTTGGATTGAGTATGGGGAAGTAGAGAGGGTAGGGACATCCGGGAGAGGGTGGGAAGGGAGAAAGGAATAGGAAGGGTTACGCCTGATCGTTTCTGTTGCGTCTATTTCGGAGGGAATTAGCCAAATAACAGGCGGCAACCACGTGAAGGATTACAATCAGACTTGCCTTGGGGATCAACACGACCTGCGCTCTCCCCCAAAGCCATTCGCCAACTTATCTATCGGGGCAGATAGATAACTAGGTGAGAAATGTTGTTAGCACGTCTTATATGCGTTTTCATAACAAGATCTCTCCCCCGCCCTGCCTTATGCTTTACGAGCCTTATGCTTTACGAACCAAGCAGTCTTCCGGAACACACTCTCAACACACATGGTACCTACCTATGATGTCTGATTTTTAGGTACTGACTTACAGGGTACGTAGAGAAACATTTTTTTTAAAGACCGTTTGTATAACGTAGCTTTTACTGAAAACGTTATATTTTTTTTTTTTTTTTATGGTTTTTGAAATTAATCATACGATAAATTAAAGATAGCATTAGTAAAGTGAGATAGAAATTTGACAAAAAACAACAAGAACATAAATAAATCATAGGACATATTTTTTCATAAATATTGTAATAACCAAAAGAAACGTTAAAGTCACGATTATTGCATGTGAAAAATACGTATTCCAACAATAATCTTATCGGACAATTACTAAGAACTAGCACTGCAGTGATTCATTTAATTTTAAATTAATGCAAACCTACTAAACTAGCTTCGAACCTATTTCAGAAAATCGTGAACATTTTCCTTTAACGCTCCGCTTCCTGAAAATAATGGAGTCGACTCGAGGCCTCGATAAGGCTTTCACTGTAAATTAAAAGTTAATTGTATAACAAAAGCCGTGTTTGCTGTAACCACTTCGATAAAGCGACCTTAAAAAGGTTCACTTCCTCTGTGGAATGAACTTTTGTTATTACTCGGTTTTAACTTCCCACTGATTGTATAGAGAACTTAAGGTATCTTTTAAAATAGCAAAATAAGCCGAAGCGGTGTTCAAACTGAAGCTAGTTTTAAAATAACTTAATATATAAATTGTGAATTATAACGTTATACTAACGTTCATTGGACATGCGAAATGTTCGTTTTGAGTGCTTTAAAATTCAATTCAACTTTAAGAACCGGAAGCTTTCAGCTTTTATATACTTTACATTCCTTAGCAATAAATCAACATTCTGTGCGAGTGCTATAAATAAGAAGCATAATGTTGTAGGTTTCAGTAAAAAATTACCACAAATGGACATCGTACTGTTTAGCCTTTTGAGATTTTCTGTCTTTTTCATCCGCATATTTTATTGAAATAATTATGTTTAGTTTAAATATTTTGTGCCATATGTACTTATATAATGATCCACGTAGCCTAGATACTTACTCGCTGTAGTACACCATGCGATTTATTTTCTCTTTTATTATTTCTTTAATGGTAGTGATATCGTCGGGGGGCGTGCATGACCGTGTAAGAGCAGTTTTTAATACCGCGTATTTACAAAAGCCGCAAAATTTTGTTACCAGCGGGTTCTTTGCGCTGATCCGCTTATACTAGATTCTCATTAAATAACCCCCCAGAAAAATCCTAAAAAAGTTCAATCAAAGAAATGTGTAGAAATATACAAGATATCAACTTTTTTCTTCCTGCTGTAAAAGGGAGAAAAAGCTGATATGCCGTATTAACAAAATGCTCTTGCGCGGTTTTGCAAATACCTTCGAATATTGATAATGTTCTAAACTTTCGTAACTTCAATAACTTATTATTTTTAGAATATTAATTAACACGGAAGTCATTTGAAATAAAACGTCTTTACCGGATTTTATTCGCATTTAATTAGAACGAACGACGGGTATATAATAAGAACGTAACTTTTAATTTTTTTGTTTTCAAATATGTAGTGATGATCGCGAAAACATACGACAATACTATGGGAATTATTTCGTAACGACACCAAAATATGCAAGAGCATTACAGAATATTTCTCCGCGTACTAAATACATTGAGCTTGTGTTACCTAAGTGACTTTACGTCTGACGTGTTGCATTAACTCGCCAGTCCGACTAAATAATTTTCACAGCGAATTTTACCCCTAACAGTATATGAATGCTACGTCCAATTTAGGTTTTTATTTTTTATTTCATGTAATTTTTATACGACCATGCGGGTGGCGATCAAACGTGTGGATCACCTGATTGTAAGCGGTTGCCATAGCCAAGAGATGCTCGTACCACCTTGGGCACTACTTACGCGTAGCTATAAACTATAAAGAGAAACAGTTATATCGATATCAAAGGAGACGATCATCTTCTACTCTTTGAATAAACAGAGTTCTCCGATTAGAATGAACTTCTAAAGTTGTGAAATCAATATAATTTATATTTAGGGTGACATTTTTTTATCAATTTTCAAACGTTTTTCAGAGTTTAATTCAAAATATTGGGTTGTTCTTACCCTTAAATATGTAAGAAAGTACAAAAAATATATACTTAAGCTACCTAATTTATGTAATATTACCCGTACATTCAGTCTCCTCATAAACACTCATGAACTCTCGCATGCAGTTTCTGCAAGTAGGATAACATAGTCGTGTAACTAATAAGGTATTATATTAAAAAATCAAAATTGTAAATTAAATTTCAAACTCCATACAAATAGTTTGGTGTAGAAATCAAAATAATAATAATTATTATACACTCACACCTATTATCTAGCCCAAAATAAGCATTTTTTAATGTAAGATAACGGAGAAATGTTGATTAAATATGTACCTATAAAAATATTAGAAATATACTAAATAAACATATACACATCCTTGATTCGTGAACAACTGCTCGTACTCATCATGCTAACATCAGTTCCTACCGGGATTCGAACCCGGGATCCCTGACCGAGTAACGTGTATATCAAGGGGTACAGACCACTCGGCTGGCGGGCCGTCAAAATGTATGGGAAATTTTGAAATTAATTTTACAATAATGCATTTTTATAACACCGTATCTAAATGACTATGTTAGCATGGGTACGTGCCCACTTGTTATACTATGTGCCACATACTCTGTACAAGTAATATTGGTGCTCATTTATGTTTGATGTTTACCTAAGCGTGAACCAAATAAATACGCGGCAGCAGAATATTAGCTGAGAGCGCTCGGAACTCTCTAAGTTTCCCGCTGTCGCTCAAGAGCTGTATAAATTCCAGGCATCGTAAAATATGAAAAATACATCTACGAGTGTCCGGCCACCGAGTCGGTAGTAAAACTTACACTGCAACCGACCGCTTGTGGGAAACTTCCGACGCTGTGTTAACAACGAACTGTGAATTTCTCAGGCAAAATATTTTTATCGTTTCACGTCGTTCATAAGCTGTAGACTTTCTTGAGGTATTCCTTGAAGAGAATATGTAAAGTTCTAAACGAGAAATATTTTACGGAAGCATTTAATTTGACGGAATTTCTTAGCTAATCAGGATAATTTTACTGTAGGTAATATATTTACGACACTATATACTGTATAGTGTTGCCTCTTTTTCAAATCACGATTAATAGATAACAATTTATGTTTGTAAAATTTCAGAACTTCGGAAGATAAAGTAGGTACTCCAGAAACGCATTAGAACTTAAATAAAGAGTAAATGTTATTAGTACTTGTTGTTAAGGAAATGTTCACATATTTTAAGCATAAAATGGTAAAAAACATCACTAAAGTATAAATCTCAAATTATTATTTTTTTCAAATTTAATTTGAGTTAAAAGACAAAGAAAAATAAACATTTAAATATTATTTCATCTATTTCTTTTGAACCAGTTCCAATAATTAACTTTTAATCTGTATACTATTTTAAACAAAGACCATTAAACAACATTGTCGAGGGCGTCTTCTAGTAGATACGTGTTCATTAATCATTGTATAATAAACTGCAGAGGTTCTGTCAAAACAAATAGTAGATTTGCTTGCACAAATTGTTAAACGGTAAATGTAATTATTCTTTCAACCATACATCTTTTTGACACAAGTCAAAATTATGATAAATGATAAAAAAAATAACATTTTAGAGGTATGTTGTTATTATTATATCTAAAGTTCTTTAAGTTTCTTGAGATCTAGCTGCTAATTATGTAACTCCACTTACATTTCATTTGACCTTTGTAGTATATTTATTGAGGGTTATTAAAAATAAAATTTTGTATCACTCGGTGAATCGGTCATACATACATATCAAATAAATTGTCAAATATTATAATGCACAAACGCTTGCCATTGGTTATGTGTGATTGAGAGACCGAAGAAACAGCTTTCTACTAACATAATTCTATGTGCGTTCTAAAGACTTTATGTCTTTAATAGCATTTATACTTTGTTTATGTAGTCATTAGTCTTCCAAAAATAAATAAATAAATAAAATAAAATAATAAAGTCTTCTTAAAAACACACTTCAAGTTTATAAAAAAAAATCGAAGAAGTTGTTTAACGTAGTGTGACTATTACCTTGCTAGGATGTGCTCATTAGGTACTAGAATATTTATGTGGTTAGTGTTTCATTAATTTAAAATTAGATACAAAAGGAGCTAAAATTTAAGCTCTTAGATTTATCACAGCTCTTTCTTCGCTAATATGAATTTATTATCATCAGACGCATTGTCTCAAGGGTACAGCTAAAATAGCGTTATTAATTACCGGGATTTCTTAAGAGCAAGGTTCGGAAGAGTGCCATAAAATTTAGTTTCACCATCAACTTATTCTTGGCTTATTCCGTGCAATTTCCTATGCAAATTTAATTGTACCCAGTGTTCGCGTAAATCTCTGCTCTCTGCCTGCAAAGTTAATTACGCCAGGACTGGTCTGTGCGATTAACGGGGTTGCTTTTATTGTGTCTACTTCGACGAATGGTGGAACAGTGATATTGCAAAGGTCAGACACATATTGGTGATCTAAATTGGGTACCCAACCTAAATTGGTTATACTGAAAAAATATGGCCGATCATGTTCATATGCAACCCTTCAAAATCTTTTTTTTATTTTTATTGGTCACAAAAGCAAATTGAAACAAAAATTCTCATTACGCATCCTACGCAAATTACCTTTGAAGTTTTGCTTACATGAATTCCTATATAAGTAGGTATATATTATTTACGTAGATAAATGAAGAAAATCTTCCCTTTTGCAATCCATCACGTGGGAATGAACATTAACTTTATCACTTATGATATGGAAGTGTCCGCAGTGCGTCTTAGCACATTTGGCGTAAATCCAAGTTCAGGATGACAACATCGACTCTCAGAAGTTTCCACATAATGAGTGTTCGGCAACGTGTGATCAGCTATGTCGTCCCATACTTACATGTTTTCGAAGCTATTGGTTTTAGCAAATATTATTTCTATCAGCAAAAGTTAACGACTCCTTAATGTTTACTTCTCGACTCTTAAATATAAGCCAGTGGCCATTTTGACGGCTCATAATAAGCGGACCTTTTGATTATGACTACATAAAGTAGAATTACAAAAGCTGTTGTCTAATAAGGATCCAAGATTCATACCATTACCTGGGACTTTAAATTATATGCTTTAACATCACAGAATAAGTAAAGCAAGTTATTCTGTGGTAATATTATTAAAAGGAGCTCGGTGGCGTAGTAGTTCCTGCTCTCCGGTTTGTATTATGAAAACAAAGCAACTTTCGCCATGGTCGATCGCAGATGGATCAATCAAAATTTGTGATCTAGAGCTCTTACGTACTTCGGAAGGGTCGTTAAGCCATTGATCCCGGTTGCTACTGCAACCGCTCTGATCCACTAACCCGCACGCTGGACGGCCTGTGCCTAGTAGTGGGGCGTATATAGGCTGGTGATGATTATGATGATAACAATTATGCGGGACTAATTCAATAGTACAATTTGGAATAAAGTGTAATATTTACTTTAGATTTTGCAGAAACCATGATGTAGTAGAATACCAACTTATTTCGAATATCTATAGTTATCTTCTACCTCACTAGTATTTTTCAGATTTGTACAGACAAGCTTGTAAAAAAAGGCCTAGCTGGATGAAGGGCTATATTGTATAGGCCATTAGTTTGTTTGATTGAACTAGAGTATTATAGTATACAGTGGAGTTATAGCTTAGATATATCTATGTGTCAATGAAGATAAAGAAGAAGAAGATATACTAAAAATACTGTTCATCAAAGCATAACTTGCCGCCATCTCGACGCCCGACATCGGACAAGGCGAAAGAAACAAGTTTATTCTATTATCCAGATTGTTCTCGCCTCGAATGCCAAAATGTGCTACATTGTAGATGCCAACGGGATGTTTTGCTCGCCAACTAACTTTATGAGATATGTGTGTTTGCTCCAGACAATGCTTTTATGTTACCACGATATCTGTGCTTGAGTTATTGTACATTTCGTTGTTTCATTATACCTCATTTGTTACTCATGATAAACGAAACAGTTACTTCGCTATTCATTCTAAATAATGTTTCTTTTAATTATTAGTTCTGCTATGGTCCAGATTCTTATGCCTCTGCTCTGTACAGTACTAGTTCAGTCATCAGCGAAAGTAAATGATCACTTTTTACACTTTGCAATGAGTCACACATAACCTATCAAAGTGAACATTCATATAATATATCCCAAACAAGAAATTCAATTTTGTAACTTAACATATTTCTCTGGAGAAAGTTGGAAAACACGCCCCAATATTTATAAAAAAGACATAAATATTCCTTATTGGTTCAAAGATTAATTAAGGCTGAGTTCAATACAATACTGTTTGCCCCGGGAGCGACTAGAAATATAAATAAGTAAAGTCATAATTAACGAATATCCGCTTTGGTCACAGGCTAACCGGGATTCATTAGTCAGTAGCCCAAATTAAATGTAAACAAAATTTTATAAAGATAAGGTGTTTACAGTATCTGAATTATTATTAAAATTTATACGCATTTCCAATTTTTAATATTAACAAGACTTTGGTTAAAAATAAAATATTAAAAAAATTAAGTAACCTTTAAAAATTAAATAATTAATGGCATTAATTATCTATCTAGCACAATCTCATTAAGAATTTGAGACTATTAATAAGAGCCCAAGCACGCTATATCTGCTGTAAGTTTCTGAAGAATTAAGCATTTCGCAGACTTTTTGCTGGTACAGGATCAGCTCAAAGATAGTATGTCATGGGAATGTCACAGAAGTGACAATACACCAAATTTCAAATCAATCGGATCTGTAAAAGTTAGTAAATCCCTATTATCATGTAGAAAATGAGCTGATAGTCATCAAACGCCTGAACTGATCTTCATAAATTTACGAGTATAGCTATAATTATAACTAAGAACCATCGTAGTCACATCAGCTTTAAAACAAAAAAAACCGAATCAAAATTGGTTCATTCGTTTAGGCGCTACAATGCCACAGACAGACACACAGATACACAGACAGACACGTCAAACTTATAACACCCCCTTTTTTCGTCAGGGGTTAAAAACCACACAAGATATTTAATTAAAGTTGAAAATAATTAAAACATAAGGGCTTTGTTAAAAATATAATGGCGTTGTTGGCTCACTAAATAATGTGAATATTAAAAAAAATATGTCAAAATACACTGTCATTAAATTTGTCATTTAAATTCACATCATATTATTATATGAAATTAATTTTATACATTAATAATTACACACAAAAATCATAATTAACATAAATTAACAATTTATCTATTTGTGATTAAGAAATTCCTGAACTGTATAAAAAGCATTTTCCTTCAGCCAGCTCACTTACTAATATGTCAGCGGATAATCTGTTAATATATAGACAGTCTAATTTATATTCTTCAATAATTTGGTGATAGGGCTGTTCCATCTGCGTTCAAATCGGACGGCGAACACTTTAAATTTTAATTATAGGACTGTTAATAAGGGAAGCTACAGACGCCACGGTTTCATCACATCTGATGATGGCGACTCTAATTGGGGCAGTAAATTTTAATAAGACTGACATTTTAGAGCCGGAGTCGGCTCTAATTGAGAGAGAGACTATCGTAAAAATAATTTTATCCGCCTCATTTGTACTGAGCGCAGTTTAATTTTATTTCTTTAACGGCTTGTAACTTTGATTGGGCGCCATATAGTTCGATTTATAACCGAAGCTAATCTTAGCTCCGACACTGGAAAGTGTGAAATTACATACCTACATTTATAAATGAGTCAAGCGACACATAAAATTGTTTTAACTACTATAATAACTGGAGAATGCAAAGTGCCGAAAAGCGACAACCATTGAATATTTTTCTTAACACTTCATACTGTTTAGAATTTAAGTTAGTTTTAAAATATAAACTCTTTGTCGCTTTGTCTTTCTATATAAAGGATGAGATGGAATTTAATGTGACCGCTAATGGTTAATTTCCCTTGGGGCCTTCATTTTCCGTGTTATCCCGGTCTGACGTCCAACAAAACTTCGTTAAACTTGCCGGAGAGGAGATAAGCCCGGCATAAACATTACCGTGTAAAATTAAGGCATCTGAAATGAAAGAAGGATTTTCTTATTTGACATGACATTTTTGTCTTCTCGTGCATATTAAACTGATCCTTATGAATATAAAATTTATAATAATGACGACCGGCTGGCCGAGTGGTCTGTACCCCAGGTTACTCGGTCAAGAGGTCCTGGGTTCGAATCCCGGTAGGAACAAATGTTTGTATGATGAGTACGAGCATTTGTTTACGAGTCATGGATGTTTATATGTTTATTTAGTATATTTCTAATATTTATATACATATTATTATCATTATTTCTCCGTTATCTAGTATCCATAACACAAGCTCTTAATGATGCTTACTTTGGGCTAGATAATAGGTGCGAGTGTATGGATATTATTATTATTATTAATAATAATAATTGTAATATGACAAGGGTAGCAAACAAGCCTGATGGTAATCAGTTACTGTAGGTTCTTAACGGCAACACTACTCTTGCGCTGTCTACACTAAAAATAAGGTAGGTACCATGTTGACAGCACTGGTGACGAGCATTTTCCCCCAGCTTCCAACATATCGCTTTCTCTATCATTTTTATACAACTAGATGATAAACAAGTTGACGGCCTACCTGATGGTAAGCGGTTACCGCCACCTATAGACACCTGCAATAACAAGGAAAAATCACTTGATATTGCAGGTGCCTTGTCATCCTGAGACCTGAGATGAAATGCCGTCCATGCCCAGTAATTACACTGGCTACCTTTCCCTTCAACCCGAAACACAGCGAACTGTTTCACGGCTGAAATAAGAAAAGCGGTGTGACCTACCCAGACGACCCTACATACGCCCCCACCACCTTCTGTGACAATCTTACTCACTGCAGGACCACCATTTAATTATTAGATGGCTGGCCCTTATGTAGGGCCGCCTGGGTAGAGTAGTATTACAACCGCCTTTCATATTCCAGCCGTGAAACAATTCAATTCCAAATTCGAGCAATTTGGATTGAAAGGAAAGGTAGTCAGTATAGTTATTGGGTATATACGGCATTTCATGTCAGGCGTCAGATTGACAATATACCTGCAATACCAAGTGATTTTTTCCTCGTTATCGCAGGTGTCTATAGGCGACGGTAGCCTCATACCACTTGGCGGCCGTCACCTCGTTTGTCATCTAGTTGTATAAAAAAAAATATAATAAGCTCAAGCGACTTTACTAACCACACCACAAACAAATGTTATTTAGCTGTGAACTCATATAAGGTGTAGGCGGCGAGGCGATCCGGTGTAAGTGTTATCCAGTCGGACGCTCTGAGTGATAAATAAATTCCACTACGCGCTACCTCTCTTTTATAAGATTTTACAAATTAGTTTAAGACGTATTAGCTTTTTTAATCGTAGCACATGTCACATATTTTATAGGATTGATTAATTATTTTTTTTTTACAAAAAAAAACTTTTGAACTTAAAACGACATAAAAACACTAATAATGAAGAAAATTACTAAAGGAGATGTTTCATATCCGGCCAAATATAGGTACAATGTCGCAAAATATCAGGAAAAATATCCTGAATCCGCGAAAAATACTAATAATTCGTTTTCATGCATAATTTGTTTGTACAAAAATTTAAATTTTTCGTGGATTTCACCGTTATTCACTATGGCAATATGGCAGGCGACATAGAAGTTAACTAAACGTCACCAATATTTGGCTGTGTTGCAGTTTTTTCTATAAAGATTCTTGTTTTGTACCACGCAACAAAGCGAATAAAAATAAAATGAACAATTGCTCACTTTTCTGCATATTTTTACCTCTTTTAAGAAGGTATTTATACCATTACAAGTTTTAAACATTAATTTATTGTGTGGTCGAGAAGCTCGGTGGCGTAGTGGTTTGAGTGCTCTGTTTTCGATTACGAAAACAAAGCAACTTTCGCCATGGTTGGTCCTGGGATGGGTCAATCAAATTTATAATCTCGAGCTCCTCCGTGCTTCGGAAGGCACGTTAAGCCGTTGGTCCCGGTTGTTACTGCAACCGCTTTAACCCACCAACCCGCATTGGGCCAGCGTGGTGGTGTTATGGCCCAATCTCCTCATGTGTATCTCCCATGTAGGAAGGCCTGTGCTCAGCAGTGGGACGTATATAGGCTGATGATGATGTGGTCGAAAGGAAACTAAAAATACTTTGAAACTAACTTTATTAAAATCAAGCTTTTACAATCAAAATTGTACATCTTATTTGTCCTAATTGTCTTTCTCATTCAGCCGGCATTCGCTCTCCCTCCCTTACTTGCTTAATACATCATTCTCTTTCACACAGTCATAATAGGCAGTAACATAAATTGAGATACTCACACTCCACATTGACTAATAAAACATTAACAATCAATCAATCTACTTTTTGATTTTGGGAACGTGTCATGTTATCGCTAGGTATAATAATTTGTAGGCTAATTGGTAGGCTATAAAGATAATTTGATTTAATAGCAATAGTAAAAATCGATAAATAAAGTAATCTATAATTTTATTATGAACGTTTCTGTTGGTCTTTTTTGACCACTTATAAATACTTAGGGTCAATATAGATACTATTGCTAATATATCATGATAAGAAGTAGGCGTCGGCCACAAACCAACCACCCTCTAAGTACTCTGTTCCACATAGATTACAATTTAATAACATTATAAAGAACCTTAAATCATTCTATTGTTCACCTTTATGAGCAAAATAATTAATTACAGTTCTCTTATCTGGACAGTCATGAACCATTATTGATTTCGTGGCTACGCAGAGGGTCGCCACAGTATCAGGAAATATTTATAAATTAATAGAACGCTAAGTTGTTCGTAAAGTAAAACACGGAAAAAAAATGGAAAGGAACTAAGAAATAATTCAAGGTTTGTTCCAATTACCCCTTTCTACTCTTCTATTAAAATTGAATTATAGGGGTAAGGTTTTGCTTCAATTTTACTCTTTTAGTAAAACATTCATAGCGGATGATTATAGTACGGCCAGCAACAAAAGTCCACTAACTTGCCTTTCCTTATAACATATTGGCATACTATTGACAATTTGTATTCATTAACACTGTGAATTACGTAGAGTGACACGGTACTAATGTGCTAATCGACTTCATTTTAATACTTTGTCACACTACGTCAACCTCAAGTGTTAATACAAATTGTCAAGTATAATATCACATCACATCACCAGCGTCTGTACGTTCCACTACTGTGTACAGGCCTTCCCACATTAAAGAAACTAGAATTTTTTAACTACAAATATTGTAATTTAATATTTGAAAAGAGTGACTACACGAGTTTGTTGCCGGAATCTTCTCGGTAGTTTAACTTTTGGAACCGGTGTAAATTCAGACATGACAGACAGACAGAGACTTTGACGTTGTTAGTTAATATATTTTTTTTATAGTTATAAAAATGCGTTTTTTGACGATTTAAAAGTGCTTCTTTCTTTCTTTCAAACACATAACACTACCACGCTGGACCAATGCAGGTAGGTGGTTAAGTATATGCCAATTATTATTATGCACTACTAGTGTTATTGGACTTCTCTTGCTGACTGTAAATAAAATATATTTTCCGTTCCGAAGAATAATAGTTTTTCAATTATAAAACAGACGTTATTTCTCGTATTTTGCGGCTGCAATTTTCAGCTTCGCATTTACCACTTCAGACAAAAATAATCATAAAAATTGAAGTAACTCCGTTCCATGCAAATTTACAACCGGTTTAACCATAACAAAACGGGAAGAAAACAATAATGTGTTGTTTTGAAATACGAGCCCAGGGATGCAAGCTTCCCTCCGCCATAATGGCACAATTTTTCATCGCAAAGAAAAGTCGGTGAAACACAACGGATTCTTCTAATAAATTGCGCCCGGATTAGAATGTTTCCTTACCTTTTGAAGTGAATTGGTCTTGGGGTATTATTAGAATTTGCCTAATAAGGCTGCTTTGTATTACTTCAAGCATACTATATACAAAAATATTATACTTATGTATCTTTTTTTAATGGAAACTCTTTAAAAAGGCTGCAATAAAAACCCTTAATATTGACCATAAGAAACTCATCTTCAAACAATTATTGTCTCTTTGTATAGACTCTATTATAACTTTTCGAGTTTACAATGCTTAAATGTATATCGAGTAGGTAGTTTTTATTTATTTATTGAGCCTTTTAAGCAGATACAGAAGGGTGTATAAAACCATGATTTGTCACACTTCAGGATCAATCCTCCTCATGGTCGGCGTGTCCTTGTGACACAAAGGCCGCCTCCAGATTCTTTCATATTCCTCTATCCTTGGCTAGTCTAATCCACTGAGGGCCTGCTATTCCTCTTAATTCATCCTACCATCTTTTACGTGTGCAAGTAGGTAGTTATTGACCTCTATTAAAAATAATTCACTTTGAAAGAGGTTGGACATAGTCACAAAGGAAAGAAAACTCTGTGGTAAAGTGGTATTTTCTACTCGATTTTCAAGCACCTGACTATGGAGTATTACCTCACAGAACATCGCAGTACACTACTGTTTAGTTTTGTATTCCTGTCAACATAAAGCTTTCTCCTGATTTTCTTCAGGATATGAAACGCGTGAGTACTTAGTGCCCGAGCCGAGGTGCTACAAGCTCCGGTAACCGCTCACCATCAGAACAGACGTACGCTTGCGTGTTACCGTTGTTATATACAAATAAAGAAATACCTACTACTTACATTTCATTATCCCAATTTAGAGTGGTTATGAACTAAAACACACATGTTTGAATTTTCTAGCAGTTTAAAACAAAATCTAATTTGTTCTTAACTCCGATCTTCACTGTACGATTTCATAACCACTATGTATTGTAGTATATCATTAAAACATTATTGAGCAATTAGTACGTATTGAAATCATTCTGTCCAACAAATATGACATAATTGATTCAAATCCAACTTTGTTGTCTGATATATGTGACATATGGTGACCGGATGAGAACAATAGGGTCTTTCTTAGATAACGTGAGCACTGACCTCTTGTGTCACGCAGATGTCTGCGTCTATTTATGTTTGAATTGTCTACTGAGGACGTCTTGTTTAAAATTATAGTTAATATTTCAGACTAAACGTTATAATTATGAATGCTCTGGAATAATCGTTTCAATTGAAACAACGTGTATGAATAAATGAGTTATTATTATTAATTATTTATAAAGGAGAAGTTTTAGCTATGTAAAGAAAAACTTGCGATCTCGCGGTCTTTTTTGCTATAGAAGATACGATAAACCGTTGCTTACAGTTGATAAGCCACCATTTTCAAACGCTAACGGGTGAATACTCAAATAAGACGTTCTGCTCAATTTGCCGTTTGCCCATACTAAACTTTGTCTTTGGTAATAAGTACTAAAATATTTAAGAGCGACAGCGACCGAATCGTGACACTGCGCGGTAGCCACTGGATACAATTGCGATATACCTTAGAACAGGTGCAACTACCAATAATTCCGACTGACTTGCCATCTCAGTTTGAAAGAGTGCAGTTTCCCCTGAAAGTAGTATTTGCAATTACAATAAATAAAGCTCAAGAACAGACGGTTAAAGTTACAGGTGTTCATATTTTAGAAAAAAAAAAAAGTTTTCCCGTGGGCAACTCAATGTGGTATGCTCACGTGTATCAAAACCGCAAAACCTTTATGTTTTGGCAAAAGATGGAAAAACTAAAATCGTGTATAAAAAAAAATATTGTAGATAGCTTATTTTAATGTATGTTTTATTTGCAAAATAATTATCCAAAAAATTAGATATGCTGCCAAAAGTCATTATTCCACGCGGACGAAGTCGCGGGTACAGCTAGTTAAATATAAACCAATAAAAATTCCTGACATGATCGTGAATGTCTAACACATAAAAGCTTTTTATACCCTAGAGCTCTCTGAAAAGGACCGAAAGGATCGAATGTGCCAATACAGACCTAGGGTTCGACACTAATTCACCATAGTAACGTTAATCGGGTGACCTCGGGTAAACTGGCTACAACTCCCATTAGCCGGGGATATATTCGGGATTACCCCACTTTCCCCCTTCATCCCGGTCCCGGGTCGGGTACGGAAGCCGATCTGGCCGTTATTTTGCATTAATGTTTGAAAGTTCCGCTCTTATTTCTCGTTGATGAGGAAAATTTTGTTATGGTTTTAATTAGGGAAAAATCGGACATAACCATCGACGGCCAATAGCTACTTTGTGATGCCAAACAAGAGAAAAATTACAAAGAGATGTTGGATACCTACTGGTTATTTTTTCATCATTATTTATCATGTATTTAAAAATATTAATTGGCTAATCTGCAGTTAGATTCTTGGGATTTTTAAAGGAGAAAGGATTTAAGTAATTTGAGAATCTTCGCGGACTTGTTCTTGTTTACTTATATTCACATTGTTATCTAGCTCAAGCTTAGTATCACTATGATCTTTTCTCAATAGAGTAATGTTGAGGATATATATGTTGATTGCGGTTCAGGAACTATTGATCAAACCTGAAAAAGTTGGATTGGAGATGCACCTTTTAGAATTCCCAACATCTCAAACTGATCTTCATCTCACGCGCGTAGCCTATCATCTCACCTTATCTCATCTTCATCTCGCCTAGCCAGGCGCGCTGTAAGTAGGCACACAGAAAGAAGAGAACCGATAGTCATAGAAGCACTTCAGAGAAATCTATTCCCAAAATGGAATCACTTCAAAATAAAATCATTTATTTCTAGATGACTAGGATAGTTTCTGCGTTTTAGAGACACGAAAAGCTTGATTAAAAATAAATCCAATTATTTAATTATTTTCCATTCACATTTTGCAGAATAAACTATAAAATGTTAATACTTTTTTCCTTCAGTATTAGTATATAAAAAAAAACTTTGAATGGGATCAGTGCTTTGAACCTGGGTGGATCAGACTTCAGTTGGTGAAAGAATTAATCTAAAAGTTCAATCGTGTAATTTAAGTATAGTCTTTGAATAAGCATTCAGTTTCAAAACTAGTTTTTAAGATTATCACATCACACTAATCCCAAATTCTATTTAAAATACATTCAACACTGCTTTTGTCTTTCAGTCGAAGTAGTCATTACATTTTTATCACTAACCCTAATCTTAGGACAAGTGTATGTATTCCTGTCAATGAAAATTTAATCTATAACTGAAAGGTATTTATTTTCTCCTTTTGCAATAGCAAGAAGGTACCATACAATTCAAAGCAAATAAAAAAATACATTGGAAACCACCACAAAAGATACGACTTTTACAATAAAAGTTCTATCATCGATCAAGAGACCCCACTGTCGCCCATCAATAAAATCGAGGCAATCAATAAAAGAAACCTTTCAGGAGTCTGTAAGCCACCCTCTGATCAACTAAGATGTGCTCGCGATTCATCGGCTTCTTTAAAATCCGCTCTAGGGGGAATCACTTTTTCATCTGCGCTAATGGCACTCTTTCGAGACATTTTAATTAACTTCGGCAGCGGTGTTATGGGCGTATCATTAGAGACTTTAGTTATCATCCTTTTAAATAAATAGAAACGAGCTAAAAGGTTTCTTAATGGTGAACTTTCATAATCATTGACAATTTTGCTTAAGAACAAATCAGGATGCTGTGTGAATTATTGTCGTAGACATGTCATCCAGTTGTGGCACTTACTTGATGCTCAGTGAAGTATATTATATAAGACGCATTTTTCTGTGCCCATAAACATAGCTATTCATCTTTTCCATTAAGGTTATACACTTTATTCGCTCAATTTCATTCGCAAATAAAAATCCGAGCACAATTTGATTCATTTTTCCGTCAAGTGGCATTGTTTCCGTACCGGAAACACAGTGTAGGATTCGCGAGAGATATATTTGAAGATCGGAAGATGGGCGGAAAAACAGAACGCATGAGTTTTACTTGATCTTGATATTCATTATAATATTCTCGTAAGAAGTCTACTGGTTCGCGTGTTAAACCCCTAAGTTTTTTTTAGTTTCGCAATGAATTATTGATATTGAGCGGTCGGTCGGTCGGTCGCCTGCTTTCGTGTTGTCATTTTTAATCGAGAAAGGATAATTAGGCCCGTCTGGTGGTTAGTTGGATAATCTACCTCCAGCATTTCTATTGTTTGTGAGCGTGTGTAAAACATACTATAATAATGACATACCGCCTCATAGGTTAGCCGAGAGTGTCCTTGTGTGTAAGTGAACAGATAATCGTTAAGATTTTAGTATAATAGGCAGTAAATGATTTTAGCTTTTGGAGAGTTACACTATTTTTACTCACTGTAAATTAACTAACATTACTTTTGGGTTTTTGATAATATAAAAATATCGATTCAACAATAGAGGCAGTTTTTTAATATTTTTGTATCTGTATTTGTGGTGTACATACGACTACAAATCAAGCGCAACACTTTAATGTTTGTGGGCACTTAAGTTCGCTATAATAAGAGTTACTATTTTATAACTGACGTGTTTGCAATGGCAGTCTGTACTAAATATTTTGAGATTTATTATCTATCAGGATAGGCGATAATATCGCAGAATCGCAAAGATAGATACTTACTCTTTGGTATAAGGTGCAAAGTCATAGTCTTTTAAACAATGGCTGTAAATTTATTTGTAGTTATTGTTCTTTAATTTCGAGAATAAGCTCTATCGAGTGTGATTAGAAATTATGTAAAAAATATAATTCTAAGTTAACACGCATGAATATTGAACTCTTAAGTATACATCTCGCACTTTACATTCGAATTGCGATATATTTTTATGAAAATTAGAAACATTTTCCGTGAGTAATAAAAACGTTACTTTTATTTTTGATTGATGTACAATCTTTTATCTGGGTTAATCACCCTAACAAAAAGAAATAAAATTGGTATTTTACAACTTAGCAATATAGCATTAATAAATAATGAAAAAAGTAAACTAAATGACACAGTTTTAAAGCCCGCATGACGCGGCAATAAGAAACTGCTATAAAAGTATGTCGTACTTTTAGATTGGCTGCAGACTCTATAAATGCCATAATAAAATATTTAAAAATAAAACTCTTTGTCGTTCAAGGAATATTCCATAAAAAGTTGGAAATGACACTGGCTACTAATTAAATGACCTTATAAAAGTTGTTAAGTGCAGTTTAAAAGGTTTTTTATACTTACTTTATGTGTCCTTCGGTGGACCAACCAGACTGGCATCTCGCATTCACGTTTCATTCTAGATTTAACTACAGAAATGAGAGATGCGTGACAAAGTACTATAGTAAACTAGTGTCCGCCCGTTGCTCCGCCGGCGTAGATGTAGGTCAAGAGGTATGTCCTTTTTCAGGATATAATTTATTTATCTCCATACCAAAGATGGTGTCCCGAAAAAATACAGAGATCCGGCTAGCAGGGGGCTAACTATTCCCTAACTTAAATGATAGGTGCAGATAGATAAAATCTTCGGTGTTTGTACGTACATTGATGTTTCACTACGAAAAGTATCGTTATACTGTAATGCAATGTTTACAGAAGCTGGAAGGCATCGACAGTTGTTATATTTAGCGAAGCAGAGGGCAGCTCTACGTAACAATTTTTGCCTTTTTTTTACTATAGTGTGGGTACCTACACTAAAAATATGCGGAACAGCTAATTTTCCATATTGTTGCTTTGTTTTGTCATTTAAAATAAGAATCTACATAAAAAAACTGCAACAGCCAAATATTTATCATGGTGTTTAAGTCACTTTGGAGACGTTTAATTGACTCTACATCGGTCGCCATATTAAGTATACCTATAGTAAACTAACATGAACATGAATTATTTGTATTTTCTCAGTTTACAGGAGTGAAAACGTAGCTTTTAAACAGCTAGACAGAATTAGGTATTTTCGCATTTCTACATAATTATGAATTGGTAGATAATTAGGCACAATGAAATACACATATTAAAATGCCAGTCAGGAAACCAGGCTATTAAAGAAAAGTAACATATTATGCCTAGATTTTGTTTGTTTACTTTCCCAGTGTTGTTTTTTAAATAAATAAAATAAAAACAAAGTGAAGTTATATTATACGAAGTAAAAGCTACAAGAGTAAAAACCTTTATTCTGGATTGTTGTGGAACCTTTATTCAAGAGTATGTGGAGTGGAGGACATATGAATATAAAGAATACTTAACACCAAAGCCGACATAGTGGAGACGTTAACTGCCTTGTTTGTGTCACTTACATTGAAACGAAAAAGCACCATCATTTTCGTGGGGAGAAAGGGAAGAAAAAATGTGTAAATATTTGTAGCTTACCTACTTTACTGGAAGAAGCTAACCAAACGAACAGTGGACATTACTGTAACCGAGAACGTTCTCGTAATATGATGCTTTATATTGTATCCTGATTGACCATTCTACACAGCTACGTATCACTTTAATGGACGCGTATTCTTACATTCACGGTTATTTCGGACGACTTCCAAATGGCGTGGCGCACGGTTTTGTCATTGATAGTTGGCCGCGAATGACGACTATTTGGATTGGACGCATGGAATCTGTTTTGAAATCCTACGATGGACGAAATCGATTTAAACGGAATATGTTTACATTCACGAATAGATTTTGGAACGCCTACGACTACTATACTAGGTCAATGGTTATAAAGACAAGATGTACAAATAATAATACATTAATACCAATTTCTTTGTCTTCGTAACAAAAATATCAATCATAAACAACATTAAAAATTTTAACTTATAGTATAGTTTCAGATAACTTTTGTCAAGGCTTTGTCTCAATATATTTATGGCCCAAACTCCTCAAATCCTGTACCCATCAGTGGGACAGAGCGTAGGCTATGATGATGATGATGAATGATTTAATTTTAGTTATGTTCCCTACAAGAAACTTACATATAGATTTGAGACATTTCTAATTACATATTTCTCACAGCGACTTTCACATTTTAATTAAGATGAATACGTTTTGTAAAACTAATTCACTATATTAAAGAATATTATTTTTAATGATACTATTGTTAGAGTTTAAACTGAAATATTTTTGTTTTTTTTAATAGTTACATTTTATTTTATCGCATATAAAGAAGGAATATAAAATTTCAGTGTTGTGTAAATTCAGTATGTGGTCTTACGTCTTATAAATACCACATAATTTATAAGTCGCATTCACGCACGGCTTATTCTGACGTTAAACCCACAATGCATATTGACAAAGTAAACATTTATAAAGTCCTCTGAACACATTTTCTGTTATTCTACCGTTCGTGCTTCATTTAAATTTGAACTCAGCATCACAGCGGGTAACTTAAGTAAGTGCATTTTTTATGAAGTCTTTAACCTTTAACTTTTTAAACTGGTTTGAATTTTAATGAGTTAATACATCAATGCATCATCAGGTTGTATATAATGGTGTTGCTTAACTTCACTAAAGAGTTATTGACTCGCAGGTTTCACTCCACGGGCGCAGCGGGGAGTCTCGCCACTGAGGTCCCGACAGACCCTTATGCCCTCACGTATGACATGCTACAACTCGAACGTTCGGTTCAAGCCTCTTAAATTATGCCTCACTTGTGCCAAAGAAACTAAGAACACTTGTTGGCAGCATTCGCGATAGCTTAAGAGTAAATCTTGCACGCATTCATTCCGCCTGTCACCGTGTAATGAAAGAGTGGGCGCAGCAAAAACTCACAGTGACTTGGGAGTTTTGAATGCTACTTTTGTAACCAACAAAAAATGTTTATACACATATTTTAGAAGACTATTAAAAAGCTGCCATGACTGAGCATACCGCTAAACAAATACTTGTATTGAGCAACAATCGAGTCGTATTTCTGTCTTGACGTACCGTAAAACAGTAAACCATGTTTGTATGGACCATTACACTTCAAGTATTTGTAATATAACCAAATGTTGGCTCCAAACGCGGATGTTTATCAAAAACTCGTTAAATCTGTGGCGTGTTTGAATTGGCGTATGCGCAATCGTCTGATAGCCACTTCAATAGTCCCGAATTGATCAATCTTTGATTTCAGAACGGGTGTTGAAAGCATGTCGTACGTGTAAGCAGATCACCTAGTACGAAGAGCTATGGTAATAGTAGAAAAACTGTTAGTGTGATTGATAAGTTTAAAGGTTTTTTGTAAACCACTTATAACTGAAATCGTTTTGGAAAATTGGTCATAAAAAATAGCCTTGAACCAATCACACTGAAACTCTTCAGTACCAGATGATCTGCCTAGGCAGGCCGATAACTATCTGCCGAATTTAACAATCGGCCTTCGACATACCATATACACATATCCAAAGTTAGTAATCTATAACTTGTAGCTTTAGGTAATATAACAAAAGTTAGCTCGATGGTGTAGAGGCTTGAGCGCTCTGGTTTCGATAACGAAAAGAAAGCAAAACTTTCGACATGGTCGATCCCGGGATAGGTCCATCAAAGTTTATGGTCTCGGGCTCCTCCGTACTTCGGTAGGCAAGTTAAGCCAATAGTCGCAATTCTTACTCCAACCACTTCAACCCACCAACCCGCATTGGGTCAGCGTGGTAGTGTTATGGCCCAAACTACTCATGTGCTTTCTACTTTGTATGAAAGCCGTGCCAAGCAGTAAGTAGGCTGGTGCCGAGTATGATGATGATAGACTAGTGCTTTTGCCAAATGTTATTATTTTAACGGTCTGCGTCTCCGAAACAATAGAATAAGTATCAATTGTGTGTAGATTGTACATAGATATTCCACAAATTTCGATTTAATTTAAGGAGAACTTTCAATTTATTACAATTAAAAGCTTTACATAAAATAAATATTTCTTGCAAAATTTCATTAAAGTGAACCGCCTTATTTTTATGTTTATTACACGAACAAAAGCTTCTGTTTAATAAAGCAAGGTTCTTTGTCCGTCATATTTTATGAGCTGATAAAATAATAAATGATATTATTGGTGGCCGCCGACAGTCAGGGCTCAAAACATTTATCCATCATTAACTCCACAGTGCAAATGGCACCTATTTGATTTCTCGGTTAGTGTTTATTTAAAGTTTAGTATTATAATATGGTATTTGTGTTTATGCTGCTGTGTTTACGTTAAAAATGATAAGGACCACCCGGCGTTGTATGAGAGCGGCGGATCCGTTTTATACCAACAGTTGGTTCGACTCAGTGCAAACAGGGCAAAGCAAACAAACATACACTATCGAGGAAAGCGGACGGCGCTAAGAGCCCTTGGCGAGACGACATCGAACTGAAATCGGTCTTGAAGACTGGGTACACTTTAGAGTGCTTCTGCAAATGATTTGCAGTGCAGGATGTTTGTATAAGGTTCATGCATTCAAAATGCGTATAATATTGTATCTCCATTTTATTTACCTAAACGTGAAGGCACTAAGTGTGCGCCGAATTAAAAAAAAGTCATAAAAGGCCGTGTGATCAAAATAAAGCTAAAATCAAGATTATTGTATGACCTACAATGATGTAAAACTTTTGATGATTTAAACAATGAAAGTAGCCCCACTGATATAGGTAGCTTCAAGTCAATGAAAGAAATAAACTATTGTTTTTATTTAATTAAATCAAATGCTTCAGTAACTTATGGGTGCGAATTACAATGGAAAGGAAATGTTTTAAAAACTTTTTTAGCGCGATCGATTTTACCAGATATCACAATAGGTAAAATACGAAATTTAAGCCTGCGCACCTAGTTTTATTAAAGAAATGTTTACTATTACCACCCGAGCTTCTTTTATACAACTAGAGGACAAACAAGCTGGCGGCCCACCTGGTGGTAAGCGGTTACCGCCTATAGACACCTGCAATAACAAAGAAAAATCACCTGATATTGCAGGTGCGTTGTCATCCTGAGGCCTTAGTTGAAATGCGTTACATGCCCAGTAATTACACTGGCTACTTTCCTCTAAATCCGAAACACGGCGAACTGTTTCACGGATGAAATAAGAAAGACGGTGATACCTACCCAGACGACCCTACATACGGCCCTACCTTTTTAATTATTAACAGGTGCAGTAGGTGACAGTGGGTAGTTCTGAATATGAGATAGTTTTGAACGAGTACATAATGAGAGAAAGGGATAGTTGACAATCAGCTGACTAAAAGGGAGACCCAGGTGTTATGCACTGAGCATGCTTACTCCGCATTCTAACAACTCCCTCTACTTCTTCACTCTGTGACTCTACATTAGTGGGTCCACTATTTTATCATTAATTTCCAATAGAATAAAAAGGGCAAGGCATGTCACCGACATAGCTCAAAGAGTTGCCAAACTTAAATGGCAGTGGGCAGGATACACCGCTCGCAGAACCCATGAACGTTGGGGCGGAAAGGTTCTACCGTGTCAACCACGAACCAGAAGACGGAGCGTGGTAAGGCGTCTAAAGGATGGACCGGCGATCTGGTGAAGATTGCTGGTAGCTGGATGCGTGCAGCGTAGCACCGACCGTCATGGCAATAATTAGGGGAGACCTTAGCAGTGAACAAGTAATGATGATGATGATGATGTAATAGGCAAGTAGAAAATTTTAGGTTTAGTTTTTTCAAAAAGCTATTGTAACATCAGAAGCTAGAGATAATGTTTTCGTCAAATGAATTCCATTGTGATATTTTAATAAAACAATTGATAACCGTAATTGTTATTTAAAGGGATTTATTTTCATTTTTTCTTCGTAATGGAACAAAGGTAAATAGAGAAAATACAATAATATAGAAACAACATACATTGCAATCAAGATGAAAGAAAGCTAGCGGTACAGGTAGGTAGGTACTTCAGATTTTAGCTACCAGGGAAACAATAAGCGTAGTTATCGTACGCCAAAAATTTTATAATGCCATGTCAAATGAACCCATTGATGCATTGTGTAATAAATATTTTAAGTATTTACTAAAAATTTAGCCGCGATAATTTCAAGATTTTGTTATTGTGTCTATATATTCACCAGCACATTCATCTGGTTTCGTTGTAAAGAGCGTCTCATTTACACCCTGTATAATTTGTATCTGATTCTGATTACACACACTATAAATCGTTTTTTAGTACTTTAAGGAAACTACTTAACTAGGTAGTAGGCCCGTATGTAGGGTCGCCTGGTTAGGTACCACCGCCTTTCTTATTTCAGCCGTGTAACAGTTCGCTGTATTTCGGATTAAAGGGAAAGGTAGCCAGTGTAATTACTGGGCATGGACGGCATTTCATCTACACAATCGTAATATAAGTGTTTTAGATATACATACGTCCCTAAAGGACAGGATACCTTCATATTCCATTTCCCATTATTACTTCAACGTATGGAATGACAAACTTTAAATCCCTTGAGAAATTTGAGTGAAAGTTCGTCTTCCTTGTTACTTTAACATAGAACGAATTGTTGAAAAACTGAAACACCTGAACTTTTCATTATTCAGTAGAAAGTTACTGAGCTAAAATGTCATACATAACGTAACATTAAGATATTCTCTAGTTGCTCGTTTGTTTTTTGTCACCCGGATTGTGAGACGTCGGGTTCGTGACCTGCCTTAGGACATGTCTATTTATAGTAAACACATTTTTATTAATTATTCTTAATACAACAGATTAAGTATTTAACTTAATCTATAGACCTGCACTCAACAGCCAGACTTTTTGTGATTAATTTGTTTGAAACATCACTTTGATACCTAATAAATGAATAATTAACATTAACAAAAGTAAAACACAAAATTTCGGGATCAGATAGAGTAACCACCAAAAGTGTAGTATGTAGTATCCAACGAGAATATAATGAGAACGAAATAGTGTAAAGCCGTTGACGCCATCAACTCGCAACTATCACGCCTTCAGGAACTCAAAGAACGCTCCTAACTACGTTATCATCGAGGGGCAGAAACGTCAGCTTGGAAAGTCTGGAAACACGCCGGGTAGACTAGACGAAAAAATTCGTTTCCGACAGCTCTATGTACACATTACGGTGTGTTTAAATATGCACTGTTGCTACAGAGTACTTTTGTTATACTAAAATGCAAATATTGGTGCTAAAAAAAAATAATACTATATAACTTTTTTATACCACTAAGGTCGCAATCAAACATAACCCAAAAGATTCACTGAGTACCGACTGTGTAAAACTACTTCATGCCCTTTTTGAAAAACCCCATGCTGTACTTGTTTGAGAGAACATACTCGTCAGCATACGTACTATAAAACTAAATTTAAGTCCGGTTCCACCCTTTCCTTCTAATTTGTCTTGAAAAGGCTGTAACAATGACTTTAGAAACGTTGTTGAAAGGTAAAATATCTATGGAAAGCTGGAATCATTTACGCACCTTATTTATGTTTTTCGTTCGTAGGTTCACCCAAGGAGCGGTTAAAAGTTTCTTTTGCAGACGACTGTACACAGGGAATCATTTAAATCATTGTCTATCATTTCTTTCTTCCGATTTTAACATATCGCGAATACCATAATACATTGTATAGCATTTTAGCTTCCTTTTAAACCAGAAAGAAATAAAATGTTTGAGTGATGGATGACATTTCATTTTAAGTTAGACAAAAAAATAATGAATTTGAATTCCTATGTGACGGCATCTAGCGTAATGAATCATAACACTTATGTTAAGTCATTAAACTTTAGTTCCGTACATACCCCATCAAAATGTGATAAACATACTGCACTATATCATATCAACACAGCACTCGATCACACTTGAAACAATTTGCGGAACAGATTTTTCCACTAAAAACGCGAATTTAAAAGGAATCTGTCCGGAGTGCAATCGGAAGTTCTTTGCCAAGGATTTAAAAAAGGTTCCTTCTATATAATCCCAACTAAGGATGAAAGAATCGAATTATACCTATTTTAAAAAAATATTTTTTAGTTTTTAAATTTAAGTTAATTAGTTTTGGATTTTCCTGCTACGTTTCATTATTAAACCTTTACATGCTTCATATTCTTAGCCTGTAGCCTATCTTCAAGTCGCTATAGTCTGTACGAGGCCGGACGTATTCGCGATCCCCCAACCGATAACACGCACGGCAACCGATGGCACAGCACGGTTCCGTACCTATTTGTAATTTACTTAAAAATATGGTCGCAGATAGAGGCCCCTCCGACTAATACTGTTTTGTTGCTCTAGTTGGGGTAGTAGACTATGATGGCTTTAGTGTATGGCGATAATAATGACTTATGTAGCTTATAAACGATGTAACCTTCGTATATAATGTTACTACATTATTTAAAGGTGAAAAAAGATACGGCATTTAATAGGAATGTCGCCAGAGCTCATCTGAAGATGGGATCAAAAGGATTTGTTTCCTAGTGTTATAAAGCATCTACTTTCTCGTTTTATCCATCTTAGATAGCCACAGTTTAACGCTGCATTCACAGCTCAATAAGTTTATAAGAATATATTTTTACAGGAGAAATTGATTTTACTTACGAAAGTCCCGAAGCAAAATCAGTTACAAAATAGCGCGCCAAGACTTAACTCGGTAAAACCTCTGGTTTGCTGAGTTTACTGACTACGCTTTCGTTTCTCTATTTGTTATTACTGTGGCAAAATTAACTGAAATATAAACTATTGTTTAGACGTTCGAAAAACTAACTTCAACAGAAAATTTTTTCGAAATTGTGTCAATTTAGGTGTGTTTTCGGCAAATTTTGTTTGTGGTAGTTTGAAAAAGGCGGCAACAAGCATACGGCTCTCTTGATGGTAATTAATTGTAAGTGTGAACGCCGTTGGTCCCGATTGTAGCTGCAAACGTTTTAACCTACCGCATTGTATGGGTACCGTGGTGTTATGGCCCAAACTCCTTATGTATTTCTCCCATGTATAAAGCTCTGTGCTGGTGAATTTGATCTACCGTAACACAGAAACATAATAGATAAAATATTTGTACCTTTCGTTAGTTACTATAATTTTATTTATACCAAGGTGGCAATTAAGCATAAGCCCCACCAGATAGTAAGTGGTTACCGTAGGCTATGGACGCTTGCAACACCAGGGGTATCACTTACGTGTTGCCGACCCTGTAAAAACCTTTAAATTAAACGAAAATGAAACGAATAAAACGTTCTGTATCTTTTGCTGGGTGCTAGCAGAATCAAATGTATCAAAACTGTTCTTTCTATACTACGAAGGTGGCGAACAAGTCGTTCAACCCGTCAAATGGTAAGTTTTTACCGTAGCTTAGAGCAGATAGGTATACAGAATATACAGAGTGGGACGAAAATACAACATTAAATTAAAACATGGCCTAAATTAGTTCCTAGAAATGTTTTGCAACTTTCAAACACATCTTATACATTTGATAATTTCATGATATTGCTATGAAATAGTGCAGCCACTTACATAGGATCGTCTGGGTAGGTACCACTGCCTTTCTTATTTAAGCCGTGAAACAGTTCGCTGAGTTTCCGATTGAAGGGAAAGGTAGCCAGTGTAATGACTGGGCATGGACTGCATTTCATCTTAGGCCTCAGGAAGACGCACCTGCAATATCAAGTATTTTTTTTGGTATTGCACGTGTCTAAAGGCGGCAGTAACCGCTTACCATGTGGGCCATAAGCTTGTTGGTCATCTAGTTGTATAAAAAAAAGTTATATTCGTATAGTAGTAGAGTAGTAGAGTCTCCCTGCTCCAAATTAATGTGTTCCCAATGAGTTCTGGCTACTAAAAATGTGAGTGTCATTTAGCTGCAATCTCTATAAGTAAACCACACACACACATTAGTCATGACATTTTTTTTAATTTTATAATAATTTAGGTTTCGCCATTACATTTTGCAACAGTCATGAATTTGAGATTTCAAATGATTTAACATAAAAAAATATTTAACGATGTCGGAAATAATTTGCGTTAAAGTTGCAGTAAGTTACTTATGTCACGTAAGCTGTCAAGCAGTAAATGCATTAGTCAGCAGCGCTAAGCAACAATTACTTAATACTATGTTAATTTTAAAACTGAAATACCTAGATTAAAGTATAAAATTAATCACGGATATCAATCGCTCTAGAAACTAATGTCAGCGTTTATTAAGAACCAATTAATTTGTCTTAGCTGCGGGGAAAGCAGATATCTAAATGCAAATTAAATGAAATAACCAGTAGTTACGTATCCCGTAATGGGCAGTTAAAATTATGCTGTCATACTAATCCTGGTTGGGATAGTGGGACCCAAAAGTTGTAAGGGTTATATATTTAGTAAATGTACCCATTTAAATTTCAGAACTTCTTGTTTTAGCATTGCGTTCTTTTTTTAAAACTTTTCTGTATTACTCATATTTTAGATTACCTACAACTATACTTTGTTCTGATTTATCGGACGGTTCAAACAGTAGTAGAGCTAAAGCACGGAAAGCACTGAACTGGGAAAATGCCTCCACCGAAGAGAGCAGCTATATGTATATAATCCATTGCACATAAGTCCTGTGACAGTTCAAACTTAAAAGTTGTAGTGGTGTAAACCCAATCGATTACTTATTAGGAATTTATAACATTTTAAAATGAAATGGAATCCTAATTTTATATTTTATATAACAAGATGGTCGAATCGAAACATCGCCAACTGTGTAACATTAATTATGTCAATCCCTAGAAACAATAAATTTTATTCCACACACTGCGCATTTTAAAATTATTATATTTGACAATTGCTTTTCATAAATTGTTGTATTTTTACAATGTTATTACAATAACAAGTAAAATATTTTATTGACTATTTATTTGTGTATCTCGAAAATAGCAAATATGCGTTACAATTAAAATCGGAAGTGCCCTTGGACTCATATGATTTAAAAAAGGTTTGAACAATAGATTGTAGTGTTGTGTTCCAGCGGAGAGGTCGCAAGAGCTCATTGAAGAACCATGGTGTTGGGAGCAGGTGGACTTGCCCCTGGTGCTGTCAATATAATGCTTCTATGACCTACTAAGATTACATGTCGCCTACCTTGCCATCGACTTCTTTTGATATAATTTTACTAGACAATATTCTTCTTTCAGCTTTCCCTCCAAGTAAATGTTTGCTAAAGACAAAGATAAATTGTTTCCATAAATAGGTTTCAAGAAATATCAATTCTTCGATTACAATAAATATTATTCGTAGTTAGATTCCCGTCAAGAATATGAGATACGATAACGATATATATTAATTAAATATGTGTATATGTATGTACGTATGTGTATGTATTTAAGTGTATTATTATAATTATTATTATCCTATTGATATATATAAAATGTTACAAATTTTCTTACTTTGTTAGTAGATAGTATAGTAGAAATAATAACAATCTATTGTGTCTATTAATAAGTTGATGGCTGTTGTTATCTTAAATAAAATAAAATAAAAATATCGCTTGATTTTTACAGTGTGGGTAACGCGTGAGTTGTGCACACATGCCCATTTACATAGTATTATTATTGTATTCTGTTTTCACTAAACTGATTACAGTAATACTGGCTTATTTATTGTTGCAGGGAAATCATTAAGTGATTTTGTGTCTGTCAAGAGCGCAAGTTTATTTTCTCTATTAAAATTTTATGAGAAATTCCTCTAGAGACCCGTTTCTACGTAGGGCGAAGATGTAGCTTATATAGAGGCAAAAAGACCAGTTCTTTCTTTAAGGGCAGTTCATGATACAGCTGAAAGAGCTGTAAAACTTATTCAAGATTTTCATGGTTTGATCACTGCAAAGAAATAAACAAAGCAAGTTTTGCTACACTGTGTGCAAGAGCATAGAAATTTGTATCCAGACTGTAGAACGACACTGGGCCTAATTCTGGGAACACACTTTAATTCTAAATTTAAGTACAGTATATCTCTTTCTCGCAATAAGTAATAGGAAAAAGATAGCAAGAATCTGTTTAAAGCTGTCACTTAAATTATGATAGATTTCAAAGAAACCATAGACAATTTTAGACGGCATGTACGGAGGTGCCTCCTAAGCACTGCATTTTATCACGTTCACTAAGGTCTAAAATTGAACGCACGTTTCTAAATGTCAAATTATATGACAGCCATCCTTTTCGTATTCTTTTTGATAAAAAGAAATGCACTGAACTTAGATTTAGACTTAGCATGTGTTCACCAGAATTAGGGCCAGTCTTAAAGGAAAATATCCTGCTTGATATATAATTTTATCTTCTTTTAATATTTTTTTTTTAAATATAAATTTTCAATAGATTTACCTACGTAACGGACAGAGCAATTTTCAAAATCTTCATAGTTATGTCAGCACGGGTTATTGTTGGCTTAGGAAGATAAAATTTTGTATTTAGGTAAGTCTGGGTAGGTTAAAAAGAAATATAATTAGTTTTTTTTTCAACCTTATAACGATTTTGTAGCACGATGCCTACTATCGCCCTTTGTTGAATTTTCAATCATTTCAAGCAATCGGTAGCACCATGCCTACTTTACGGAACCTTCATACATGAGATCGCACTATGATATCCTCTTACCATCAGGCGGGCCACCTTTTTTGTATTTAAAAATTATAACAAAGACAATACGTTCATAAGGGGCCTGAGAAACTTTATGAGTTGACACGGTCAAGGTCTTTATCAGGGTGTTCCACGCTGTGCATCTTCGCATTGTTCACTTTATGGAAATATCTAAGTGCTTACCGTCTGGTCTATGCTTTGTATAGAAAAAAATATTTGTTGGTGTTGCCTTTTTTGCATCACGTAATATAGATGCGTTTGGTTTCATACATAAACATAAGTCCTTATCCTAAGTCAGCAATGCTTAAGAATAAAACATAACTTACCCAATTTATTTCGCGCATTATTGATAACTTTCATCTGCCTACAGCTTAAAGATGATTATTCTTTATCTAGATCTAAAACCTCACCTCATGCAAACAGTCAGTCAGGCTATATCAAGCAGCTGTCAATCAATATTTTTTGCGGTATTAGAGTCTGTCATATTCTTTACTTGGTAATTTAAATAAGACAACCACAACTGCTAGCCAGCGACTAATGAAACACGTTTTTATAATCAGTATTTATTTTAAGAATTTTTAAATCTGACAATTATATTTCATTAATATGTCGAGCTGCATAAGACTCCTGGAAGTATTATGACAGTTAGAGTGTGATAGATAGATTAACTGCAGTTCGGATCAAACCGGCAGAGGCTCCTTTAAATAGATTTTATACATATATTATATTATTGTCGTATTAAAATAATATATTGGGTAACTTTTTAAGCGTGCGAGAAATTTTTACAGTGTGTTCTACCCATCGATATGAATAACTTTCACTACGAAACTAACTGCGAAATAATAAAAAAAACAGCTTTTTCATACATTTTGGTCGAGTAAGTTTTAACTTTTGTATGAAACAGCTATTTTTTTCGTGATTTCACAGTTGGTCTCTTAGTGAAAGTTATTCTTATTGATGGGTAGAACACACTGTGAAAAACGCGTATGCTTGAAAAGTAATCCTGTACGAAATTCGATAAACGAATTATTCCCTCTGCGTCGACTCCCTTTACGTCGAGTCTTGCCACGGTGACTCTCGACACTATTCAGCTTGTATCCTGCGGATAGGTACTACCTAAAAACTTGAGTGATGGTTGAAAGTAGGTAAATTTTATAAACAATATGTGTCACCAAATGGGTTTGAGCAGTATAAGCCTATATATAAATTTTATAAACAAAACTAGCATTAGTCATGGTTCACACTGTCATAACATAAATCACCAAAAACAGGCACTTGCCTAGCATCGCGTGCGCTGCGTCACGTTATGTACTACACCGATGTCATAATTTCTGTGTTGATTTCTTTTAGCCGTGACTAATGCAGACCTTAATCGCGTCCAAATTAATCGTGGACTGTTGTTTGGTTGGAAAAAAATGACTAAGCCGATATGAAAGCTCTGTTCGAGGGTCGGTTTTTTATGTAAGGCATTCAACTTTACGCAATATTAATATCAACCTAACCTTACAGAAAGTGATTGAACACAAAACTTATCTAAATGAGAACCAAATTTTTATTGTATTTTTTTTTTGATGAATCAAATATTTTGTTGCGCACTTTAGCGTTTTGGCACAGAATACATAAATCTATCAATATTAAATTAGTATTCACTATATGGCTAATATAAAATTAGAAAAAAAAAACTTAACTCAAAGGATTATTATGCAAGCGAATTTATATCGCGCTACGTTATCTGTTTTATAGGTATACGAGCGAGAAATATTTATTACGAGCAGAATACTAAAAATGGTTTTAAATTTTATTGTTTAAGTCACACACAATAATGTAGTCAACACATAAGTACTTTATTCAATGATATTATTACGGTACCTACGATAAAGCGAGATATCCTATCTCGCTTTTACGTAGTGTTTAAGAATAAAAAAAATCCTAAACGTCAGTTGCGAATAAGGATTATAGAGTGTAAACCGTAACGACTATAGACGTTTAAGAGCATGGGTAACTTACCGTGAAAATCTTATGGAAACGTAGTGTGATTGCAAGGGTCAAGTTCCTCTGGTACCAACAAAACGCGTCCTTATCGAGCTATGGCGATCTTAGTCCCCGAAGAAACTGTGTTTATGTAATTGTAACTTAATGTGTTATTTATGTAAAACTGTGGAACTCTGTCTTCCTAGTGCGCGACTGTCGTACTATTACTTTTTTGATACAAAAGCACTGTCTATCCACTGTTTATAGGTTTATGTATTTTATAATAAGGTACTATATACTTATAACCTATTTTTCATGTATCGTATTTCAGTTCATTATTTCACACACGATGACTATATTCCCAAAGCACTTTTCGTATAGCATAAACACTTTAAAAAATAAGCTACTACTTTTGTGCTCTTTCTCATCCTGTCTAAAGTCTTTTATAATATTTGTGTTCAATGATTATTAACATACATATACATTCTATTTTTAATTTAAATTTATTTCCTTTTGAAATAGCTATTTAAATAGTGTTTAATACCTTGAACCAACATTGGCCGTAAAACCATCACATACATATTCTTATCTCAGGTAAAGTTAAACAAATTTAAAGTGAGGTGCAATGTAAGCCCGCTGAAACCAATATAACAACGCGAATCCCAGTAAATTTATCCGATAACTCACGTACAGTGCCGGCGAGACGCTCCCTACACCTGAAGTGCAGAACTGGAAATTGGAAACCGTAACTCAACAAGTATTAGGGGAAAGGTTCAGGAGTGAACAGTAGCGTAACTGAAAGTTGTCGTCGCTGCCGCCGGTATCAAATTTCTTACTTCGAATAGATAGAAACGAGTTAGGTACGTAGATGTATAGCGAGATGATAGAGTAACGGTATGTTATACTAGCTTCCGCCCGCGACATAGTCTGCATAATCCGATTGGAATGATTTCCCGAGAGAAAAAGTATGTTGTGCTTTAATCCAGCTAATAATCTATATCTGTGACAAATTTTATCCAGATCCGTTAAAATGTTCTGGCGTGATTCAGTAACAAACATTCACCCATCCAAACTGTCGCGTGTATAATGTTAGTAGGATTTTAAAAGAACAGATTAAAGAAGCTAATAAATTGGTGCCGCAAAATAACAACATTTTGTACAGACGCCGCACGTTAAGCATGACACTTCGGTTGAAAAGTAACTGTCAGGTACTACGACTGATTAACTGATGTATCTAACTTTATTTGCCTGAAGGTACCAGTACATTGTCCGAAACCAAAATTCAACTCAGTGTCTTTCTTTCATACTAATTAATTAACTATAAAGTAAATAATAAATAACAGATGGCGTCATTATTACAAGTTTCTGATATATAAAACCATGCAACAAATCAACAATTGAAAGTCTCACAAAATCCAAATTGATTTTTAAAATTCAATACTAGATTTCTGACTAACATTAAATATGAACCAGTAAAAATAAAATTATGGTGCATTTTTTACGTCGGCTTGATTTTCTCAGATCGTCGTTTCTAAGAATTGAACTGTAAAATCTGCAATATTTTTATCAATCTAATAAATAATACTTATCATAGTAAAATAACACTATTTATAATGCTGAGTAACTTTTGTTTGTAAGTAATACGATCCAAAAAAAATAAGTGACGATTACTATGCTTTTGTTACTTTATAATTAGTAGTGAATAGTGTTGCCATAATGGCAACGTCTTGACGTTGCTTATCATATGGCAATACCATTTGCACTAAGCACAGGCCTTCCTTAAGCCTTCTTATTCCAGGGTCAGCGCAGCGCGGTGGTGCTAGTGCTCATAACTCCTCATATATTTCTCCAATGTAGGAAGACCAGTGCCCAGCGACAGGACAATTATTCTTATTCTTTTATTCTTAACTAGGTAGCTCCTGGCCTTGATCTCACCTGATGGTAAGTGATGATAAGGCCGAAGATGTAAGAGAGCTATTGCCAGATTCCTTAACCACAGAGGAACTGTCTTTTTTTTACCTCCAACTGCCGAAACACAACAATAATATTAACATTATTATGGTGGTAGCTAGCCACGTGGACTTAGAAAAGTCATACCACCAACCAAACTGAGCAGAAAATGTCTGCTCCCATGGGAAGTGGACCACAGACCTTTAGATATAAGGTAAGTGGTCTCAGCCACTAGACCACAGAGTTGGTTTAATACATCAAGCGGCATTATCCCGATGATATGACAATTAATTGAAATATCAGTTCTGTCTGTAATCTGATGCTTGATGAGTTAATTAAATATTTAGCTTAAACTGCACTAAACATCCTTCCAGTAAGACAGTAAATGTTCTCTACAGTAAAAGATAAAATATCAACCTGTACCATAATTTACAACCTTGCTTACATTTTAGGTGTTCCATAAAGTTATTTTACTCTTCCATCCTTTTACTGTGAAAAGGGCATGAAAACTCCAACGCCATCTGTAGGCGTTATCTAAAGCTATAAATGTAGGGAACCCGGAACGAAGGACGAATTATGGCTCTGAAGGTACGTTACGTCGTGTTATGGATAATTCATGCACCCTTTTGTTTCATAATTTTACGGCTGTTTTTAATATAAGTTACTCCTAGAAGATGGCTCCTTTCTATCATTTTATGTTATTCATTGAGATTATAGTATCATAGATTTTTTATATAATTAGAACTCAGATAAATATTTTCCTGTCTTTTATTAAAACCTATAAAAAGTGTCATTCGACTAATTGTCCTAATCGTGTATAGATCTATATCTATAGTATAGATAGTATAGATAGGTGTATAGAGTCAAAAAAGAAATTATGTTAATTTTTTTGCTGCCGAGACCGTTATGGCTTGTAGCAAATTTAATTATTTTAAATTATCTATGTCTTAGAAGCAAAAAAGATATTAAATAGTGTTTTAAAACAAAGCCGTAATTATTATTAGTCAAACTATCGGAAAAGCGATTTGATTTCTAACAAAATTTCACAATCCATTGCTCAAATATAGTTGCGACGGACAGTAGCTGGAATAGAAACTAACATGTACATAACATCTATTAGTTCAATGCTTCCGAACTTTGCACAGTAATGCTCAGCTGACTCGCAAATTACGTTGGTATGCCTAACACAAATGTTTATACAAGGCGTCGTCCGTTAACTTACTTTACTGCCGGTCAGAGACACTTTAACGATACTTGCCATGAATCTGCTAACCGAATATGGGACTTTTACTTCTGTACAACAAATATAATGATACACAATAGCATTTCCATTTACATTCTTAACAAAAAAATAGTTTTGGGAAAATTATTGAGGTTTGCAAAATCCAATAATATCAATGATATAGGTATTAGAATTCTCGCTGTGGGATATTTTTTGAAAAGGGCAATTTTTACGTAACAAATAAACGTATGGTCCACTTGATGCTAAACAGTTACAGTAGCCTATAAAAACACGTAGCACCTACGAAGTAACTATTATCTAATCTGTGCCTTGGTCAGTCAAGAGAAGGCGTTATGATATACCTATTGTTATGTTAAAAACGTAGGAGATACATTCCCTGCTCTCGACGCTTTCTCATTGAATTCTAGCTATCTGATATATGGTTATGTCGCCGCCATCTGGTTAAACTCGCCGCTTAATTGAATGCCTAGAACTTTAATAAAACGCCGGCATCCAATTGAAGGCCTAGCCCGAAACTAGACTCACTTAACGCTTAACGACTTGGCGTATTGAATAGATCGTCTTGTACTGAAAAGTTTTGGTTTGATTGGTAGGTTCAAGTTTTTTTTATGACTACTTATAACCGACATTGTCATGGTTCTAAGTGGTCATAATAAAAATAATATTGAATCTACCAATAACTCAAACAGTCGCACAAAAGCTCTTCGATTAAACGACCCGCCTAGGCGTCCAATTGAATGGCTTATTTAAGCCAGAAGCCTTCTGGCAACAGGACGTTCAGCCATCTGATTAAACGTTGCGCTCAATGACTTGGCTAGTTGTACCTCAGCCGTTTGATTGGATGCCGGTGTTCAATCAACGGCCTAGGCGTTCAGTTAAGCGGCTGATTTAACCAGACGGCTGCGACAGTTACAAGTAGATATCCCTAAGATGAGATAACATTACCGTCTTTTTTAATTTAACTAGCTGTGCCCAATACAACATTTGCGTGGATGTCGGAAAATAACAACATGTCGTATGTAGGGTTACATGATTTCACGTGAGCATGTTGAATCCCGGAAAAAATCAGCTGTTACATACAAACAGTTCATGTAGGTATTGCAATTTAGTATGAAGCAGTTAATTTTTTTACAACAATAAATGTGCTTAATAATCACCAGCACTACCATCTGCCTTAGATAACGTTCCCTTCACACGGTGTGGTAGAATAAGAGTTAAAACAAAGCAACAGAAGAACCTAGGAAGTTATGGTGATTTTGCTGAATAAAAACAACACTTCCAATTTGGTCGTGTGATGTCTTATCATTTGTATAAAGTTAACTCGCTTTACAGTCATAACAATTAAACATGACATATGCAAGATTAATAGGTCCCATCACTTAGACGCGCAAGCCTACCTCATACAGATGGCTAATCATGCATATGATATCAATCAAAAGCTTCGCAGCCCATTAGTGTTATCGGACAGCATCCAGTTTATATATCAAAGACAACGGCGCGGCGTTCATTTGTATTACCTTGTCATACTAGGCGCGGGTAACCATCCAACTGACTTTTATATAATAATGTCTATCATATCATATACAATGATATGATAGACATTATTATTATAAAATATACAATACAATTATGTCTTTCAGTTGAAGATTAATATTAGTAAATAGATACTACCACAAAATCGGAGATTTCTAGTGTGGCCTATCCTACATTTTTACACCGAACGAGGATAATATCCAGAGTTACCACTCTGGAGGAGGCCTTTTATACACGCTAGGCGAACGCTTACAAAATTAAAGCATAAGACAGTAATGGTTTTAAGCATGACATGTAGAAAAATAAATTTAAAACCTCGAAAAAAAAACAGATGTTCGATACAAATGGGTCGTGTAAATATTACAATTTAGTATGAAACAGCCGATTTTTTTCGCAATTCCAAAAAGTTTTTATGTTCAAGGTCACCAGCACTGCCATCTGCCTTTACTTTCGAGAGCTATCCCCTTACACCCGGTATTATTATCTTGGTAGAAAAGAATAAAGATCCCATACATGCTAAGTGCCTGAAATCGAGCATGGTTCTGCCTCTTAGCCAGCAGAAAGAAATTAACTCCATTAACTACCATTTTCTATCATTGCCTTGTCCAAAATTACCCAACGATCGGAAATACCCCAGTCTCCCCTAAGTAGTATTATACCTTCGGCTCTCAAAGTTCCACGCCATTCATGCGTGTTTTGCACACATTCAATATTTCTTTGTCCCACTGGCATTTCACTTCGCCAAAGGGACCTTTTACATCTAAAATGGCGTAGGGAGCGTTGATTAATAAAGAAAATATAAAATTCGCACCCGCCCGTTATATGATTGAAAGAAGTCACGTTTTCTTTTGCGGAAACGGTTGGGGAATTTTGATTTGGCTGAGAGCGTAGTGAAATTTGATGATGTATGGAGTAGGGGCAGCTTAGCTTATTGTATTTATTTTATGGATTGTTTGGTTTAGACAATGGTGTAAATGTTGATAATTTGTGAAATCGTGAGGGTAAAGTCTCGTCAGCTAAAATATTAGGCAAAATAACAACAAGTGTTTCATAATGATTTTAAACGAGACATTGTTTTCCATGTAAACGCACTTGAAAGTCTATTTCTGAGAAATAAAACAATAAAAAAATTAACCTACATAAATAAGAAATAAACCTTCAAAATTTATTATGTTGTAAAACAACATGCTTAATAGACATTTTGATGTGGTAAATAGCGCCGAGAATATTTAACACATTATTTGAAAGATGTGTGCTTTATGACAACTATACCACAGAAAAAATGAAAACTATGGTGCTGCCGCTAATGAAAAAAGTTTTGTAATTAGTAGGTTTCTTACTTACGAGAAGTTCGCCTCTAATAATCCCTGTTCATTCATTTTGAGTATAAAAATAGTTTATCTTTTACAATCATTTTATTTTCGTAAACCATAAGAAACTGAAACTGAATTTTCGTATTATATTAGTTTGGGGAAAAAGTTTTTTCGCATTATAATATGTATGAACTTGTAATAAAATCTCTTTGGCTGTACTATTTATATCTGGCTGGTTTTGGTATCATTAAAAGTTTAGATTTTAAAAAAAGTAATTCCAAATTCAAATTAGGAAAATGTGTGTTTAAAAATTACTAAAAAATCTAGAGGGCTGAACATTTATAATAATGTTAAAATCAAAAATTAAGAATATCAAAACCGTCAAATATCTTAGTTCCTGTTGATGTTGGTTTTTTTCCTATTCCACTTTCGCTAGTAAAGTTCGTATACTATTGATTATCCAGCATTATTGTTAAGTAGCAAGTTCACCAACAATTAAAATTTTGACTGAAAAATACATATTTCCAAACTTGTAGGATAGGACAAATATTGTAGGATATTTTCTGCGGGCCTTTACCTGAGAAACCCTAAAATATCATAATGACAATGACGTCACTTTGTTCACAATTTTTGAGAATAAAAATCTTAAACGAAAATATTCAAGTTACCAAAAAATACTTATAATATTTTTCATATCTACTAACTAATTTATGTTCGTATGAGAAATAAATTTCTTTAAACCTATACATACTTTTACTTTCCCTCTTACATCCGACCCATGAATTCTCAACTTGGGGTAGCGTTACAATGCAGAACAGTTTTCAATCCCCAATTTTCTCAATATCTTAATCACTGAATGCTTTATTAAATCTGTAACAACGTGTAACAATTGTTGACGAGTCGTCATCCAACACCTGGTGAGAAATGCAATCAAGTTTAATTATTACGGGTATTAATAACAAGGGTGCACTTTGGGGGCGCGAGGGTGGTTACCATAGCAACACCCTACAGTTTAGGAACAGCCTGCACCTACAAGTATCTACATGTTTAGTTATTTATGACGAAAGCTGATTACAACTGTAATTGAAGCCTCTTTCAGTGGAGGTAATAATGTTTATTGTACTCGTATGATAACGCGAGTATATGTAATTTGTTTTGAGTAGGCTAGACACAATTTTGTTTACGTTGGTTTTTATTGACGCTCTCGAATGGCATAGATGTAGGTAGCCTATTATTAGGTAGGCTTGCCGTCCATTTGTCCGAAAATGCCCGGACTTTACTATTTATTCCCGACTTTCAACGTACAGAATTTAATTTCAGAAAAAGCATTTCTTGCTGGCTGCAACTTCATTTATTGTAATAAATTAATTAATTATATGTGCACCACACGAAAAAATCGTTCCAAATAACACAGCTGTATAAGTACACGCATATTACATTAAATAATATTTTTATGCTCATTATAACATTCTAGCTGTGCCCGCGACCTCATTCGCGTGGATGTCAGATAATAACAACATGTCGTACGTAGGTTACATGATTTTACTTGAGTATTTATTTGGTTAAGGATTTAAATTATGTTTATAAAAACACCTTTGCAAATAATGCATTATTTCAGAACAAATGATCAGTAAGAGTGGAACTATGGTAAAAAAATGTCACGCGCCTAATAATTGCCCGCTCGCCTTGGATATCATTGGTACTTGATCATTATTTTATTGCGGAGTTACTTTAAAACTATGCTGATATCTCACAAAATATACTTTGGAATCAAATGATGTCAATAACAATTTTGTTTAAAATTAAATACTTATGATGAATAATATATGTATTTATTATCATAAGGGACTATATCGTGCTTTCAAAAGTACTTTCGCAGATAATGCATTATTTTAGAATAAATTTGATTTCTAAAAAAAAAGTGATAGTGTATCTAAGTACCTCAGAAGATAGACATATGCTATCGCGGACTTTTTTTATGAACTTTGAAGGATAAAACATTCTGGCGTAGGTACATGACTTCTGCGTAACTTTAACCGTTTACGCAGCGTACGCAACAAAATCTCTGAAAAGGAATATTTTTCCCATTTTCGTAACATTTTTCATTGATGCTCAGCTTCTATTTGTCGTAGCGTGATGTTATATAGCCTATGTAATACCTCGATAAATGGACTATTTAACACAAAAACCTTTTTTTAATTTGAATCAGTAAGTACAACGAAACAAACAAACTCTTCGGCTTTATAATATAAGTAGATATAGATTGTTGAATAAATTAGTGGTTACCCTTTTATGTGTGGTATACATACATACCAGGCCGTAATTGTTTTGGACTCATCTCTAGTTCAGGAAGCATTTGTTATTGCAAGTGTAATCGCTCAACAACCTACATTGTACAAGTAAGTGTGGTAATGTTCTGTAATTATTCTATGAGGAGGAGATATGCGTCTATATATGGTCTACACGAGTAACAACAATTAACTCTTCTGCTTCAGTACAAGTCCCGGCACTTTGTGATTGTTATTGTATTTTGCACTTCAAGTTTAGTTAGGTACTTATTTCATAAAAAGTTATTTTTGAAGTTAGTGCTAAGTAAGCTCTGTTTCCAGAAACAATAGAAAGTGTAGCACCAACTCCAAAAAATATTTATTATAAAAAGGTACTTTTAAATTTAATTATCTTTTCCTTTTTAGTGTTTTGAAGTGAATTTTTATTTCTGTTTAAAAAAAATTATTTTTATTTTTTTCTGATATTTTGAAGGTCAAAGCCAGATGGCAGTATTCCAACGCAAATAGAATTATCACGAGCACCACTAAAGCGAAAATCCTCAATTTCGCTGACATTGATCTTTTAATTATTCCAGTTATTTTGATTTTAAAACCAAACTAGTAAATCAATTTCCAAAAAAAAAATGTATAGGTCTAATCTGAAAGTATACTCTTTCATTAAAAAAAAACTAATTTTCCAAATCGGTTTATAAATGACGGAGTTCTGAGGTAGCAAAAGTACAACAACAGCCGAATTGATAACCTCCTCCATTTTTGAAGTTGGTTAAAAAGAGGTAATCTTTACCGTAGCGTTGCTAGGTCCCCCACAAGGTGGACCGACGATCTGGTGAGTCTCACGGGAATGTTTTCCCATTTTATGTTTTTATGTTTTCCCAACGCTATCGGCATGGCAGTACATTATTTTCTTCTTCCCTAATTTATAGAAACATAAAACACCTAATTTTCCCCTACTTTTCCTATTGGTAAAAAAATTAAAAAGTTTCTTTAAAAATGTCCACGGGAATACTACTCGCACCTAAGGGTATTAAAAAGCACAACTGAGCGTATTACGGTTATAAATAAATTTAAAAGCGACAACAGACACGCAAATCTATTCAAAGCCAAATCTTTGAACGTAAAAAAGGAGATCCGTGTCAAATAAAATTTACAAGCCATTCCCACTTTACGGGCGAATTAAACGTTTTTAATTGCGAGGAAATGACTTCGGTTATGGGGCAATCAACGCTTTTGCTAACTAAAACAGTGAGATAGAATAAGCCGTAAAATCTCTTTAAAGCCTCTAGTGTTTGAAGTATTCTTCGATCAAAGAGAGCATTAAAGATATTCATTTTATACAACCACAGTGTAAGCTTTCCAGAGCACATCAAGAAAGCGTTGTATTGGGTGCAAGGGCACATTGTCTCCTTTGTTAATGTTTTATTTTGTGAACATTGCAAATTACCACTTGATCCAGTACAGTCGACAGCACATCAAGCGTAACAGTTTGACCTTGAGACCGCCCTTACTCCGTTCGTAATAGAGGCGGCTTTCGTAGCGCAACTGTTACACTTGATGTGCTGTCGTCTGTACAATATTAAATTTCATTTATTACGAGGGTAAACTGAAAGTTCTTAGAAAATCAAAAACTATAAATTAAAAATAATAACTTGCTAGTTTGTTACTAGAAAGTTATTATTTTTATTATATCTTTTCAAAATAATGTCTATTCACATCCATGCATCGCTTCATCCGTTGGAATCACTGAGAAAAGCACTTTGTTCACTCATCCTTAGGTCATGGTTATGTCTCTTCGACGGGTTTTTGAAACGCAGCCACTGCCACCTCGGCGTCCATGAAACGTTTTCCTCGAAGTTTTTCTATTATTTTTGGTGAAAAATAAAAATCGCAAGGTGCGAAGTCGCGGCTATACGGCAGGTAACCCAGTAATTCTCGTAGGTTCGGACGCCGCGGTTAGATAGTCGATCGTTCGCCTGGCAGTGTGCGACGAAGCGTTGTCATGGTGAAGGAAGATCCTAGTGTGAGGTCGTTTCTCTCGGTCAATCAAAGTTTGTTATCTCGAGCTCCTGCGTGCTTCGGAAGGCACGTTAAGCCGTTGGTCCCGGTTGTTGCTTGGTGGTGTTATGGCCCAAACTCCTCATGTGTTTCTCCCATGTAGGAAGGCCTGTGCCCAGCAGTGGCACGTATATAGGCTCGTGATGATGATGATGATGACCTGCCCTTCCGAAGAACGAGGCTACTATCTCTTTTTTTTCAACGCTTCGTCCTATATTCACTTAAGTTGGCAATTTCTCGGAAGGAAACACCCGCTTTCGTCACCCGTAAGTCGAACACAGCATTTGAGTCACGTCCGATAATTCTTTGAACCATTTCACAGCGCCAATCAATACGATGAAGTTTTTTGGGCCTCGGTCAAATTATGAGGTATCCTCCGGGCATAAAGCTTCCTGACTGCTAACTGTTAATTGAGGATTTTATGCACTTGAGTCATAACCATGCCTAAGCTTGTCCAAATGCTGATAAGTTTCTCCTTTGTCAGTCGCTATCATATGTCGCACAATATTGATGTTATCTTCAGTGGTCGCAGTAGAAGGCCGTCCATCACGTAAATCATCAGTAAGATTAGTGCAATCACGCTTAAACTCACTAAACCAGTTGTAAACAGTGGCACGAGATGGGGCTTCCTCATGCTACGATAACCACTTACCAATAGGGTAGTTGACAACTTTTTTTAAAATTCATAAATAAGAAGTTTATAACCCATAAAGAAATATTGCCAAAGAAATAGTATGTCTAAGATCAATAGTTTCACATATACAGTGGTATGTTTGTAGTGTTGCGGCGCATCGCTCAAAAACGCTCTATAGAAAATCTACGGAACAGGTGACGTCACATGTTCCTATATTACTAAGAAATATATGGGCATACTGACAAAATTGATAATAACTATGTATTAAGTAGGTTTTTATTGATAGTTGTCATAATAATAGTTGTTTTAATTGATGTCAGCACTCTAATATCATTAATATTTTTGATATTTTTTTTTTTAAATTACCATTTTGAATTTTCAAAACAGTACAACTTCAACAATATTCCATATATTTTACGTTTGATTTTTTTATGAGTAACAGTAGCGTATATTTTCCACATTTGTGAAAAATATCTCCAAATTCAAACTTAGGGAACATCCCAATTATGCTTGTTGGCCAGTGGCCATTGCATTCCACATTAAGATATCAACAAGTAAGTATATTTCTTAGCCCAAAATAAAGAGAGCTCTTATCATTGATACTCACTTACGGAACTGATAAATAAAACACTTTCCCATTAATGAATAATACAAATTGTCATAATTATTATTATGAAGGTAATTTTTTCTGGTCTATAAGTATTTTTAATAACTTTCTAACATTTGAATAATGACAAAATAAAAATTTAAGAATAAATATTTTCAATTTAAGAAGTACACGGTGCTTTTAATTTTCACTTATTCCAAAGAATATAAAGAAAATAATAAAAGAAGATCATTTTTCTTTTATAAAGAATTACTATCTATCTATGTAATATACACTATATAACAAACGGGGTACTAATCATAGGATACCATAAATACAAAACAATTGTTAAAATGTCAATTACTTTATTAATGCTGACTGTTTTAAGTTACAGTTAACTACAAAAATTATTAGCCGACATTGCATAGAAAACATTTCAATACAAAATGCTTTATAATTGTTGTCTTACAAAATCCAATCAAAATGTTATTGGTTCGGAATATTATAATACCACTACTCAGAATAAATATACGAATCAATGTTAAATTTGTATAAGGATATCAAATATTTAAAATTATGTACAAAACAATAAACTTTGAATAGAAATTATACTATATCACAGACACTAGAAAAAGTGGAACCTAATTGCCTACGTTAAATAATAGCAGTCTATCTGAAAACACTTCCACAAGAGATAAAACAGTCAACCAACCGACAATCACATCGTCTTGTAATAAAGACTATATATAATGATATAATCCGATGTCCGAAGATTACAGAATTACTGCAGAATACTAGCTTACTACAAAACAAAACCTCCTTCTTTTTTTAAGTTGGTTAGTAATAATATTGCGAGTATTTTTACTGCGATTATATGAGATGTAAGTGTCAACAATAACTTCACTAGAATTGTCAAATGTTAGTGCATTGCGAGTAAAAAATTCAAAGATGGGATATTTGTCCGAATTGCCTAAATATATACAGATTACTCTCAAATTATTAATTTTAGTTTTTCTTTTCCTTAAAACTGCTTAGAAATGTATATCACACGGCGATGTGAAAGTCTCCAATTTAGAAAGTCCAAAATATTCACAGACCTTTTTTACAATATTTACAATTTACTAAGTATTAATATTGCTTGGATTACGTACTAATGATATATGTTTTACAACACGTTTAATTAAAAACCTAACTTCGATACGTATGTCCTGAACAACCTGATGCCCCTGAGTGACTTGCAAATGCGCGCATTTCTCGGTAAGGTGATGATTCTCTGTAAAAAAACATTAATTAGCTAACAAACCTTGATTGAAAAATAATAAATTATAAAGAGCAAATTTTTACTTATATATTAATAAAATCGAGTACCTTTCGTAAGGCGGTGGTGGCAAAATATCACACAAATTCATTCTGCAGTTCTGTTCGTCTCTGCTACTTGAATTTCTTGAATCCTGTGTTCCCTGTCTAAAACTGTTATCTCTTCCCATCCAATGCCATTGAGGATAGTCATATTCTACCTCAGCCATAGCCCATTCTTTATTAGAATCATGATGGCTTGATGACCTCGAATGATTAGTTTTACAAGACGGACAATCGTCTAAAGACATATCCTGTATTTCCTCTACTTCATTCCCACATTTTGTCATCTCACTATAATCTTTAGTTAACGTAGAACTACTACTTCTACAGCATGTTGAACACTCTTCGTTGGAATATTGATTGCTTTCTCCATAAGATCTGATCATACTATTATCATAGGAACCAGGACTTACAGCACACTTCATGCAAGAGTCTTCTAAATCAGTGTGATCCTGCAACTAAATAGAATTCATTACTAAATTAATTGAACAAGCATGGGTTTTCCTCTTTTCAATTCAATAAATTTTAGTGAAAGTTACCTGATAATTTAATTCAGTATAAATAGCACTAGAAGCATATGGTTCTGGCGCAATCCTTCTGTGATCTTCTTGAGGCATTGCATTCATGCTACTCGTGTGCTGCGGCAGCGTGTATTCTGCTTCCATAGCCATTGTTCCTATTGAGCGACCACCTAAAATATTTATAATTAAAATAGTTGCTTTATATTAATATATAAAACTAATAATAATATATAATAAATTACTTGCCATGCAAAAGACTCTGGTGGCAATTTAAAATTTCAATCCGTGGTTCATTAGAACCTTCAAAAGTTGGCCTTTCCCGAAGCCAGACTGCTTCTTTGCCAAGTAAACATTGTTGAGCATTAGCGATAGCTGCACCTAAAATCATTATTCACTGTCAGTATCATTAAAATTTAAAAGTATATATGTGTAAAGAACCTAATTAAACTTACTAGTAGTGTTGTGGTTCTTTCTCTGCTTGGAGTTGCGTTGTCTAATATAAATTATAACGCCGGCGCCAACCAGCACGAGCACTAATAAAGTCACGCACAGCGCCAGAAGCCAAGTTTCTTGGAACATTGATAATATTGCCTTGTCCCTGGCCGGTTCCGTTCTGAAAGAAGTTAGTTATAATAGACGTTGACTATGGATACAATCAATTGTTGTAATAGGTATATTATTTTTTGGTAGAAAATAATAAATTGTTACGTAATAGCGTTACAAACTTAATTTTTGTTGAGCTATGTAAACACTATACAATTTTCTATAGAATTCATATACTTGATTGTATATTTGTACAATTTCAAACTTTAATATTTCAGTCACTATGTCATTTGCAGCTATAATGAATCATCGGTTAAAAAGCCGAAACATAATATAATACAACATATTTAGTTACACAATAGGCATGAAATAAATAAGAAGTGTAGTAATCCTTTTTAGACTTTGTGTCATTCATGCAATACGAGTACTTACTGAACATAATGCCTCTGAGTCTGCGTGGGCACCATGTGTATAAGTGCTGCGGTACTGAATGGCCCATGTCCTCGCTTGGTTACGGCCGCTGCGCGTGCGCTGTACCGACCTCCAGCACGTAGAGAACTAGCTGCAGCAGCACGAGTTCGCGATCCTAAGGACATTTGGCCAACGACGCGGCCACCGTTTCCTCCACTGACTCTAACTTCAATCTATAGAAAACGTAGATGATTTTAAAACTGGTTTTAGCTTTGTACAAAACAAGGTGATCTAAAAGGATTTATATCCCACCAAAAAGGCCATAGTCGAACAGAAAATCCCATACTACCAGGAAAAGAAAACCAATTGATGAGAAAACAAATTAGTTTAAACAAACAACAATCTAGCATCAATCACGTCTCAAATAGACATGTAAAAGGAACAAAACAGAAGCGTGCACGATTTGGTAAAAGTAAATTAAAGTTGGTAAACTTAAATGGATTTCGGATCGTAGACGAAAAAGTACTAACCAAGTAACCAGAAAGTTCACCGTTCCAAGTATGTACAGGCGGAGGATCCCACCGGATCCACGCTGACGTCGCATTTATCACTCCGGCTGAAATGCTCTGTGGTGGTGCCGACGGAACTACAACGTATACTCAGGAACATTACTACTTGAATATATTATATGAGCACCTAAGTGTATCATTAATCATATTTTTAGGAACCATTAGCATCAAGATTTTAAGATAAATTAGATATTTACACAAGAATAAACTAGAATTGAAATGTGTTTGTTAATTTTAGGAATAAGTTAAACCACAGATTATGGTTGAACTATTTACTTATTGCAATTTTTAAGCTGTGAAATAGGAAAAAATAAATAAATTCAAATAGTATCCAATCTCACCATCTTCATCTGTAAATCCTGTTTTCATGTTTGATGGTTTTCCCAATAACAACTTGTAGAAGGGCATCAAAAACACATCATACTGAGCGTATGGCATTAAACCAGTTAAAACATGACTGGAAGAACCACTATTATGCACAGTTGTCATGGAAAAGTTTTCATATTTGTTCAATTCTGCTAAGCTATCAACTAAAGTCGTATTAGTAACTTGAGAGTTTTGCGCCTCGGAAGTATGCTGCCGATTTATGGAAGTCCCGTTGAACCAAATTTTAACGCCTTCTAAGTATTCATTGTAGTCCGTTAATACCTATGAAAAATAATAAAATTATAATTTAATTATTATGCCTTATTTTACAACTACAATTATTAAAGTCGTAGTAAACTTAACTTACATCCCAAACAACTTTTAAAGTAGTAGCAGATATTCCTTCAACTTTCCTCAGAGCTAATACATCTTGTTGCAAATATCTACGTGCTTGAACTAACTCATATTGTGTCATTGGAGGATGATTTTGAGGTTTGCCTAATTCCGGATAAGGAGAAGAAGACTCTGAATCCCCTTTAAAAGAATTTGCTTCTCTCCTAAGAACCTAGATGAGACAGATATGATTTACGTATTATACTAGATTCTCGAATATTTTGTTTATATATTAATGCTATTAAGATAACTAACAATTATTATTTATATAAAACCTATTACAAATAGGATACACATAACCCTTGTCAAATTTTGAGACATTTTATTGTTATGAATTATAAATTAATATATGAAAAATCACCTGGAGTGAGACGGTATGTAAAGCGCTTCCAGCAGCACTTACTGCAACGCAAGTTAATCTACCAGCATGTTGTGTAAGTACCCGGTCCAAATATAATGAACTAGTGCCATGGCTCGATTTAGGAAAAACTAGTTCCTGAAAAAAATTAACACATTAATGTTTATTTGTCACAATGATCTTTTTGAAAAAAAAATAGCAATGTAATTACTTGAGATCCCTCCATTGTCCAAAACACTACTGGTTTGGGTGAACCGTCCGCTTCGCATGGAAACGATACTGCTTCTCCTTCCCATGCTGTTTGGTCTGAAGGCACTCTTGTGAAATGGGGTAAAGCTAAAAAAACGTTCATATTAATACCAGGTAGTATAGTAATAAAATATTTAATAAAATTTTGATTTGAATTATTTATAAACCGTACAATGTACTGTGAGAGTTGCTGCGGCGGCGCTATTCCCGGCTTGACTTTCAGCTCGACAAGTATAAACACCTGCGTCGGATGCACTAACTCTATCTATTCGTAGCGAGCCACGTCGAACAATAGCATAGGGTGACAAGGAACCATTGTCTCTAGACCACATTACTGAAACATCCGATTCTGGAGACGCCTGTAAAAATATTTAAATTATGAACTGTGTATATTTTGGCTTTATTCCGTATTAACAAGATCAATGTTGTTGTAGGTGTTATGACAACTAAAGCTCATTAAAAGCAAACGTGGTGTAAAACAATTTCTCGACTTACTTGACAGTGAAACTCGATGTTCTGGCCTATTAACGCCGTTATGTTATTAGGTTTCACTAGAAAATGTGGTCTACGTAACACGAGCAGTGTAGCAGGACGTGATTGCCTTTCCCCGGCCACATTAGATGCCACACATCTGTATACGCCACTATCCGACGGGAGACTTTCAAGAATTTTTAAATTTCCTCCATCAACTATGGATATCCTGTAGAATGAAAATCTATTTAAGGGATTACAATTTACCAATCACTTTATGAAAGTTATTCGATCCATTATCGCTGACAGAATAACTGTTGCGTGAAAATAATGGATTAATAAAAGCATACCGTCCGTTGACTTCGACGTCAAAACTTTGTCCATCTTTAATCCAATGTACAGAAGGATCTGGCACACCTTTTGGAGAAGAACATTCTAGTAATGCTGGTTCACCACTAGCTACTTTTATGTCTCGGGGTTCTGATCTGAATTCATCACGAAGTACTGCAAGGAAATTTAGTCTTGAAAATTTAATAACATGAATTATTATTATTATTAAAATTACAATAATAAAAAACTAAGTACCTTCTAATATTTTTAATACCAAACGCTAATATCATATTTTATTTTTATTTTTATTCACGACGGGGTAGCTCTTGACCTTCATCTCACATGAGGGTAAGTGATGATAAGGCCGATGTTGGAAACAAGCTACACCCGGATTCCTCAACCACAGAGGAACTGGCTATCTTACCTCTAACTGCCGCAACACAACAATGCTGTTAACATTATTCTTATGACGGCAGACTTAGGTAAAATCGTGGTAGCTAGCCAAGTGGTCTTAAAAAAGCCCTATCATCAACTAAGCCGAGCAGAAAATTCTGAACCCACAGAAATTGAACACCGCAGAGGTGGATAAAAATCATGACGAAAATACAAAAAGACTGAAATAAATCCAAAATTAACTGGAATTTGTAAGTCCTAATAAAAAATCACTTTGTTAATTTGTAATGTTATAACAAATCATGTGAACAAACATTGCTTAATTGAATATTATGTTAAAAGGTATGAGCGTAAGATTACTGTTTTTTTTGTGTACCGATAATACCGAGCACTAGGTTCATTAATTTTCCAATTTATTCAAGGTTTGTTTGTACATACCAGCTATAGTAAGCGTCGCGTTCTTGCTAACCGCTTCCCCCACGGAATTACGTGCGACACACCAGTATACGCCCTCGTCGCTCTCCTTTTTACCACGCATGACCCTACAATATAGCAAACAATAAGTCGTAAACTAATAAACCACTAAAACTAGTACGACACAATGCTTTGAGTGACAGGAATAGTCTCCTAAAAAGGATAAAATTTTATTCAATCTTTCAATTAGATTCCAGTATTCTATATACGAAGGCTTAGCTCGCATATAAGCATTTATATATTTTAAGTCTGGTAACAAAAAGCGTCTTCGTGTACGATATAATTGTATAATAACTATCAACTTTTAGTGTTTGGGTACATCGGTGTATAATATTTAGATACACCAATTATAATTTATGGTGATTATAAACCACATAAAACACTTACATTTTTAAAGAAAAAGGGTGTTAAACGAGCGTACAACGGCCTGATGGAAGGCAGTTACCGTACCTTATAGACTTGTATAACACTTGTATTACTCACGGGTTACTACCCCGTAAAAATCAAGAGGAAGCGTTATTAACAGTTTGGGGGACAAGTCTCCCAGCTCTCAACATAAAGGAGATGTTTCATATCGGGCTAAGTATATTATGTACACTATCTCTAAAACTCCGGAAAAATCTCGTGAATCCGGGAAAAATACTAATAATTCGTTTTCATGCTTAGTTTGTTTAGTTTGTTTTTTTTTATTCGTTTTCATGTTTAGTTTGTTTGTTTGTTTGTTTGTTTGTTTGTTTGTTTAAAAGCTGAAATTTTTGTCCATTGCACAGTTATTTAGTATGGCAATAGATATAGCGGGGGACATAGAAGTCAACTAAACGTCACCAAAGTGACATAGGCGCCATGATGAATATTAGACTGTGTTGCAGTTTTTTCTATAAAAATTCTTCTTTTGTACCACGTAACAAAGCAAATAAAAAGAAAATGAACAATTGAACACTATTCTGTATATTTTTACTTATTTTTCAGCATACTGTACCTGGCCGGATCTCCATACAATTTTGAAACATCTCTTTTCGTCGATAAACTCTGGCAACCTTAGGCACTTTATTAAAAAAAATAGCAGTTAATTGATTTAAAACAGCTATTTTCCTTGTTTACAAAACTTTATCATATCATATCACAACACAAAACTTTTCTTATGCAACACAAATACTACCTAATTTAAAAATCAAGTATAAAAATCCTCATTTTTTTCAAAAACTTATTTCCTTTATCAATTGCACTAGCATATCGTATATCGTAATCCACTTACCTAAGAAACAGCAGTCCATCTTCAAGAAGTACTCTATGGGGGTTATCCGTAGGTGCAAGTGGGAATCCATCCTTGTACCAATGGATCGTCGGCTTCGGTTTGCCTTCGGACACGCACCGCAGGGTAGCGGGTTCGCTTCTTCCAACTATCGTGTCCACGGGATGCTCTTTGATCCGAGGCGCTCTGCTTTGAGCTTGATAAAAAATACATTGACGAAACTTAATCTACAATTAAATTGATGATGACTGATGATTGTGGACGGAGAGTTCAAGAAATAAGCGTGTAAAGAATGGAACTCAAAAAATATCACTGTCTTTTTTAGGGTTCCATCAACAAGGAACCTCACAGTTTTTTTTAAGCAGGTAATCAATAATTCTGCGCTTAAAGATAAAATAATCAATACGCTACATGCGTTTACATACTACTGTTTCAGTGTAAGGCTGATAGATTACTCAATTGTTTTTAATAAACTAATATTTAAATTCATCTCTATAAAACATTAATTTTCTCAGTAATTAAAGAGTAAAGCAAAACACGCAAAATATTATTAAAATGATGACTGTCTAATAAAACTGAACATAATGTATTCCAATTCCAAGTAAGTCACAAAGCTTAAATGAAACTCTCCGTTTATTATGATAAAATAACAGAATTATTATCACCGATAATCTTAAGACCGGGAGCTATTTTGGACCAAGCTCATTTTTAACATTAAGAAACAAGTTTTTTTTAATTAAGTATCTCGTTCCTTTTTAATTGCATAATGCGTTTAATTAACTTTAAAAGTTTATGATTTCGCTTTTTATACTACAAAAAAATATGTTTCTTACCTCTTGTCTCGCAAAGGAGATTTGAGAAAATGAACAAAAGCACAACACTTTTAAGATGGTGCCATATACGCCTATCTATATTAATTAAACCGGCGACCATACTTAACGCTAATGATTAACATCTAATTGCACTTTTCAACACCTTCACCATTTTTTATTTAAAAAACCAACTTAATAAATAACTACTATTTCAGTACACTTTACACGCTATCGAAATAATAAATGTTTATAAAAAGAGAATTTCGATAAATGTTTCGAAACATCGCGATGTGAATAGACCGCAGAGTGACACAACTTCCCCGTCTGATGTCTTTGGGGGCACTGGCCCCCCCACTCCGAATGTCATTTCGCGCCGACTCCGTACCGTACCGCGACGAGCTTTTGCAAAGCTTCATGATGATTTCATGCACGTGGATAACGATAACTGCCAACTACGGCAAACACAAGACAATAAAGCATGCAGTTAATTATTAATAAATCAGTATCTCTATGTTAAACTTTTAGTTGGTTATTCCTCATTTACAATCACACACACGTTGCCTATTCTCGGAGTCTCTACAATTATTGGTTTGGATAGGTATTGTATTTGAATTACAGGAAGTGACACGAAAATAAAGGTTAAAATTGACAAGTTCTCCTAATTTGAAATGGGAAGCGATAACATTAGTATCTAATGGCAAAACTATCCCTTGCTCTAAATAGCAATCATGTTGTTTTGGTGATATTAAAAGTAACGGTAAATATTCCCTGATAAGGTAATTTAAACATTTACTCTTAAAGATATTATGATATTTGAATTTGCGATTACCTTCTTGTCTCTTCGTCTTGATGCTACTACTATACCATCTAACTTATTAAACTTGAAGTTTTGAGTCATACAAAGGTATAGCAACAGAAACAAAGCAACAGAATAGTTGCCCATGATAAAAAATATTGACATTCTAATACACATGCTTCTAGCAATATGGCTGAATAATCGTGATAGTGCGCAAGAGGCGCAAGTAAATACTAGCATCAAATAATCCGAAGACACCCACAGCATTATAGTGAGGACAATTCAACACACGCGTTGGCTCGAACGTGTCAATTGGGACGGTAAAGGCATGCAAGTCACGTGTCAAGTTACCTAACTGTTTCGTGGTGATACCGCAGAAACATAGATCAAGCCTAGATGAGGACGGAAATTATATTGGCAAAAAAATAAAAGAAAAAATATGATTCGATTAAAAACCCAAAATCTCATTAAAATTTGATCACTTAGAAAAGCTTAAAAAGCTTCAAGGCAACGCCAAAAGGCAAAATAAAATGATGTATATTTATCATGAATAAACTAGCTGCAAACATTTTATCAAACTAACTTTGCGAGTATTCATTTAACGACTTGTAACGTTAGTTATACACTTTAAATCTAAAGTTGAAGCGGTCATTAATACCGAAACGCAATATCACATTCACTATTAAACTCCTATAGAATTGTAGAGATATAGACAACAATTAATAATAACACGATCGAAAAGATAAAGTCTTTATGAATGGACGAACAGCATGAGAAATTATATCGAATCAAGGCAATTTCAATTTCAATTAATCTCGCATAAAATAGTCATTTAACAAACATTAATGTAAAAAAAGTAAAGAATGGAAAATAAACATGAAACGATTGTTTCCTAGATTAATTTATTGAGTTGTTTTGCTTAGGACGTAATCTAGATAGGAATCGAAATATTATACAATACGTGTAATGTACCTACATTTTAACGGACTCGTATATCTATTCATTGCTTAGCATTCAAACAAAACAGTAGTATTTTTGGTAAAATAAGATATTAATTAATAAACAATAAATAATGGATATTTATCTTTAATGTTATTGGTGTCATTTTTTTTCTTATCATTTGAAAAACGATCTTTGTAAAAATCCCTTTCAGGATCATCTATCTAGATCATTGCTATATCCGCAAAGATCCCCTTATTACGTCAAGCTCTGTGTAATCAAACTATCAGGCTGGGACAAAGGAGGTTTCCTTCATTAACTCTATTCTCCTAAAATATTCATTAACTGTAGTTTCCATTCACGTCACTGTTTGGGATGGAGCTAACTAAGGATATTACCTAAGCATTTTGGCTTATCCAAGCTTCAGTTAAACCAAAATTAGATAAACGCTGCCTTTATCTTCACAAAGTACTAAATCATTCTTGATAGTAATCTGAGTATTTGAAATACCTTCAAAAATAACTTGGTTGAAACCAAATTTCTATTTGCCGAAGAAAGTCAAGAAATTCACTTAAGCTTTCCCTCATAATATACTTACATTTTATCTAAAAGCCATAAGATCAAATGTTAAGGCACTATATTTTCTCGTATAGGTGTTCCATTAAATTCTGTAGGGGTGAAACGGATGCAGACCACGTAGGCTCGAATCGTACTAGTGTCAGGTGAGGCAAACGGAGCCATGAATCACACACAGGCTGCTGGCTAAACCTTAAGATAGAATAATATAAACTGTGTATGTTTCTATATTTATGAGGACCATGAATATAGTTTGAAAGTCTCATATAAAAGATAGTTCATAAATCTTTATTTTAAGCTATTTTAACCGACTTCAAAAAAGGAGGAGGTTCTATGTTCCACTGCATGTATTTTTTTGTATGTGTATGTTCGCCGATTTCTCTGTCAATTGTGAACTGATTTTCAAAATTCTTTTTTTATTCGATAGAGTATACTCCTGAGGTGGTCCCATTGTCACTAAGTCAGGATCTTGATGATGGGATCCCAGGGAAATCGAGGGCAAACCTCAAATTTTACAGGCACGTATATGTTTTACTTTTTTCCAAAGCTATTCAAGTATTTGCTTCTGTTAGTCATCATCTCATGTTGATGAGCTGGTGATGGAAGGTACAACTCCTTAACGGTTAAGAGTTGTAAGATACCTAATTCTTTCACTATTATAGGTATATATACGTATTAAAGAATAGTTGTATTCTATCGTGTTATTCGAGTGAACTGATGATGCAAGGTAACGGTTACCGTAACGGTGTGTGTATTTAGATAATACTTTAGTGGTACGATACGATAATATGAAACAATATTATGTATTTCCACCAAAGACAGAGACAGATAAGTCGATAGTGCTGACGGTCACCCATCTAGCTTTGACCTTAGGAAATCACTTCAAAATGTAAATAAAATATATTTTTTAACAAAAATAAAACCAACTTCAAACACTAATGTATTTTTTGGAGTTGGTGCTTCACTTTCTATTGTCTCTGGAAACAGCTTAGCACCAACTCCAAAAAAATCATTTTAGGAGGTAAGTACCTAGGTACTGAACTTAATTATTTTTTCCTTTTTAGTGTTTTGAAGTCGGTTTTATTTTTGTTAAAAAACCATTTCTAGATAGGTTATTTGGTACCTCTATCATTAAGTAACTCCGATAAATAAGTAAATTGAAAAATGTAATAAAAAACTATCATAGTAAGTATTTCTGTCACTCAAGTGTCTTTAAATCATGTTCAAAGGTAAAATATTGCATAACGTGAGCATAAAAGTTACTGATGGCAGTGAAAAGGGATCAGAATTAACGACCGAAGTTGGAGGTATAAATTCTCATCTGTATGAAACAAGTCAGTATCAGGCAAGCGCCTCAGGGGCCACTAATTCAATCAATTGGTCGACCATAAATAAAATGGCGGACAGTTTGCGATACCGGACACTGCTCTACACGTAATTGAGAAGCAAGGATCGAGACAGCTTTAAGCGACAAATCAATTAAGTAAGCAGAAGATAAAAAGGATGCATTAATAATGGTGTAGGAGTCGAAATAAATGAGACCTTTGATACGGTTGTACGATACGCTAATGCAAATTCTGAGATAAATTTCTCGCTCGTACTTATACGAACGAAAGTTATTGGATGCAGATTAAAATGGAAATTTTAATTAATAATAAGACTACGGTTAAGGTTATTGAAAAATTATAATACTTAGTATATAGACATACTCTGATGACTCAGAGAAACGAATGTGTATAAAAATATTGTGAAATAATAAATTGCAGCAATGAATAAAATTAATAAAAACATAAAATCCCTCTTACATAGCGATTTCAGAAAAAGCCAACTTTCCAGTATTTTTATGTAGATATTTCTGATTTTAGGTTAAAATTTATACTTGCCATACATACCTACTGTCAAATAGTCAGACCTGAAAAAAGAGATTATGTCATTTAGAATAACTTTTCCTATAAACTAGGGGGGTGAAATGTATATATATTTGTAAAGTCAACAGAAACAGAAAAACAGAAACAACATGCCGTACACAAACAAACGGGAAATTAGACACCAGCGCCTGGGGGGCTTAAGCAGTAATCCCTGTTTTTGTAGAGGGTGTCTGCCAACAAATGGAAGTGACAGTGGCTCCGATAGATATTAATCGTGAAAAATCTTCTTGAGAGGACGTCGGGATAAAGGAAGCGTTAAATCGCGCCACGTGCTTCTACTATTAACAGTTGACACCATTGGGTTAAAGCCAAAGAAATGGGAAGTAGTATTTTAGAGATATAATATATTGTGCAGCTTTGTGATGTCCAAGTTAAGTGTTTCTTAGTCTGTGTTAAAATAAAGATTTTAATTATAATTGGAACGCACAATGTTAGTGCAGCTATTATTGTATTTTTGACGACCGGCTGGACGAGTGATCTGTGCCCTCGCTATAGTTACTCGGTCTGGGGTCTAGGGTTCGAATGCCGTTAGAAGCAAATGTTTGTACGAGTACGAGCATTCGTTCACAAGTCATGGATTTTAAATGATTATTTATATATTTCTAATATTTATATTAAGGTCTTTCATGATGCACTTGGGGCTATACAATACAAATACAAGTAATTTATATTTTCAAAAATATTTTACAATTTTTATACATAGGGGTTGGAGCCTTCTTTTAAGTATTACATACTTGTGCTAGAGGGCCCCGCTCTTCCATAATAATATTATACAAATATCCATATTGAAGAACAAACAGAAAAATACGTATGTATGTGTATATGTGTGCACACATATTATTATTGTTTTTATTGTTATATTGAAGATAAATTACTTTAGTAATAATATTAGATGTTTTATTTCGCATGTTTAATTATATTATTATTATTGCAATTGATTGATACTCTTACTATTACAATTACACAAGTAAATAACGTCACAATTAACAGCTTGTACAGTCGACAGCACATCAAGTGTAACAGTTTGATCTTGAGACCGCCCTTACGCCGTTCGTAATAGAGGCGGCTTTTGTAGTGCAACTGTTATACTTGATGTGCCTAAAGTGTTGTCAATAAATTTTGCCCGATTGACTTTTGAACTTATAGTATTAATCAGTGTTGCTAACACGGCTCCTTTGAAGCGCACATAGAAAGTCAATTCGGTCATATCTAGACTTCAACAGATTGTTCTACATCTCCCCTTATCGGGCTACTTGGTTACATTAGTAGTTATCGCGATCCGCAATGAGTAACAAATTACACAGCGCTCCACCGCGGGTCCTTATCTCGAGTCTGTCACCTCCGAACCCCCTTTTCCTTAGGGCTAGAGCTTATCGAACCGCAGTTTTATTGTGGAGTTTGAAGTACCATATATTTCAAATTAGATTTTGAGTGACAACACGGTTTTAAAACTTTTAAGTGCGTTGCGTGTGTGAGTGAGGGCCATAAGTAAATTCTCTATATCATTCAGGAACTAAGTGCAGAAATATTTTATATCAGGTACCTACCTGTTTGTAAGTATTGCGGTATTTAGAATACAATCAGTTTTACCAAGGTGTCCTAACGGTATGTGAGGTGGTCATTATTTAAAATCCAAAATAAAATTAAGTGGACTGTTAAAATCTAAATTTATAATTCTTCCTTTTATCGCTGTTAGGTACTTATGCGCTGATTTGTCACGATGACATTTACCGCGGCAATTTCATAAATTATACAAGATTTATAGCGGGCACTCTTATCTTTGCTTGATGTGTCAGCTTATTATGCGTCGTTCTTTTGCATGGTCGTTAGGTACATTTAAATCGTCTGATTTTTCACTACGTTCATAAAACTTTTCTTTAATAATCATAATAATATTCAAACACACTATTACACTTTAATATCTAGGCCAAAGTAAACATCATTTAGGCGATCTATCGAAACGTGGTTTTGCCCGAAACTGACAGGGATAGAAATATGACTGACTCAGCGGGAGGAAAAAAGACAAAACAGCGATTGCACGTGAAAAGTAAACGAAAATACACAAATTATTTTATTAAAAATTAACTATAAAGATTACAAAAAAACGCTTCTACACGATTCTGAATATTAATGATATCTACTATCTAAAGTAATTTCCTATTGAATACAAATGATCGTTTACCAATAATCTTAAGTTTTCTTGTTAATAAGAGGTGTTTTCGGAAATAAAATGTATCGAGGCAAAATCCTTTAATTGTGTTTTCGTTCTACACGTGTCTAGATAAAGATATAAAGTAACGTATACCTGATTTTCAGATCCGTAAGATCTTTCAAGAACCTATTACATTACTTATAAAAGTGCGAAGTTTTTCAATATATCGCCTTAAGAGCTTGTGTTATGTATACTATAATTTATGTAGTGTTTTATATTTATATATTTACGCCCATATTCATAAACGCTCAATAAACCTATTTAAGATAAAACACTTCTGAAAAATGTTTTATCTTTTTCCTTTCTCATACGAGCGAGAGAAACAAACACTTTCTAAGCCTCATATAAGTTCACTTGTTTTTATGAATACGGGGGTTAGTTTATTTGATATGTATGTATAGCTATTTTAACTTTGTTTAGTTTAGTTTGTTCAAAAATTTTCCTTTTTATTGCCGTGCACCGCTTTTTGGGTTTTCTGCTTAGCCCCTGGTTGACTGGTAGAGAATGCCACTAGACGTTAAGTCCGCCATTTGTACATTTTGTTTTTATTTAAGTTTAAATAAATAAATACTTGATTACGGATATATATTCATAATAATATGTACCTATTTAAATATTAGAATTATACTTACTAAATAAACATATAAACATCCATAGTTCGTGAACAAATGCTCGTATTCATCATACAAACATTTGTCCCTACCGGAATTCGAACCCGGGACCCTTGACCGAGCAGCCCGCATAGCAAGGGGTACAGACCACTCGGCCAGCCGGTCGGTCCAAATTTACTTTAAACAACTATAATAGATATCAATAGAATGTGCCTTCTTGTATGTCAATTAAAAAGTTTTCATTTTATTTATACAACCTTAAAGACCTTTGTATTTAAAGTAAGAAATGGTAAATAGGTACCTATTTATCAAAATATTTTGTTACGAGTCTTAGGTGTCTGATGTTGGAATAAAGTCAACCATTCGATTATCTATAGCCAAACACGTTTTATCATATCAAATCCTACTGGCTTCGGTGACCATTACTCACAGTCGTATACTTTATATTGGGTGATGGCCACACATAGATTCCCCATACGATAACGGTCCCCTCTCACTCACGCGATGGTATATTTGTCGCCGTCGTTATCAATGGCAAACAGTTCGTAGCTACTGTCCTGCAAAAAATACTAGTGCACTTCAATGGTTTCTTCCTGTTCAGCGAGTTGTAGTTATCAATAAATACATTACGTTTAGATGTACCTACAGTACATGAGGGAAAAGTACTAAATGAAATATCCGGTTTCAGGAAAAGTACCTTCCTAGTAAAACATTTTATTTGCTTATCTTACCTACTGTTATCGATTTTTATCGATGAAAGGAATTTAGAGTATTTATTAAAGTTTTTGTTCATTTGTTCAAATCATTTTGAATACTACTACATAATAATTAATAGTTTAAATACTAGTATTAATTTAAACGACGAACCCAAAATCTTCAAATATAATAAAAATTAAGACATGTCGTATTATAATACACTCTTTATTGCACTTGTAACAAAGTTTATCAGTACATAATGAAAATTAGTTAACAAGGGTGAACTTATCTCTATAAGAGATCTCTTCTAGTGTACCCATGATTGTGTTAGATAATCAATGTGGTAAGGCTGGCAACAAAAAAGCGCATAGTCAAACAAAACAAACAATATTTAAAAATTAATTAAATACGTAAAAAACAAACTACATAAATACAATTTTATATAAAAATACACTAATATATACTTTCGAAATAGATATAAAATAATTCTGTTCTGAGGAATGAAGAGTCTGCAAAATACAAATTAATTTAATGAAATGTTCCTAGAAAGTGTTTTACAGATACCGCAAACTTTTACGAGATTACTCCAAATAAATGAGCGCATCAAAACCACGTATTACTGAATATGTTTCCACCCCTTACTGGTCGTTACGTGAACGAGGGTCTTATATCAACAGTAATAATAGTCTGCAACTTCTGCACTTCACAAGCAACTTGGAATGGTCGGATATTTTCCAAATTATATTGAGAAGAATTGTTTTAACGTATTGAATACAAACATCAATAATTATTAACATTAAAATTTTTTGAACTAATATAATAGACATTTATGTAGATAAGCTATTTTTTATAACACGTGTTTTGAAAATAGTATTTATCAATTATTTATTATTATCTTTTTTTATACCAATATACCTACACTTCAGATTTATGTTTCATTTTGTGCGTTAATAACCAATTTACACTTATTTATAAAAACACCTCCTCAGTAGCGCCAAAATATATAGGTAGGTATAATGTAGGTATAATGGACGTTTGAGCCTTCGGATTATTTTGTGCCTTTTTTACTCTTCCCGTGTCCAGAATATAGCTGCCATAAGTCTCATTATATCTCTGGAAAGAAACAGTCTTGTGGATTTCAATATACAACACTTTCAAAATACTTATTCTAGTTCAAGCCAGGACATCACAACGACACAGAAGGTGTTCCATCGATTCCTTGCTCTCAATACACTTCATTGGGCTATTTCACTACCACGGTAGCTTGGTATTGGTTACAATTGGTATCCAGCACGACTGACAGCTCGACGTATCTTCCAGAGCACAGCAAAAATCACTTCGGATACTCCTAATTTAGATATCCCGATTCGGATATAGCCAAGCCGAAAGTTTGTATTTGAAAACAAAACAAGAACGTGTAAGCCGTGCTACGCTAAAATTACTCAAAAAATAAACATGGCTTACTTTAGCTTCTAAAATGCATAGGCTAAGTAAAAGAGCATACAGTTATAGGTATCTTACATAGTAACTACTCAAAGCTTATACTAATAGGTTGTAGAAATAGGCATAGAATTCCGCCTTTAAATTAAACAACGAGCGCTGATGCCAACGCACACACTGACGCGTACGGCGATCTCAAATCCAAACAAAGATCCGTAAAGGACATACATTATATTTCTGAGTATGTGTGTGACTATGTGAGGCCAGCCTATCCAAGAAGGTCTGTCGTGTCGGAATTTACACCGGTTCCAAAAATTGAACTACCGAGAAGATTCCGGCAACAAACTCATGTACTCACTCATATATTTAAATATAAAGTTACAATGTTTGTTGTTACATATTAATAATATCAAGCAGTGCAGTGTCGCACATAGAAAAATATTAAAATTAGAAAAATAGTTACTAAAATAGTGGCAATGCACAATCACAATATAGGTATTTCAAATATGCAAAGGTCAACAGTCATAGTACATTAAAAACCTAATAAACTAGGTAATGATTAAGAGAGATTCATAATTTGTAGCTTAAAAAATATTACATTGCAAAATTATAAATTAATAGTTACTACAAGTTCACGAGCTCTACACTTGAAATAATTTCGTTAACATTAAAATATTTTTGGTTAAAACAAAGGTAAAATTAAATGAGTATTCGGACATAGAATTTAGCAATATTTAGGTAGGTAAGTAATTAAATACTTGTCCGATAATTGTATTGAAATTTTATTATGTATTCCTACCTTACTCTTAAAGTGCCATAGACTTACGCAAGTGTCAGCCATTGTAGAAAATTTAATGAAATCAAGGCTAGTTCTATAGAAACTCTATTTTCAGAATCGTCATATGTTTTCACCCGCCATTTTCTTGTTCTTTACGGATAAAAAAGAGTCATAAAGGCAAAATAAAGTTTTAACAAAAAAATAAACCCTTACTTTTTGGGTTTCTTGATTGATGATTGATCACATAATAATTCCGCGGAATTCTGCCATTATTGGGTTGCTAATATTAAAATAATGCGAAAGAACCTCTGTTTCTCAACTCAAGATATCGGATGTAATCTATTTCCATTCTAAATTTCATCTGGATCGGTTCAGCGGCTTAAGAGTGGAAACGTAACCAACAATATTAGTACTTTTACTTTCGCATTTATAATATTATCATATAATAGATGATCAAACGAACTTTGTGAAGTTCGATCGCTATTATATGAGTCGCTTCATTCGAAGATATAATTATTAACAACGTAGTCCCTTTAACCTACAGGCAACCTCGCACGTCTTTAAAGAGTATCTCAACCGATAAAAAAAAGAAATAACTTCACTCGGCTGTCATCTAGTGTCACGTTTCTCATTTCGTTTAGAGATTCCCACCCAACAAAACTTTTCTAAATTGTTTAGATTTAATCTTTGTGTTTATTCTTTCGTGTTTTTTTTAAATTTGTACCAAATAAACATTTATTCTATTCTATTCTATTCTATTCTATTCTAATGGGTCAGTAAAGCTCAGTTTTCGATCTGAGTCTTACAGGGTGGGGAGGGTTCTTATATCTTCGAATGAAGCGACTCATATAATAGCGATCGAACTACACAAAGTTCGTTTGATCATCTATTATATTTCGTCGCTTCATTCTTTGATATAATTATTAACAACGTAGATTTTTAGAGATTAAAGTTTTGTTCTGTAATGTGGATAGATATAAACCGGTTTGAAAGCTTAAATTGTCTGTAATTATTTAAAATAACAACAAAACAAAAAACAAACTGTTTTCAGTACACTTCTTTGTACACATAAGCGAACTTAAATTAAATCAAAATTGTTAGGTAACATAACCGCAACTGCGAAATCACTTTCGCAGTTGCGGTTATGTTACAAAATCAAGCAAAAGCCGTAAGAGGTGCTGGTCCAGCCAGCTGTTTTCCGGATGGTGTCCACCCCGAGTGCCCTATGCCAGTGCGGCCGAGGTGACAGCCTGCCGCGAGCTGTGCGCGCGCACACTTCCTATAAGTAGGTACCTACTTCTACGCCGCTCTCTGGCAATAGTTGTTTGATCCAGCGACTAATGGACTGGGGGCTGGCAGCCTTGTGTGGTTTTCTGAACGTTAACAATACGCTGTTTGTGTTCGAGTTTCTCATATTTTTAGTCACAAAAAAAAAACACTGAGGACTGATGCCGGATATATTTACGTTCTCGCGGTAGAAGGGCAGAAAAAGTACGAGTTGATCTCCACCCGCGGCAGAGGTTTTAGGATATCTTAATACTAGTCTGAGTAATAAATATGTTTCCGAGTTTTATGAGTGAAAAAAGTTTGAACCCTGTGCTCTGCAGCGTGCGGAGTGCTAGCAAAATAACTAATTTGTAATTTGTTCCATATTAAAGTTTAGGTTTGGACACCAATCAGATAAGTAATTGAGAACTAACTGTGGATCCCAGGTTGAACTATATTTGGGGCGATCGGGTCTTATCTTAAAAACCCCCTTAGCAATCTTTTTGTACACTCGTCCGAGCCGATATTATTGTCTAGGAAAAATGAAAGCGCTGACCAGTGACTGTTGAAAGAAGCATAAGAGCATCCCGTACTAAATTGTTGTGATAAAAAAGATAAACTTGTTGTTTAAGATCATTCATAAAGATGGATATTATTTACGTACAAAATTCCCACCAAAGTTTTAATGTAACGCTGTACTGTATAACAGTGCTTCCTGAGAGCGACGCCAGCATTAGATGTAGGGCTTCTGGTGGGACACCTCGGCGAGTGAACGCCGCCCGCAGAGCTTCGCGGGTAAGTTTCGAGTGCAGCGGGTGCTGGTCCATCACATGGGACTGCAGAAGGTGCTTGTTAGGGCTTAATAATATTATTTCAGAATTCATTATGTTTAGTAGAAGTGGAAACCAAAGCTGAGACGGCCAGCAAGGGAAAACAACAACAACAATCATCGGTTATTTTTCGTACGCATTTTAATATTAATGAAAATGGCGGGAAGGCATAAAAGAAATTGGTTTTCCGATTAAAAGTGAAAGGGTCTTTTGCGTATGCGTCAGGGTCGGGTTTCTAAGAAATGAACTTCTCACATGTGGTATTGTTGCGAGAGGCGAAAAGGTCAATCTTTGGACAACCAAAATGGTCTACTATCAATTGATACGCACTGTCAGCCAGATCCCATTCCGTATCGGGGTTGACCTTCCTCGACTCAGCATCTACGCAGTTGTCCTTAGTATTTACGTAAGACGCTTGCAACCACATGCTACGTCTCTCGCACCATTGCCAGATGGATCGTGCCGGATAATTCAGATGTGGGAATTGAATACCACCTTGACGGTTAATGTATGTAATTGCTGTCTTATTATATAAATGGAGCAGTGTTGAACAGTTATTTTCTGTTCTTACAAAACTTTTCAGGCCCAAGAAAGCTGACAGTAATTCTAAATAATTAATATGGTGTTCGCTTCGACATTTTTGATGCGCACGTTGCCTCGCACGAAAAAGGAATGAAAAACGTGACACTAGATGACAGCCGAGTGAAGTTATTTCTTTTTTTTTATCGGTTGAGATACTCTTTAAAGACGTGCTAGGTTGCCTGTAGGTTAAAGGAACTACGTTGTTAATAATTATATCAAAGAATGAAGCGACGAAATATAATTATATAAAATTCTCGACTCAAAAATTTTGTTACAATACTCCTCGGAAACGGCTTGACCGATTTTCATGTACATTCGACATTCAGTAGGTCTGAGAATAGGCTACTATCTATTTATTTTTTGGAGAATTTCATTTATGGCAAAACAACGTTTGCGGGGTCAGCTAAGTAGTTATGGATAAAAAACATGGTTTATGGATTTTGGGATTAACAGGCGCAGTATTTCAAATACTGAACGAATGAAAGCTGTCATTAAATCCTTTATATTATTCCGTTTTCTTACTATAGCCAAAGTAAATTTTCAAAGGACGGCATTAATTTTTAATGGGCTCAGAGTTTCAACGGGTCTCTGTTCACTTGTTTTCTCAATTTGCCGGCACATTTTGCCTCTTTTACCTAACTGACAACGCCCTTCATAAAACGGCGAGTAGATTGTTTCCAACATTCTACCGGAAGACAGAGAATGGATTCGGACTAATACACGAACCCTTCCTTTGGACCCTCGCATAAAATAGAAAATGCCTTCAGCCCGCGATTTCCGGACTATTGTTTGGCTCGGTACGCTCAACCCTACCTTACAAAGCAGAAAACTCATTTGACTAAGGTGTGATTTATTGAATTAAAATTTACGGCTTTTAAATTTATAAAAATTGGATATTCATTGTTTGAGCACAAAATTGCTTCGTGAATTTGCCTTTCAATAAAAAAGGAAGGTACCTACTTAGTTGACCATAATCTATATATTTTCGGAATGAAAGATGAAATATAATAACTTTTATAATCACTATTAGTACCTATATGGTATTTTTAAATAAGTACCTATTAGGTACAACTAAGCATCATGCATAAGTATGGAGCCCCGGTGTGGACAGAGTGCCTTTCCCTCCGCACTCTGCCCACGGGCCCTCTTACGGCAGCCGCAGAGGGTCATCGCGATCTGGGCCGTGCGGGCCTACCGCACGGTCAGTCACGGGGCTGCTTGCGTTCTATCAAGCACGGTCCCGTGGGAGATTGATGCCCTGGTTCTGGCTAGGGTGCATCAGTACCGGGTCGCAGCGAGAGAGCGGGGGGAACGACTCGACCTTGTCGAAGTGAGGCGGGTCCGCACCCTGGCGCAGAGGGAGGCTCTGCGCCGATGGGGCGAGGCACTCTCCACCCCAGCAGCCGGCCACCGGACAATCGAAGCAATTCGTCCGGTGTTGGAGGAGTGGGTTGGGCGCCAGCTGGGTAGCCTCACCTACCGAATGGTACAGGTACTGACCGGACATGGTTGCTTCGGTCACTACCTGTACCGTATCGCCCGTCGGGAGGAAACACCACGGTGTCAAGCAATTTCACCACCCCACCCCCAGGCAACCCGGCCTTACGGCCAGGTTTCGCGCCCATGGGGATTACCCGGAGTCACTTGGGTAATCCCAGACGTGGCGACCTGTGCAATGTATGCGCGGGGGCCACCCACGCACGCGGCCGCACCTAGGGTGCAGGAAGACGAGCGAACACCACCCGCCTTCTCACGCCCACCCGTCTACGCCGGATTGGGGCGGCCAGAGGATCCTCCTCCCGCTCTCTCGAGTCTCACAGAAGGAGGCAACAGCCTCCCATACCCTGTCGCTACCAACCATGGTAAGAGCCATGGTTGCCTGGGGGTGGGGTGGTGAAATTGCTTCGGCAGAGCCCAGGCTACCCCCGTGAAGGGCAGTGGGGTTACCGGGGAGTTTTAGTAGGAATTCCTAGTGCCAAAACGATCAGGCACTGGGTGACCCCCACACACGCCCGTCGCTTAGCCAGCGGCGGGTAGGTCCGTAAGCGGATTCCTCTCCGAAAAAAAAAAACAAAAATAAAATTTTACAACTAAGCACCAACTCCAAAAAATATGTTTCGAGGGGATAAGAACATACTTAAATTTAATTATTTTGTACATTTCAGTATTTTGAAATCGGTTTTAATGTTTGTTTAGTTTTTTTTTCAATTTTTAGTGATAACTTTTCTAAGGTCAAAGCTGGGGGGGTGACAATCAGCTTATTTTATTTCTTACTATCGTATCGTCTCACTAAATAGTCATAGGAAAGTCATAGAAAACCAAACTACCCAATCGATTTTAAAAAAATGTTATGGAACCAAATGGCAACTAATCCGCATCGAACAAAAAAAGAATAACGTAAATCGGATCAAAAATCTCAGCGTAATCGGTGAACATACATAGAAAAATATTGAACATACCATCCAAACCTCCTCGTTTTTGAAGTCGGTTAAAAATAGCGAGTGTTTTTTTTCGTTTCTATTTCTTCCCTAAGTTTGGTTCTGTTAATTTCCTCTCTGTGCGTCATGTTACAATTTCAAGATAAACTGACATTGTTCGTAACCTATTGTTTGAAAGTTATTTGAAACCGTATCATCGATTCAAACTTGATACCCAATGCTTAGCACTGGTTGGTAGGTACCCATACCGCACCGGTATTTCACAAACAATCCATCTGTTACATCGTGTCCAAAATACAATAAAGTTTCAGTCATGAAATCTCTTGTAGTGTCTCTAGTGTTTCTCTCGTGCATTTTTTTGACATATGGTAAAGGTTTAATATTGGGGGACTTCTTATATAAAAAACAATTACTGCATTATTCTGTTGCGAGCTACGAAGCAATACCTTTTATAAAGAGAGTTAAAGAAGTGTTCTACAGCAACAGTGAACAAATATTAATCAGAGTAAGTAAAGAGCTTACCAAAAATATATTACTAAGGTTATAGTCATAATCATCACCAGCCTATATACGTCCCACTGCTGGGCACAGGCCTTCCAACATGAGAGAAACACATGAAGAGTTTGGGCCATAACACCACCATGCTGTCCCAATACGGGTTTGGTAAGGTTATACTGCCTCATTTTAAAAGAAGGTACCCATAAACCACAATAGATATTAAATTATAGTGGCGACGCCAGCGCGGTCTAGTAACGGATAAAAGGTTAAGTGAAAAATTAATAATCATCAATATAATTATCACCATACCTGCCATTGCTAGGCTCATGCTTTTCTACATGGGAGAAACACACGAGGAGTTTGGGCCATAACACCACCACGCTGGCCCAATGCGGGTTGGTGGGCTAAAGCGGTTGCCTTAACGACCGGGCCCCGTTGGTCCCAGAAACTTATTAAGCCGTTGCATAACAAGTTTTCCGAAGATACAATAATATCCTACATTAGGAAATCCTGCATCAAGCAATTTTGCCTGGAAGGCAATTTTTTTTGCACAAAAAGCTACTTTGATGTGGACAAAGTTTATTATAATAGAGTATTTTTCTTTTTTCTACATATTAATAGCATGCCAATAGTTGATGAATATTGTAGAATCAAAGTATATCTGCAATCAATTGTTTATTAGGTATACCGATTTGTTTGAGGTGCACTTACAAGTTGTCAATAAACGGCCCGGAATATGTTTGGGCGCATGTACAAATTAATATCTTTGTAATTTTAGTTGTCATATGAAAAGTTGTTACATTTAATGTGAGCAAACTAATATTATAGAACATATGTTTTAAAGGCTTTTATAATAATATTTCATTTGCCATTTTTTTATTTCTAAGCCACATAAGTTCGATACAAAAGAAATATACTTTGAAACTTCTTTAGATCTAATAATAACTCATATTTTCGAAAAATTTAAATAAACCTAGTTCGAACAAACCTACATTTTCACTTGAAAGAGACACCTCTAGAAAATATAGGTCAACATTAACAAATTTAAATGAGTAAGGGGCGATTTTTCAATCCTCGGATAATTTTTATCTAGAGTCAAATTGTCATGGTTTGACATATTTTCTATAGATTAACCCAGGGATTGAAAAATCAACCCTAAGTCACAAAAAATGAATAGCAAAGACAAAGATAGTAAGATTAAGTAAGTAGTCACCACGTTAAAAAACAATAGCTATGTAGTTACCTACTTAATAGGTAGTTCTTCAGTTTTATGAAATATAGCAAAAACGAAAAAAAAGAAATTTTAACATTGTAAATGTTTTTAAGATGTTAAGATAAAAAACTTAGGTCATATATATTATTGCACATACATCTATGATATAAGCAAATGTTTTGAGAGCTTAAATCATCTTCTTAACACTCATGACAGAAAAGTTTTAATGAATATGATTCAAAGACTGTGAACTAAGATTGTGTTCCTGATAAATAAATAAATTTCTCATCAATACACACACTTGTTCCACAAAACAACACTAATTACATGAAACAAAATCACAAAATTTTAATCATTGTATTAAAAATATTGAATGTCGACATTAAATGGCATCTGAAACTCCACAGTGCTACTTTTTGTTGTATATTAAATTTTTAAGTTTTTTGGACTCGAGAGGTAAATGAGCATAGATAAGACGAAAATTATGACGAATGCCCATGTCGTACCCACTACTGCGAAGAGATCCTTGGGTGAGGCCTATGCCCAGCAGTGGGCGTCTCTCGGCTGAAATGATGCTAAAGAAGTTTTTAAGGATAAGGTTATCTCAGTATTTTTTTGTTTCAGTATATCTTGGGGGTCGATGGCACACACTCACAGGCAACAGCTACTGTTACTGCAGGTGGGATCGGACACGCCTATGTTAATCTGCTGTTGACTAGCGAACGAGGAAACGGGCTGCTCTATCACATTCAAATTTATTCATAAATATTTGTAGTGTAATAAATACATTGACATTTGCTTAGTGTTGTCAATCATAGTTAACTCGGTAATATACAGATAGTTAACTATCCATATTGCTAACTATTGTTATTGCGAAAGTAACTCTGCCTATTTGGCTGTCCGTCTGATACCTTTTCACACTTAAACGGCTGAACCGATTCAGATGAAATTTGCTATGTTATGGAGACAGTTTGAGCGACAGCTCACATCTAAGCGGGTGGACGTCCAAAAGTTGTGAACGAAGAGAAGTTATGGTAATTACTTACCTAGTCGTTAACATATTTGGAAATTTTTCAATACATTGGTGTTATAGTTTGTACTTGTGTAACTTTCAAACTATTATATTTTTATTTCAAGAGTTAAAATAACAAAATACATGTCCAAAATATTATTATAACAGAATATTTGCTAATTATTATAACACTAAATGTATTTATGTAAACTAACCAAAGAGAAGACATTGGTCTTCACAACACAGGACATCCTAGTGTGGACTTCAGTGACACTGTCAAATCTGGCTTAACTTGTAATCTTGTAATTTGAACCACGAAAGTAAGTAAATTATGTATGTGTATTAAAGTACTGAATAAATATTTCATATTTGATACACTAAATCACAAATTGTTGAATACTCTGTAAAAATGTACGGAAAGCTTTATGTTGAGAGCATGTTACTAGTCCCCCTTCTACCAACATAACACCTTCTCAGGTAGCTCCAGCGACCTTACGTGCCGCCGAAACACAAACAAAGAAGCTTTATTTAGCTGCAATCTTCTATAAGGTGTAGTAATTGCCTCAACTCTCTAAATGTAAAGATTATAATGGCTATTAAGATTATTTCAGCCTCGTCAAAACTTTACCTGTGGTCTATGCCCCTTACACGCTTCTGGGTCAGAGATCATGAGATCGAGTCCCGGGCAGGGCAGGGCAGGGCAGATGTTTGTGTGCTGAGCTCGAATATATTGCTCTCGAGTCATGGTCTATGTGTGTATATTTCTAATATGCGATAAATACATATTGTACAGGGTGGTGAATAAAATACGTCAGTAAATTAAAAAATGAGCTGTATTAAAGAAAGAAAGAAATACATAAGAGACACACATACATAGATTTTACTATAACTTTCAAATACATCTTAATCATTTGATAATTTCATGACATTTCTATGAAATAATGCAGCCAATGGTTTTTTTATACAACTAGATGAGAAACAAGCTGACGGCCCACCTACGGATGGTAAGCGGTTACCGCCGCCTATAGACACCTGCAATAACAAGGAACAATCACTTGATATTGCAGGTGCGTTGTCATCCTGAGGCCTAAGATGAAATGCCGTCCATGCCCAGTTATTACACTGGGTACCTATACCTGGTATTTTATAGAAAATACCAATGGCTGCATTCGTTAAATTATCAAATTAATAAGATGTATTTAAAAGTTGCATAACATTTGTATGATTTAATATAGCCCATGTTTTAATTACATACGTTCTCAAAGATACTTACTTTGGGCTAGACAATAGATTTGAGTGTAAGAATATTATTACTATTATTATTTTTCTTACCTTTTGAGCAAGAAAGCCGCATGCTAGTCTAGTACAACTCTATGAAATAAATATGAGTACCCAAATAAAAAACAATGTTTGTACCAATCCTTTCAGAGCATATTAAGTCAGGCTACCCACGTAAACCGCATAAAATATTCCATTCTCCTTTCACGTCACGTTACACTGAGCCTTTCTAATATTTCATAGTGAGGAAAGGGCAAATTATATCAGCGGGCAGGCAGCCGTCTAGCGAGATGCGACGAGAAGCCAAATTGGTGGAGACAACATGCTTTTAGCACGTCTGTCTCAGCCCTCTGCGGATAGTGGTACAATAGGATCACTGCCTTAGCTGTGTTCAAAGTCATGAGAGGATGTTTAGCTTTTCTTCATAAATATGCTCTTTACTTCTGAAAATAATAGTTTCATTCTTACCGGAGTCGCCACTCAATGTAGTGATGCCTATATCAAACTTTTAAACATATTCCCATTTGGTATTGGTTCTACAATTATAATTACTATTATCTTATAACGCATTAATTATAATTATGAAATATTGCCTGTATTGTGTATTTGTGTTAACTGTTCAAAAGCTAATAAGTCCTCAAAATAGTGAGATGAAATGCGAAGTTCTTAATATATTTTTCCATTACTCAACTACTTGCGACTAGTAATTATAATTATGACATAGAGAACACATTGGAAGATATCAAGTATTAGGAGCATAGTAAAGTAATTTCAAAAAAAAACCTAATGTAGCTGAAATTGCAACACCTAAGTACCTACTACATTTATTATTATTATGCAATTTAGTGTATTTATTAGAACTTTTAAGTGTCACGTCATTGTCATTAAATTTACTAATTTACTAAGATTTCGGAGTAATTTGGTCCCAATTTAATTGTAATCGAGTAACTCTGAGCTACCAATGACCAGCATGATGATAAAATGTAAAAAAAAACAACATACGTTCGATTGTATTTTTTTCACAAATAAAACCTTGTTATATATCTAAACCTTATAACTTGGACTACAATGAGCGAGCATTACTTTGCCAGTAACTGTTATGAGACGATCCTAAGGAGTTACTTCAAACTTACACTAATACAATTATGGAGTTATCTTTGCATTGGACTAAACAGCGTTCCTCGCAAAGACAACCAAACTAAACAATGACTATAATACTAAATGTTTGTATTTGCAAGTGGATACAATTTTCAGTACCATTTGACTCCATATTATTTTAACTTTAGTTTTGAGTCTAGTTTTGAGCAGCCATTTTGTTTTATTTATAAAACTTCAAGTTGGTCGCGGTTTGCATGCGCTTGCGAATTTGTTCAAGAGTTGGAACTTCAGTAATCTGCTGGCGTGTATGAAAGAAAAAATCTTTTTTAAACCTAACTTTTTGTATGTACCAAAACAAGAGATAATAAGTTTTACTTGCAGTTATAATAAGGCAATCAGTGATTTAGTTACTCTCTATAAGGAAATGTATAAAGAGCCATCTCTTAATAGGGGTCTAGATATTTTTCATTTCTACTTATCATGTTTAAAATTGGAGCTCGGTGGCGTACTAGTTTGAGCGATCTAGAATCGGTTATTGATTTATTTGCTATGCCCAAAGGGCATCATGTTGTATCAAAAATATTATATTCTACATACATGAAAGCAATAAAGTACTTTGGCTTTGATCCCGGATGGGTGTATAAAAATTTGTAATCACGAGCTCCTCCGTGGTTCAGAACGCAACGGTTATTAGTGCAACCGCTTTAACCCACCAACCCGCATTGAGCCAGCGTGGTGGTGATAGGACCAAACTCTTCATGAGTTTGTCCCGTGCAGGAAGGCCTCAGTGACCTACAGTGGGACGTATATAGGCTGGTGATAATAATTTGAGTATAAATAACTTTTTGTATACAAATGAAACATTTATACGGTGAAAGCAGGATTTATTAACTGAAGCGGTGGATTAATGGAAATTTCCATAGTGCTCGGTTTAAAGTATATCCCTCTAAATCTCTATGCAAATAGCGTGTAGCTTTATAGTTTCAGTTTGTCTACAGGCAATTTCTGTTGGCATGTGTTTTTATGTCAGTTACTAAGGTAATAGATTTAGAAAATTATCTAGACTAGAAAAGACATGCCCTCAAGAGGGATACGAACCCGCTACTGACATTGTGATCGTAGGCATATGAATAACGAAAAAAATAAACGAAATAATAATATAGAAAATGAGATGTCATAGTTTTCTTCATACTACTAAAGTAGTAAATAGGAATCAAGCATAAGGCCCGCCTGATGGTAACAGGATATCAGTCGCATGTTGATGACTTCCATTCATTACAAGTAAAAAAATGATTTTTGATTTCATTAATGAAATTACATCGCAAATATTAATTTATTAACAGCGCATTGATTATGCTGCAATAATAATAATAATAATAATATTTATACACTCACACCTATTATCTAGCCCAAAGTAAGCATCATTAAAAGCTTGTGTTATGGATACTAGATAACGGAGAAATAATGATAATAATATGTATATAAATATTAGAAATATACTAAATAAACATATAAACATCCATGACTCGTAAACAAATGTTCGTACTCATCATACAAACATTTGTTCCTACCGGGATTCGAACCCGGGACCTCTTGACCGAGTAGCCTGGGGTACAGACCACTCGGCCAGGCGGTCGTCTAAAATAGTTTATATTAACTATATTAATACTATATTAATTATATTTTGGCAATGGTTTATATTAGCCTCAGAATATATGTATTTCTATTTTTTTTTCAACATACACATCTGACTAGAAATCACACCTATAGTAAAGTTCAGATACAGTATTGCAAAATAACTTTTATTACGAATGTATTAAAATTTTGATGCCACAATGTAGACGTTTATAACCGACTTCAAAAAATCAATTCGTCTGTATGTTTTTTTTTATGTTTGTTACCTCAGAACTTTTGAGAACCGATATTGATAATTATTTTCTGGTTCGATGCGGAATAGTTCCCATTTGGTCCCATAAAAATGTTTTGAAAATCCATTGGGTAGTTTGGCTTTTAAATTTAAAAAAAACTGGAAAAATTAAGGCGTCTACGTATGCGAAATTGCGGATTTTTGCTTTCCTACGAATTTTTAGTGAAATGATACGATAGTAGAAAAACAATATAAGCTCACGGTCACCCATCTAACTTTGACCTTCAAAAGTTATCACTAAAAATTGTGAAAAAAAAATTAAACAAAAATTAAAACCGACTCCAAAAAAACTGAAAAGGAAAGGATTTTTGTTTAAATTTTTTTTTAGCTCTAAACTGTATACTACTTCAGTTTTTTTATACAATGATATGACAAACAATCTGACTGCCCACCTAATGATAATAGGTTACCGCCGCCTACAGACATCTGCAATAACAAGGAAAAATTTGTTGATTTTTCCTTGTTATTGCAGGTGTCTGTAGAGGCCTAAGATGAAATGCCGTCCATGCCCAGTAATTACACTGGCTGCCTTTCCCTTCAATCCGAAACACAGCGAACTGTTTCACGGCTGAAATCACAAAGGCGGTGGTACCTACCTAGACGACCCTATATACCAGCCTACCACCTAGTGACTTCTAAATCAGTTCTTAGTAACTTTTTATTTTTATAGTTTTTCTTATTATAAAAAAATGGTTTCACTCTTGATCCTACTCTCACTTCGAGAGTAGTTAAGAGGGGGTCGACGATGAAGGGAGCTTACCCAGAAGGTGGCTATCTAATCCTGCTTTGAAGGAATTCAGGTTCTGAGCTTTAAGAAACACCGCACTGGCAGATCATGCTTAGTGCGCATTTTTAGTACATCGACAGTGTGGGTGGTGGCTCGCGGAACGTCTATTAGTCCTCTGGTGAAATGGACTCAACGAAATGAGCTCATGAAGCTTCTGAGTACACTCTCCGAGGCACAACCAGTCAAACTTAGTTACCAATCTTTGAACGCTAATAAGCCTTGGCTCTACGTTACATCGAATCCACAGTGGCATTCTTAATTTTTATTTAACAATATTATAAATGTTTGAAAAAAAATATTTACTAATGAAAATATCTAAACTAGAAAAGAAACAAAACAAAGAAACATTTTTTTCAAACATTTATAATAATTATAAATAAAAATTAAAAATATTTGAAAGCAATGCCCCAACTTAACCGAATCTTAGGTAGGTATTTATAAAAATACTCGTTTCGGATGTTGAAATAGAACATTGACATTGTAGGGTAGACGTTAGCTCATAACGCAAATACAGATAAGTGAGCTAAGAACAAAATAATATTTCAGAATTGAAACTCTTACACGTTTTGTTTGCGTTTAAAGGCAGTACATTTTCAGAATAACTATTTCTGAACTTCACTCAACAATGCACAAACTCTGCAGAATGATGTCGTTGCTAGACTTTAGTAACAAAGCCTTATGTCTTACGCGAGAGCTATCTCCTCAGAACAACATGCAAGCCTTCGGAGTGAGGTTTGCCAAACGTCGAGATAAAATCTTAGAGATTTTGGCCATTACAACTGCAAAATGGTTAAGTTAGATTTATGGTGAGTGCATTTTCTTGTATTCTTCAAGGGAACTTAATTACCTTAAGATGGTACTTTTATAGTTTGTATTTTATTTCTAGAAACCTACCTATATTTTTTAAATGTGAAAATACGAAGATTTCCTAATTTACAATACTTTAAGTTTATTGTTTTAATCCTATATAGAGGCACTACTGCAACAAAGTTTCAAGCATTTTTGCATTCCCATGAACATTCTTTATAAAGGTCCCCTCCAGTCAGTGGGTCTTTGAAGACATTCTAGTATTCAGAGACCCACTAGTGAATCTAGTGTATCTCTTAATTCTGTTCAGCCACACAATGGGTTTTTTATTATCATTATTATTCTCCCGGTACTCATAAGTGGCTGAATAAATTAATGTGTCCTAGCGTGTCCTAAATCTTTTGCAAATAACGTGGTGTTCTTAACCGACATACAGATTTTAAAAAGATTTTTTGCTCACTCGAGCAGCACTTTTGACTATTGTTTTAAGGAAGCCTTTTTCGAAGTACAGTAACATAAAGTAACATGCTCCAGTAACTTTTCTTATTCTGAATGATAGGAGAAAACAACCAAATGCCCTCAATGTTTGAATAAGCTTTCATGCCTCACCAGCCCACCACTGCACCGCCGTCCTCATGTGTAAGTACTTAGGTCGTTCACAAATTAGCTACACAAATAAAGTTCTTTTTTCAAAATCGCGCTACATAATGTAGTAATTCCTATCATAATTATCACAACACAAAATGAAAATTCGGCGTGAAGAACAATTTGCTTTGTTGACAGAGAGACTATTGCCACTCATTTTTCATCATCACGATTAAACGAACAGAACGGAACAATTAGTGACTGCCTAGTTTGGAGTTCTTGCAATCAACTTATCAAAAAAACAAGGAATTGGTATTTTAGATTTTTCATGTCGATTCTTACAATGAGTACTTAATCAGAAATTTCTCAAAATTGAATCTAAGCTGCTCAGCAAAGGAGGCTCTGGTTTTTTATACAAATCGGCGTATAGGACGTAATATTATTTGCTGCTGGTAAATGCACTTTTCCATAGAGGACCTTTTGGACCTGTTTGTCTTTTAATTCTTTTTATGATCTTAGGACTTAAGTCCTAAGATCATGATATTATATATTTGATCAAGATATGAAACCAAAGCGCTTAAGCGCTTTGGTTTCGATTTCGAAAACCAAGCAACTTTCGCCTTGGTCAATCTTGGGTAGGGACAGTCAATATTTATAAGCTCCTTCGTTCCCGGTTGTTACTGCAACCGCTTTCCCACCAATCCGCTCTTTTCGGCGCAGATGCGCGCTGTTAAAATATATAGTTCATTTTTAAAATGTTACATAATTAAGTGCGAACGTGGATATAAATATATACCACTAATGAGTTATATATACGACAGCAATACAGCAACAAAAACCTGCGAACAGACGACAAAATGGTCTCCGTAAGGTCAGCAACTCTGAATAATAATAACCGATTGCCTTCAATACAAATCAATAGTTGGAACTAATCGGGCCGTACTTCAAGCCCGTCCGTGCCGGGCAATTAGTGCGGGCCTACCACCCGCACGGATATCCGTCTATCGATTCGCACGCGCCAATTATCCCATCGTTATATCCAGGACTGCAGCCGCCATTAAGAGTTATTGCAGTTGGAAAATAGGCCATTCAAATCGGACCGCCAGAAAAATAGGCGATTCCATATTTCTAAAGTTAGAATAGGATAAGGAGTGTAGTTTCAATTGATTATGTTATACTTGTAAGAAGTCCAGTAAATAAAATAAGCTTTTGCAATGTCATAGTAAGTATACGTACCCACAATAACAGCACCATCAAATTGCTACGGTGCGGTGTAAAGCTTAATTTCTTTGAGTTTACAAGCAAATCAATCGAATATAAATATTTTAATGAATTATACTACCCATCGCTACTAAAGGATTCTGAGAATTTTCGAAGGTCGGGTGCACTACGAAAGCATGCAGCCTATTACGAAAGGAGTAAGGGCGGCCTCAAAGTCAAACTGTTACGCTTGATGCGCTGTCGACTGTACATTTTTTTAACCTTAACAGGGTAACTCTTGGCCTTCATCTCACCTGATGTTAAGTGAAGATAAGGCCGACGATGAAAGCGAGATACACCCGGATTCCTCAACCACAGGAACTGGTTATCTTACCTCCAACTACCGGAACACAACAATGCAAACATTATTGTTATAGCGGCAGACTTAGGTAAGATGATGGTAGCTTAGCTAGCCAGGCGGACTTAGTAAAGCTCTACCGCCAACCAAACCGAGCAGAAAATTTCTGCCCCCACGGGAATCGAACCCCGGACCTCTAGATCTGAGGTAGGTGGTCTCAACCACTAGACCAGAGAGGCGGTTAAAACATGAAAATAAAAAACTTACATAACGAAGGAAAATTATTTTCTTTTCTATTATTTCTTCACTACTTATTAGACACATTTTTGTTTCATTTATTCTAACTTTCGGTGCGTTTAAATGAAAATAAAAATATGCGTTCGAAACTGCATCCCCATAGATTGTCTTTTTCACCCGCTCACTCCAGAGACGGGTCTGGTCGGGGTCAATTTATGCGATGTCCGCCATGGCTTGCTAACGATTTGAGTGTAAAGAAGGCTTAGTTCGTACTACCTAAACACCTATTGTTTACTATAAAAGCATCGTTAGTTCTTATTTTGTTATCAGTTAATGAATAATTTATGAAGTACACTTCTATTTTATTTGTTGTTATTATGTTAAAACATGGAGGTTGACGAATTTTAGGACAGTGTATCAATTCACTAAAGTTCGAAAAACTATGTATTAAAAAATTTAAAAACGTCAATACATGTCACGTGATCACTGTGACGTCACCTGTTACCAAACACCAGTAAAGTGCTACGGTAATTTATAGGGGTGTCAAGCATCAGACGCTGTCAAAAGGAAAGGCGTTCGTTGTCTCGTGACCTGAGAGTGCTTTGATTGCATTTTAATTATTATATGATATTTAAGTTCTTTAATCAAGCAATAAACTATTGTATTTTTTTTGTATTTCTATCATAGAAACTTCAACAACACGTTAAATTTGTAAAAATAAAATATCGTCCAAATTGTTTTTCCATTGGAGTTTTTTTTTATACAACTGGATGACAAACAAGCTGACGGCCTACCTGATGGTAAGCGGTTACCGCCGCCTATAGACACCTATATCCAATAACAAGGAAAAGTCACTTGATATTGCAGGTGCGTTGTCATCCTGCCCGCCTAGCATGACCACCGAAACGCGACATGATAAAGCCATTTATCGCTTTGAACTGTCAAAAATCATTGGACGCCATCTTGAAATTTTATCGAAACTGCGAACTTGTATTGTATACATGTTCGCAGTTTCGATAAAATTTCAAGATAGCGGTTATATCCAATTATTTTTGGGGCCTAAGATGAAATGCCGTCCATGCCCAGTAATTGCACGTAGTAATTTGATTAAAGTCTACATCATATTTGGTACGCAATCTCCTAACGTCTACGGTATAACTTAAAAATGCTTATGCCTATCTTTTTAAGAAAAATAATTAATTTGACAAAGGAAACAAAAATTATATATGTAAATCAGTGTTAAAACAAAGATAAGCATATTTAATAAACAAAGGTGGTGATAATAATAAGTAAACACAACAGCTTACTCGAACGAGAGCAAAACAATTATTTATCCAATTTACTAAAATAGTCGTGAAGGATGAACGTGATTGAAAAATGAGCAGACTTTCATATTAATATTTAATAAAATAAAAAATTACCAATCAATAAATATCCAACAGGAAATTATCCTGCGATATGTATATTGTGTATCATGCTGTAAAAATAAGTACTTAAATATAAACCTTTGATACTTTCTTATGTTATAATTTAAAATTATTAATTTTTAAATTGTCTAAATTGCGCAATTTAGACAATTTAAAAATTAATAATTCAAAATTTCTAAAAATGAAATGAATTGTGTCCGGAATCTCTGACTTGAACTTTTTCGCCACTCCTGCGCGGTGATCTCGGCAACATGCTATATATTCTTTCTAACAAGCCCCTTCTGATTATGAAAATCGTTGACCGCGTAAACAATTCATGATTTTTGAAAACAGGAAGAAGTCGCAAGACGCCAGGTTGGGACTGTACGCAGGATAATTATTATTCCTCTGATACATTAACTATAATGCTAATGGTACCCAAGAATCTGTCATATAAAACCTCTTGCCAGTGCCTTATCCAAGCCCCATCTCAACTCAGTTCATAAATAAATAACAAAATCATCGCTTTGTTGTCCAACTGTATTTTCATCTATTTTTCTAGAGACTCCGTCACATAAAGTCCATTAACACAATCTATGCGCCATAGTTCTGATAGTAATGGCCTTGTTTATACGGTTTCGAAGCGCCTCTTGACTCGAGATCTCTTCAGAATTATTCTGTCTCCCCTGCATCTCGTGTTATATCGGATTTTCGTGAGCGAATGCCGTAATTCCATTTCCTCGGGATTAAAAAGGGGCTCGTAGCATAAATTGATCGAATTATCTATTGTAATTTTATATTGAAAACATTTCCTGGTCGTGAATTTTAATAGCAAATATTTCTTCCGGAGTCTTGCATCCATCAAAATGATGATAAAAGTAAACGCCGTTTAAATGTTAATAGGGTTTTAAGTTCGGTAGAATTTAAATAGGTTCCAAATTACACAGTATTTTTTTAACAGCTTCAAGCTGCACTACCTGTCTTCACATATGGACTCTTCTTACCGCTTCACATCAGGTGGTGTTGAGTCATTTGCCGTGCTTTGTATAAAAAAAATAAGAATAACAACGGTGTCTAGTTAAGTTAGTACAAATATTATCGAAATCTGGTGAAAAATAAGAAAAAATATAATTCCAATTTTATTCTTGAAAAAAAAGGGTTTTAGTAAAAAATTACCGTCTTGATAAGTTCAGCAAAATACATTCTATCTCCCAAAATCCGTGAAAGATTGATAGAGCCTTCAAAGAGCTTTGGAGATATTTGTATACGGCGCACTGGTAATACAATTTAAAGTTTTGCAAGTCCACATGAGCCTCCGTCTGGTTGCTATAGCAACGCCCTCGCGTTGAATTTTCGGTAAACGCGCGTTCTGTATGGATGAAGGAAGCGATTTTCCAAGGAGGTGAATATCATTAGTTGATCCGATCTCGGTTCAATGCTCAGCTGGTTCCATTAGCTAAGCAAGCCACTGTAGGGAGAGAAATGCCTGACATGATTTTCGTATTTGTGGATCATTTTTTTTACGAGAAGGTCAGGTCATGAAGACAAATATCACATAAAATTTTGTTAATTTTGACCCTCAATCTAATACTTATCGGCAGTCCAAGTCGGTTTCGCTTTTCCAACAAACAAGTTCCTACAATATGTAATTTTTAAGGTTATGTCTCATGCATTTTTATATTTCTAGAGTTATTGCATTAATATGCGTGTATCACACATTGTCATTTGTGCATCTTAGATGAGTTTGGGGCCAAATATTATGATGACAGGCTCCATTGCTAATTATTTCATATCAAGTTGACGTTTATTACAATAATTCTCTACGTTTTTTGTCAATACGGATACTTCTTGCACAAAACTATTCTAAATTCACAACACAATTTCTACTACGATACAATTTTCCAATTATGGTAATGAAAAACATCAACCGTCGCCAACAAACAGTGGTTAAAACTCTATTGTAGGTACGGCCTACGCAGCTATAACCTAATTCAGTAATAAATGAATAGTGAATAAATGATTATCTTATCTTATCTTAATATTAGATAGGTACTTAGTTCATAAATAAACCTTACCTAATAACCTTCATACAAAGAGTCAAGGCCCTTCAAAGCTTAACAATTTTCACAAAGATTTCAGGGGTCTGCTCTGATTTCGCGATTTACAGTATTTACCAGCCACTGGCTTAGATCTAATAGTACTAAGACGTGTTAATTCAATCAGGGACCCTTTTAATTCAATTACATTTCGTTAGGTCATGTGTTTCTTTTAGTAGGGCTCTCCTGAATAATCAGGTACTCGAACCTTGGATGTCGAGTTACAAAGCAACAACAACGATAACTTTGGTATACGAAATAAATTGGGAGTCCATAAATTGCCCTTTGAGGGAAAAATGTCTGCCCTTTCTCCCGTGAAGTAGAAAAACAAATAACAGAGACTAGAATTCCAAGCTGACTGTTCGTTCAGTACCACGAGAATTTTTAACTTTCGAATCGATATCGCATCGAGTAACATAACTACGTTAACATTTTAAATTTTGAGCAGGCGTCAACGATACGAGCAATGATTCGAAATTCAAAAATGTTTTTGAAATAAAGATTTTTTATTTGTGAATTTGTGATTTTCAAATAACAGGAGCCCAATTTATGGAGTATCAATCACAGTACTAATAGACGTTTGTAAGTATATGAAAAATATAATCAAATAAAAAAAATTGTTAACCGCCTCTGTGGTCTAGTGGTTGAGAACAACTACCTCAGATCTAGAGGTCCGAGGTTCGATTCCCGTGGGTGGTAGGGATTTTGTAAGTCCGCCTGGCTAGCTACCACCATCTTACCTGAGTCTGCCGCCATAACAATAATGTTACCATCATTGTTGTGTTCCGGCAATTAGAGGTAAGATAGCCAGTTCCTCTGTGGTTGAGGAATCCGGGTGTAGCTCGCTTTCATCGTCGGCCTTATCGTCACTTAACATCAGGTGAGATGAAGGCCAAGAGTTACCCCGTTAAGTTAAAAAAAAGTTATTTCTCTAGCGTAACAAGATCTTATGGACGATAATTTACATTGCTTAATCTGGTGGACTGGGTATTAAATTAGGTGCCCTGTATTTCAGTATTCTATCCCCTTTTACATTTTAACTACAATACAATAGTGATAACAGTCACTTCAATTTTGACATTCGTGGTTACTACAATACCTATTACCCAAGGATTTTTACAGAATGCGATAAGTGTTGGAGCTACAGAAAATGAACATAATAGACAAACATGTAGAATCTATTCCTTTCTCCCTCTCTACCTGTGGGCTTAAATCAGGATATTTGAGAAGGGTGGAACCGTATGTTGCTATTTATAATATTTGTTTTGGTTATAGGTGCCTACTAGATATTAAATCACATTTTGCGTGTGATTGAGGACGATGATGGCATTGTGCCATAACCGTGTTCAAATACAAAAAGTCTTTAACTGTAGTATGAAAACTTAAGCAGCTTTTCTGTTGACCACTTCTAAAAGAAATTTAAGGAGCTAACAGTGTGAAACTGTCATCTGGTCGAGCAGTCAGTACCCCTGTAAAATAAGCCACAGAAATCGAATTAGATCTTGAAAACCCAGTAGGGACAAATATTGCTACCACGAGATCGACAATTTTGACACGAGTCTTGGTTGGTTATATGTTTCTATAGTATATTTATATACATGATTACTGTTAAAATTACCAATCATCGTGGAAATATTTGAGGGAACCCTTTACCCAGCAGTGGACATTTTTCGGCAGAATTGTGATGATGAAATGATATTTTTATCATATTTCTCCGTTATCTAGTCTATTTATTACAAACTTTTAGGATACGTCCTTTTGGGCTAGATACTATAAAAGGTGTGAGTGTAAGAGTTTAGTTATTGTAACCTTCTCGATGCACTGGACAGATTGCAGCGTCGTGTTGTCTGTATCATTGGCGATGTTGAGGTCACGAACAACCTTAAGCCTCTGCGATTGCGTCGAGTCATTGCGTCGCTTAACGTCATCTATCGGTTATATCGCGTAGAATGCTCTGAAAAGCTTTTAGACCTTATCCCACCTTCCCCCTTCCTAATCAGGAGTACGCGTACCGGTCTTCGGAGTCATCATTTTCTGTCGCCACCTCAACATCACGCACAAAGAAAGTAGCACCTCGTTTCTTTGTCGTAGTCCCATAGAACTTGGAATTCTTTGCCAACACATGTGTTCCCTCTTTCCTATAACATGGGTTCCTTAAAAAGAGAAACATGCAAAATCACCTTTACGGCCAGCAAGTTGGAGGCGGCTAGAGCAGTGTCTAAAATGCACTAGCTGTCTTCACATGTGGAATCTTTTTAACGCTTCACATCAGGTGGTGTTGAGTCATTTGCCGTACTTTGTATGAAAAAAACCTTTTTAACACCATAGTTCTGAAAATTTTCCTTGAGAACAACAAGAATAAACTACACGTAGAACTGAACCTAAACGTACCTAACAATTTTATTATAACGTAAGTAGTTCCGTTTGAAATAAAATTCACACTCAAGGCATAAGCCACAAGCCTACTACTGTAATTGTTAATTTTACTATAGTTTATGAGACATGTGCGGTTAGAGCTACATATTTCTAAATGATCATTTATTATTAACAATAAATGCTCTGCTCGTTAACAGGTATTTCCGAGTTTAAAGAGCTTACTGTAAAACTGACACGTAAATAATATTAATGTTGTTTGCTACGGCCATTACGACTAACTTAGCGGTATTAACGCAGTAATAATAAGTTATGACACAGTTCCCTTCGTTGTATACATTGTTAATGTGTTGCAGTGTACCGTTGTAACATATTGGGATGACTACCTAAGTTATAGATTATATTATTATGTACCTATACAACGACTTCAATTTGAAACTTTCAATAAAGTGAAATATCAAGACTGAATCACCAACTGGTATGGGTCAAACACCACCAAGCTGGTTCTGTGGGTTGGTGGGTTAAAGGAAAAGTGGTTGCAGTAACAACCAATACCAAACCAACGGCTTAAAGTGCCATCCGAACCACGGGGGAACTCAAGATTACAAATTTTGATTGACCCATCTCGGGATCGACCATGGCGAAAGTTGCTTTGTTTTCATAATCGAAGACAGAGCGCTCAAACTACAACACCACCGAGCTCCTCTAGATTAAATGAGCTATTTTTATTTATAACAGTGTAATTGCATTACAGGTGAAATATCAAAGTTGATAACTTTACGGATGAATACGAAAAATTTCCACGGATTTATTTCAATACTAGTAGCCGCCCGCGGCTCCGTCTGCATAGATATCGCCAAGAAATAGCCTATCGCCTTTCTCAGGCTGTCCTCTATTTCCATGCAAAATAAGAATTGAAAATTACGGCGGTTTAGGAGTAAAAAAGCAACGGACAGAAAAACAGACTTTTGCTGAGTTTATAATATTCGTATGGAAATTGCTTGTATCTAATAGGGGTTGGTATTCCAAACTTATAGTATATTCTTATGCTGATATCGAGGAAGACCACCTATGTTAGATAAGTGTTGATGATATCTAACGACACTCTAGCCACCACTGAATGATATACGGACGGAGAGCATATCTATAAGTAACGAGTATTTTCCATCTGTCACATCGATCATGATAAATAAAGAAAACGACCGAGGAAAAGAAAGTAAGGAATTTAGATTTCATATTTCGTTTCGATTTAACAGAAAACAAGGTTAAACCCTATCAATTTATCTGAGTTCGAACTAATTGAAAATTATCATCTGCCTCCACCACGCATTCGGAATCCTTATTATGATTTTATTTTAATTAATAGGACACAAAACAGGTTACAGTTATTATTTTATAATGTTTAAAGGAATTAATCGTAAAATAGCAAACTCACGAGCACTGCAATGTTTGCCAAATATTCAACTAAGGAATATGCATAAAAAAATACATAAGTACTTACTCGTTTAGTAAAATGTGACGTCAAAGTTTATATCGGATTATCTTGTCTTACACCCAACTTTATATGGTTGTAAGTCAGGTATTCATCAATCATCATATCAGTCTATGATGTCCACTGCTTAACAAAGGCCTCCCCCATCGATTTCCAAATGGAACGGTTCTGCGCAGCCTGCATCCAACGGCTCCCCGCAACCCTGGGCAGGTCGTCTGTCCATCTATCAATATCTTCCTAAAATTCTTCCATTTTTGTAAATTGTGACTGTGCAGAATTAATATTAAAACCTAAAAACAAATATGCATATTCCCATTATCCAAACCTGAATTTCAAAGAAAAAAGTATATAATGCGAAATATAGGTAAGCCACAGCACATTGTACTACAGTAAAGTAATTAATTCACTAAGTACTTAGCTCTAGCGCGAACATTTTTAAATTTCGAATCGCCATCGTATCTCTCAGCATATTCAATCTACTCTATGATCGTATCAATTAGTTACGTCAGCTTTGTGAATGATACGATTTCGATTCGAAATTTAAAAATGTTCGCGCTAGAGCTAAGTAGTGAATTAATTACTTCTCTAGCACGAACATTTTTAAATTTCGAATCGAAGCCTTACTCCGTTCGTAATAGAGGCGGCTTTCGTAGTGCAACTGTTACACTTGATGTGCTAGCGTCTGTACAATGTGCTGTTGCTGATTTTTAATTGCATTTAAACTTATATGTTGGAAAGTATTTGGATTAGGATTAAATATGTCAATACTTTTGTTGGATTAAGCTACGAAAGAACTTCAAACAGTACATAGATCTACAAGTATCTTTAGTGATGGTATAACATATATCAGCCTCCAAACAATAAAAAGAGATACCTCGTAACTCCAGTAGCCACGTTCACCCTTTATTTACAGCGGGGACTACGTTGTCTGATTTCTGTTTGGATTCCCCCGTTGTGTGTGATACGGTGCTTTTCTTTCGCATTAGTCGTTTTACGAAATGCTTCGCTTGTTACTTTTTGGTGTTTGGGCTGTGCTGGTTTATCAGTGGGTAAAAAGATTTTGAAACCCTATTTTGCAGTGTGAGAATTTAGCATGAAAATGTTTTAAATAAAACTAACAGAAAGTACACTGTAAGCAATAAAAAAGGAGCATAATATTTTAAGCTAAGTAAAAGAAGTCCATTCCATGATACGTTTCGTTTATGTATACGTACGATTTGTCCTTGAATTATTATTTTTCTATGGACAAAAAATAGGGTGCAGCTTTAGGGATTTACTAAAGTTTAGTGTTACAGGTTTTTGGCTGCAATTTGAGCATGTGGACTCGATGGTGACACCGTAGTTGAGGTTGGACGTCAGCTCCATTCCAAAAAGTTCCTGGTGGTCAGTTATTGGAACAAACGTGCCCCGAAAATTAGGGTGAAGAGACCTGTGTTTTAGAGTTATTGAACGTCACCAGATCGTCGTTTTCCCAGCGAGAGACAAAATTTTAAATCTCTACCATTGTTTTCACCATGTTTTACCGGAGAGATTAAACATCAGTAGAACTATCCTTTTTCATCACTGGATGAGTATCTCACCGTGACAGTACTGTCATCTTTATAACCAATAATACCAGTCAAAAGCTAGTCATTGAGGTGCAGCAGCTGATATGATCCGTAGAGGGGGTGTAATGAAACAACATGATCTATTAAAAACAGCGAGATTCTAAAATAAGGGCTGTAGACAACTAGATTTAGGTATGTATTTTATAAGATTTTTGCAGCTACACAAACGATTAAGCGGCGGAAGGTCATCAAGGAATGAAAATACATACTTTGAATTTTATAGCATATAAAGTAGCGCCGTAAGTACCTACTAAACTTTGCAGGCAAGTAAACATACTAAATAAAAAAAAATGATTGTTAGGATTGTTAGTTATTCCACATACATGTTTTCTAGGATGTAAATAATTGATTTGTAATCGGTATATTTTCACCACTTAAAAAACCGAAAATATCTCAGAAACTGGAACCCCGAAAGTTGTACCTTTTCAGATTAACAGTCACATAAGTATCTATTTTCCCAATTATTTATCAATATCAATAAAATCAATGTCATCTTATCTTGCCATAAGTAAGGTTATCACTAATAACGTAGAAGTTGTATAAACCAACTTAATAGCCAGTTGCCAGTGTAATTACTAGGCGTGGACGGAATTTCGTCTTAGGCCTCATGATTGCAACGCACCTGCAAGATCAAGTGAGTTTTCCTTGCTATTGAAGATGTCTATACTATAGGCGGCGGTAACTGCTTACCACCAGGTGGGCCGTCCGCTTGCATGTCATCTAGTTGAATAATAGTACATTATGGTACAAGTGTGTAATGTTGGTGATTACCGCTGAGGCGCATTGAGGCCCGAGCCGTCAGGCGAGGGTCTTAAGGAGCCGAGGACGGTAATCATCAATACACACGTGTATCATACAACGTTTTTCAACACACTTCTGAATAAAATAATACTTAAATAAAAAACCATTTTACATAGTAGATAAAAAGTTTATTTAGAGAAACAATTAGTAAATGTGCAGTTAGTAAAATTATAATTAACTATTTTTGATGATATAGCGGTCTCATCAGATAGATTATTTACTGAAATACTATCATGTTCTATTGTTATTTGTGATGGTTCATTATTCGTGTAGGTAGGTGAAATCCAATCATTGGATGTACTTGGTATTTCGCTAGTAGGATGCGTCTCAGAATCAAGTTTAATTCTTTTTGTGATTTTCGCACAAATTTCCTTCTTGTTTTGTATGGAATCTTCTACGTATGCAAAAGCATCTGGCCATGGTTTTCTATATCTTTTACAGTTATATTTGTTAATTCTTGTATCCTACAGGCACCAGTTACACCAAATATTAAAGCAACCTGAAACAAAAGAAACAATAATTAAAGTCAACAAGCTGCTATTAAATATTTAATTAAAATTAATTTAACTAACCTTTGTAGCTAAATATTGGTTATCTGGAGCATCTTTAATAAATTTTTCAATATCGTCAGATGATAAAACCTTTGATTTTTTGCTTCTAAATCCATCAGATAGTCTCTTTAGATAAGCTGACAAATTCGAGTATGTTTTTAAGTCCACTCCATTCTTTGTTCGGACTGTACTTTTTAACATTGAGTAAATACACCACAAAGAGCTAGGTTTGTACTTAGAAGATAATTCTTTAAAGTACGCCATGAACACATTTTCTGAAAAAGACTGCGTATTCTTGTTGTTCTGCCATTGTATGAAATTTTGGTACGCTGATAGATATTTTTCCTTTGAGTTTTCTGGTAGTAAACTTTCCATAACGTTCTGGGCTTCACATCTTATATCGGGCGGTGTACAACATAAATCATTTTCTTCATAAATTGTATTTGCAGACATCTTAATTAATAACTAACTAAATAACTTCAAAAGAGAAAACGAGACGAGTTGTAGGGATGATCGATATTCATCGATGTTGAATAAACATCGATGTTTAACTGGTAAACATCGATATTTTTACATCGACGGGTTGACTTCGATATTATCGACACATCGATGTTTTAAGAATAAAATATCAAAACGTCAACTAGGTACTAGCTTCAACTAAATGTTGGATAATCATTATCAGATGACTATCAAGTTCAACTATTTTCCACTAGATGACACTGAAAAAACCTATCAAAGTAATTTTTTACAAAGTGTGCCTAAAAAAACTGTAATTAATATACTAAATATAATTTACTTAATTTTTTTCGTACACTTTTGTGATTGCAATAATAATAATAAACACATTTCATAAATATAATACACAGTTTGATTTGTTACCGAAAAACATCGATGTTTTAGAAGTATCGATGTATTTCAATTGATATTTATCGTACATCGATACTTTTGATTTGATGTTAACATCGATGTCAACATCGATGTTTTTCTAATATCGATCATCCCTAGAGTTGTGAAAAATATTTCGTAATGGCGGGAAAAATTAATCAGTTTTCCTATGCGCGCGCATCGGCCATAGACTAAAAAATGAGGTTTCTTTTTTTTGGGCTTTTCGCGGATAGCTTTTTAGCGCAAATGTAAGCGTAACTCAACCAATAATATTAAAGAAAGAAAGAGAGAAAGAAAAATATTTTTATTTGACATGCACATAACAAACAACAACAAGAATCTTAAACAATAAAAAAAAAAAAAAATAGACAAATACAAACAGTTTATACTTTACAATAAGTGCAGTCAACAAGGCCCTATCTCAGCATAAAACTTTTGCGACATTATAAAAAACGTCGCAGAAGCGCTGTTATTATGATAGGGCCTTGGGCGTGACTTTGGATTTTAAACTACATATACTTACACATATACATATAGATAAGTGACATAAACTCAATCACATCAGACATGGCTGTATGGGCATTAGTTTCTTTTGCCTTCCCATTACAGGGAGATTTAACAACAAAAAAAGAAAAAAAATATATATTGGCAATTTTAATTATTAAAAAAAAAACTATTACTCACTAGTGAATAATAGTAATGAAAAAGTCACAGTTTGATAATAGGTGTCATTATGTGCCAAATTGCCATGGGATTAGAGCCACTTTATGAGGAAGTGTGTTGAAAAAATAGTTTATTGAAATAATAAGCAAGATTGCAATATATTTTCTTTCGAAATAAAATCCTTCGAGATAAAGAAAAACAATTGTACAGCAAAAAGGAGAAAGTTTTGCTCCTTTTCCTGGCAGAATCAGAACCGGGATAAGCCGGGCTTAGTACGCAGCTTCCCGCTGTGCGTAAGACAGCTCTGGATCTAGCAGTTTATTTATTACCGACGGAGCGATAAAAGAAAATCGCTTTCTTGGGAATACTTTTTAACAAATAATCCGCAGCGATACAAATTGGACACGATTTTTTGGATGTTTTGTTGGATTCCGTTTCCCAGGTTTTATAATAAATTGTTATCTATTATTTTCCTCAATTATATTTTTATGGGGGTTTACGCGGCACGACTTGCCATACAAAATTACAAGACGAAGATATTGTAGTCTTATTATATTCGGTTGGTTCGTTTCAAATATTTTCGACTTGAAATTTTGTATGAAAAGCTGTGCGGCGTAAAACTCCTTAAAACATATCTTTACACTTTAAAAATTTTTGCGAATAACTTTTTTAAAAGAATAATCGAGCTATTTTATATGTTTACTACTGCTTCGCCCGCGTTGATGTCGGTTGTCGCGCCAATGAGTAGCCTATCTCTATGCTTAATTTCATCTAAATCAGTTCAATGACTTAGGGGTGAAGAAGTAGCTGACATAGTTAAGTAATTTCGCATTTATCATAGCCTAGCACGTTGAACGCCGGCACCAAATGAAACGGCTGAAGGACAACTAGCCAAGTCATTAAGCACAACGTTTAACCAGATGACTGAACGTCATGTCAGCCGTCTGGTCGATTAGCCATTCAATTGGATGCCTAGGCAAGTTGTTTGAATAGAAGAGCTTTTGTGTGACTGTTTGAGTGATTGGTAGGTTATGTTATTGGTAGGTAATTCTTAATGACCCTTTAGAACCAAAACGTTGTCGGCTATAAGTGGTCATAAAAAAATAACCTTGAACCTGTCAATTAAAACAAAACTTTTCAGTACAAGACGATCCGTTCAATACGCCAATTCGTCAAACGTTAAGTAAGGAGGTAAGAGTCTAGTTCAATCAACTATCAGGCTAGGCATTCAATTGGATGCCGGCGTTTAATCAACGGGCTAGGCATCCAATTAAGCGGCGAATTTAACCAGATAACGGCGACGTTTTAAGAGATTTGTCTCTTATTGGATTTCAAAGACATTTTATAGTTTTCTTTATTGAATCAAAACCAGAAACAGCTGTAGTATAAATACAAAAACGTATGTCGGTACTATCCAAGTTACATAATGGTTAAGATAATATTAATTATTAATCAATTAATCATGCTACTTTTTTAAGCGAAAAATAGTACAAAATACATTACTTATAAAGTTTTAAATATAATTTTTTACGTTAATTTTTCTTTAATTTAAAATTATTTTTATTCAGTCCAATAGCAACACAGTACAAAATTTGATTACTGTTACAATAATAGGGTCTCAAGTATTAACTATACTAGTATAGTATAACATCGCTAATTATTATAATGGCAACAATCAGTTTATTTATTTCTAAAACAGGGGAAAAAAGGGAGTGGCGGTTACACAATTAATCCAAATTAATTAATTTAACCCTTTTCCTGTGCATTACTCAGAATGAGGTGTGTATTAATTTCCGTGTTTGTACCTACACAACTTTGCCATCAAGCGTGCCCGTCAACACTTTTAAGCTGTCACTTAGGTATAATGTAGAATTGACGTCATAAAATAACTTTCAGTGCGCTTTTAAAATAGATTTCATTTTAGAATGGTAACATTAGTCATAACATTGGACTGTATTTGTCATTTTATACTACTCTTACTGTAGTTCTGTGCACACACTATGTTGCTATTCTTATTTTTGGCTTGAGTACCTACTACAATTAATTATTAATACAACTTATATAAAAGTAGGTAATGATCCTGTAAAATAATTTATACTGAATGCGTAGTATGTAGGTATTTTGTACGAAAACAAAGTATGTTGTTGTTCAAAGTAATAAGTAACGTTGGCTTAATTGTTAATTTAAATTATATTATTCCGTGGATTCTAAATAATATTTTACAGAGATAAAACTATTAAATAAAAAAATCTCTATCGAACAAGAAGACACAATTTTACAAACAAATAGACTGTATATGGGGGAGGCCTTATACCCTTTGCTAAAAACCATTTCCTCCGGTCAACAAATTGCTGAAAATAATTTTAAAAGAAGTAGATCACAAAATGTGTAATTTTTTTTAAAGAGAAAATGTAAAATACGTAATTGTGTACTTGTACAATATTACGTGAAAGTTAAACTGAGCTTTACAGGAGATAAACATAGAATTATCGATATTAAGAAAAAGCGCCGTTTTAAGTGAGATCCCTATCTAATTGAGATGTGATCACAGAAAAAAATTCAAATTAATTGATATTAGGTAGGTATTATGAAGTGTTCTAAAGGCCACGTGACAGTGTAACTCTGTGGCAATTCCGAGGCACTATTTGAATGACAGATAGCATTATCACTGTCCTAACTTCATTATCACGTAAAATCAAATGTAGACCTATAATGTGCGTCAATTCATAATGTTTATAAAAGACCTAATACGTCAAATCCTATACAATCTTCGGGAAATCACATACACAAACCCCGGCAAATCAAATATTTAAATTAACATTACAATGTAGAATTAATCGTATTGTTTATTGACAGACGAAAAGATAACTAAAATAAAGCATTAAGGTGTTTAATTTTGTTTTGAAATCAGAATAATTTTTTGAAAGATTTGCAATAAAATAAAAACTTGAAAAAAAAAGAAAAATAACAAAAAGATAGTATATAATAATTTCGTCATAGCGAGCGTAGGCGTTAAAAATATTAAAAGAAATTCACCGGGTTTTCCCAAGTCCTCCTTAGTGGTCCGAACTATGACAGGTTGCGGGTTCAGTTCTCATCCCTGAACATGTTTTTTTTTCTAGTCTAGGTTTTTTATTATTAAAATAGTTCCGGTTAATTAAAATACTCTAAGCACATGTATGTAGGGGGTTCGCAGCATATTCTCGGCCCAACTACCGCAGTGTCTCAAGACGAAAGTCTTTAATTCGTGTGTGTTGCCACTTGCCAATGATGACTTACGGAACTGAGACGTGGCCGCTTACAATGGACCTCATAAGAAGGCTCAATTTCACCCAAAGGGCAATGGAGAGGGCTATGCTCGGGGTTTCTCTGCGTGATCGAATCAGAAATGATGAGATCTCGAACTGTGTCCCTTTTCCTAGCATACACACCATGGAGTGCTGTTATTTCAAGAGTGATAAAAAATTGTATTATTGACTATGTTTATTTACTTCTAATTTTTTTTCATACAAATCATGGGAAATGGCTCAACACCAAAGACGTGAAGCGGTAAAAAGAGACCATATGCGAAGATTGCTAGTTTAGCTAGCATATAATGTGCCTTTTCACGCCTCTTTTGAAGGAACACATTCTATAGAAAGGAGGGAACACTTTGCTCTGTTACTATTTTTTTGTAGTAATCCGTGATCAACGCTGTGGGCTGCAATGATATTAAATTAGTTATCTCTATTCCAACTCTAACTCTATAAGGCATTTATAATGTTAATGGAATTTTGTGTCTTGGAGATATGACTGGGATTTTACTATCACAATAGAACTAGTGTTTTTGACGTCTTTATATAGCTATTAACATGTTCTAATAGATTGTTTGTGGTATTATAATACTTTTTGTAGATTGATATCTAAGCAACGTAAACAGAATCATCCAAGACATCATTGTTTTTAAAATTCTCATAGGATTTGTGTATCAATTATCTAGGCCAAATTAAGCATCATTAAGAGCTTGTGTTATGGATACTACCTAGATAACGAATAAAAATATTGATAGTAATATGTATGTATATAAATATTAGAATAATACCAAATAAATATATAAACATCCATGACTCGTAAACAAATGTGAAAAATATAATATTATAAATGGGTATACCTAAGTAAACATACAAACCTTAGATGATTCTATAACAAATGCTCGTATATCACTCATCATGCAAACATCTACCCCTACCGGGATTCGAACTTGGGGTCTCGACTATAAAATGTTGATTCTGGTTGCGCGCGAATTGGCAGATTTGGCAGTTGCTAGACTGAACAATACAACAAAAAAAGCAAATATGCGAAGCAAAAACAATGATTTCTTTTATATACTTAAAGTAGTAAAAATAACAATACAGGAAAGTGAAAATCATACATTGGCAAATAATTTCCTTAACATTGTAACAGATGTTATCTCTTTCTGAATAAATTGTGGAGTTTTATGAAATGAAATGAAAATAAAAGCCATTTGTCGGATATTTTTATTATTATTTTGGCTTTGTGCCTATAGAGTGACGCTGCACTCGGTACTATTATGAAAACTGGCTCTATCCAAATATTACTACAGGTGTTCAATTGTGTTATATATTTATGTATCTAGAAGGTAAGATAATCATTTTCTACATATGTATATGAGTCATATCACGAATATAGCTATTTCATATCATTATGTATCTATTATAATGTAATAAACTCCGTATTCCGCATAACAAAACAAGGCTCATGAATAATAGTATGCTCTTAATTTTTGATTTTAACATTATTATAAATGTTTGAAAAATTACTTAGTTATTAAAATATAATAAAACTAGAAAAATATATTATAAAATATATTTTTATTTTTCTAGTTTTATTATATTTTAATTATAAAATATATTTTTATTTTTCTAGTTTTATTATATTTTAATTACTAAGTAATTTTTCAAACATTTATAATAATGTTAAAATCAAAAATACTATAAATATTTGAAAGCACTGCCCCAACTTAACCGAATCGTTGGTATTTGTAAAAATACTCGTTTTGGATGTTGAAATAGAATATTTCGACATTGTAGGGTGGACGTTAGCTCATAAACGCAAATACATATAGACTAGAAGAATTTCACAGGGATATCCCAAGTCCTGGGTGGCTCAGTGGTCAGAGCAGTCGCCCGGATTGCGAAAGGTCGCGGGTTCGATTCCTGCCTCAGGACGTGAAATTTTTCTAGTTTTATTATATTTTAATTACTCATAGTATGCTTTTTAGGGGACCAAAGGTAATAATAAAATACCACCAGATATAAACAAATAGAGAAGTATATTTTTTAAAAAAGTCTATTGAATAAGACTTATTTAGTTTTACTAACGATAAAATATCATTTATATATTTATGTGCTTCATTAAATCTCAACTTTTATATGTATTTGAATGTAAAGGAGACATTAAAAGTTTGTAGGGGATTTGGGCCAGCTCATGAGCATAATTTTTTCGTGTAGTTAATTTTGTAAAAAATCATAAAATCTAAGAATTTCCGTAAAATTTGACTGATAAATAAGCAGCAAAAATATTTTAGTTTGCTGAAAAACATCACCGAGGTAGACAGTTTGAAGAAAACAAAATGCCACGTCACAATAAAATTTAGTTTTTCACGATTTTCTGTATAATATTGTTATTTAATTCTTCATAGATAGGGTCAAACAATAGCGAAAATCCACAAAAATAATGCAGTCAAAATATTCACGGTCTAAGCACGGAATGACAATTTGAATAAATGTCAATAAGTATGACATTAAATTCGATATAATAACCGCTTCGATATGGCTATGAAGAGGGCACTTTTGCGACATCGTTTTTATCTAACAACTATTTTTTTGCAATTAAATAAAATGAAAATGAAAATATCTTTATTCAATTAGGCCCCTCCTAGAAGCACTTTCGAATCGTCAACAAAAAAAACCCTTATGTCTATCACATAAAAATAATATTAACTAACTAACAATTTCATAATGTTTGTCTCTCTGTCTTATCTGGATCTACGTAAGTATGTTATAATGTCAGTCTGTCTATCGGTCTGTCTGTCGGTCCGTCAGTCAGTCTGTCTGTCTGTCTGTCTGTCTGTCCGTCAGTCAGTCTGTCTGTCAGTCGGTCTGAATTTACACCGGTTCCAAAAGTTGAACTTCCGAGAAGATTCCGGCAACAAACTCGTGTAGTCACTCTTTAATTCACAATAAAAGAGATATAAGTTAACTGTAGAATTGTATTATCAGTACATTTTTGTATACAATCTGAAAGGTGCCCAAAACTTAACTTTATCCTTTATTCACCCGCCATGCATCAGATTCTAGACACAATTTTATAGATTTTTCAATTGTCATTGACCTCCAGAGGTATAACGCCGCTTTTTTTTCTTTTTTTTTTTAGCCCAAAGTAAGCTTGACAGATAAATAACAAAAAGTTATATGTTGTAAACTTTTTTCGAGTATGTTTGTGTACTTTACAGCTCGCCGGCACCCACACACAATATAAAATGGCACAGATTAAATTTTAATTATTTATAATTAATTCTACATTTTGTGTATCTTCACCACAAAATTATTACTCGTGATCCTAAAATAGTGGATATTAATACGCCATGTTTTCATTATTATAATTTTATGCAAACTTTTCCTTTCACTTTAAGTCTGTTGCTATGACCTGACTATAACAGTTTAAGGTTAAATGATATTACTATAGTCCGTACAATAGTCCCGCCCGATGCGAAATTACCTAATCATAAATAGTTACAACTAATTTCACAAATGGACCAAAATATTTCATCGTCATACCAAAATAAATGCAAGTTGTGACAACAATAGTAATGTTTGCCCATTGTCCCATTGAATACACTAAACAAACAAACTGTAACGACCTTTAGATGGTATATGAATAGAAAGTTCGAGTTCAAACACCATTAGCACCGAGTACGGAAACTGTCGTTAAAATGTATAGTTTGTTATTGCGTTTTGTCTAATTTTCTGTGACGTATAAGCATGGCGCGTTATCGGAGGTTATCGTATAACGTATGAACTCCATTCGCCGCTTGCGCGTCGCTGTGTATAGTATTGTATAAGACGTCGAGAAAGAAATTAGTATTATGTGAAATGCGGGTGGTGTTAATTCTAGCAGTAGTTCTTATGTGTCTCGTGTGTGCGTGTACTGCCAACGACATGATTGTGGGTGACACGGTACACAAAAAGATGGTGTTCCACCAACGAGTGAAGGACTTTGCTATACCTTTTAAGAAGAGGATTAAAAGTTTGACTTACATGGATCCCGAGAAAAGAATTATAAAGGTACATTTGAAATTAAAAAGAAATCTAAATTAATTAGTTCCAACTTATTTTATTTTGTATAAACTATACTAAGATAAATATTCAGTCAATATACTATACTTAGATAAGCTTTCAGTATTTTTATAATATCCTTTTAGATCTTAAACATGTCTAGAGTACAATAAAGACATCTTCGGATGGGATGAGATCCCATCATCACCTTTCAAAATCTGGGTGTTCTTACCACTGAGCTATCGGGGACTTGTTTTATTACGATATATGCAAACGTCTACCTCCACATGCCATTTTTCTTGTGTAAGTAAGCACTTTTCTAGATGCCTTTTAATAACTACTTTTCATAATGTTAATATCTCGATTACCTACATATCACTACACAATATATTTCCTCTTGTATGTACGGGCTAAGAAGGGACGAAACATTATAATATGTTTTTTTAATAATTTTTAACTTTATTAGTGTTGATGAATAATTGTACCGTATCATATAGTTATCATTAAATTCTGTTTTCTCAACAGTTATCATAACAAAACAAAAGTTATCAGTAAACAGTTATTATAGCAAAGGTTTGTTGGTAGAAAACACAGTTTTGTGTTAAGCTCGCCTGTGTACATCATGTTTGATTTTGTAAATTTTATTTTAAGTTGTTTTGTGCACCATAAAGAACAAATAAATAAATAAATAAAACAAGCGAGGACTTGGAGAGGTATTAATTGAACAACCACATCCAGAGAAACACAATATACATATGCAATATATCGGTAGCTTGTAATTATTAAAAACTAACACTGATGTGCTAGGATAACTTTTGAACCTTTGAACATGTACCACAACATTTTGAACATTCAAAAGAGGCGTGAAAGGCACCTTATGGGCCGGCAAGGTGGAGGCGGCTAGAACAGTGTGTGTCAACCTGCACCAGCTGTCTTCGCATCCATGTACCTACTCTTACCGCTTCACATTGGGTGGTGTTGAATCATTTGCCGTGCTTTGTACAAAATAAATAGACTTTATAAAACAAAGTTGCAATCTATGGCAATAAGTAAGTAGAATCTCTAGCGCAATAACTTAACTTTTTACGAACCCACTTACTCGTCCTCGACTTTGCGTTCTTAACAAGCAAGAAATACATTAGCATACCTCCTTGAACAGTCGTGTATTTCTGCAATGTCGTACTACCTTATTGTTATCACAGCCTTCTTGAAGTAAACCGGAATAAATGTCATCGGTGTATTCCGATTTCTCTCAAACAAAGGAATTTACATTGTTTTAGTTTTTTTTATTAATGACACATCGTGTCAACGTTCTAAAAAGAGATAGCAATATGATGAACCGGGCAACAAGGACTAACACACAATACCTGAACTCATTCCAAGACCTCCTAATACAATGATGAGTAGCGTTTAACTGCTTAGCATACTAATTTCACCAACCATAAACGCATAGGTATAAAAAGAAATTAGCATCAAACTGTTGATATGAGGATTTTTATTTTTAACAAAGCAGAAACGGGGAGCATTAATGGTGCAAAAATATATCAACCACATTTTAACTAAAATAACATCACATAGTACAAATTCATATTAATGGCAAATAAAAGTGTTTAACAAAATGTGTGTGGGTTTGAAATAGAACATTTCGACATTGTAGGGTGGACGCATTGATATAAACAAATATATCAATGGGTGGACGTTAGCTCATAAACGCAAATCAGATAGACCAGAAGAATTTCACAGGAATATCCCAAGTCCTGGGTGGCTCCTTGGTTAGAGCAGTCGCCCGGATTGCGAAAGATCGGGGGTCGATTGCCGCCTCAGGACGTGAAATTTTTCTAGTTTTATATTATTTTAATTACTAAGTAATTTTTCAAATATTTATAATAATGTTAAAATCATAAATTAAGAGTGTTTAACAAGTTGCCTTTTAATCTAATAAAAGAGACAAGCCATAGAAACTTGATTAAAAAGATTTTTTTTTAAAATGTAATTGTTAAGGCATATTATGGACTTGAATGAGTATTTTAGCGATACATTTTAAAATTGATTTGACACCGATCCCTAACTAATATCTTTATCTATTATACTGGTATCATTTAACTGACTTTGACATAAATATAAAATGACACCTACCTACGAAATTATTATTTATGTACTTACGGCGATCGTAGAGAGCCCGCCGTGTACTTATTGACCTTAGATTTGACTTTTTTATATTTGATGACATAGCCTTTGTACCTACACAATTATTTTTTTATGTATTGACCGCTTATTTGACTTCTTTTATAGTAATATTTTTTAATTAAATATTTAAACCTTTTTCTTTTAATGTAATAATAATAAAATAACACAGTTATTTGATATAATTATATACATTTATTTTTAATTTTTTTTAGGCGGCGGTAGCCGGTTACCGCCGCCTATAGACACCTGCGATAACAAGGGAAAATCACTTGATATTGCAGGTGCGTTGTCATCCTGAGGCTTAACATAAAATGCCGTCCATGCCCAGTAATTACATTGGCTACCTTTCCCTTCAATCGGAAACACAGCGAACGGCAGAAATAAGAAAATAAATATTAATAAGAAATTAAATATTTTTAAATTGTTTTTATATATCACTACTATCAAATTGTTGTGCCCAGCAGGGTCCACAATTGTAACCACCTATTTTCTCGGTGTTATGTTCTATGTTCTATGTAATCGGTGTTAAGTTGTTTCCAGAAACAATAGAAAGTGAAGCACCGACTCCAAAAAATATGTTTCTAGGGAATAAGTAGATACCTACATATTAAATTTAATTATTTTATCATTTTTAATATTTGTTTAAATTTTACTTTGATAGCATTGTATGCAACATTTTTAAAATGACTTGCATCGCATAATGATAATGCGATACTTATTCATGCTTTGCTCCCGTGAGTGATATTTGTGATAGTATTAAGTAAGACTAGCCAATAAGAAATAACCTCATTATTATTGGCTTGCTTGCCTTTTTTATATCTGTCTGTATTATCTTCATTACACGCGGTTTTGTTAATTGTGTATAATAACTTCTGTTACTAAAATAATATTATGTTTTTTATAGTAAAATATTAATTTTTGTTACTAAAATAAGTTTTTTTTTCGAAGCATTTTTCACATTGACTTACTTGCAGTTTACTTAATTTTGTAGTACAATTTGGTTTGACAACGACGAAATAAATTACTTTCGATAGAAATAAATTTATTAAAATAAAAGATAACTTGTGCAGCGTTTGTGTCTACATTTTAATTAGTGCCTACCTTTAAATGTTTGATTTCGTGCATTTATATCGCCTACTTAGCGGTTATCGCGTCTGGCCAGACCCAGAAGACGCGGGTTCGATTCCAGACTGGAGCATACGATGTTTCCTCTTTTTCTTTATTTGTAGTTCTTACAATATACTAACTACCTATTTCATTCATTCATGCTCACAGCACAATAAATAGCTTGAATCATCATCATCAGCCTATATACGTCCCACTGCTGGGCACAGGCCTTCCTACATGGGAGAAACACATGAGGTATTTGGGCCACCACGCTGGCCCAATGCGGGTTGGTGGGCTAAAGCGGTTGCAGGAACCACCGGGACCAACGGCTTAACGTGCCTTTCGAAGCACGGAGGAGCTCCACATAACAAACTTTGATTGACCCTTCTCAGGATCGACCATGGCGAAAGTTGCTTTGTTTTTCGTATCGAAACCAAAGCGCTCAAAAAAATACGCCACCGAGCTCCTCAACATGGAAACATTGAATATATTTTTGTTATTATATTTTTTTTATATATTTTAACATAGTACAAATTATGTGGTACAATAAAAATATTCCACTCGCTTTCTAATCCCAAACAAAACAAACTTACACCAACATAATCGTATTATTATTTTCCTAAAACGCATCTCTCGATCAAGGCAAGTTGTGTAACATGCGATATATTTGGACAGACCTACTTTCTGTATTACTTGTTTGGTTTAATATGTTCACATAACATAATATCATATGAATATTTAAATAATTGCAACGATGATTTTGACAACCGGACGCTCGGTATTTAGAAACTTGTAACTTTTATTTTACACGCATACGATAGATTATGCAGGTATTCAATTATTTCATACACATAGCGAATCACTTTAGGTAAAATTTTCGCATTAACAAACTTCAGTTTCTTTATTTAATAGGTAATTTTATCGAATTCTACTCATAAATAGCCTAATTGGTACTCCAACAGTTACTTACATCTAAAAATATGTATCTATACTTATTGGTAGGTACACTACATTTCAAAAATGTTATGGACTCTTTTTTAGCATCGCTTTTTTAAACTCAATGACTATAATAAATTTTCTAGAATATATTGATGGGGGTATTTTAGATCTATACAGCTCTTTCTCTAATTATGTATATAAGGATATCAAAAATTAGACAAATTATTGAAGTCGCGACAATTTTAAAGTAACTATAGACAATTGAAGCAGGGACAATTGAAGCAGGCATAGGGAGGTGTTTCCTAAAACCTACATTCATATAACCTAACAGCTGTAGTTTTGCTTTCATAATAAGAGAACGCGATATACTGCACTAGATTTAGCGCGTGTTTTTCAAAATTAGGTCCAATAATACACTACAATACACTAAGCTGTATTTAAATAAACATGTGCATTCAGCAACAACATCTCAATACTCAATACTCAATATATTTATTGCACTCCACAATGTATAGTAGGTGTTACATTATCTCTGTCAAAACAAAAGCTCTCAAGTCTACTAATTTTCTGACCGTTTTCACTAAACATTCCCTAAGCTTAGGCGAACCTTATTAACATTTGTCTCTTTCTTTCTCTTTTATCTAAAAGAGAAAGAAAGAGACAAATGTCTATCTAGACTGAGCTAAAAATCGCTAAGAGACTCCTAGCGCTAAGCAAATGTTAGTGAAAACAAGCATTGGTATAGTTTTTTGATGCTGACTGAACAAGAATAAAAATCACTATTCAAAATATATTCATTATGTAAATAGAGAAAACAGATAGATTAATAAAAAGATACGTTCACGATGAAACTTGGATATTTCAACCTTCAATCAGGCAAACTTATTCTATTGTTTCAGGGTGTAGCCGCTTTAGACAACGACTTTTCCCATGCCAGTGCAAACATAACCGACGGAGGAGTTGGCTGTTCCCACGTGACAGTCAGAATGAAGAGCCAACGCCATCACCCCCTCAACTTTGAAGTGGAAATTTACGTTTGAAGCAAACGAGAAGTGTTCGAAGCAAAGCAACGAATATTGAAGTTCATGCTAGTCTATGAATCTCTTAAAAATTAAGATGAAAACCACATACGAAAGCTTTTACCATTGAACTTTTAGGGTAAGAAGGGAAACAGATTGGAAATGACGTCCATTATAGATCATTGCGCTGCAGACTTCAGTGCATGTTAAAACTATGAAGTACCCACAAGTCAGACTTAAGATATTCTATGTTGAAGAGATGCCAGCTGCCAGATGTGTGACACTGAAAGATAATTTTAGCTAAAAACTTATTATGACAATAATTAAGTTATGGAAGCCTGCAATGCCCGAAGCATCTTTGTGTTGCCGACTCCTTTAATGAAAGAGATTGTAGTGTCGGCAGAGGTTTTGGGTTCTTGCAGCCAACACAATTCCTGCTCGAGGAGCTCTAATGCTTCTTAATTGCGATCTTTGTAAGGTGTATGTTCTTTCCTGCCTAATTACGGTCTAAAGTTAATTTTGGTTTAGGCCTGATACCGTCCCTTTTTGCCTTCGCTAATAAAAAAGAGACGGCCTCGGATTTAGGCCAGCTCTAACTTTAAACTACGTTTTGTTTTAAGACTGTCTGAGTTTTAAAGGAAAACTCCACTATATATCTCAAAAGACTATATTTTTGACAGCATGATTTTGACAGAGATCTTGATACACATAACTACCTACCAGAATAACCGTTTTAAAATTGTCCAATTTTCGATTTTACTAAGACTGAATAAATTAACTCTACTGTGAAATCACTAGGCACTTTCAACGTTACTCAATTATCCAAACTCAATTTTTATTGAAATTTAATTTGACGGTCTAAACAATCTAAACATTTTGCTTTATGAAATTTTGTAACCTTGCCTTCAAAACTTTTACAATTTTCATAATATAGATACATATGACACTATTTTTATAACTGCATTATTACTTTAAATTATTTAGAAATTATTATTTGACATAATGCTTCTATAAAATTTATTGACTTTAAACATAAATATCTTGTTGTTTAGATGTTTAATATTTTTAAGATTTTAGAACTTGTTATCATAATAAACTTTTATAATTTATGACATAAATAAACAATTATACTTACCTATCTTCTGTACTGTAAATAATATAATATTGTATAATAATTTGGCGTGCATGTATTTATTTATTTTCTCTCTTTAGTTTCGATTAAGATTAGACAATTTAGTAACTTTTGTTTCAGACGTTTATAGCAATTGTAAATTAATTTACGTACAGCTAAAACAACTCGTAAAATTTATCTTTTAATACAGTGCTTATGAAATTGTGAACCAACTCAGCTATTGAAGTCAATTTAAATGTAAATAATTAAGTACCTAACTTTGTAGTAATAGTAATAGTTAGTAAAATTTACTGAAATTTTGAATATGGGTTAGATTAGAATGTCAAAAAGAAGGCCTTCATATTGCATTTTCATGATGAAACATAAGTTTTGATACCAATTGAATAATCCAGACCCACATGTAAGTATATGACTAATTACAATAATATGGCAACATTTTTGTCTTTAAACATTAAAACATAATGTTTCATAACATTATTACAGAGCTACCTACAAAAGAATACGTGCATAATAATAAGTGTTTAATAGTTAAATGACTCACAATCCACGCAATAATTAGTCATCACTTCTTAAATACTACGGGCCTAATTATCTAAATAGCTTGAGTGTTAGCTGTATACAATAGATATTAACATATTTGTTTGTATAAAGATGAATTGTTTAACTACATTTTAAAATTTATATTTAAGATGAAAATAGTAGATACTTAATATTAGAATGTTGAATCCGTGAAGTTCCTTGTTGTCATTTAGTTTTCACAATTAATAAAATTTTATTGTTAAAACGATCTTGTTTTCTTCACTTTTAGGTAAGTTTAGTCGATTTTTCTCCTTTGGGCACATTATGTAAACGAACATTACACTTATAAAAATCTTGTAACTTTTAACAATCCACTAGCATAACGTAATACACTGCACTTTTTTAAAACTGTATATTAAAATATTATAGTCCTTGGCCTCGTTGTTATTTTGCTCTATTAGTATACTATAGTAACTATTTCAGACATTTCGTATTCGTCACATCTTGGGCCCAAACGAAAAAAAATGGATTTAAACAAATTCCTATTCAAATTCACATTCACAATTTTTAAATATAGAGTATTTTTTCAAGTGCCATTAATTTGTTCCCTTTCTTTGGCGTTATCAGTTACGTCTGGTGTAAAACCTATTCTTAGATATCCGCGCAGATTTCCCCTGAAAGTTAATTTCACGCCTGTCGGTCCCTGAAAACAACGTCGTGTGTCGAAACGGTCCCTTTTTATTGCTGGAAAACCCTATTATAGATTAAATTAAGTCATATTTTTTTGTTTTTAATAAACGTAAATAATATGTAGGTATATTTTTTCTAATATTTTTAAATTTGTAATATTTTAAATTTGACCTGCCGGCGTGTTAAGAATGTTCTTAATCAATATTACATTATTAACAAGCCGGCTGATCAAGTTGTCATTAGGCACCCTCGTCTACAAAAACTGGAACCAGATTTTGAATCTTACTAGTAGCAAAAATATTTCTACGGATATTTCATGTCCACAAGCCACAGTTTGCTTAACATAAGCAAACTTATAGGAAATATGCATAAACTTTAAATTTGTCTCAAATATTTTTCTCTAGATTCTATATCGTCTTAACATTAAACCTAAAAGTTATTTTTTTATTGTTTTTGTTAGTTTTTGTTTACATCCAGAAAATATTATAAAGAAAGTGAAAAATAACGGAAGGAAATTCAAACTTACAAAACGCGTCACCATTGGTCGAAACGAAATGTGACGTCATAGGTCACGTCTTTGGATTTATCGGCGTCGATATTCATACTGTGTTAATAGTTTTAGTGAGAAAAACTGTTTAAAACTGTATTTCTGTGTGATTACTTTTGAATATATATTTGTAGTCAATCTAGGAAGATGTTAGAAACTGGTTTTGTCAAAGCACAATCGGATAATCTGCCGAAAATAGATGCATATGATGTCATCATAATTTGCAACAAATCTCGATTTTACGAGCGCAGAGATCAAAGGAGTGAAAGCTGCAAGGTAATTTTTATGTTACATGGTATATTTTAGTCCATAACATAGATTTTTATTCATAAATGTTTATAATAATACCTAGTTACACCAAAACATAAACATTTGTTATTAAAATTGTTCCTAAACTCCTAATTTACGTCTATATCATTATAATTTACACGTAATATGTTATCTTGTAAGAAGGTTTTTTAACTTCTTCCATGATTAGTATGAGTAACTGAAACGCAATAGTAAAAAAACACGGGACATGACCAATGACGTCATCAAAAGCGCGCGCAAAATGGCGGCGTTTGAACTGCTCAAATTTAATCAATGTTTTAAATTTCACTTTGCTAAATTATTTGACTATTTTGAAGCCTATTTAGATTTTATTCTATGTTATAAAGATGTAAATGATTAATTTAAGAAATAAAAAAAAAACATGCATATTTCCTATTGGGTATGATTCTAGTATTATATACTTTATTATATATTTTCTCACATGCACAGTATATGTTTGTGCATTTGACACTTGAAATGCAAATACAAACGCATACATAATGTCCAGCTAGCCTTTTAAGCACGGATCTAAGCCTAACCAATGTTTTTAACTTTTTTCGTCTAAATGTCCATTCTTATAATATACTGTGCACTTCTGGTATTTCTGACAAAGCATTCACATCTAAAAACCACAGCACTCCAGAGTAACATACGGTGTTAAAACAAAAGTACAGTCGTAAATCAATGTAACAAAAACTTCCGTAAGATATAAGTAAGAGTACACGTATTCTGGGGAATAAAACGCTTACGTTTGGTTCCTTGGTTTTTGTGGCTAGGCCAGCTATAAATCAGATAAACCACCAGTGGTCAAAATCATAAATGTGCGAGAAGTGGAGAAGGCATTTTTATTTGGAGCCGAAGATCTATGTATCTCAAAACTGTAGATCACATCTAAGATGGTGAATTATAAACAATAGGGTAATGATTGATTGATAATGTTTCGAGTTACAGTTGCAAAAGTTGGCTACCGAAATATGTTGTATCGATCGATTTAAAGATTCTGAATCCACGTTAGTCTATACCGATGAAGTTAAATTCATTTTTGTATGTACACACGACAGCACGCCAAGTGTAATAGTTGCACTATGAAAACCGCCTCTACTACGAACGCAGTAAGGGCGGTTTTAAGGTCAAACTGTTACGCTTGATCTGCTGTCGACTGTACACAGGAAGAGTATACAAGCATACGGCCCGACTGATGGTAAGTTTCACTTCTACATATTAATATAGATTGATAGTAAAAGCATTGTTTATGCATCTTTTACGGTGTTGGATTTGTTATTCGCCTTCCTTTTATTCCACTATAGAATAGAAAAAAAGTAGAAAAACTGAAAAATGGCATAATTAGCTCATCTATGGTCTTAACATGTGTAATGTTTATAAGTAGGTAAATAGTGGCTAAAATAACACGAAATAAAAATTACAAATAGGCCCTGAATCTGTATTCGCTTTTGAGCACGTGAAAATAATATCACTTAAATAATACCTACTTATCAGCATGTTTCAAATATCAACGGAACAATTTCTAAAATACAGTTAACTATAGGTCTACGATACTTATGTCAGGCGTACCTAACTCTCCGAAGGTTGAATACAAAAAGGCAGGCGTACGCGTGATGTTTGTCAGTATTTTCATCACAGAGCCGGAAACCCGAGGGATGAACCAAAAGGGTGGGGCTTTACCCCCGCGTTATTAATGTAATAACTGACACTTTGTTTTATGCGAGTTGCTACTTTACTAGTTTGTTCTTGTTTGGGGGAAAACCGCTGAAAAGACGCCCCTGGCTGAATTTTAAAGAACTAATTAAAATCATGTATGAAATATTTGGCAGTGCATTCCTGATTAAACAAGGGAAATCAAAGCTAGAGATAAAGTATTGGTAGTAAAGGGCCGTCTTATATTACAAATTGCCAATTTATACAGAGTTTTTCTAGCCTTTAAATAATAATAATAATATTCATACACTCACACTTATTATCTATCCCAAAGTAAGCATCATTAAGAGCGTGTGTTATGGATACTAGATAACGGAGAAATAATGATAATAATATGTATGTATAAATATTAGAAATATACTTACTAAATAAACATATAAAACATCCACGACTCGTGAACAAATGCTCGTACTCACCATACAAACATTTGCTCCTACCTTGATTCGAACCCGGGACCTCCTGACTAAGTAGCCTGTATAGTAAGGGGCACAGACCACTCGGCCAGCCGGTCGTCATAAATCATTATCAAATCATCTAATTCAACCTTCAAAGCAGGTAATAAATTATTAAGTATAGGCACCTGACGCTTTAGAACTATAAAATAACTTGTAACAAAAAATAAGTACCTACACAAACAGATACTTAAAAAGTTAAATATTTTAATTGTATTATATTTTTAATCCTAATGGATTACAAGATCGAATTTATTAGAACTCAATAAATAGTTCCGGAGAAATCTAAAGAATATAATTGCAAGTTACTGTACGTGTTAGAAAACACAAGTATCGTACCGCGTTAATAAAAATTAATTATGCGGATGAATAATAAATATTAAGGTGCCGTTCGGCCAGTAGGTAGGTATAAATAGAAAAGAAATATTCACCTACGTATAGACGACAATGCACTCCGAAAACCGCCTTTATTATAAGCATATTAAGGACGGCCTCAATGACGAACTGTTACGTTTGATATGCTGTCGACTGTACCTAAAATTGTTATTAAAACTATAATCGAAGACTGGAAGAGGAAATCGAAATTAATATTTCGATCAGCCATTCGAGTCACGTTTGCATCGAACATAATTGATTTTACGATCGTAATGTCATGATGTGGATTCTAAGCTCTGGTTTCCTCCAATAACTATACAGAGCCATGTAAGCACCTGTTTTAATAGAAATCTATTAATATGTCTGCTTTCACTAACTATTCTCTAGGCTTAGGTAACGAAATTTGTCTCTTTCTATATCCTTTATATAGACTGAGATAAAAATCGCTAATAGACTGAATGCTAGGAAGTGTTAGTGACAAAAAAACATTATTGATATTATTTTGCAAATTATTATTCAACTGCTGCTAATTTAAATCTTAAAATACGACCTTTAGTAGGTAACTCGTTTCTTTTTCTTACTTCCAAAAGTTGCTGGTGAGGTCTTTTTCGTGGCGCACACACCGAACCGATAAGTGTTATGGTTTTTGAGATACGTAGCCGTTGCCCGTAGTTTTGACGGAAGATCGCAGTAAGTATGTGGTAAGGTTGTTTATTGTGTCACATGTTCTCAAGAACAGTAGCTTATTTTATGTTGTAATTATGTTTTATATTCTAATGTACCATGTAACGCCAAAAGACTGAATGAGATTTCCTTTTTTTTTGTTGATTTTGTACGAAAAGGTATTTATATGAGAAATGTTTCATTTTTAGAGGTCTAAGTAAAGTTGCCGTAATTTTATAAGGTAATAAATAAAGTTGATTTATAAAATGTATTTTTATTCGTTAGCCTTTCAATTAACTATAATAAACATCAAAAGATCTATCTAGTAGGTATATAAGTATCTTATGAAAAATAACTGTTTTTAATACCCGTCGTTTCGGCGGATGGTTAGATTAAAAAGGTTACACCAGAACGTTAGCTATCTAGGGTTAAAGGCGAGCTATGTTCTCAATAAATTGACTTTTCACATCAAATGATGAAAAAACCACTACAGAAGAAACAGAAAACAGATTCATGAAGTCCTCTTTTTATATTAAAATAAGTTATGTGGCTCTTGGTTGGACATGCAACAGAATTTTAAAATACAGTACAACTTTATTTGGAACTCAAAACTGTATAACCCTGAATAGAAACACCCCCACGTCCGAGCAGAGACTTCCGACAATCACAGCCAACTATTGTCTACGTTCTATATCCGTCGAATGTTCTGGACGCCCAGGAATTTCCAATAATGCTCCTTGCTTTTACTTATTTTGCTACCAGCAACATTAAAGCACCTTACATAACTCCCTAACTCAACGACTTAAGGTATAAAATCGCCAATAAAACTAAGTAGAGGGGAAAATGTTAAAATTGCTAAAATACTTTCGCAATACTATAAAGGTAAATTCAAAGAGTTTCCAGTTTTCAAAGCTATGGCGTTACTTCGTTGAAGTGAATTCGAACGCAGTAAAAGGAAATTGCTTCGGTAATGGACATTTTTCCCTGGCATTGTCGATAAAGGAAATAAGGAAGTCGAAACAGCGTAAATTTATACCTATTTCTAATAGTGCACATAAGCAGATCCTAAGATGAAAATAAATTTAAAAATAACTTCAGGAAAAGAAATCGTAGAGATTATGACAAAAAACAAACAAATTCATATCTCAGGTAAATCGCGCAATGCGAAATTTTGGTAAAAGTACTTAAAATATTTATTTGTTGTACAATAAAACCGGCCAAGTGCGAGTCGGACTCGCGCACGAAGGGTTCTGTGCCATTATCTAGAAATAAGCGTCTACCTGTTGGCGTTATCAATATCGAGCAAAAACAAGCAGAAAATCACGTTTGTTGTATTAAATACTTATTTTATTCTGTTCATTGGTATTTGTTGTTATAGCGGCAACATAAATACAACATCTGTGAAAAATTCAATTGTCTAAGTATCACGGTTCATGAGATACAGCCTGGTGACAGACGGACAGACGGACGACGGACAGCGGAGTCTTAGTAATAGGAGTTGATATATTTATTAGAAGTACCCATATTATACATAACCGACATCAAAATAAAAGAAACAAATAATCAAAGTGAAGTAGGTAGTACCTACTTGTCATAAAATTTTATGGCGTTTATTTATTTATTTGGGAAACGTACGACTATTTCAAAAATTTGTGAATATAAATATTCCTTAATTAGGACAAGTCTTAGAATATAGTCTTAGAAAGTATCCATATTTAGCATTATATTGAGTTGCAATTTACAGCGTGAGGAACAAGACAAAGGTTTATAATTAATCAGAAAAAAAATCATGTGCTGATTTACACTAGAATATGTAACAATGTAAACATGTTGGTGCTAAAATGTTTCCAGAAATAATGGAAAGTGAAGCTCCTATTCCAAAAAAATACCCCTTCATGAGACAAGTACCTAACGACTTGGGAACACTAAAAAACAAATAATTAAAATGCAGTAGATGTTAATTATTTCTTTCTTTTTATTGTTTTCAAATGAGTTTTTTCTTTTTAGTGTTTTGAAGTCAGTAAATTTTTTCGGATATTTTTTTTAGTCAATGTCATCAAAGGAGAAGTATCTATAAAAACCTCTTTGGTATTTGAAATCAGGAGAGACAATCGTATTAACTAATTTTTCATAAATAGGTAGAAACTCACAAATATATGAAAATAAAACAAGTTGTAAAAAGAATGTGAAAAATGTTTCTTTAAACAAAAATAAAGCCGACTTCAAAACACTAAAAGAGAAAAAAATATTAAATTTAAGTATTTATCTCCTAAAAATGTATTATTTGTAGTTGGTGCTTCTCTTTATATTGTTTCTGGTAACGCTTTGCACCTATTCCAAATAAGACATTTTTAAGAGATAAATACCTAGGGCATCATCATCAGCATCATATCAGCCGAGAGACGCCCACTGCTGAGCATAGGCCTCCCCCAAGGATCTCCAAACCGATCGGTCCTGCGCTGCCCTCATCCAACGGCTTCCCGCGACCCTCACCAGATCATCGGTCCACCTTGTGGGGGGCCTACCAACGCTGCGTCTCCCTGTACGCGGCCGCCACTCGAGGACCTTTCCGCTCCAACGGCCGTCAGTCCTCCTTGCAATGTGACCTGCCCACTGCCACTTGGGACTCGCAATTCTTTGGGCTATGTCAGCGACCTTAGTTCTCCTGCAGATCTCATCATTTACCTAGGACACCTAGGAACTTAAATTTATTTATTTTTCAATTATATTTTTTTTTTATTCTTTTATTTTGTTTTTTCTGAATACCTAGGTCATCATCATCATCAGCAGCCTAATGAAACACATGAGGAGTTTGGGCCATAACACCACCACGCTGGCCCAATGCGGGTTGGTGGGTTAAAGCGGTTGTAGAAATAACCGGGACCAACGGCTTAACGTGCCTTCCGAAGCACGGAGGAGCTCGAGATCACAAACTTTGATTGACCCATCCCAGGATCAACCATGGCGAAAGTTGCTTTGTTTTTCGTATCGAAACCAGAGCGCTCAAACCAATACGCCACCGAGCTCCTCAATACATTTAGCATTATATTGAGGTACCTAGGTACTTAATTTTTTTTTTTTTCTTTTTAGTGTTTTGAAGTCGGTTTTATTTTTTTGTTTAAAAAAATATTTTTCGCATTTTAAACTGATTTCCAAATGTCAAAGCTAGATGGGTGACCGTCAGCACTATCGACTTGTCTGTCTCACAGACTTTGGTATCTGCATCATTCATAATACCAAGTTTTCTGTGAATCACCGTCTAAAACCTTATTTCTATGATACGTGACGTCACTTCAATTTTCGATTTTTTTTTTATACAACTAGATGACAAACAAGCTGACGGCCCACCTGATGGAAAGCGGTTACCGCCGCCTATAGACACCTGCAATAACAAAGAGGAATGACTTGATATTGCAGGTGCGTTGTCATCCTGGGGCCTAAGATGAAATGCCGTCCATGCCCAGTAATTACACTGGCTACCTTTCCCTTCAATCCGAAACACAGCGAACTGTTTCACGGCTGAAATAAGAAAGGCGGCGGTACCTACCCAGATAACCCTACATACGGGCCTACCACCTAGTAAAGCAGTATTTTATAACAGTTTTATTATAATGCACATCTATGTAAGACTTGGTACATGGATCGGCTATTTATAATCTAACTTTTGTAAAAGACACTTTCTCCCTTCTTTATTGAAGTGCTTGCTTTGTGAATTACCCACATATCAGATACATTAGATTTTATATTGTACGCAAGCCACGATGCCCGGTAAGAAAGGTTAACGGAGCTTAACCAAATACTCAAACGTAATTTTCTCGGTAAGTTATCGGTATTTTAAGGACTTCTCAATTTGACGTTTGCCAATACGAATGTTTGACTTTGACATTACTTAAAATATTTATAAAGGCCCTGAATCTGAGAAGCGTCTGAGGACCTACTTTATAAATGCTTCAAACCTATATTATATAAGTTGTCATTAATGGACTTTAATAGAATCAGCCCCAAGCTTTAAATTTCAAACTCAACCTTAGTTAAATTCCAATTTGTTTACCTATCCAACCCGAATCCAGGTCTAATCAAACATCTATCAGGGATCCGCAAAGCCACACTGGGCTTAGGGCCAAAACAAACGAGCAAATTAGTCGCTGCTCACCCTGACAGAGCCTGATTGATGGACGGCGCCCGCAGACTAGTCTTACGTAATTAACTTCTCGACAAAATCCGCCGTCAACAATTTTGGGTAAGTGATTGAACAGTTTGGACATCAGCTTGGAAATAAGTAACTAATTTTAACTCTAAGATGGGGTGAAGTAAATGAAACCAAAAATACAGTTTAGATAAATTTGAGCGGTCGCTGTAAAAATCTATAATCATTGTATACTTATCAATGGACACTTTTAATTTTTTTTCTTAGTGTAGATACAAATCTCTCGAAAATGTTAAATTACCTTAATTGAGATCGATTAGAGTTGAATTTTTTTTTATATGAAACTATCTGTACCCAGCGTGCTTTCCAATGCCCATAAAGAGAAAACGGCAACATTTTCTAGTAAAAATAAATAAAAAATGATTTAGATTCCATAATCCTTCGCGGGTATCCCCAGAACGCTCTACCAAAGTTTCATCACAATCTGATCAAGGGTTTCGAAACACATAGGGGACAAACATACAAACATTGATTTTTATTTATATACTTATTGATTAGAGGTTGGACTATGATTATTATGTTTATCATCACCAGCCTATTTACACCCACTGCTGGGCACAGGCCTTCCTACATGGGAGAAACATAAAAAGATTTTGGGCTATTACACCACCACGCGGGCCCAATGCGGCTTGATGGGTTAAAGCGGTTGCAGTAGGCATGGTGATTTGATTATTTAGAGTAAATTTTGAACCATACATCGATTCAATGCATCGATCCATACACCCCGATCAATTCAAAGAATTAGCGATAATATTCCTAAACTGGCCGTGGTATTTGGTTTTTTAATTTTTTGCTGTGGTCGGACGCAAAAGCAACTGGTAGTACTTCGTCAATAATTTGAACGCATCGTAGAGTAAATATTTATGAACTGAACGCTTCCAAAGGTGGAGTTACTTGCGTTAAAAAAAACATTGGTGTTTGGCGGGATTTTCTGGTGTCAGTCAAGATTTTTATTACAATAATTAAAAATTGTGTCGGAGCAAACTATATATTATAAAATTGGTGTAGTTTTATAAATCATGTGTTTGTGTTGACGTGCAACTAAAAGGTTATTAGAATAAAAGTGATTATGGTGTGAAATACCTACGATGAGGTTTTTTTGTGGTTATCCCACCTCATCAAGTAGCATCCTATGGAGACTGTCATCATATATTTCGCGTAAAATACTCTCAAGGTGTATTAAAATGTGTTACGCCAGCATTTTAATGCAATAAAAGAAGAAATAAAGAAGTACTGAAGACATGGTTGTATGGGCGTTAGTACCCTTTGCCTTCCTTTTATAGGGAGAATTTAACAAAAAAAAATCTATCCGGGGTTGTGAGTGAGTTCATTTAACAAAAATATACTGTGGATAAATATTATTTTTACTGTAAAAAAATATAGTATGCAATAAAATAAATAGTATCGTGTTCATATAGCATTCATATTATTTGAAAAATAGTATTTTTCAAAATAAAATGACTAAGATTGTAAGATTGAAACCGATTTATCGACAAATGTGCGTTTGCGTTGCAGTTTGCATTTTTGCTAAAGTATTGTTATTATTTTAGCCTAAAATGTTTTTAAAGACACTCGACTTAAAATACTGGGGAAATATAATTTCTTGTTATCTAAATTATGTTGCAACTTCAAAAACGTGGCAATTTCTTGTTAAATTTGTATTTAACTTTAATAAAATTTTATAAACTTAAAATTTAATTAATTTATTGGCTGACTTAAGAGTACTTAAGCGAGACTAGAAATTTAAACTGCCACATTAGTATAGTGGTCGCAAGCACTACTGCTGAGCAAAAGATCCTGGGTTCGATCCTCATCTCTACCTATTCTTTCGAAGGAATATTAGGCGTGATATTATGTTTATTAATTTCTTAGTACGTCTATCCAATTACTTGTATTTGCGGTAAATGGTCATCAAAAATGTCCTATATCTAGGCATCTTTGAAATTGGCGCGATTAATCGAAAATTGATCTTTTAATGCTCGATTTAACCAAAAATTGATTCTAGTATGTTCTATTTGAATCGAATCGGAGATCGATATTTTTTAAAGTGAATCGACATGCCTAGGTTGCAGTAACAACCGGGACCAACGGCTTAACGTGCCTTCCGAAGCACGGAGGCGAGGTCCTCGAGATTACAAATACCTATTAGTTGACCCAACCCGGAATCGACCATGGCAAAAGTTACTTTGTTTTCGTAATCGAAACCAGAGCGTTCAAAGCATTACGCCACCGAGCTCCTCCTATAATGTTTATAGTTGTAGCTATATTTGTACTGTTAGGTTTTTTTACAATATCTCGAGATAATTGGTTTTCAAAGTACAACGGCAATATTTATTTTTTTAATTTTACTTACTTAGATATGTGGCTATATTATTATCTACTTCCTATAAGTACACCTGCCATCATATAAAGCGAAACGCTTGACATTTAGTGGCTGCCTTAATCCACTGTGATATGAGTCATTTTCCTATTACGTTTGAAGTGTGGTCGAATGTAATTTAGCTTGTTGACGATCTGTGCCTCTAGCACAAACACTTTTAAATTTCGTATCGAGAAGTTACGTTAGCTTTTGAATTTTCTGGCATTTGAATTGTCTGGCAATTGAAATTTCAAGCGTGCTTGAACAAAACGATTACGATTCGAAATTTAAAAATGTTCGTGCTAGGGCTACTCTACTGCTCATCATAGACCTGAGACGAGGCCGGCTACTACAATACTTCATTAAACAACTCAGTCCTTAGAATAATAGTCTTTCGTCCTCAACAATGCTGTAACTATTTTAAAAAGTATACGTAATTTTAATTAAAAAAAAGTAACGTTTTTTCATATTGATTGCTTGAACCTAATTTCAACACGCTTACGGCAATTTTATCGGCGGTAAAATTTGTCAATAACTATTTAATTTGCATAATATATTTATGAAATTATTGTTGATCACAGTAATTTATCAAAATACACTCTTTGGATTTAGTTGTAAATTGGGTTATAGCGTTTTGAAATAAGTTTTGTGATCTATGTAAATTAGAATGATATGAGTATGGCCGCCAAAAATTGTACATTAACAGTCGTGAATTAGTAACACACGGTAACATATGTGAATGAAAGTAACACATGTGAACTTTGTTAGGCCAAGTGTACAATGTACAAGTATTAAGAAAAAAACGTTAATACTAGTATAATAATTAAAAACAAAAGAGGTTAGGGTAAAACGGGGATAGATGCCCCACTTTTTAAAAACCTCCCAATTTTGAAGATATTCATTATTATGAATAATTTCTATGAATGTGGGCTAGCTCAATCATTCATGTTGAATTATAATTATTTATTTTTGACTTTGCAAAATTTAGCTTTTTGTGGAACCTTTTTTTTGAGGATAATGCCTACCTGTATGGATTGTTGCCCCACTATGAAAATACTAAGAAGGATAGATGCCTGCAGTGCGGGATAGATGCCCTTTATACTGTGTAATCGAAAAACCCGACTAAATTTTATGAGATCGTTCTTCTCCTGAAACAGCAATTGTCTCCAAGAAACATGGGTCGAATTACAAAAAATCATTTTACATTTTTTAAAATATTTTAATTATCTTTTTAAATAAATATGCAAATAATCATAATTAAATTTTAAAAACCATTGTTTAAGAAACATTCTTAATTGTTATTATAAAATATTAATTATAAAGTTGGTATTCGGTCCAAGTACATACTCTCGTACGCACTCCTTCTTTTCTTTTCTATTTTCGTGGCATGGTTCTGCAAAAATCAGTAAAGAGACCATAATTATATAAATAAATATACGTAAATACATAAAAAATATAACAAAACACTAAATATAATTTTAAAATATACACTGACATCATAAATGAGCATATACCTACAGGGTGGTGCCGTCAATAAATTAAAACATGGGCTATATTAGTTCATAGAAATGGTTTGCCTCTTACACAAACATCCTAATACTTTGACAATTTCATGAAATGTCATGAATTTATTGTGCCGTATTGACGGCACCACACTGTATGCTGCATGGAGAGATAGATGCCCTTAGTAAATGGGCATATATGGTGTATGGAGGGATAGATGCCCAAGTAAATATTTTAAAAAATCTTACTATTATACAAATTTTAATTTTCAATAAAAATCTAGGTTTAACTTCGAGTTCTATAGTGTATACTATTCCTAACATTCCATCACGAATGTTACGTAACGCACATAGTAACACATGGTATCATTCGTGAACTAAAATCACTGTGGTCATAACCTAAAAAATATATATTCGCGTCAGTTTTGAAGTAGGAAGACGCTGCATAGTTTAAATAGTTAAACCAATAGCCTCTACATGCACATATTAAAATAAATGTAATAAATTTGTATCCTTACCGTGCATATTTTCACTTGAAATCACACAAAAATTCCGAGACAAAAGAGCCGGCCACCTTGAGGTTCACTTTCAGAGAGAACAAAATGGCGATTTCTCCCCGTATGATAACTTACCTGTAGTACGTTGTGCTGCCACGATTTAAAAACATTTTTACGGGTCAGAAATCTAGCATGTTCAGTCTTTTATATCGGTAACTTACGTGAAGTAACATTCGTGAACCAAAAACGAGACACATATTTAAATATGTTTATTTTTCATTTTTTACGTTATTTTATTAAAAAGAAAATAGAACTGCTTAGCAAATTGACAAATAAGTTTGGAAAAGTCAAAATTTAACATGTTGTAAAACAGTTAATGCATATTTTTCAACTTCAAAGTATAAGATGTCTGTATTGGACACATGATTTTTGTATGGGTACTTAAATTAACCTTCAACGAAAAAATTTTTTACGCTCATTTAATGAAACCAAAATGAATTTAAATAATTTATATGAATAAACATGATATATTGCGATCTAGAAACCACACAATTTATCATTAAATAAGATAACATTAAGGAATTATCAATACTATTATGAGAAGGACACAGATTTTTTCCCAAATGTACAATTTTTGGCGGCCATACTCATATAAGTTTATTATTTGGACACCAAATACTTAGTTACTGCGAAAACACACGTAACAAGTTCGATAATTTCAAAACAAGTAAACTCTACAAAATTGATACCTATAAATATGTAAAATATAACTTATATTTTACATATTTAATATAACATTAAACTCCGGTCTAAATTCGTGATGTGCGAGTGGGTATATTCATTGTTATGTATGTTATCTAAAGGTAAGCTGTATAGAAACCCAAGTTGGCTACCACTGGATTAGGTGCTGTAGTGAGTGCCATAAAATCTTAACCTTTAACTGTGCAACAGGGAGACCCCAACGTCTAACATCAGCGAATGTTGGACATAAAATAGTTTATACCCCAATAGCGTGGGTTCTGTCCTTCCGGAGTCTATTAGGAAGAAGTCACTTCACCCTTCTACGGATCCATAGGCTTGAGATTTTCGTAGCGAAGATAACATGAAATAAATCTGTGAAAAGACATAGGCCGATGTAAAACTTTATTGCCTATTCTTTTCGGAATATACGAAATTACATCGAATCAGGCTAGTTTTATTTTAATAACTTGAATTATAGACTGTAATGTTAATGTAATTAATTTTCGTTTAAAGTTTTTTTTTTCAATTTTAGTGACAACTTTCTAAGGTCAAAACTAGATGGGTGACGGTCAGCATATATTGTTTCCTACTATCGTATTGTTTCACTAAAAAGTCGCAAAAGTACCTACATAGACATTTTCCAGTTATTTTGATTTAAAAATCAAACTAACCGAACGATTTTTTAAAAAAATATGGGACCTAATGTAAACTGAAACTATTCCGCATCTAACAAAAAATGAATCACGTAAATTCGAATCAGAAATCACGGCGTAATCGGTGTAGCTACATAGGTACATAGAAAAAAAACATACCAACCGAGTTGAGAACCTCCTCGTTTTTTAAGTCGTTTAAAAACGTTTTGAATTTGTAATTTTTTTATATAAAAATTGTTTTATATCAATAAGAATTCATAATATTCATTTGTATTACAATCACGATTCTCTGAAGGAAACTTGACGAAGGCTTTTGCCGTAGGAAAGTTTTGTAGAAGTCCTCTCGTACATACAAATGAGTTCTAATAGACCAGGAAATGTTCTGAAAAATTATTACAATGGCATTTCTGGCTTAGTATAAGAACAGTTGTCTTCGGTTATTTTATGGGAGCTGGATACTCGAATGTTACGTCATGAGCTCTGATTGCTGTGACTACGTGACCTTTATCTTCAATGTTACGTATTTTTTTCTTAAAATATTAATTAATCTTGATTAATTTAAAAAAAGGAATTAGTATTTGATTTATTTCATATCAATTAGTTATGCAAATCAAAATATGTTTTATTTCTACAACTAAATATCAAGCAAGCTGATGGTTCACCTGGTATTAAGTGACCACAGTCGCCAAATAGACCTCTGAAAAACAAGGGAAAACACTTGGTATTTTCACTACTCAACGTGCTATCCGAAGTAAGGGGCAAGGATTAACCCATCCGAGATTAACCATAGCGAAATTTACTTTATTTCGTAATTAAAACCAGCTCTTAACCCACTACGCCAACAAGATCCTCAATAGAACTTTACTGGGTAGTAATAGATTTTGGATAGTTATCCAAACTAATTCCTTTCTATAGTAAAACCTATCAACGAGCAATATTTCCAGAGGAATTTCCTATTAAGATAGGCTCTCCAAAATAATAGGCTTCCAATAACGTTTTCCGCCCCATTTCTCCTCTGATACAATATTGAAGAAATAACACGGTCATATTTTTGGCTGACCACGAAAACTTAGAACTACATTTTGCGAAGCATCTTGTTCAAGAGAAATCATAAATCATTCTAACGGAGGGGTTTTCGAAGAAACGGGTTTCACACGTTTTTCCGCAACGAAACGTTGATGCTTTTCCCACTCGAATTTAGTATAACACTTACCCGTTTTAGGGACATTTCGTCGAAGTCGTTTTCTATGCGTCATTACCTACGTTACTTACCTTATGGAGTAGAAATGACTTTTCCATTTTTTTATGCAACATTAGTGGCAAACCAGCGTACCTACGGCTTTCCTGGTGGAAAGAGGTAACCGTAGCCTTTACGAGGAGTAATGTTTTTGATTAATAAAGCTGTTATAATATAATATTCTAACAAATGGAAGCGTTATGTTGACATTATCGGAGATAAGGCAGGGGATGGGTTCTGGCGCCCTTCTGCAGACTCGGTAAAGTAACATTGTAACATTATTGGTATATGGTTTTCTGTGAAGTTTATGTAATAGTTATTTACCCAACGAATATTATGTCACGGAACTAGCTTAATTTTGGTCTGAAACTTCGGTAAAAACGATTCGTAGTAGGCCTACTGATAATTTAAATGTATTAAATTACATATATTATACTTATGTGACATTCAGTAATACGTTTTGAATAGCTGCGAAAATTCTGTTTGGAGTTTTTTAATGTTAAACGACAAAACATGTAGATGACAGACTATAAAACATAGACGGCCACGTCAAAAGCCTAAATAAGAAAATTAATTATGTGTCAAAAAACTTTGAAGAAATTCCTGCTGCACACTTTGAGTGACAGCACAAGACGAAATCCTAAGCGTTTCTAATTAAAGTGACACTTTTGTAATTACTTCTATCAGAATTAGAAACGAAGACCGACAAAAGAGACGCAAATACGTGTTTAGGATCCATTAAGAATCTATATTGATATTTACATAGAACAGGTTTAATGTATATTAATAGGGTGATTTTTAAACGCTTTTATTAACAGTGATCGGAATTTGTAGAACAGAGATAAAAATCGAAAACCTCCTTAAAATATTTTTTTTACCTTACCTTAATTTTTTTAATTTTAACTACGTAAATTCAAACATCAAATAAATTTAATAGAAAGTACTCTTGCGTAAAAATTCTTCCTTATACAATTTTTCACATTTTCAATAACTTCAGAAGAAAGGTTTTCATTCGACTATTTTTGATCGTTTTTTTTTTGTATGTTTGTAACGCGGTAAATATTAATAATAAGATGTTTAAATTGACGTAATTAAAGATCCGGTAAATTTACCGGTAAGAAAAATATTGCAGGGAAGTCTCCAATTTTTATCTCTGTTCTACAAACTGTAGGTATATTTACCTACAGTTTATTTACTCATCATATTCCGATCACATAAACTTCTTATAACATTTTATGTAAAACATTATGTCAATGTTTTACACATTTCTCGAAAAAATTACTTATAGACTATAAAAAAAACATGTCCTATTCTGATAGAATGCGCTAACCCACAGAGCTACTCACGACTTGGGAGAAGCCTGTTAATTTCTACTGGTCTTCCAGTTATCGAAAATCAAGAAAAATATCTTCAAAAAGATTTTAAACTTTAGACAGTTGAGTTGCCACCACAAGGTGACCTTGAGTAAAAAACAAATTATGTATAGTTAAAATAAATCCATGTACAGACGTCATCACATCAAGTGTAACAGTTGCACTACGAAAGTCGCCTCTACTACCAACGGAGTAAAGGCGGTCTCAAGTTCAAACAGTTACGGTTGATGTGCTGTCGACTGCACTTACATACTTCTTTGTCTAGGGTTGTCATGTAACTAAGGAGTACAAGATTAGAACAAGTTTGAGGCCAACTTACCGGTAACGAGGTATCAGTTACAACAGCTCTTCTGGAGAAGCTTGTAATGTCGCATGTTAGTTGCTCAATTTGCATTTCACTTAATTAGGTACCTGCCCTTGTGAGACATGTTGTTCTAATCGTTCGCCTACACTTTGCCGCTTCTTGTGCCATTAGATGATCATGTCATAATAGACTTTGGAATTAAAGTTTTTTTAAAGTTAGGTTTTAAACTCAAATGGGAATGAGGAAACCGCACACAATAGATATCTTTATAAAAAAGTATAAAGTGTGCGTAGAAAATTACTATATTGTAGGTGTAAAAGATTTTGCACTGTGGTGATTTTACACCTTTTGATGAGACCCGAGTTTAGTAACAACTACTTAACTCGGAAAGTACAAAAATCCTCGAGGATACAAATCACGTTCTGCTCTGAATTGTTCAAACTTTAATTTTTTATCGAAAATTTATAACCATCTAACTAAAATATCATAATCATCTTCCAAAAAAGACTGGGTTACATAAGAACAATATAGACATTGCTGTTATTGAAACCGTAACTTGAAACTTAAATGCCATTAGATTTTAATCAATTGAGTACCTAAACAAAAGAAATTATACAGAATTTTCTTCCAAGATTACTCCCAAAAGAACTCTAAAAATTCTATAAACAATGGCCAATTAACTGTAATTACAGTTCGCTGAAAATTACAAACGCAGCCTCAGGGGAAAATTTTCATTGAAATAGAACCGGACAAAAACTCGGGAGACATTAATCAAGCTAGAAGAGAGGGAAAAATTAGACATCCACCAGCATGAAAAAAAAGCTGGAATCGGAAACCGCAAAGGGGAGCCAACGGGAAATGCTTTAGAACACGTGTGAAGTGTTCATTTGATAAAAAAGGCCTTAGCTTAAATTTTTACTCCAATTTGAACGTAATAACAGAGTCAAAAAAGAAGGCCAAGGTAAAAAATTTACGGGCATGGAAGGCATTTTCATCTTAGGTCTCGAGATGACAATTAATGCACCTGCAATACCTATACCGCGTCATTTTATCCTTGCTATTGCAGGTTTCTATGGGCGACGGTAGCCAGTAACCACCAGGTGCGCCGTCAGCTTGTTTTTCATCTAGTTTTATATTTATTTATTTACCACTTTATTGTACAACATACATCACACACCTATAGAAACAGAAAAAAGAAATATTATATAATATTAATTTTAACAGGTTAACAATGTTAACTATATAAGCAATGCTTGCACAATGGGCGGTCCAAATAAATAAAACCACTTAAAACATAAAGATGTTTAAATAATATATTATTCTGTAGCTAATATGTTTTGTATTATTGTTTTTTATTAAAAGTATTTAACACGAGTAAGGTGTGATATTTCGTAAAAGCTTATTTTAATAGGTTTTTTCTTTTAATATGTGAAGCATCTATAAACCAGACAATTGATAGCTATTTTATTCTTATGTGGTCCATTTAAGAAAATTTGACATTAAGACGGCCGTATAAGGTGAAAAGTTACTCCTATACAGCGGATAAAGATAAGTACCCAAAAATGTCATAGTGCAGCTTATCATGATATTTATAATATTATTATGTAGGTGTGAGTACAGTCACAAGAACTAATATGTACGTTTCCACTATTGACAGTTCGTGGCTCATATAATTATAGCAAAAATATAAGAAGGATAAAAAATAGTGACTGTATGAAAAGTATTATGTTTACTAACAACATTCAACAGTGGTTTTATTTATTAAACTACCAGAAAATCTTAAAATAAAACTTAAAGTAATGCCGGGAACCAATGAAAAGTACTTCCACGTCTTGGCAGCATTTGATCCGAAACCTGTCAATGTCCTTTTTATTTCTCTATCAAACTCCAGTTTCTCTTTGGATAATAGTAGTAGATTAAGTACAACATAGTTTGTTAGTTAGCTTTCATGTCAAAGTATTTAACAATATAAAAAACCTCTTCTTAAATAAAAATCGGAAAACTGTTATCCTTTCTTCTACTCGATCGAAACACTGTCAGTACGTGTTAGAATATCACGAAGAATATAAGAAAACGAGTGTTGCCAGTAAACACTGTCGCGTAAACCTTGCGGACTTAGGGGAAGTAGTTTTATGACCCTGCCACCCCTGACTGCTGTAAGTCCGGGTTGATTTCTGGATAAAATAGTATGTTGACGATTTGGAGATAAATCATTTGCCACTTGAAATATCTTAATGTCTTCGCAAAACATCACCTTATTCCTGGAAAGTTAAAGCGTTAAACAGTAGCTACATATTCTCAGCTTACTCCATTACATTATAATTATATTCGAACAATCAGCTCATTTGTTCCATGATGTCTTCATTTTCAGCACAGTATGCAGATAATATACAAGCATAGACAACTTCCCAGCAGCGTTAAGCAATAATTGTTGATACAAAATTATTGTTTTACTAGATATATAGCATAGTGATTACTCTAGTGATAGTCAAGATCGTAAAGCCGTAAAGCACATTTGCGATTGAAATTTTGTAGGTACACATGACAGCACATGAAGTGTAACAGTTGCACTACGAAAGCCGCCTCTATTGCGAACGCAGTAAGGGCGTTCTCAGTGTAAATTTGTTACGCTGGATGTGCTGTCGACTGTATCTAAAGTTCTTAATACGTAAACTCAAACTCGGATATTTTCCCATAGCGGTTTATCACAAAATTTTAATGCTGTAATCCGCAACGAGCAAAATCAGTTCTTCTCGGATATCTTACCATATACTACAGATATAAGAATGCACAGCCGTCTTGAGACGTCTCCCCCAGGTTGGGTGCAATTTTACGAGCGGCTGCCCCTAGACGGTGCTGCACGCACCGATATTCCAATGAAACAATCGAAGAAAGTGAACCAACCCATTTATTATTGAAAATGTTGTCGAAATCGGTCTAACGGGCTTACGGAGATGTATTTTCCAGACCCAGCGGAAACCGGAATTCATTTTAATAGACAAAGAAGAGTGGTTGTAAGCTGGCTTAATCCAATAAAGCTAGAAATTACTGTATCTTGGGAATTTCAAGGTTTGCTGTGGCAAAAACATAATCAATTATTTACGTTTTGACACAACAAATTGTGGAAAAATGGTATATACAAAAAAAAAACTACAAATAATCATAACCATAATAATTTATTTTGCTTAAAAACATGGTAAATATAGATGTTAGATGATGATGATGTTTCGCCATCGCAGCATGCATAAATTCGGTAGATACCTATCAAACATTAATTACTTACATGTCAATTAAGTACCTACCTATATTAAAATCAAACTGGATTAAAAACAGCACTTTATACTTTCATGGTTATTAACATTTAATTTAGAGTTAAAATTACATGGTAAATATCCCGTGTAACTCTAATTCAAATAGATTAAAAATAGTTAAATATTAGGTAAAAAGTGTGAAATATATTAATACATAAGTCTTTATACTTAATGTCAAGTATATATTCATAAATATTTATTTTTATTAAAATATATCTAAACTAGAAAAAATTCACGCCCTGAGGCGGGGATCGAACCCGCGACCTTTCGCAATCCGGGCGACTGCTCGGGAGGAATGCGAATGGTCGCGGGTTTATATCCCCGGCTAAGGACGTAAAATTTTTCTAGTTTAGATATATTTTAATCACTAAGTAATTTTTCAAAAATTTATAATAATGTTAAAATCAAAATTAAGATTTTTATTTTTATTTTTTGATATTTAAATATTCCTTCAGATTGCTTTGTGTATATAATGCTCATAATGCTTATATGTACTTATCTATTGTTTTACTCGTACTTATAACTGCCCCCTTCAATTTATCTGTGATAAATTCTTATTACGTATTCACTACTGTTATAATAAGAATTTATCACAGATAAATCTGTTTTCGTCTCTGTCAGACTTGCACTTTCACAATAATTATCAATGCTATAAAAATGGAGAACCAGTTATATTTTTGTTTAAATCAAAAAGGGTCTCAAACCCTGTTACACGACGGATGCCGATTCAACAAAACCACAAGAGTTAACCAAAATTTTATCACGATATGGAGATGAGCGCATCGCAGGTACTGTCATGCTTCTATTGCATTAGAAACATCTAATACTGAATTGTGCGTATGTGCGTATGCGTCTATACCCGTATGGAAACACATATTGTGTCATTATGCGTGTGCGTCTTTGTGCGTCTGTGTCATTATGCGTATGCGTCTCTATGCGTATGTGTCATTATGCGTATGTGTAATTTTAAATGTAATTATGCGTGAAATTGATGTATGCTGTCGTAATAAATTCTACATTCGACATTTAAATATGTGCATAGAAAATGAGTCCTTTACTTCCTTAGGTAATTTATTATAAAGCTTAAGCTTATCAGTGATTGCATGGCAACTCTTGCCGTGTTGTCTTAATGAGTATGTTGCTGTAATTGAGGAGCAATTTTTTGTCATTGTATTTACATCAAATATTATAACTTCTTATGTAAAACATTCGTATTTCCTTTCTTTTTAAAATCGTAATTGTATTTTATTGATCTCAGAAAACTCCTTTTAACATTCGGTACCTTCTTGAGCTAAATATATCTACCTAATTCTAACCCTTTACGTACATGTATACCTAAGTTTCGCTGCACCTTGCACTAAGTATACAATCATATAACACACACACACACACACACACATACAGTCAATTGTGTTCAGTAGTGAGTGTACATCTTTGATGTTTCTATAATCTTAAATAACAGCAAAATCATCATCCCTCTATTCATCGTCGGCGGCATGTTACGATAATGTATTGTCGTTCCAGAAAAATAATAAAAATATAGTCCCAATTAAATGCATTATTTAGAAATAGCTCATGCATATGAATCAAAGTAATCATAGTGCAGTTATACATAGGTAGGTACCTACATCAAGTAAAGTTAATAATAGGGCGCTCGCCGACGCGACATCAAATGGCATTCATCGCTGCGCAATCTAGGGCCTATTGAGAAATGATAAGCATTAAAGGGATATATACATATCTGGCCAATAATTAGGTATATACCTACTTTCTGATGCTGAATATTTGAAAAGAGTGACGAAACAAGTTTGCTGCCGGAATCTTCTCGGTTATCTCTCTCGGTCTCGGAATCTACCATTATAAGAATAGAAATGAACAATAAAAAACTAAACACTTTTATAAAAAATATATGTGGTATTTTTAAATTAATGGTTAATATTTTACACGGTCAGTATACTTATTTATACTAACAAATTTTACTAAGGAACCTATTATGAAATCGAAACATGAAAATCAGGGATGCAATTACAAATGACAAATCATAATAGTTTTGACATACGTATTTTCATGTCAGCTGTTCTATAAATTAGAGCTTGACTTGAATAAATTTTGGTTTTGAAACGCCTTGTAAATTTTTAAGTGCATGGATAGCCCAATCCGACACTATGAGAAATAGCGAAAAGTACTCAAAGGACTCTCGAAAACGTAAAAGAAAAACTAAACTGCATCATTGGATGTTTACAAAATATTCCTAGCCAGGAATCAAAACTATTGTTTAAAAAAACTCACATGGTGTATTACACCATTTGATTAGATTCCAAATTACAAAATTCAAGCTTCAAGTAGGTTTTGCTTTTAAAAATTATGCTACAAAGTACGAAGCAGTATGCAAAAAGTTACTAGTAATCAACGAAACGTCGAACCAAATGTAAATTATTGGCACGATGTTATTAAAACGTAAAGTGGATTACTCGCACTTGTTTACATTTTATTTCTTTTTCACTGTGGCCTTTAACATTACTTTAAAACATGTAGCAGTTTATAAAAATCCAACATTTCCCTTCCGTTTTCCATATGTAATATCTTCCCGGAATTTATTGTTCCTTGTATACTATCGAATCGTGTAATGATAGTGTTTTTTTTTTCAAAATCAACGGGTACTATTTCTACCTTAATTTTTGATTTCTCAAATATCTAATGCTGCACTTTTAGTTTTTATCGAAATCGGTCCCGATACTCTTTTGAGTACTTTTCGCTATTTCTATTTGGAATTCGGAATCCATAATAGATTATTTTTTTATCCAAATCGTTTAAGCAGCTTAAGTGTTAAAATGTAACACACAGAAAGACACAGTTACTTTCGCAATTATAAGAGCATGGATGTGTCATCTCATCACAGTAAAAATTATGTCAGTTCGAAGTAATAGCTAAGTATATATAATTAATCAAGTAAGTATTTATTTTTTTAAGTTAAGAGCGTTTACGCCGCAGGGCTTTCAATACAAACTTAATTTTTTAACAAAAAGTGAATGCCGTAACATTTCAATTATTACTTCAATGTCGGAAACGTATTAATGATATAGAACTGACTATAGGCTGGCTTTTTAGTCATCACAGGAATGCGATGATTAATGATATATTAAAATGTGTGCTGTTTAATATTTATTCATGTTTCGATACAGAGTTTTGTCGATAAAATAATAATAATACTATGAAATATACTTTCTATGAAACGTATGAAACTTTATTCGATTGTATCAAACAGTAATGATTGGTTATTATGTTAATCAAGAAATTCAGTCATTAAAATTCTGGAATAGTAATCTTTGAAATGATATACGGAATTGAAAAATTATGTGTTTTAATAATTACTGAATAAATTTAATAAATCGAATTGGGATGTTGCCTAAGTTTTAAATTGGCACTATTTTTCACAAAATCGGTAAATATGTGCTACAACTACCCAAAGAAACAATTCAAACTTAAAAGATATGAAATATTGTTAAAATTGTACCCATTTCAAAATAAAAATTGGACATTTATTTTCAAAATTTATCAAAAATGATAATGTAATTAGATTGCTGACATCAATTAAAGCAACTATTATAATGACAACTATTAATAAAAACATACTTAATACATAGTTATTATTAATTTTGTCAATATGCCCATACATTTCTTAGTAATATGGGAACGTGTGACGTCACCTGTTCCGCAGATTTTCTATGAAGCCTTTTTGGAAGTTGCGCCGCAACATATCAACATACCACTATATCTATGAAAGTATTGATCTTAGACATACTATTTCTTTTGCAATATTTCTTTATGGTTATAAACTTCTTATTTATGAAATAAAAAAAAAGTTGTCAACTACCCTATTGCTGAGAGCTAATTTGTGCTACAATAATATAGTGGAAAGAGGACATATTTGAATCATGCATAGTTTGCCGGTACAAAAGTTGAAATATAGAATACTCAACAGAGTGGACTGGAATGGACAATTGAACACCGTTCTACAATTTTTTACCTATTTTTCAGTAAACTGTGTATAGACCTGGCCGGGTCTACATACATTTTTCAAACACCTCTTTTATAGCATATGATAAAAGTTCTGGTTTTAAAATTTACATATAAAAGAACCTTTAAGCCTAGGCTAGGCTTAAGCTAATTGAGTGTTGTATGCATTTAATAATCTAAAATTAACTGTGTCTGTTGTTCTTCATGAATCACATTTTGTAACCGGAAAAATTAATATTATAAAGAACAGAAACGAACCATTCGATATCTTGATTATTTTTAACACTGCCGGGTCTGACAATTACGTAGGTCTATGAAATAAACCAAACTTATTTTATGGTTCTATATAAAAACTTTGTTGAAATTTATCTTTGTATTATGTAATACATATAAATACATAGGTTTTTTTTTACTTTCCTTATTCATTATTAGATAAACAAAGAATAATAAAAAAATAAAAAATATTAATAAAGAATTAATAAAGAATGAAAAAATAAGAAACATTAACAAAAAAGGACTAAAAATAAACATACATAAAAATAATAACAAAAAAAAAGATTAAAAAAATTTGATACATTTTTTTTCTATTTATAGTTAAATCGTTTTTTATATTAATATTTTTTTTACTTTCATATTTCATATTCAAAAAACAAATAAGAAATAAAAAAATACAAATAATAAAATAAAAACTTGTGAACCATTGAAGGTTTGAACCCCTACCTCTCGGATAGTAAGTCGAGCATCTCAAACCCTACACAATCGCGACAGAGTCGTTTAGTTCGAAATTAACTATCTAAATTATACAATATACTTATACATTTCCCTTCAAGTAAAAATAAACTTACTTCACAACTTCCATCTGTGACTGTGAATCTGAATAAGTACAACTTTCGAGATGATTATGGAGTTTTTGATAGTTCCTAAAATTAGATAAAATTAGCTATCTAAAGAAAAAATAATCAGGTTATTATTGTGTTATTTACCCCCGTACGATTGGTTTTTGACTCTTTTTAGACTTTTTTCTTGGTTTTCCATAGTCCAAAATAATATTTATACAATAAAATTTTTATTTCATAAATAATATTATTAACGAAATAAAATTTTCACAATAAAAATTTATGAAATTATTTACTCATTTTCGTCTATCTACTATAATACCTCACATAGTTGTTATATCCTCCCTTATGGTTCCGGAGACAACAAAATAAAAGTATTTTGAAAACTAAGAGAAATATTTTATTCCCTTCTAATCATTAAATACTATATTATATTTTACAGGATTTGGACTATGACTAAGTTATGGATATACTGATAGTTAGATCACTTGTAAATCTTCCGAGGTTCTGCTCGTGATCGGAAATGTTTGCCTTATATATGGTTTTGACAATAATGTTGTTATTTTTATTAGTCTGGAAGACAGAACAAAGAGTTGATTGCTAATTCAACAGTTCATGACCCTTGATAAGGGTTTTCAGAAGTTAGAAAAAGATCGCCATTGAAATCTACTGGCGGCGGAAAGTTCGCGACCCTGTGATAACAACATTACTGTTTACAAAATTACCTTATATTAGAAAATTAGAAGAATAAGGTCTTTATCAAAGCTTGACAAACAACTCAATACTAAGAACATTAGGCAATTAAATATACAGTAGTACAGTGTTTATAAGATTTAACAATAATCCATTATTAATTATATCAACAGTATGGCAATGAATATATTGCTGTGTTTCTAATTTGGGAATGGTACATAACATCTCCCTCCTTAAAACTAAACAATAGGTACTAATTTGTTTAGTTGAACAAATCATTAATACAGCATAGTTTTCAACCTATTCGTTGGTGAAATTTTATAATTATAGGTTTTATAATTAGGGGATAGACAAAGACAATACCAGAACAGCAAAATTTAATATAGTACAATGATCTTAACCTAAAGGATAGTAAAAGACGTATTAAATTTAAACATTTCTTAAAGTTAATTATAATTATCTTACTATACTTAGATAATTACAAATTAAGTAAAAATAGTATTTGGGTAAAACTGTAAAATTAAGTAAAATTAGTAATTAGGTAAAAATAAAAAATTAGGTACATTTACTCTTATTTATAACGAATCCATAAAGATCTTAATATTATTTCCTTGAAACTATATAAATTTAATTATTTAAATTATAAGTATATTTCGTTTCTGTACTAGGACTTCTAGTGACTCTTAAAGGAGTAAAAAGTGGTTTACTTTCATTAAGTTTTATGCGGTTACAACAATCGTCTTGATTTAAATCAATATCAATTTTGGGTGAAGTATAATTAGTTATTATTTCACTGGTTGCTGTGATTTGAATGAGATTTGCATAACCTTTGCAGTCTTTATCTAAAGTTATTATGCCTACAGAAGAGAGTTCATAATCTTTTAAATCTTTAGTTGAACAATCGATAGTAATTTTAGTTGGTTTAGAATATATAAATATCCAACGATTATTAGTTAGTCTTTGCCATATCTCAACATTTCCGTAAAGAAATTTAGTTATACATTCTTTTGGTAGTTGTTTTAGTACTTTAGTAATCAAAAGAGATTCACAAGATGGATTTGATATAGCTGAATATTCATTTATGTCATTGCAGATATAATGTTCTTTAGAAAGTTTTTTGCATTGACCTAAGTTATTAAATTGAATATAAGAATGTCGGTTGGTTGTAATACCAATATATCTTTTACTTGGTTGAACAAGAGAGTAAGTTAAGTCCTGAAAAGAATGAGGAACTGGAAGTGGAAAAACGTGATACAGTTCAAATTCCTGGGGTGTTACCAAAGGAATATTCAAAATAAAAACCAATTTAAAATTTATGTAGAAGACATCAAGGGTAGAGGCGTCAATAAGTAAATGTATATCATCCAGATTAAGAGGTACTGGAAATTCTTTATGTTGCTTTAAAATTTTCATATTACTAGTAATTTCATTGTATATTTCCTTAGGAGAGATAATACTTGGGTGTAATATATTTTGTTTAGCAAAAAGAATGGAGTTTACTATTAAGTTTATTTCTTCAATCAAGGTTTCAGCCATTGAGCTTAGTATAGCAAAATGTGTGTTAAGAGTGGATCGAACATCTACTATAGAGATATTAGAGGAAATATTATCAATAAAACTTTTAAGAGCTAAAAAGTTTTTGTCTAAAGCTTCTTCATTTTGATTCAATTTCCTTATGGTGTTGTTAAAATTTTGAATAGCGGATTGAGTTACTTGAACTTGATTTTTCATAATAGAATATAATTCTTTATCATCATCCAAAACTTTATTAATAACGTTATCATAATAAATTGCATCATCATTATCGAGTGTTCCAAAAACCGTTTTTAATAATGAACCAAGACCGTCGAACCATCCTCGTTTAGAACGTCCTGTACTTGTTAAATGAGCTAATGACTCATAAAGAGAAACTATTTTATTTAAACTTTTCTCGGCGAGAGCTAAACGTTTCTTACATTTTAAACTAGAACTAATTTCTTCTAAATCCTTACAATGTACAACTGTAAACTTACATCTCGATTCATATAACCTAATAGCTTTTGGAATATTTCCAATATCTTTAAAAGTTACAAGTTTCCAATTATCGACATGGATTTTTAATGATCCTATGCGATCGAAATATAAACCGGATCCATTAGTGATGGTAGTTATTTCTATCGATTCGGTGGGTGAGACTTGGAACGTAATCCATAACCTGAAAAAGTGGATCGTGATTTAGGTAATTTCACAAAATTTTTAGATGCAGGTCTAATTCTGTTAAGGTGAACTTTTTCATGTTTACCATTTTTAGTCCTTAATGTTACATTAACTTTATCAATAGCTATAATTTCATATGGTCCTTTCCACAATGATTTAAGTTTATTATTTGATTTTGAAGACAATAACACATAATCTCCCAACTGGTAATTTGGTACTTTAAGTTTAGTATCATATCGAATTTTTGATATTTCTTTATTTTTTATTAAATTTTGACGAGCTAAAGCTTGAATCTTGGTAAGCTTGTATTTTAAATTTTTAACGTAATTATCATAACTAGATTCATTTTCATTTTCATTTATAGATGATGGAAGTAAAGGTTTCTGTCCATAAACAAGTTCGTAAGGTGTAAAACGACTACTGGAATGAACGCTGGTATTATAACAAAACATTGCGAGTGGAATGTATTTATCCCAATCATTTAAATCATTCGATACAAATTGTTTTAGGTAATCCTTTAGAGTGGAATGACTTCTTTCCAGGGCACCATTAGTTTGTGGATGATATGCAGTAGAAGTAAGTTTCCTTATTTTAAAAAGTTTTGAAAGATCTTTTAATAAGTTAGACATAAATTCTGAACCTTGATCACTTAAAATGGATTTAGGCACACCAAAATATGAAATAAAAAGAATTAGTTTGTCAGCTACAGTATGAGCTTCATGTGAGGGTAAGGGAAAAGCTTGTGAAAATTTAGTTAAGTCATCTTGAATTGTTAAAATAAATCTATTACCATTACAAGATATTGGTAAGGGACCTACAATGTCCATTGCTATTCTTTCAAAAGCTGTAGTAGAAGTAGTTGTTATTATCATCGGTGATTTGTTCTTTTTCCTGACAGTTTTATTTAATTGGCATGATTTACAATTATTTACATACTCAATTATATCCTTTTTCATATTCGGCCACGTATATTTAGATTTTATCCTAAAATACATTTTGACTATGCCATTATGTCCGGAAGTAGTAGTATTATGATTTTCTTTAAGAATGATCGGAATTAATGAAATTTCAGGGTTTGTAATTTTATTATGGCACATCCTAATTTTAATTTTAAGATTTCGGAAAACGTAAAATATCATTTGTTTTATTCTGTCATAATGCAACGAACAAAAGGGATCTTTGAAATTAGGTAAATAAATTGAGTTAACGTTATCTTTTAATAGTTCATTACGTAGATTTCTAAGTGTATAAAATAAATCTTTAAGAGTTAGTTTATCATAATGATTTTGTTTTGCAATACAGTGGTATATCGTTTGTTTATTACATCTGGATTTTAATATTTGATACAATTCCTTTTGTCTCATCATAAGTTCCTCAATGTTATTACTTTTACTAAACGCTTCAATTCCAAATAGATTTTCTTCATCAAGAGTTACATTTGTAATATATGCAATATTATCATGTTTATCATTAAATAGGATATCGTCAGTTTCCTGGAAATCTTCTATGCAAAATTCTTGCCGGGTATCGAAGAAATTTTGAAAATCACTATAAGTTTCTGATTGAGTTTCAGAAGTTAACGTATTTATAGTAATTCTAGACAAACAATCTACATTTGAATTTACACGACCTGGTTTGTGTATAATCTCGTAATCAAATTCTTCAAGTTGCAGACGCCATCTTATTAATTTACTACCTGGATCTTTTACGTTAAATAACCACGTCAATGGTCTATGGTCTGTAACTATTTTAAAATGTCTGCCATATAAATATGGTCTAAAGTATTGAATTCCCCATTTAATAGCTAACAGTTCTTTTTCTGTAGTATTATAATTTCCTTCAGCTTGATTTAAAGTACGAGAAGCATAAGCGATTGGTAAGTCTTTTCCGATTTCTCCTTGACTTAATATTGCGCCTATAGCAAAATTGCTAGCATCGGTGGTAAGAATAAATTCTTTTGAAAAATCAGGATATTGCAATATTTTCGGTGATATTAATATTTTACGCATTTTATCAAATGCAATCTGTTGTTCTTCTCCCCACACAAATGGTGTATTTATCTTTAATAATTTAGTAAGTGGTTTTGATATTTTAGAGAAATTCTCAATAAAACGACGATAATATCCTACCAAACCTAAGAAAGATTTTATTTCTTTCGGATTTCTAGGTATAGGAAATTCATTAATTACTTTAGTTTTATTCGGATCTGGTGCTACACCTCTATCAGAAATTACATGTCCCAAATATGCAACTTCACGTCTCATAAATTCACATTTATCGGGTTGCAGTTTTAGATTATTTAGTTTCAACTTCTCAAAGACTGCTTCCAATTTATTGGTATGATCTTGAAGAGAATTTGCATATACAACTATGTCATCCAAATAGACGAAACAATAAAGTCCATTGATACCACTTAAAACATTATTCATTAATCTTTGGAAAGTTGCTGGAGCATTTTTTAAACCAAATGGCATTCTAACGTACTCAAAAAGTCCTTGTGGAGTAGAAAAAGCAGTTTTGGGAATATCTTTAGCATCCATTTCTATCTGGTGAAAACCACTAGCTAAATCTAATGTGGTGAAGTACTTTGAATGTCCTAGCTGATCTAGAATTTCACTTATGTTAGGAAGTGGATAAGCATCACCTATAGTAACATTATTTAATTTACGATAGTCAATAACAACACGCCATTTAACTTTTCCAGAGGCATCTTGTTTCTTGGGAACTACCCATAAAGGAGACGACCAGGGGCTGGTCGATGTTTTAATTATTCCCTGTTTCAACATTTTATTTATTTGAGAATTTACTTCTTCCTTATGTATTTCTGGGTATCGATACGTTTTACTTTGTATAGGCTGATTTGATTCAGTAACAATTTCATGTTTTAAAACGTTGGTGCAAGTTAAATGATCACCTTCAAGAAAGAAAATATCATTATATCTCTTACAAATTTTTATTAAGGAATCTTTTTCTTCCCCGTTTAAATGATCCATTCTTAATTCGTTAAAAAGTCTTGAATTTCTTTCACTATTTTTATTATCATTAGAAGGCTTAAGATTGGCATTAAAATGAAATAATTTGCAAATACTCGAAGTACCGCAACAATAGTCATTTGAAGAACACGTATGTAAAATTTCACAATCACGCGAAGTGTTGTTAATATAAAAAGAATCACAAACACCAGAGGTGTTGCTACAAATAGGTTCACAGTTACTGAGAGTACTGTCATCCTCAAAAGAACACAAAGGCTCTAAGACTACATCGAGTCGTTTAATAATAACCTCTTTTTCAAGAGTATTTAATATAGAAACATACGCTTGATTTTTACTGTCTACTCTTGTAATTGAGTTAGACATAAATACGCCATCTAGAATTTTTGTATTTTCTATAAGTCCTTCTTTTATTTGTGGATTTAAAATATTCGCTTTTACTAGCGTTTCACTTCTTGGTTTGATTTTATAAAGAAATGATTCTAATTCATTATCCTTTCTAAGTAGATTAAGAGTTGTTTTTTCCTGTTTACTACCTTCAAAAGGCTTAGAAAAGTTAATAGTTTTATCCTTTAAATTAATTTGCGCGTTATAATTTATTAAAAGGTCATTTCCTAAAATTCCATCATAATTTAAAGTTATATTTGATTCATCGTGTATGACATGAAATTTGTGATTAAATAAAGTAGATGTGAATTTTAAATTAAGATACGTATAGCCAAGAGTTTTACAATCCTCTTGTGATTTAGTTATACCATTGATTGTAATTCTATTATGGGTATATACTAAAGTTTCTGGTTTAAGATTTTTAGATAAAATCAAAGAAATATTCGCACCGGTATCTATTAAAAATGTCAATTTTTTATTATTTAAAGCTTCATTACAGGGAACTGTAATATGAAGTATATTTTCATTTCTTAGACTGACAGTGCCTGTATGGCATTTACCAGACTCGACGGAACGGCACCTTCCTCGAGTGACGTTGAGTTTAAAGAATGTGCTACCTGATGAGAATTTTGACGATTGATTGCTTGTGAATTTTGTTTACTCTTAAATTTATTTTTGTTTTGCAATTTATAACAATTTTCAATTAAATGTCCCGTTTTCTTACAGTAGCGACATGAATTATTTTGATATTTGTTTAGTGTTTCCACGTGATGTACTTTATTTAATTTATTATGATAATTAGCACGTCGGCAATTAAAACTGGTATGACCTGGTTTTTTGCAAATATTACAGAATTTGTTTTTTGATAATTGTAAAATATTAAATTTCTCTTCTTCAAGTGCTATATTAAATGCATCATTTAGAGTCGATGGTTCTCTAGAACGTAACATCTGAGAAATTTGTGGATTTATTCCTAATAAAAATGATTGCAATGCAAGATGATTAGTACTTTCTGCTTGTCCCGGAAGTAATGTAGGATCAGTACAAGATTGTTTTATAGAAGATAAAAGTCTTTTAAGACACGTTTCTATTCTATGTATATATTGTGACACATTTTCATTCTGTAATTGCTTACAATTTTGTAAATCAATAAGCAAATGAGTCTGATGCTTCTTATTACCAAATCTTGACTTTAAAAATTCCTTTAAATCATCCCAAGCATTAAAAACTGTATTACTGCAAGTGGATTGTGCACGATCAGATAATTGATTTTGTACATATGCGAACAAAATAGGAATCTGATTTTCTTCAGCTAAGTCGAAAGCTCTATCACAATTCGCTAGCCATGCACTTAAATCATCTCTATTACCATCATAAGGTTTAATGAACTTAAGTAAAGTATTAATGTTGAGTGCAAGAGTTTCACTTGAGCCTACCTCAGACATAATTTAAAATTTATAAAGTTTCAAGTGACACAAATTAAACTTAAGGTAATAAAAGAGAAAAACAAGAAGGAAGGAAAGTGGTGAGAATCGCAAGATTTACAAACGTTAAAACTTATCAAAGACAACAGATTCACTCACGGTAGTAATGCCAAAAAGCAGAAACGTCCCATTGATCTTCTCTTGGTGGTACTGACGCACTATACTCCTCTCCAAGTGGTGGTATTGGTGGATAGTATGTTGTTACTGGCGAATATGATGGCAGGGGCTGTTCCGGTTGAACACTGAACTGTTGGCGTTGTTGGAAAGCTGGTACAGTCTGTCCTTCGGGCTGGTATGGCGTGACTACAGCTGTGCTGCGTCGTATTTCCACAATGCTCGAACAGGTACTGTCCTCGCTTACTTCCAAATCTATGTCCAAATCTGAAATTAGGGTAAATTTAAATAAAGGTTGAAAAACCACCCTGTGACGACTTTCCGCAGAAGAATACACAGGTTTTAAATCCCACACTTCTGACACCAATTTTTATGTTATATCCTCCCTTATGGTTCCGGAGACAACAAAATAAAAGTATTTTGAAAACTAAGAGAAATATTTTATTCCCTTCTAATCATTAAATACTATATTATATTTTACAGGATTTGGACTATGACTAAGTTATGGATATACTGATAGTTAGATCACTTGTAAATCTTCCGAGGTTCTGCTCGTGATCGGAAATGTTTGCCTTATATATGGTTTTGACAATAATGTTGTTATTTTTATTAGTCTGGAAGACAGAACAAAGAGTTGATTGCTAATTCAACAGTTCATGACCCTTGATAAGGGTTTTCAGAAGTTAGAAAAAGATCGCCATTGAAATCTACTGGCGGCGGAAAGTTCGCGACCCTGTGATAACAACATTACTGTTTACAAAATTACCTTATATTAGAAAATTAGAAGAATAAGGTCTTTATCAAAGCTTGACAAACAACTCAATACTAAGAACATTAGGCAATTAAATATACAGTAGTACAGTGTTTATAAGATTTAACAATAATCCATTATTAATTATATCAACAGTATGGCAATGAATATATTGCTGTGTTTCTAATTTGGGAATGGTACATAACAATAGTAATCACTAAAACCTAAAATATAATTGTCTATTTGATATTTGCAAATTAAAACAGACGCAGACTGATATTATTAAGAGCCGCGAGCAAAAAAGTGACACAGGTCCATCTAGCACCACGCCTCGGCGATCACTGTCGTTTCCTCTACAAATGAAAGAGAAGAATGGATAATGGCGCGAGTCGCTATTGAAATCGACTGAAGAATTCAGAATAAATTTATTTACTAAAAAACTAGCTACTTATTTGAAATTTTAAAACATCAATATTATAAAATTTATTATAACAAGTTTGTTTCCTGAAAACCAGAAAAAAACCTTTGACATATAACGCAGAATTTGTTCTGAAAGCTGATTTTGTTGGGTGACTTTGGCATTTTTTTTATACAAAGATTTTGATTATAATGTGTTTTGTGGACATGCATATTATCAGAAATATGTCCAAGAGTAACATATATTTTTTTCACTGCGTTTATTTCAACAGATTGTGCTAAAAAAAGTTTTAAGTAACGCTCAATTAGCAATTATCAGCCTCTTAATTTAATATTTGTAACTTTTTTCAATATAGGTAAGTAGTTAGTTCAACCCACAAAAAACAAGAAGCAAATATAGCAAACGTAGCGACGGGTTTTATAAAATTATTCTTAAAAGTGTATTAGTCTTTCTCGTAGAAGCGAGCTACACCCGTATTCCTCCACCACAATGGAACTGGTTATAAGGTAGCCAGATCCTCTGTGCTATGATAATCCCTAACTGCTGGCAGTACAACAACGCTGTTAACATCACTCTTATGGCGTCATACTTAAGTATGTAGAAAATGTTCTATTACCAAACAAACCGAGCAGAAAATGTCTGCTCCCACGGGAATTGAACCCCGCACCTCTAGATCTGAGGTAGGTGTTCTTAATTAAATGGCAGAGTCGGTAAAAAAGTGATGACTGGTGCAGTCACGGTCGGTAAAACAATGATGATTGGTGCAGTCACGGTCGGTGATCGATCGCAGTGATCGATCGGTGCATGTTGGTTTGACTAAATAGTTATTTCATTGGTTAAGGTATATGTGGCGCTGATATAAACCATGATCAATACTAATTAAGCCTTTACCAACAGACACCTATAAATATAGACCCCCGGAGACCTATTATTACAAGTATTGTTCAGTAATTATAACGTTAAGATTAAGACATTTGTAGTGCTTATTCTGTCTCTATATTCCAGGAACAAACAAAATTGTGTTAAAATCTCGCGTGCTACACGTCCGTTACCTACAGGTTTTCCGCTATACTTAGGTACCTACACTGCTGGCGGGCTAAAGAAGGAAACATTAAAATTTGCATTCGGGAATGTCAGACAAAAGCACAAAGGGGTGTAAAAGAAGAGGCAATACTTGTTGCAAAGTAAAACTATGGAAGCGACAAATATATGGGCGTCCAACCCATACGAATGTTCGTTCCCACGAATCTAAATCCAGTTTTAACTGCCCACGATCTTATAACAAAGGTTTTAAGGTTGAATTTGTAACAAACATGGAACCAGGGAAAATATCCTGTCCTGAAAATAGCAAAGCTCTAGCGGATTTAAAATTCCATTTCCTGGTGTTGTAAAAAGTTTAAATTGGTTTCAGTTAAATTAATAGCTGTGATCTACCTACCTATCCGATAATTTAAACTATTAGTATATTTAATTAGACAATCATGTGTAATTATTTAGGTAACTAACTAGTACCTTCTTCTTTGCAAGAAAAAAATACTGCTACCAAAAAATTTTCATAAGTTTTAAGTTACTACCTATGTAGTTAGTTAGAAAATAGCCTGCATTCCGAGTATGTTCGACTAACTAACTAAGGTACCTATAAAAAGATTTCAGGGTAATAGTGTATAAGTTATAGTCAATCCTCGAAGCTCCGGCGCTTCTAGGTTTGACTAGTCAATCCTCAGGTCTGACTTGTAGTCTTAGTCAAAGCCCAAACAAATAAAGTTTTTCGCCCTCTGACTAAAGAATTTTCGTCAAACCTAGGAGAAACTAATTTGGACAGGCAAACGTCAAAACTCAATTTAATTAAATCGGGGTTTCACCAGTCAAACTTCAATTAGGTATCAGAAAGTCTTTGTTTGTTAAATTAGGTGTAAAAAAACATTTCTTTTTAATTTTAATGTTTCATCATCATCAGCCTATAAACGTCCCACTGCTGGGGCTACTAGGAAGGCCTGTTCCTACATGGGAGAAACACATGAGGAGATTGGGCCGTAACACCACCACGCTGGCCCGATGCGGGTTGGTGGGTTAAAACGGTTGCAGTGTGAGTGACAACCGGGACCAACGGCTTAACGTGCCTTCCGAAGCACGGAGGAGCTCGAGATTATAAATTTGATTGTCCCATCCCGGGACCAACCATGGCGAAAGTTGCTTTGTTTTCGTGATCGAAACCAGAGCGCTCAAACCTCTACGTCACCGAGCTCCTCCTTTTAATGTTTATTGTTGTTATATTGTCATAGTTTTGAGTCCCGAACATGTTTCCGAAAACCATTTCACGAACTAATAGATTCCATAGATTTTTTCACTTTTATAATTTTCATCGAATGAACTGTAGACCAATGCACGTTTGTTAGCCTTGGCGGGCAAAGAAACACCACGTAACCAATAATCAGTTTATTTTATTAATAATTTACTCTGTCCACTATACAACACTTTAACGCCACTAATATTCACTGCACTATATTATTTACATCACTTGATTACTTCACAATACGTATTGCTAGAAACGTCTTTACACCTCAAGAGTTAACTGGAGACTGACAATCTCTGCGCTTACGCCGACAAAGTAAACTTCAAGCGACCACTGAGGTAAAACAGGTAGTGCATCACAGGCGCCCTCTATTCGGAAACTATCAACTTTGTTTTACCTCAGTGGCGCCACTTCCGTTTATTATTAAAATTAGTTTTGTATTTAAATTAATGTAGACTATATTCTTAAAACAATATTATACAATAAAATAAGTTTTTAAAGTACGTATTTAATTAATTATTGTTAGTTCTACAAATGAAAGTTGCTTTAAAACTAAAGTACAAGTTGACATATTGATTATAATACGAATAATGTTAACAAAGAGCTTACATTCGGCCATCCGACTAGGTAACACGTCCTCGTGTTTGGATATACCTATTACTATATAATACTAATTGTATACAAATGATAAAAAAAAGGACACCGGTATATTATAATTAAATCTTACATATTATTTTTATAAATTTATCAACAATGATAACAGTTTTCTGCGAGTCTGCACTGATTATTACTTTATCATACATCGGACTAAGGCTATCTGCCTTAGTCAACTATGGTAGCAGCGCGCGTGCATATCTGCACTGAATTCCACGTATGACAGTATGAACAAGAAGTTGACTCTCCTTTTCAAATTCGTGTGACTTAATCGGGATTAAAATATTAGAAACTGTGCAACTGCACCATTTTATCGCATATACGAGTATCATTATATTTAAATTTTTATACCAAAGAATTTTATCTCAAATATTTTATATATCATGCACATTTTAGTTAAATAATACTGTTGGTGCCCAGATGACTTTCAATGATTGCTTTAACCAATTAATGTAAATTAGGCGACTAAGTACTACTTTTCAGAATCGTTGTTTGTGTCACTAGAGGCCGTACTGTCTTCTTCAGACCTAGTGAAATTAAGCCAAGGTTTCATTTTGTCAACAACTACGACAGAACTATACTTTCGCCCACCCTTGCGCGTGATAGGAGTGTCCTCAACATTGTATCTATCGTTACCTAGCACTGCTGTTACGCGATAAGGACCCTGATATTTAGGTACTAATTTCCGACTTTGACCTGATGACGGAATTTCTCTCTCTATACTCACTAAATCGCCTAATTTAAAAACTTTAGGTTCTACCGTGTTTTTATCGTAATAAGACTTTTGTTTCTCTTGATAATTTGATATGTACTCATTAATCTCCTCGCGAATAGTGGTAAGTGACTCTTTATCGTTACAATTTTCAAGCGAATTCTTTAGCCTACTTTCGGAGGTTCCTACCAAAGATGTACCAAAAAGAGCCTCAGAAGGTGTATGATTAATACCTTTATTTAATGTATTATTGAGGCCAAATTGCACATCTGGTACAAAGACATCCCATTTTTTTTCATCTTGTCCTACGCATTTAGCTGTAAGCGAATTTAGTAAGGTGCGGTTATACCTCTCTACTTGCCCATTCGCGCGTGGTGTAGCAACTGCATTAAGAATATGCTTGACCCCCAGACCGCTTAAAAACTCTTTGAACTTAGAACTAGTGAAACAAGATCCTCTGTCTGAAATAACCCTTTTAGAAACACCAAATATGCTAAAAAATTCTTTCATTTTATCAATAACAATTGATGCTTTGGTATTTCTTACTGGCTTTAAGATAATAAACTTTGTGTAGGCATCAATAATTACTAATAAGTGTGTATTCCCTTTGGAGCTCTTAATAAAGGGGCCTACATGATCTATATGTAAAGTTGCAAATGGGGAATCTACTTTCGGTATGGGGTGCAATGTTGGTTTTCTTTTCGTTGACGATTTTGCATAAGCACACTCGAGACAAGAATCTACGTATTTTTTTATAAAACGGCGCATCTTACTAAACCAGAATGTTTCTTTCACCTTTGCAAGCGTCTTGTCAAAACCGAAATGACCAAGGTCATCATGACATTGTTTAAGCACCTGCCACCTAACACCCTTGGGCACTACCCACCTTTCACCTTCGCTAGTGATACGGTACAACTTATGATTTTTGACAACAAAATGGTTATGGATATCTACTACGTTCGCTGATTCTGGGTCTTTTAACACGGATATTTTTCTTTGCACCTCAGAATCTGCTTGCTGAACCGTATTTAACCAATCGTCAGAAAGGACAATCATTATTTGGGCAATATCACTAGTATTAGATGCCGATCTGTCGTCAGTTGGTGGATTTCTACTTAATGCATCTACATAACTCATTGACTTTCCTGGACGATATTCGATAGTAAAATTGAATTCCTGTATAGAAATCCACCATCTTGCGACCCTCGGGATCAAATCTCGCTTCAAAAAAGTTGCCCTAAGTGAATTGCAGTCCGTAAATACCTTAAATTCTATACCTATCAGATAAACGCGAAATCTCTGCCGGGAAGTTACAAGAGCAAGAGTCTCAAGTTCGTATGAACTCATATGCTGTTCATCAACAGTTGTCTGTCTACTATAATAAGCCACCGGTTTCAGAATACCGTCTTTATTTCTTTGCAACAATATACCGGCGACACCTATCTTGCAAGCATCAGTGTGCAGCTCAGTTTTCGCATTGGGGTCGTATAAAGACAAATTGGGTTTGCGCAAAAGTTCTAACTTCAAAGTATTAAAAGACTCTACTTGTTCCGCTCCCCACAACCACTTTACATCTTTCTTAAGCAGGGTGGTCAAAGGTTTAGCGATAACCGAAAAGTTTTTGACAAAACGCCTAAAGAAACTACAGAGCCCTATGAACTGCCGAACGCTGTGCTGATTGGTGGGCTCCGGAAAATCGCGAACTGCTTCTATTTTCCTAGATCCGGGTTTGATCCCCTCTTGACTAATCTCGAACCCTAGATATTCTACAGATTTACTAAAGAAACAGCATTTACTTAGTTTCAGGGTAAGACCGGCCTCCTTTAGTAGTTCTAAAATTTTGCGGAATTTAACTAGTCCTTCATCAATGGTTTTTGAAGGTATGATTATATCGTCCATGTACGCAGATGCTATACCTTTCGCATTACTCAGTACCAAATTAATCATACGCATAAAATTTGAAGGCGCATTTGCTAAGCCAAAAGGCATCCTGTTGAATTCAAACTGGCCGTCAGGCGTGACAAACGACGTTTTATAGCGATCTTTCTCATTTATGGCGATCTGGTAGTATCCCGAAGCGAGATCCAGAGTTGTGTAATATTCATACCCAGCGAGATCATCGAGTTGATCATCTATTCTGGGTAAAGGGTAATTTTCTTTAAACGTTTTCCTGTTCAGAGCCCTATAGTCTACGCACAACCTAACATCGCCAGTTTTCTTTTTTTACGATAACAATAGGACTTGCATACGGTGATGTTGATGGCCTTACTACATCGCAATCAATTAACTCTTGAACCATTTCCCTCACCCTATTCCTCTCGCTAACTGGCAATCTGTAAGGCCTATATACTACCGGCTCGTCATCTTTTAGATTGATAGACATTTCGACTACTTTTGTTCTGCCAAGCTCCCGCAAATTAAAAGCGAAACAGTTTCGATATTGATTGAGTAGAATAACCAAAGAGTCAGTAGTTTGTTTGTCGAGGGGTTCAACAGATTTGATATCACCTTTAGTTATAGGATCCAATGGCTCCGAACTGATTCTAAAAACATCAATATCTTCATTTTGCGTGACTAGATCAGCTCGTCGACACCTAGCTATTACCGAATCCTTTTGGATGACGAATGGCCGACAAGATAAACCCTGTAACAACGCTATACCAGATCCCTCAACGATCGAAAATATACCTTGTACTAAGCAATACTCGTAACCTACTCTAAACCGATTGCCTCCTTCAATGTATACATCACCAGTATAAGTTGGTTCGGTTCTACATCGGACCAATGTTAGACCATTAACTATAATATCCTCCTCGCAAAACAAACTTAATTTCAAGTTATCTTGAAATAGAGCTGAACGTAACTTTAAACTAACATTATCCTTTTCAATTAGAATATGGGGCTGTTCAGTGTAGGACCTACCAATTAGTAATGACTCTTGTAGAAAATGGTCATGAACAACGAGAAGATCTACACAAGCTTTGGCTTCATCTATCTCAATTTCTACTGAACACTTTCCAAGTGGTTGGACATAAGAATTTCCGAAACCCCTAAGAGTAGGTAAGGCAGTATTAGTTTCCCATTGAATCCCTAAATTTCCTACTTCGGATGCTTTAATAAGAGAAGCAGAACTACCCAAGTCTATAAAACATGTTTTTGGAATCCAGTTTACAAACACTTGCTTGTGATACTTGGAGCTAGCAGAGTCAGAGCCCGTTACTAGCATAACGGCCTTGGAAGGATTATTCCCATTACCGGCGCTGCTATTTTTTGCTGATTCATTGCATTTATCAGCAGTGTGGCCAAAACGCAAACATTTTTGACATTTAGTGACAGGTTTGGTACACTGAGATTTGTAATGGCCGTACTGCTGACAATTAAAGCACTGAATCTGACGCTCCCTAGTATCTTTATTGATAGTATTTCTATCAATCTTTGTTTCACCCGGACGAGTACGCTTTCTATCAATGTTGCTATTGTTAAAGCTACTTGTGCTACGGACACACTTCAAGTATGGCAACAACTGATCTGGTGTACCAAACCGAGCTGCCTCTGCCCCTAATCGCACACTGCGATCGTCTATGCCAAAAACTATACAGTCTACTGCATTTTTTCCTTCAATACCACAACGATTCAAGAGTACTATTTTATCATAAAAATATTCCTCTAACGATTCTTGAAATTTAGCGCGTCTGTTTAACATATTTGTAAGTAATTGTCCATAGTTGTCATTACTGGGGAAAGCTAAGCGCAATTTTTGTTGCCACTCTGGCCAAGTGTACATTACGGTAGTTAAGCCCTGGTACCATTTCTGAGCAAGACCTTTTAATTTTGGAAGGGCAAAATGGATAACCTGTCTGTCAGTCCAATTATATATAGTCGCGCATTCGTTGACTTTATGAAGCCATGTGTCTATGGTCTGTTCTTTATGAGTGGGATCGAATTCGGGAATTGTATTGATATGAGATAATCCATCATTATTAACATTTTTACCAATTGACTGCAATGCATGCATTAATAGTGATAAGGATACATTATTACTAGTGTTAGTATTCTTACTTGACGTTTTAGTTGCTTCTGGTTCTACCTGATGGGTTCTATCCTTCCACTGAGGGATGTCCGGAGTACAACACTGCACACTGGTAGGGCTGCGATCCCGATGAACCAGCATCCACTTTTCCTTGTCTTCAGTAGTATTCAGCTCTCGTCGTCCTGCAGAACCACGCCCCGGGCTACCAGCAGGCTTACGTCGCTTGTGACCGCTAGATCTGCACCACTTGTCATCTTCGGGGCTGCGCTCCCGACTGCAAGTGATACTACGCTCCCGGTTGAGAGCAAAGTTATGTCCCCGGCTGCGAGCGGCACTAGGCCCCCGGCTGCAAGCGGCGCTACGTTCCCGGCTGGGAGCGGCGTGGCTCACCCGGTTGCGAGCGGCGCTACGCTCCCGGCTGCGAGCGACGCTACGCTCCCGGCTGCGAGCGGCGCGACGCTCCCGGCTGCGAGCAGCGCTACGCTCCGGGCTGCGAGCGGCGCTATGTCGCTGGCTGCGAGCGGCGCTACATTCCCGGCTGCGAGCGGCGCTACATTCCCGACTGCGAGCGGCACTACATTCCCGGCTGCGAGCGGCGCGATGCTCCCGGCCGCGAGTGGCGCGACGCTCCCGGCTGCGAGAGGCGCTACGCTCCCGGCCGCGAGTGGTGCTACGCTCCTGGCTGCGAGCGGTGCTAGACTCCCGCTCGCCAGTTGGGCTACGCGCCTGGCGGGCATTCAGGCTGCGAGACATCAAGATTGGGCTGCGTGACCGGTCTCGTTCAGATTTTTCTGCTTGTTTTTCCATTTCTGCACACACACAAAAAAACTTCGCGACAGATATTTGGAAATGGAAGAGAGACAAAAACGACATAAAAAAAAGTAAGAATGACGTGAAAATAAACACAAAACAGAAGGACATGTCAAAGTAGGTAGAAATAAAACCCTAGAAATCAAACCCGACACGTAATTTAATTTAATAATTTATAATATTACTAGCTGACCCCGCAAACGTTGTTTTGCCATAAAAAAAATGTCCAATACAAAAAAAAATTGATAGTAGCCGATTCTCAGACCTATATAGAGACTGGAATATACATATAAAATTTCATGAGAATCGGTCTATCCGTTTCGGAGGAGTATGGTAACTAAATCTGTGAGTCGAGATTGTTTTTTTTTTTTGTTTTTTTATATAAAATATTTCAATCATAATTTGAATTGTATTTTATATTGCCTTCACCGCGATAGCTAATAAAGCAATGCAGCCTCTAACTACAGCAAGAGAGAAAGTAGGTAAGTACCTATATCTGCCAACAAACGAAGCGAAAAGAAAAAAAAAACTTTTTGGAATCGAAGACTTGTCCATTTTAAACATCGACATAATATATCTTGCAGTACAGTTACACTTTAGTTAAAATATAATGTTAAAATATCTATATGTACTTTTAAGCTTAAGTTAAGATTATTGTATATTGTCAATTTTTATGTGGGTGGCAGTTTTTTGCAAATAAATTTATTATCTATCTATCTATCAGTATTTTATTTAAAGAAGTCAAAGACAACAACAGCAATACAACATTAAAACGGGGGCAAAAAATCGTCATGCATTATTTTGTAAGAAACACAAAATTATCTGTACCTTAGTGAGCGGAGTAAAGTAAGTAGACAATAGTAACTTACCAATCCCAATTTCTGATTTGTTAGCCTTGGCGGGCAAAGAAACACCACGTAACCAATAATCAGTTTATTTTATTAATAATTTACTCTGTCCACTATACAACACTTTAACGCCACTAATATTCACTGCACTATATTATTTACATCACTTGATTACTTCACAATACGTATTGCTAGAAACGTCTTTACACCTCAAGAGTTAACTGGAGACTGACAATCTCTGCGCTTACGCCGACAAAGTAAACTTCAAGCGACCACTGAGGTAAAACAGGTAGTGCATCACAGGCGCCCTCTATTCGGAAACTATCAACTTTGTTTTACCTCAGTGGCGCCACTTCCGTTTATTATTAAAATTAGTTTTGTATTTAAATTAATGTAGACTATATTCTTAAAACAATATTATACAATAAAATAAGTTTTTAAAGTACGTATTTAATTAATTATTGTTAGTTCTACAAATGAAAGTTGCTTTAAAACTAAAGTACAAGTTGACATATTGATTATAATACGAATAATGTTAACAAAGAGCTTACACGTTTGACCAAAAAAGAAAAAAAAATTAGGTTATTTTTTTCGTAATTTTTGATTTTAACATTATTATAAATGTTTGAAAAATTACTTAGTAATTAAAATAGAATAAAACTAGAAAAAAAGCGAAAGATTGCGAAAGGTCGGGTTTGATTCCTGCCTCAGGACGTGAATTTTTTCTAGTTTTATTCTATTTTAATTACTAAGTTATTTTATTCGGTTATAGTTCGCCAATAATAGTACATTATGATATACTTATGTGTGGTAAGTTGAAAATTATAGCGGAGGCGATATTGCTAGCCCGAGCCGTAGGCGAGGGCTACAAGAAAGCAGAGGCTGTAATTATCAATGCGCACGAATGTCATACGACGTTTTAAAGCATATTTGAGAGGAAATAAATAAAACTCGGACTTTCGAAACTTTTTTCAAACGAATAAATAGTAGTAGTAGTAGTTTGTTTTTCCGCGCTTTGTGGTACCTGCTTGTCACACCTGAAATATCTCACTTATCCATGGGTTGGCTGGAAGAGATCTCTTTTAGAGATAAGTCCACCCTTGCAAACTTCCTATTACATGTAACTTACTGTGTATATTTAAAGTGCAATAAAGAGTATAAAAATCTTTAATCACTTGTCAAAGCAGTTATAAACATTTGCACAAGTTGTAAAATTTATTGATTTTTTCGCATTGAATAGTAGCACCACAATGGGCTTGACTTATATTTTTGAGAAATTTCCATTGTTTTCCAAATTTTGATACGCTTGTAAGTATGTATCGGTCGATTTTTCGGGCAAGAGGCTTAGTAAGAGTAGCCTTTTTCGCTACGTCTGAGACTTCTGGCGGTATCGAATAATAAATTTATCACTACTTGACGACATTTTCAAATAAAAATAATAAAGCGAAAAGAAAAAGCGCGCGGAATAATTTTTACTTGTTCACAAATTAGCGATGCGCGCGCATCGGCGCTTTTTTTAGGCAAAGCCACAATAAGCAGCCAGTGTTACTAATAAAGTAAAATAAATAATTTTGTGTTTTTATGTTACCAATAAATAGTTGTAATTTATTGATAAAATTAATTAAATAAAAGAATTTAATGTTTATTTATTATATTTTGTCTCCCAAAGTTAATTTTATTCATAAAATGTTAACCACTTTCTGCCATAGAAATTCTTTGCTATGATTTAAAAAAGTACCGTTCGTTTTTAGCCGGAGCCACAGATTAATAACAGTGCATCTTGATAAACCGTGCGTTTTACATTACATTACCGCACAAGTGTGTAATGAGATACATTACGATATTAAAATTACTGAAATAAGAGACCCTTTACGAGCAAATGTGTTATAAAGAATATTACAAGTTGATTTATCATTTTTCAGTACAAAATGTATAGAAAAAGTTTTTGGCGAGTACCTAGTATTTGTAGTAGTTTCTAGTAGATACTCATACCTTAAATGGTCCCATACAGTCGTTTGATCCCCACACAAAATACGATCGATAGGCATAAAAATGTTTTTTTTTATTTTAGCATTTTTTCGCTGACCATACATTTTCTCAAAATTCTGTGAATGCAGTTCAGAATATCTTTAAAAGTTATGGATGGTCTCCTAGGAATGTTTTCTTGTAACTATAACGGTTAAGGTACCTGCCCTTACTGACCCGTCTCAAAAATCCATCCTGTATATATATATTTAATTAGGATAAATACAATTATTAAAGATCATTTTGCTTCAATAATTTCATTTATTTTGCTCTAAAATCTTTTAAAGTAACGACATCTTTGTGTTCTCTCGTAAATCATTTTGTTACGAATGTTTCCCGTGCCTTCGAGTGGAGCTTTGCCAGCGCTTTTTGAGACTACGAAAAAGCTATAATAAGTTATCATAGATGGCGCTACTACTCACGCAGCATACACATAAAATGTACTCTATGGCGCACATTTCGAATTCCAGTAAGCATCTTCATTTTTTATTTTCTTGAAAATCTTATTATAAGGTATACCTATTTTCATTAGGTAGGTACTAGCTTTATGAGTAGGTATTCAATAGGGTAGTTGACAACTTTTTTTTTATTTCATAAATAAGAAGTTTACAACTCATAAAGTAATATTGCAAAAGAAATAGTATGTCTAAGATCAATAGTTTTACGGATATAGTGATATGTTTGATGTGTTGCGGCGCATCGTCCAAAAACGCTTCATAGAAAAAACTACGGACGTCACATGTTCCTATATTACTAAGAAATGTATGGGCATACTGACAAAATTAATAATTACTATGTTTAAAGTATGTTTTTATTAATGTGCTGCGACATATTGCTGAGCGGAGACCTTTTTGGTACTAATTTCAAATTGTTATGAATATTATGTGTTTATGATTGTTTTTTGGTACCAAATAAACTTTTTTCTTTCTTTCTTTTCTTTCTAATATTTGTCATAATAATAGTTGTTTTAATTGATGTCAGCAATCTAATATCATTAGCTTATGATAAATTTTGAAAAAAAAATATGACTATTTTTTAAATATTCTAAATATTTCATATCTTTTAAGTTCGAATTGTTTTTATAGTTAACAGTAGCGTATATTTTCCGAATTTGTGAAAAATAGCGCCATATTCAATCTTAGGCAACATCCCAATTAAGACTTATAGCAATTATTCGGCGTCGTAACACAGTAGATCCTACATATTTTTGTATCTGGTTTGTGCGTTAGTCGGCTGGTACAGTCAGCTTCACTTACCTATCTATGCAGTCTGCATCAGAATTATCTGAGATTCTCAAGAAAAAATGGAGGTTTTTCAAATATATTTAAAAAAAATGACTTTTTATAAATAAAAAAATACGTCGCTAGGTATTTTTTTTGTATAATAATATACTTACTTACTTACATATGTGGTTTTTCAAAAAATAGCGAATTAAATATTTCCTTTTTTTTTTGCTTACATATCACCTATTCGCTTACTGTAATCTTGTACATGCGCCATTAGTATAATGGTGGCCACCATATTAATATTATCTCTAAGTAGTCTATGGTGGCCACTACTGAAGTGTGACGTCATTATTCAATTTAATATCATATTTTTCTATACATAGCACGGCAAATGACTCAACACCACCTGATGAGAACCGGTAAGAGTATATGCGAAGACAGCTAGTGTAGCTAGAAACACAATCATTTTGTATGGAGCGTTTCTGCCCATTTGTCTTGTAACAGCTTCTCAACCAAATCGCAATATCTACGAAACTACCTAAGTAAGTAGGTTACCTACTTGAGTATTATAACTGCTTAGTAATTAAAATGTAAGAAATAAAACTAGAAAAATTTTACGTCCTGAGGCAGGAATCGAACCCGCGACCTTTCGCAATCCGGGCGACTGCTCTGACCACTTAGTCACCCAGGACTTGGAATATGCCTGTGAAATTCTTCTAGTCTATCTGTATTTGCGTTTATGAGCTAACGTCCACCCTACAATGTCGAAATATTCTATTTCAACATCCGAAACGAGTATTTTTACAAATACCTACGATTCGGTTAAGTTGGGGCGGTGCTTTCAAATATTCTTAATTTTTGATTTTAACATTATTATAAATGTTTGTAAAATTACTTAGTAATTAAAATGTAATAAAACTAAAAAAAATTTCGTTACTAGTTTTATTACATTTTAATTACTAAGTAATTTTACAAACATTTATAATAGATAATGTTAAAATCAAAAGTTAAGAATATTATAACTACCTTCGTCTCGGAAATAATGCTCATTTGAATTATTGTCCAACAATCACAATATAGTAAAATTGTGAGGGCTTAGGTGGCGGCTTTTATAAAATAAAATATCCATTACGTTTTCAAAATATTTACTACTTAATACCAAATCATCTTAAACACACATCAAAACAGACATAATATGCACAATCTCACTTAGCTAACGTATTATCTATTATTTTTTTTTGTTTTTGGAAAACAATTTATGTAAGAAATCTGTATTTTCACTATAATAATACTTTAATTGAAAAATAATTATAATATAAGTATTTACATAGATCATTTAAGGCACGTGATTAGTGAACTGCCGTAATGTAAGTAAAATAAGTACAATTTAATAATAATAATAAAAAACAAAGACATGATTAAGCCTGTCTGCTGATGGCACTGAACATGTTTCAAGACACATTAATCACAGTAGATGTATTAAAAAAACAATATGGTGTTTACGTACAGTCGGCAGCACATCAATTGTAACAGTTTGAACTTGAGACCGACCTTACTCCGTTCGTAATAGAGGCGGTTTTCGTAGCGTCACTGTTCCCTCTTGATGTGCTGTCGTGTGTACAAAAGAAAAACAATGTTCTGATTTTACACTAAGTGTAAACACTGCGCTGCAAGGTAGATATACGTCTGTTTTCACTAACCATTCCCTAGGCTTAGGTGACTCCTAATGACATTTGTCTCTTTCTATCTTCTTTAGATAGACTGGGATAAAAATCGCTAAGAGACTCTTAACTCTAAGCAAATGTTAGTGAAAACGAGCAATAGAAGGATAAATATGTAGGTAGTAGGTAAACGAAACTGAAAATCGTTTGTCTTAATTTTAGCTAAAGCGCTTCTATCATTGCGCATAGTCAATTCATAATTTGGTTTTAATCGTAAGCCTAAAGCATTGTGTTAGTTTACAGTTTCGAACTCTCTGTGGGCACAAGTTTGAATCTGTGAACGTTCTTGAGGCATTTTAGTTCTTCAAAATTCGTTCATAAAAATGGTCTCCACTACGACCGTTATAAGGTCATTTTTTCAATAAACCCAATTCTGAAGCACAATTAATTTATGAATGCTATAAAATCTTACATTTCTGCTCCTACTTTAACGAATGTTTGTTTTGTATCATGCGCATTTATGGTATACAGTCACGGTCAAAAAGATGTACACACTTTTAATATCTCGTGTGTTTTATTATCTTTGCAATAAGAGTCACTGTCAATAGTGTATACATTTTTGGTGAGCGTGACTATTCTTAACAAAATTACCGGCTTTAAACATTGAAAAATGTTTTCTTTCTCTCACTTATATGAGCAATGAAAAAGAAACCATATTTAACAGTGTTTTAACGAAAATAGGTTTAATGAGCGTTTGTATTTAGGTACGACAGTAAATCAATGCTTAAGTATCTATCTAAGAGTGCGTCCACAGATCTGTGCGCCTTTCACGCGCCGTTCGCGAGCCGCCCGCGAGCTTCACGCTTGCAACTGCAGTTATTGCGATAGGTTTGTTGTTATTACTGCAATAATGTTGACTGAATTCAAATTAAAATATAAACGGACGCGTTGTGGTAGTTTTTATATTAGAAATCCTATAAAAAAAACATTTATACTAGAGAACCAGTGACGTCACAGCGGTCACGTGACACGTATTTGCGTTTTAGAGTAAAAATTAAAACAGATTTAAGTCAGATGATTTAAAATCTTTGGGGCTATTATTAAGGTAGGTGGGTACTTATACACGACATGAAACACTTTCCCAAAAGTGTCAGCATCCCTATGGTTTAGTGCGCAACTCACCCAACCTATAAAGGGCGTGAAACTCTATACCTGTCACTTTTTATCGCGGTGCGTCAAAGCGAGAGGGGATGTGACTTTCCGAATTGAATCCGTTATCCGACAGTTGAGAATAAGGGGGCAGATCTGGATGCACTCTTACGATTGACCCCTTTGTGTTTCGTGTACCTATTGCGTTTTAGTTATGGTAAAATACGTACATGATATCCTGCTTATCTCTTAGATCGCGGTAGCGTTTGTGCTTTGCAATTTTGGGACTATTTGACTGCAGTGCAAATGAGATATTCCAAAAGGTTTCTTGAAATAAGGCAAACTCATATTCTTAAGCTTATAAACTTATTTATTATTCACAGAATCGATGTTATAAATAAATCATTCTAGCTGAATCAAACCAAAACCGTAGTAACACAAAAAATGCTATAGTTTTGTCTATTTCTGTAGGAATACAGTAAAACCAAATTGTATTATTTTGTCAATTATCAAACTATTGGTAATCATCTCAGTAGGTAATTGGTCGTGATTTCTTCTGAGTAATTATTTTACAGTCGGGCGGTGTTGCAAGCATTGCTTCAATACTACATTCAATATTATTTATTTGGTAACAGTAACGTTATGGGTTTATAATTAGGATTTACTGAAAAATGTTTATTATTGTGCCCTTTTTTTTCAAAAAGCTCTAGCCTTTGCAGTTCAAGTACCTGCTTCCATACATTTTCGGAATATCTCCTTTCATGTTACTCTTGACGTATGCAATACATAGAGGACCCGAATAAAACGTACCGTATGTTAAAAATACTCTCATTTGTATCAAAAAATGTCAAAGTGATTCTGGTCAAACAAATCCTTTCTAAAAAAGTTTTTTGAAACGAAAACTAACCCTGTCTGTTTTTACTGCAATGTATCAAATATAAATGGTTTTTGATTGTCTGTGAATGCGGTACTAGGGTCTATTTGTTGAAAAGCATTATTGACCAATTCAAATTTTTGTTCAACAATTAAGCTCCTTTCTAAATGCAGGATTCATTGAAGCATTAATAATAAAACAAAAACAGTACGTAGTTCTTAATTTTAAAACAAAATTACTGAGTAAAATTAAACAACTTCTTCAAAAACGGACCCTTGGCGTCGTAAGCCTTCATGAGTAAAAAAACGTAGGTAAATGGGTAATATCCCTATGATTAAATAAAGTAAAATTAATTATGCGGGCCATCGTCAAAACAAACAAAAATCTATTTTTATCCGATTGAAGTTATCGCCAAAAATATCCGTCCTTTTTATAAATATGAATACACCATACTATCAATATGTATACACCATACTGTCATTATCTACTGTGCAATTACAATTAAATTCTTGCTATGAAACACAAAACGATATAACTAGTTATAAGCAGACCGTTACATTTAGTTTGTACATTTACTTCCATCACAATTGGAGGTGTAAATTTTCACACATATTTTTATCTGTTTTTATGGCATATGCATTTTACGATTTTATCTTTAAATGCTCCGTTTTGTATAATCTGTGTAATTTGTACAAAATAATTAAATTATTATGAACACACTAGAAAAGAGTAATGAAAAGTATCATTTTAACTTCATGATCAATTAATTAAGTGTTGGCCTTAGTATAGACACAATTATAATAGCACGGAGTAACTAGTCTCAACCAAATAAAAATATACAAATATTTCTGATTAGCGAGAGAAAAAAGAAAATATAAAAACGATAAACTACGTGAAAGTATAATGAGATTATTGTCAGAACATCATTTTGAGTGTTAACACAGTTCTCTACTTGTATCTACACACATGATTAGCAGGAGACCAAAATTTAAGTACTTAAACACAAATAATCATGGACGGAGTGTTAACAACTTCAAAAATAATTAAAGACATGAATACAATCGCCAGTAACTATTATAACATGAGACTAAAACCCTATAATATTTAAACTAATGAAATGATTATGTAATAAGTATGATATTAATGCCAATATTGAAAAACTATCTGCGAGTCAATTTTTACAATATGATATTGATGAAGGAAGCACCTAAATGCATAGCCTGAATTTAAAATATAATAATTAACTTTAACACTAAATCCTATAACATAAAGAAATTTCTTCAAAGAACATGTACATAATATTTCCTCAAGAATAACGCCTGCGATAATATTTTATCTACTGTATTAATCTCAACATCAGATCTCTATAAATCTTGTAAAACATACATTGAGATTTATTTATATATTTTATTTAGATATAACATTTCTATTGCACTTAACATTAATGAAATATTGCTTCTAATTAATATAATATGTAAGCTATATACATAACACTTACATAAAGAATATATTTGCCCAAGTTACAAAGTTTTGATATTCAGAGCACATTTTGAGATTTGAAAATTTCAGCACTGAGATTGTGAATGCTCTTGAGATAACATTATTGAAATAAAAATAAGTTCCAATAAGATTGTAAAATTCGAGACTTTTAACACCAGAGATTCTAAAAGAGATTGTAATATAACAAAGGCACTTAATATAACGTGATATTCTTCCGAAAACTAGTGTTAAGAAAATATTTGGACACCATTCACTCTAAATTGACGATTGATGTCGATAAAATTAACATTTAGCAAAGTTAACAATAATTTAATCTCTTCTAACTTAACTAGCGATACAAGCATTTAACAATTCAATATAGAACCGAGACGGTGCGATTGTACATTAAGGCACTTGGGATGCACGTCTTATAAATTTTATTTATAAATATTAAGCACTAAAATAAAGTAAAATACAAGATTTTTTAATATAATTCTAAAAAGTTATGTTAAATATCTCTAGCAATTACTTCCAAGCACTCATTGACCGATTTTAAAGTGAATTTCAAAGGAAGACATGAATTTTGATTTGAAAACATAGCTCTCAAAAATACATTACATTAGTCTTTGGTTTCTATGTTAATAAATTTATTGCCAAACAATTCTTAAGGTCAATGAGTGAAAGGAAAAATAAAACAACCTCCGTTATCAGTCCAATCTGAGAAGTTGATAGCTTCGGAGCAATTTAATAATTGAACACCATGATAGATACTTACTTGACATTCTGTCATGTGAGTGCCGCCATTTTGTGTCTTGTTCCACAAGATAGAGGTATGATCTTTTCTTCCAATGTAGCAGCAGATCTTTTGCTAGTTTTACTCAACCATAGAATACTATGGTGTTAGCGATGTGATAAGTAAGTAGAAGAAATTCTTCAACTAATTCAGGCAAAGAAAAATTTGCTCCTCATTCATAAAGCTATCAGAGACGGCGTGAAACGTGTTAATATAGGAAAAAGATTCAAGTTACAAAAGTAATGTTTTCGTAAAGAAACGTCACACATTTAACACCGCCGAAGGTCGGGGTCCTAACAACACTCGTGCTTAACAACCACACGATCAAGCGACAACAGAAGTACAATAAGTTACAATAGTAAATATAGTCGATGGCGTGTGCCACATCAAAAATATATAGAATTGTTAATAAAGTTCATTATGTTATAAACATAACAGGCATATAAATGTTAATAGTTAGACTATTATAATACATATTGTTAACGTGATAGGCCCAACAGCTATAGCTACATGTGGTCGATGTTCCGATGATAAGGTTACGCGGCGACTAGGGGCCGGGCGTGGGGCGGCCGCTTCTCCTGTTAGTTCCGCCGCCGTTAGCACTCGCCTACCGGGTTAACGAGAAGAGAGAAAACAGAATGTTAGTATCGTCAAAATGTCACGTTCCGACACGAGTGCCACAATCGAGATACGATTAACGCTGTTGTTGAGCTGCCGCCGATTTTTGATAGTCATAAACGCGACTTTGTCATCTTAACCAATGAAATGATGTTTGACAAAGATTTTGAAATTAAAGGTGTTCGCTAAGGGTCGAATTATTTATAGGAATCTTCGTTCATATCAGACAACATTGTTAAAAGAAGTGTTTTATTGACAAATGAAGCATAGGAAGTAGGTATACGTAAATATAGAAAAAGGCCGTTTCGAATGTTCACGTTTATGATTATCAAAATTGTTAGAGACTGTAAACATACATTTTTGGTTCGAAAGATTAGGTAATTTGAAATGGATTTTAAAAATTATGAAATCAAAATGCATGGGGACCGACATGCAGCTCTGTCAACAAAAGCTGTAAACCGTCAACTCATTGATATGACTTGTGCGGAAATAATAAAAATAATAGAGATTCTGATAAAACAAATATTAAGAATGGGCTATCAGGCATTCGCGCCGCGGTAACGTTTTGTTTGTGGCCCGGTTAATAATCGCAACGGATACTTACATCATTAGTTTACGCAGTTAATGGTTGAAAAAAATGTTAAAATAATTTAGTATGATAATGAGAATCTACAATATAGGATTAAATGCCCAATAGTTCCCAAACGAACAATGCTCGAAACATATAGTAAAATTCAATCGGATGCATCGAACATTGCTCTACAAACAAGCATAATAAATTTATTCACTTATGTATAACCATAGCACCCAGATGCAAGTATGTAAGTTACTCAAAACATCGCTGCAAGTTTCAAAAATTATACATTTAAGGTAGCATTCTCTGAAAAAATGTTAATAAGATTGTGATATCATAATTTTATTTCATTACATATTTGCATGTTAGTGACTCATATAATATAAATACATAGTTACAAATAATCTGCAAATTGTGACGATAGCAGTTATGATAGTGCACTTATTATTATTATTATTATGTCAACAAACGGGAACTTGGCCTTGTGGAGTTGCATTGTTAGTCGTGTGAGGCTACAACTGACCAAATGACTGCACGTCATCAACTTTATTGACTTATCGCTCATGTAGGTACTTATTATAGTCATCAAATTTATCAATCAAACTACTACCGCGTCCTAGCTCTGATAATAAAAGAAAACGCTTATGTTGTATTCAGACAAATTTATTGCATGTATATCTTCTGAAAATGCATTTATTTACAATCAACAATTGAAACAATATTTTTACAAAACATCATCGCTCATAAAAATTCATTTTATAAAATTACGAATAGCATTTGTTCTAATAATCATTTGATATAAAGAAGCGTGAAAATACGTAATCGAGCGGCACAGGCCGTCTTAAATCCACAAGGACACAAGTGCAAATATCTTAATAATAATACTTTCTAATAAGAAAGCAAAATAATACCTAAGGCAAAAATAGAAACAACTAGTTTAAAAAATTCATATAAAAATCTTAAATTGACTAAGAAAAAGTTGTGATGATTAAGAAAATGTCAAGTCAAAGGAGGGGCATTTTTATAATACTGGGTTGATGGCACGAATTCTGAAAATGCTATCCTTTGACTAATACTGGGCGAAATACGGGAAAGAAGGATTTCACAACCCGGTTTTAGCACCTCCGTCGATATATTTGGTTATTTTGGAAATTAACAAAATATGCTATAGATTAACTATCTTCAATATAACGGAACGATAACGATCCTTCTTCCCAATAAATTGGCGACGTTACATAATAACATCTAAACAGTTCGAAGGCACATGTTGTGATATCATTTGAACAGTAAATAAAGATAAAAGACTCTGAAAACAATCTTTAAAGAACAATACATGTAGATGCTCAGAGCGTAATGCATTTATTCTAATGCCTTGCATCACAACATGTAACAGATCTAAATATCTATAAAAAAGAAATATAAAAATCACAGTTCTCAAATTATGCAGTGTCACTTAAAATCCGGTATGAAGTAGCGATGGACACAATACATCCTATCATCATACTAACTACGAAACGTAACTAATAAGTACACAATTAAATAAATAAAATATAAAAGACAGAGACAGTAAAGCATAGGCACCCACGCTTGTTGACGAATATGATTGCTAGAAAACATAAAAACTGCGTGACTTTGAAAAGCACTGGACTTCTTAAGCTAAAGATGTGAGCAACCTTACAAATTATCAACTTCTAAGATTCTTTCTAGAAAAAATATTTAAGGTAAATCAGGATTTATTTCTATTTCAACAGGCCATTTAAAAAACAAAGGTCTCACAAATAATCATTACAATGGCTTGTCTTTTTCATTTGATTTATAAGTAAGAAAAATTAACATATAAACATATTTAAACAGCGTCTTAACTAAAACAACAGGCTCACTAAGAGCCTTTATGTAAAGCCGCTCCTAAGTAATATGAAAAATAATGTGTGAATCATTAAAATTTGTGCCACTTTTGACACTAATGGGCTAGATTCGTAAAACTCTTCTTAGCTAAGCCAGGAAGGCACCTTATCTCATTTGTAAGGAGTACCTATTTTATCATTGCAAAATTAATTTTGCCTATTTCAATAATACTTTTTATTTCGCTTGATAAAATTGAATAAACCCTGATTTTATTAAATATCAACGTCTTTTAATTGTAAAGTCCAGTGCCTCAATGGTGGGATTTACACCAAGTCTACAATGCAAGCAAACGTATTCATCACAGCCATGCGTGGTTGCGCGCTTCTCACCTTGTGAACAAAATGGCGGCGTGAGAGTTTGACGGGAATTAAGGCGCCGGTAAAGCAGTGCGCTGGTAAGGGTGCTCCCTCACTTGCGCGAGCCGACCCGCCCTCCTCACGATACCTAGCGGCATATTCATATTTAACACCTGTCTCTCAACAGAGCCAAAACCTCCAATCAACACTGAGTTGAGTCATGCATCACTAAAAAACACTTTTATAGCATCAACAGAATTTTAAATGCTGAAAAGTAATTTTATCTTCGCAATAAAAGCTCCTAAAATTCTATACTTAACAAATCAGTTAACTATCACTGCCAAACTCGTAAACGTCAACGTAACACTAAAAAAAAATATAAGGTTTATTTTGGCAGTAATACTAACCTCTATTATTATGCTTAGTCCTAGAGTTTAACTATTTTATTGCTTTGGAAATATAATAAAATAAAACATTTATATCGCGAGCAAAGAGCCCGGTCAAGGTACAGGTAATGGCTGGCTTTTCTAATTTCATTTTAATAAATTGACTACAGTGTTAACTGCGGTTTAATAAACCTACACAATAATATACGGATGTATAGTATTTCATAAAGCTCACTCTTTTCTAACCTAACTAAAAATCTTTTAAAGATAAAAATAATACTTAACCTATGGTATGTTTATATAAATATAATAATATGGCTAATAAATTAATAAATTACATCATAAATGTAACAATAACATGATTGGATGCATACAAAATGTTATTGTTACATTTCTTTAGCTTTTTTAACCGCCTAGAATGTTCCAGTTTGTTCATTATTTCGTGTTTTATATAACTTATTAATGTTGTCAGTGATGTTAAAAAGTTAAAAAGAAAATATAAGTGCTGTTTCTTTTATATAAGTCAATTTATATTTGGTCCCTTTTGCTTGTAATCGCTGAATTTTTAATTTAACTTCATTTCGTCATTCAGAGATTTTGTCTGTTAATATAAATTTTACGGTTATTCACAAAAACAAAAGACGAGATTCAATAGGAATCTTGAGAGTAAGAAAACCACATGCATAATGGTAAAACTTCTCAAGTTTATGAATATTATGTTCGGAAATCTACTGAAATTTTGATTATTTGGTCCTAAGTAATTAGATATCTTTTTACCTCAAGATCTCTGGTTTTATGATGTCTGAAATTACGTTTTCAGACAACCTAACTGTTGTTAATATTTAAAATATTGCTTTTTTTGATTGCTTTCCTTGACCAAAAAACCAAAAAAACCGAAAGTTGGTTTTGTCTAATAAATGATTTTTGAATTTGCTCAAAATTACTTCAAAGCCGCCGAGGGTTTGAATGAATTAAATATTGTATTTATTTATATTAATTGAAAAATTATTAACAACTGCTAAAATATCTTAGGACTTAGGACCTTTTAAAGAAGATTGGATCTACAACAAATTTGTTAATATAGATTAGTTATGTTACAAGCAAGGGTTATAAGAACTATATGATGAACCGACGAGTTAAGGATAACTGTAACGAAGTTGTTAATAAATAATAATAAATATATTTAAAATATCTAAGTCTCTACATGAAACATCGGTAACTTAAAGAAATCTATTGGCAGTTTCAGATACAAAACTTAAAACATTTTCTATTTTAAAGTTACTCACAAACTGCCATTAACCCTAACACAAGGCAACGGCAATATACTTTGTCTATTAAATATTTTATCATATTATTATCATTTCAATAAATATTTATATCTTTAATAATAAATATAAATATATCTTTGATGCTCGAAAACAAAATATAATTTGTATGATACTGTACAAAACAGTCGTAGAGAAAATAAACACAGTAAAAATTAGACAATAACATCGTAGGTACAAAATGTCGAGTCACTAAGCTAGTCGTACTTAAAACAATATAATCTTAATCTACGATTGATCATGGCTTTATTATGACTTTAAAGAGGCGTCCTGTGGGTTACTGAAGCGTAATATGTATCAAGGACGGTAATATTGTAGCGATGGCTGATACGTTGCGTGGTTTCTGTAGTATCTTATTGAAGGCAGGTTCGATTCCGGCCAATGTCAAAAACCAGCGAGTAGATATCTCGACGCTGCAAACCCCATCAAAACAATTTATTTCACACACAGTACAGTAGGAGCTCGACACCATGTGTTACTGGATATTGAATTAGTCTGTTAGTTTGACAAACCTATTCCTAGCTTTACAATTATGAGTCTTAATAGTTTGTGGGGTCAAAAATAAAGCCGAAGTTAAAGTTAAGTTAAGACAGGAAAAACAATGATTGAAAACAAAAGCATGCAACAAATAACGCGGTATAAAAAATAAAATTCATTCTGAACACTTTTCGAATCATGCTGTTATCTTTCGTAAAAGTGATGTAATATGTAACACTACTGGACGTAATAGACAATCTCTAGGTTCGATTTTATCTAAATCTTAAGCTTAGATTATAAAGACTGATTACAGATTAAGTATATACGATGATTTTAGGTAAAAATCCCGGTACCGTGTTTGGAGTTAGTACGTATGTTGAACGATTTTTGATAACACCCTCTTTTCGAACCCTAATCTCAGTTTTTTCTTAAAATAAAATATTTCCCTAGTTATAACAATAAGATATATCATCTTCAAGACTGATAGGATGACAATATCATTAAAAATAAAACTTAGAAACACTTCAAGTGTAAGAGAGGTTTAAAAATAATTTCTCGTAGGTGTTATCAAATCTCGTTTCAATCAACGGGCGAATAACCCACCCGTATGATCCGCTGTAGCGTACTCCGCTGTCAGCAGAGGGTTGCCAGCTGTCAGCGCAGCGTAGTTCGCGTAGTCTGCGTAGGGGGACGCGTAGATAAGCTGGTGGGCGGGTTCTCCAGGAGACAATAGACCAGCCGCGGCTCCCGCGCCTGTCCCGTTCAGTAGCCCAGCCTGCCCGCCTGGCCCAGCAGACATACGCGGCGATAGTATCAACGGGGCTCCTAGAGGCGCGGGAGTACGTAAAGCTACGCCTCCTACACCGGCCACCCCACCACCGGGAGCCAGAAGCCGCTGTGTTTCGGCTGCCGCTGCGGCAACCCTTCGCCATTCTTCATCGGCTGCAATACACTCAATGTATGTCAATGACATCTTGTAAACCATTTAAAGTAATTGGAAATAAATAGGACGTAATCTAACTAAACACTACATCTTCTGTACTATTGTTCGTAAGAATAATTCTAATATTGGTATTTTATGATATTACGGATCAACTGACAGAATAATATTGATATTGGTAAGTATGTAAAATACCCTCATACATAATTCTTTTGACTGACTTTATAGATATAGCTTCCATGACTCTGAACAATAACAGGTGATCACACGAATTCTCTAAATAGAGTAGTAAGTCTAAAATTCCCAATTTGGTTAGCACCATGCTTATTATCGTAAATTCCAAACAAATTTCAGGAAACCCTTCAAAAACAACGCTTTTGATATTTTGAAATCACACAGCTCTGTGAAATGAACCCTTGGCGATAAGGAACTCAGTGATGTTAAGTCACCTTGTGTTAATAATTAACAACCGTAACATGCGGCAAATCAATTAAGTTAGTCATCTCAAGTCACCGCGATGATTCACTCCTTCAAACAATAGGTGCGGCACTATTTACATCCCACAAAGGAAATATGTAGCAACCCCAAATTTGAAGCTGTTTAGAAATATTAACTTATTGGTGAAACACAAGAGTAGTGTAGAAAGAGAAAATTGGTTAAGAAAGTTTTGCAAATTGTAATGATGTAAGAAATACATTTACACCACAAACCTCATTAGAAACCAATAATATTAGTAAAGTTTGAGTTACGTGTTACTATACGAGTATATCGATAATTAAAAAATTATATTTATTGAAAGTTTTTTAGGACAGTGAAGCAGTTGATTCTTGGTTTATTCACGAAGTTAAGGATAGAAAATGGTATGTAACGGTTGAAAAATGCTTATCGGCATCATTTTTTAAGAATGGATCCTTCCTTTATAGAATATCTGAATTTCGATTAAGTCTCAAGGTAAGATAGTTTAAATGACATATTTGCTAAATCTGTCGATGAAACTCTAAACAACGAGTAACTCTCCGCAGTGTTAGTAACAAAACATGAATGCGTCCATACTTATGAGGCACTGACCGTTGACAGGCACGACGGCTTTCGCACTTGAGTCGCGATATGTGCCGTTTATGATAGCCAGTTCCATCAACTGGCGTTTCTTCAGCTCATCTTCGCCATCTGCTTGCTGTGGAAAAGAAACTCGTGTAAACTATACGTAATCAAGAGGAAAACTTAATGTTATACAAATTGCATGTCATTCAATGAAAGAATTGAAATGTGTTATTGTTGTAAAAACACAACACAAAATCTCAAATCTATTTTAGAGACAGAAATAAATGACTTCTAAATAAAATGTTAAACGCATTATGCATCGCATATGGTGTCATGGTGTCATGGTGTCAAAGTTTTATAAAGTAAGTATTATTTTACAGAAATCGTATTCCATATCTCTATCGACAGTACGGCAGAAAATTCAAGGTAGTGTTTGTTAATTGACATTAATATGAAAACACCAACTGTGGAACACAGCAGTACATATTCGGCAGATGATGTCAGAATACTAGTGTAATAACTACATAGATAATAACATATTCATTTGCATGTCTCATGTTTTAAGATGCTTAAAATACGTCGCAGAATTCGTATTAGCATAAATATAAAAGAAAAATATTTTATTTAATTGCATGTAGCGAAAACAAGTAGACAAGGACATTATTTTATATTAGCAATTGGTTCGAATGTTAAGAAATATGTAATAGACAAGTATACTATCAAAAATACTTACTGGTATAAGCAGACGTTTGACCTCCTCAACGGCTCTGGCGAGCTTGATCTTTGCTCGGTTCTCAGTGTCTTCAACTGTAAGTAGGACGTGGAGGTCGTCAGCCAAGTGTTCCCAGTTGGGTTTTCCTCTGTTAGCATCCTCCTGTAAGTTCAAAATGAAAACCTATCTTAAGGTGATTACTTTATTTATGATAAAATATAGCTTAAATTAAATACGAAGGTATCAATTGTAACAAAGTAAGAAACACTATAAACTGAGAAGGGAGTCATGTCATTATTTAGATTGCAATAATTATTATCTTCAATAGGATCAAAATCCATGAAATATACAAAAACTTAACCTGATTTCATATCCATTTTATAGCTGCATGAAAAATAATTAAGATGTTAGCAACAATACAAAATTAGATCTTAATATGCAACAGACAGCGGAAAGTGATTGTGGAATTAGATAAATTGATGTAGGTACATACCTTTTTCTTATCTCGCATAGATCCTTTGCCTCTGACCATGATTTTGCATCCTGTTTCCTGTTCTAGCTGCTTAGCTGTCATTCCTCTAGGACCTAAAATCCTTCCCACGAAATTGAACTGTAAAAGAACAAAAGAATTGTTAAAATTGCGTTTCTTGTTGCCCTATAGCATACACCTATATACCATCATCATCATTGTGTTTACGGACTTTGATGTCGGGTAATGTGTCTATCTATATCTTTCCACACTGAAAGGTACAGTTCAAAAGTATTCAGTTTCTTAAAGTCTAAAATGCTAATGCCTCATCCTAATTTAAGCCAGTAGGCAACACGTAATGGCATTAGCCGCGAGATTAATTATTCGCTTCGCTTCACATAAACCGTGTTTCCTGTGTACATGCATGTACACAGAACATAAAGCTAACCTCAATATCTAAGTCTAAAGCATCGGTCAGCTGAACGCACATGAACTGTGAACTAATATCATTCTGCTGTTCACGACGATCCAAGAAATGGAACAATTGGCATCTAGCCAATATTAAATATTATTCTTTTCAGAAAGGGTTTTTTTTTGAGGAACTGAAACATTTGTTAAAATATTCAAACTAATAAATTATAACGAAAAATGTAGGCTACTAATTAGTCACGTGTCATGCTAAATTGTTTTGCGTGACAGCGTAAAAATCGCTTTTAAATATCGCTAGTGTGTGACATCAATACCAAAATTAATACTTCTGGAGACAATGAATATAAACGAGATAATACGCCATATATGGTTAACGTTTTAGTTTTACCAAGTCAACTGTCACAATGAGTCTGAACTAGAAATATGAGAAGCGGAAATAAGCAGCCCTAACAAGTCTGGGACAACATTCATTATCCGTTTCGGTCCAGCAACTATGACGGTGATAGACGACGAATTGTAAATCACGGAGAGAACAATTGGATCAGGGTTTGGCAAGCTAGACTAGCCATATCATTAAATCAAAATATATCTTCTTAGATTACGCATAGAAATTTAGGTACGCAATTAATAATAAGTATATGATTTATTTTGTGTGAACAGTTATACGTGAGGCATTTGAAACAAAATGTGACAATTAAAGTCAGTGAAAGGATATTTCTGAATACTTAAATAGGTATAAGACATCGATAAATCTAAATAAAGGATTTTGCATTTGTAAGCCTAAGTTTAGCTATTCACGTTCAGAAAATTTTGTTAATTATAACTTTAAGCTAGTTATGTGGCCGCGGTTACTAAGCAGCATAAAATAGCAGTTACTTCAAAATGAACGTAATTTTCTTACAGAGATGGGTTCCACCACCATTTAGCGGTTACCCACAAAATGGCTCATCTGTGAAGACTTCCTTCACAAATCAAGTATATGCACTATAACCATTTTTAGTGTGTCGATAGACATTTTATTGTTGGAATAAAAATCTATAATTATATTTTTTTTTATTTAAATACCTAGGAAGTCTTCGTTAATATTTTATTTCTATTAACACATCGAATTTATGGGATCGAAAAATTTCTAGTTCATTGCGTTTTATTTGAATTTCTCTTTCTCAAAATACTAATTTCTAAATAGTTCCAATAGAAGTCCCTAATAATTTCTTTAGTACGAAGTGTATTAGAATTAAAGTCATTCCCAACGGGATATCTGTAACAATTAACCGAAATAAATGGCTACTCGTATCACAATAATGTTTGTTTTTCTATGTCGCAGCTGTCTTTGAAGAGCACATTTTCTGAAAATGCAAAAGAGCGACGGGGCTCTGCCGGCTAGTGCGACATGTCGAAATAGTCGCACTAGTTGGCTATATGCCCACACCTCCTTATTGCATTCCCCGTATAATAAATATGTCTATAAAACCCATAATTTGTATTCCAAGAAAAAAATCATTACTCTAACAAACATAGTGTCGTGAACTATTTTCATTACTTATGCGAACAAATAAACCGATTTCCACAAAAAATAAATGATAGCAAATTGTTACTCATTCCTAAAAAGTAATATATTCACCACGACCATTTAATCTAATAAATGGGTGTATCGAACTCGAGTCGGAATGAGACGAGACTTCAAGATCAAACTACAAAATCGCCACATTACTTTTTCGACGTAATTATTGAGAATCAATAAGTCATAGAATAAAAAACAGCGAAAGTTATACATATTAAATTAATTAGATAATGATCTAATTTTCATTAACTAATACGATGAGTTGAGTCATTCAGTAGGTTTGCTATTGTTGAACAAAAAACGTATGACAAAAGATCATTTTACAAACAACGTTTGAAAAACTAATCATTTAACAAACTTTCATTTCGCAAACATATTACTTTAAAAAGAATCATTTGACAAAATACAAGTTTCGCAAATGTTTTACTTAAAATATAAATATAAATATTTCAACTGTTAAAATATTATTGTAATAATAATGTTCACATGACTAAATAATTCGTTTGCCAAATTGGTGATTTTACAAAAAGTTAGTGGATAAATTATTAGTTTATAAAAATAACTATTTTCTAACCAATACTTAAGCGAAGCCGTTAAAAAGTCGGTATTTTAGATAATTTTATTGAGGTACTCACCTATTACCGTCAAGTTATTAGTAGATAGGTAGGTATTATCAATTTGGCCCGTAGGCGGGAGTCGTGTAAAAAAAGAAAAAAAAATATCCACGAAATCTAGATTTTAAGCATAACCGAAATCGTTTTGGTTATAAGTGGTCATAAAAATAACCTTGAACCTACCATCATCATCATCATAATCATCATCAGCCTATATACGTCCCACTGCTGGGCACAGGCCTTCCTACATGGAAGAAACACATGTACACATCTACCAATTACCCCAAAACTCTTCAGTACAGGACGATCTGCCTATGTTTCTAATTGAGCTAACTTTCAACACGGTTGTTATAGCGATTCTACTTCAGTTAACTAGGGTATTAGCCTAGGCATTTAATTGGATACCAGCGTATTTTTGACATTTCAGATTTTGTTCGCTAATAGAACTACGTACTGTATAGAGTGGTATTAGATAAAAGTATTGTCTAAGAATAAAACCACCACCACCCACTCTTATTTTACTTGCAGCAATTACTTATAAGCCATAAAAAATATATTTGCTTTGAAGTTAAGCAGCGTACAATAGCATGTCCTCTTATCTCCAAGTCAGCTTCTGATCTAATTGATGAAGTTCATTACACTTATTGTATTTATAGCACAAGATTATTAGTTTATTAAATTGTCTGGACTGTTAAAATTCACCTTAACTTGGCGTAAATTTATGATTGAATTATAATTTAAATTTTATAATAGTTGAATTATAATTCAATATCCATTATCCGCTTAAAATTACTTTGGTAAATTATGTAAGTTTTTAACGCACAAGTGATACCCCTGGTGTTGCAAGCATCCATATGCTACGGTAATCCCTTACCATCAGGTGGGCCATATGCTTGATTGCCGCCTTCCTTAGGGGTATAAAAAACGAATGGCAGATTCTGAAGGTGGAATTTGAGGTGCTATTATAAAGTTAACATTGTAGAACAATAAAGGAGATATCGTATCGTACTTAAGTAAGTATCTGCTTAGTAGTTGTTAAATGAGGTTTTGATTATGTGTGTTGCTGATAGCTAATCAGCCTCTGAACAAAATTTTTTTTTATGATATTTTTGTACATAGGTCAGTCTCTTGCTTTATCTGTCTTTTTTTGATAGTAGTTTTCAATATAGGTAGCCACTTCTCTCTCTATATATACAGTTCATTAACAATGGGCTTTCTGATGTAAACAATATATGTATATGAATCTGTAATTAAATAGCCCTAAGGAAACATAACACAGAGATATAAGTACTCGTGTTGTCCAAGTAAATAATCTCTATCTGGGAATAGCCGCAAGCGCATCTAATCGATAAACACTGACCAATCGCATACCAGCTGCAGGCGCAAGTACTGACTGATACAATAACATGCTTAGAGATAACAATTAATGCAAATCACATTTATCTGATTTATAACATTGTAACTTATAATAAATTAATTTTATTGGTAGGCACATCAGAACTTCGAAAGATATTCAAGAAATAATTACGAATTCATACAACATTCTGATATCAATACAATTAAGGAACACGAATAAATTAATTTGTCAATTAAATATCTGAAATAAATTTTAAGTACTATAGAGAGTGATGATAATAATGCGACAGTAAATTAAAATATTAATAATAATATAGGTACTACATAGTTCATAGAAATATTTTGCAACTTTTAAATACCTACATCTTATTCATTTGATAATTTCATGACATTTCTATGAAACAATATAACATTGGCTGCATTATTTCATGAGCACAGAAATGTCATGAAATTATCAAATGAATAAGAAAGTAATAATTGTATTTGAAAGTTGAAAAACATTTTAATGAACTTAATAAAGCCCATGTTTAAATTTCTTGTTACGACAAGAAAAGGTGACGACAGCGTACCTACAGGGCGGTACGCTGTCGTCACCGCCCTGTAGGTATACAACTGTATAAGTATAAATTTGTACTAATAAAATTAAAAATGAATCATGACCAAACAAAAGTAAATAAATATACTTACAATTTTATAAGCTTTAGGATATATTTTCAAGAGTGGTAAGTTATGGTGTGCTAATGGCGTTTACCTCAGATCACAGATTTGTCGACGTCATTTGGTTAAAGTAGCCACTTATTTGGATGCGTAGCCTGTTGATTAAGCGCTGGCATCCAATTGAATGCTTAGGCCGATAGTTAGTTAAACTCGAATTATTCAACTGTTGGTTATGTGTTCATAAAAAATAACCTTCAACCTTGAAACAGTCTCACAAAAGCTCTACGATTTCAAACGACCTGCCTAGGCGTCTAAATTTAACCATATGGCTGACAGGACGTTCAGCCATCTGGTTAAACGTTGCGCTCAACGACTTGGCTAGTTGTCCTTCAGCCATTTCATTGGATGGCGGCGTTTAATCAACGGCCTAGGCCTTTAATTGAGTGGCTAATTCAACCAGATGGCTGCGACAGATACAGGATATTACCGACTGAAGAAGCATCTTACAGAAAAGAGCTGCTAAATATCGCTAATTTGTATGTGTGGTGTTCCTTCGTCAGAGCTCCGTTTGAGCAGGGGGTCTTTCTTTCTTAATAATAGGCATCCCGTGAGTACTAAGTGCTCGAGACACGGATTAAACAAGGTGGTGATGGTGATCGGAATAGGCTGAGTATATTTACCTACAGTTTGTGGAACAGAGATAAAAATTGGAGACTTCCCTGCAATATTTTTTTTACCTGTAATTTTACCGGATCTTTAATTACGTGAATTTAAACATCTTATTATTAATATTTACCGCGTAACAAACTTACAAAAAAAAAGATTAAAAATAGTCGAATGAAAACCTTTTTTTTTGAAGTTATTAAAAATGTGAAAAATTTTATAAGCAAGAATATTTACGCAGGAGAACTTTCTATTTAATTAATTTGATGTTTGAATTTACCTAGTTAAAATTCCGGTAAATTATCGGTGAGGTAAAAAAATTATTTTAACGAAGTCTCCGATTTTTATCTCTGTTCTACAAACGTAGGTAAATATACTCACCCAGTTCCGATCACTGTGACAATACGACAGTTAATTTAACATCGCATTTAAATTAATGCTAATAACCACCACACAAAAATAATTCTAATATATTCAACTAGTGGTCGCCCGCGTGGATGTTGGTTATCGTGCCAAAAAGTCCTTTCCATGGTCTCAAACTATCTCCATACCAAACTTCATCTAAATCTGTTAAGCGGTTATTGATTCCCCATACAGACTTTCACCCCCCTTTTCACCCCCTTAAAGGATGATATCTGGGATAAAAAACTATCCTATGTTCTTTAATGGGACTCAAACTATATTTGTACCAAATTTCATCATAATTAGCTCAGCGGTTTTAACGTGAAGATGTAATACACAGACAGACAAACACACTTTCGCATTAATAATATTAAGTGTGGATAGTTTAGCAACAAGATTTGTTTTTTTTTATTTTAAACATTTTGACACATTGTACATGTTGATATATTATCACTACCAGGTTGAAGACCTCTAATTGTATTCAACATTGCCAAACTTAACAAAATTTGTTTTTAAATTCACGCACATCAAAGCAAGTATACCTTACGCGTAAGCCATAAAAATCATAGCGCTGCGCATTGATGCGCTGTTGCCGCCCTAGGTTAGTGACCCGATATTTCCAAATTTAAATGGTCTCATTTTATTTTTAACCGACTTCAAAAAATGGAGGAGGTTATCAATTCGTCTGTATGTTTTTTCTTGTATTTTTTTATTTATGTTTGTTACCTCAGAACTTTTGACTGGGTGAACCGATATTGATGATTTTTTTTGGTTCGATGCGGAATAGTTCCCATTTGGTCCCATAAAAAATTTTTGAAAATCCATTGGGTAGTTTGGTTTTTAAATCAAGAAAACTGGAAAAATGAAGTCGTCTACATATGCGAAATTGCGGATTTTTGCTTTCCTATGAATTTTTAGCGAAATGATACGATGGTAGAAATCAATTTAAGCTCACGGTCACCCATCTAGCTTTGACCTTTAAAAGTTATCACTAAAAATTGTAAAAAAAATATTTAAACAAAAATTAAAACCGAGTCCAAAAAACTGAAAAGGACTCCAAAAATATGTTCCTAGGGGATGAGTACCTACTAAAATTTAATTATTTTATTCTTTTCAGTTTTTTGGAGACGGTTTTAATTTTGTGTGATTTCTTTAATATATTGTTTCTAGAACTTGATTGATAGTGTCATTAAATTATATTTCTATGAACCAGTGAAAAATGATTTAATTTATTGTTGTATTGTCATCACCCCCTTGTATAATAGTTACTACGTCCCAAAATGCTACGAGCTACGATAGTATTCCGTTGCCGTTAAAAGTAATAATGAAAGTGTGGTTGGAAAATTGATGAATATGAATAATCACCGTCAAATTCATATTTGGTCTGGATTCGTAGTGCGTCTTTATTATCAACCGTTTTCTATAAATCAACAGTGTAACAAATACCTAGTGATTTTATGAAATTGCATACGTATAGCGTTTCGTGACAACTATGTTAGAATTTGCATTTCTATTTACCATAACATTGTCACTGTAATTGATAGCTCCTATTTGTATGCACCAGAACGCGAATCGGTTAAATTATCATGACGTTAAATTCTATAGCACAATTGTGTTCTGTAAAATGCATTTTGTTGGTAATTCGTAGCTCTCGCCTTATTATTATGACCAGGCGTACTATGCTTGTAGAAGCAATCTATTACAACAATGGAGCTTTTAATAGTGACACAATATCTGAAATAACTGTTGAGTACAGATCACAAGGGAAAAAATAAAATCTATGAATAGCATGCCAGCCTTTTAAGCAAGCTCCCTTCGTACGGTATTCCAACTTCCTTCCACTACTGGGATATCTGACTTTTTGACTGAAGAGTCGGTAAGAGTGGTCGTTGACGTCTGCTCTTCTGATCTAATGGCTACTGATGCTAAAGTAGAAGATATGTTCTCTCTGCGACTCTATTCCTGCTGCATATCAATGACTTGCTTATGCCTGTCATTGTTAGGTATTCAGACGACAGTACTGTCATCTGCATATCCAACTAACGAACTATACTTTTTAATGGATACGTATCTACCTATCCAAAGGATAGTTCGTTAGTTCAATCCCTCAGAGAAAATATGTTGAAACGAACAGATGAGATTTTAGACATTGTCTTTCGCTAGTGGCAGGCGAGTCTCTTGATACTTACCGGGTGCATCGGTCCCGATTACCGACCACTAGAGCTTCTTGAAATGGAGTTGACGTCTAACCTCAACTTCGGTGTCACCATCGAATCTAAAGCTCAAACTGCGGCTAAGGAATGGCGCATCCTCAATAGTGTGAAGCGGTACTTCACGGCTGGACAGCTGTTTGTTTGCCCTTAATAAAACACAAGTCCGTACGTGTATGGAGTACTGTTCCCGCCTGTGGGACGGCTCAGCCAAGTACCAACTCGCCACTCTGGATTCGGTGTAACGTAGAGCCAAGAGGCACACCTATTGGTGACAAGTGATTGGTGGGGCTAAACTTCATAGCCTGGACTACCGCAGTAAGGTTGCTTGCTTATCCGTTTTCTACAGACTGTACTACGGAGAGTGTGCTCAGGAGCTTCATAGCTTATTTCACCTGAGGACTACCAAACGTTCGGCGGGCTACTACCCACATCAGATTGATATACCAAGTGATTTTCGTCATCCTTTGTAATGCACACGGCCCAAGAGTGCAATGCATTGCTTAATTTAAACCTCCTAACACAGGTATTTTACTTAAAAAGAGACTCTAGACATTTGTGATGCTACTATGTAAAAGATACTCAATAAAGATATATAAGTAGTCATGCAAAAGCAAAGAAAAAAGTCACTTGGTATTGCAGGTACGTTGTTATCCTGAGACCCCAGAAGAAATAAATGCTTTCTATTGCCGGCTTCGGTGTTCCATTTTGCTTACAACCTAAGTTCTTTCAAATCTGAATTAAATGGGCACCTTCTGGGTAAGTTCGTTACATCGTCGACCCCCTATTAACTTCTCTCGGAGCAAGAGTGGGGTCAAGAGCAAGCCCATATTATTAAAAAAAAAAGATAATTACAAAAGCGTATATAGTGATATCAGTCTTTGCATGACAAAAATAAGAAAAATATTATCAGCCGCATTATTATCGAACCTGTATCAAGTATTTAATTTAGAACCATTTCACCGTGAAATATCATTTGTTTGCTCTCTCTCACCCACTTAGTTTTGTTCTGACGTGGTTCTGACCCTTATTGTAGCACAGAGCCATCCGTTCATTGCATTTAAAATGCTTATTATTACAGGCGCGATTTCATACGGTTCACTGTGTTGGATACAATGAGTTTGTTTGGAGATAGCTTTAATAAGCACTCCCGTTTATCATGAATGTTATTCACTGTCTAAAATCTTTTCAGATTTGCATTCTAAGATTATTGTTTAAGAATTTTAATTTTTTAATCCGCTTAATTCTTCCGGGAGCATAAGACAGTTATTTTTCATTATATGATGATGATGTTTATAATATTGGACCTCCGTCACACTACATAATACAAGATTTTCTTACATTTCTATAGGTAGTGACATCACTTTCTACGAATGTTAATTCCGCGATAAGGAATATCGTGGAATACCTGCGCTGCGGTTTCCATGTCACGAATGCATACTTATTGTACCTACATTAGACCTGTCAATAATTTCATGAAATATGAATCGGAGTAGACACATTATTTTACTGCAGGTAATACCCCATCAAATAAATTTTATTATCCAGTATGAACTTTATTTCGTAAAGATGAAACAAACATAGTAAATGTTGAACTATTGACCGCTAGTGATTGCCGTCATTACATACCGGATGACTGCAGGTGGGTGGGTATTACGAATCTCGTATTGCAATTGATTGATGGTTTAATTCGAACGTAATTGTCATACACGATTGGTCACGACGTGCGATACTAACTGCCGAAGGGGCTGTCTTAGCGCTTAAGGTTAGCCGCCACAAGAACTAGCAATACTTTACATCTTAAAATTGAAGCCTCAGTAAAATTAAACATCTTGAACTTGTTATTTGTATCATTCTTTCTCAATGGGTCAGGTTAGAGGATAAAACTCGCATTTAACTTGAATTTATGTAAAAGTGTCGTTATTCTAACGTTCAGTTCTCAAAGAATAACACCGATAATGCTTTAAAATACTTAATACGTAAATTTAGAATAAGTAGTGCTCTTATTCTAAATTTGTATATGCCTTTAAGTATAGCCCACAACGTTCATATAAAAATTAACTATAGGTAATTTAGACCCAGAAGTGAAATCATCGTATCGGACGTACCTACACCATCTACTTAGTATTTGCAAACTATAGGTTATTTTGTTGATTAACAAATTGCTCCCGAGTTAACGTTTCAATAAAGCATTATATCAGTTACGAAATTCTTGACGCTTGGAACAATGCTGCTTTATGAATTTTGTACACATTGTATTTACTTTATGAGAATTAGTTTCTGTGGCAAAATCAAATAAACGGGAAATAAGGTGTTGTTCTGGATTTGATCATTTATGATGATTCAGAACATTCGATAAAACAATGCAAATAAATGTCATATAATAATGGCAGCAACAAATAGGTAGGTCTGTACAAAATTATGGTGTTGTGCGTTGTATTGATTAACTTAGGTCTACACATATAAGTTTAGTACATATCTACCCTCACATAATACATAATAATCTGAACTACGTTTTTTTTGTCACATCAGTTTTTTTTTGCAAATATAACTGTTCTTCGCTGCACCATTTAAACCGAAAGTTTATATTATCTACTATCATAGGTTTCAAACCGCTAAGCTATTGAAAAGCGTGACAAATTCAGTCAACATCATTAACACTCTAAGCTGCGGTTCTACTGACCTACAATCTAAAAAGGAGTCAATGTAAAAAGCGATTGCGCGTGGTAATTAGAGGAAAAAACATTTATGTGCACTTTTGAATAAAAATAAGGAATATCCATTAACTTTTGTTTCCAAATAACAAAGATTTTGATCTGAATAACAAAGATTTTGATCTGAATAACAAAGACTCCATTACTCATACATAACGAAGATGCCAGTACTACATTAAAACAAAAACATAAAGAATTCAATTCTATAAAATATAGTATAAAATGTAGTCTAATACTTATTTCTCTATAAATGCTTTGTACTAAGCATTGCATATCACCCGCATAAAGGCACATTACATTACAACACAAGACTTTGGGGTCAATAGAGCACGACCAATCCTAACCCATTACTCCGCTCGAGATCCAAAGAGGTTTTATCACAGACAAATGCACCGCTGATCTAACGAGCTGATGTTATATACTAGGAATGTAGGTAGTGGCGCTATGTTTATAAATAAAAGTATTCACTAATCGCAAGGAACAGGTTAAATGAATTGAACTAATCGTGACATAAATTATAATTGAATTAGTTCAATAACGGGCTTGATTCTTATTCTAAATATAAGTGAAGTGCATCTCGTTTTCTCAATATGAAAGCAAAAAGGACAGCTGTTTGATAATTTCACATTTAGAAGGTTTACTATCCTTTTCCTGTACATATTTAAAGAAAGAGATATACCCATTGTAGGTACTAATATTTAATTTAGTGTGTCTTCAGGATTGAAACCAATGTCTCGGAATATCTTGCAGTAATAGCAAGTCATAACTCCATTATGAAGCGTGTTTAAAATTCAAGGAATTTTTGCTTCAAGTATTGGAAATACAAATATTGTAACAGATGTTTTATATTGGAATATGCATATTGTTGCAATATTTGAAGGGCCTTTAAAGTATAATGCAAACAAAATGTGATTTTACCCATTACCTACAAAGGAGTAATAATATAACAATAATATTTTCGAAGAAAGAGTTTTTCGTAACACAACAGCAATTTTTGATCTAATCTGAAACTATCTCTGACAATGTTGCTTTATAGAACTAACACGTTACATACAAAGCATTTACTTAGGGATTAACGATTGCTGTGTTCGTGAAAAGTAATGAATTTAGAGTTCAATGAATATTTTACCATTCATCCAGTCCAAGCTTGCTGAATAGTAAAATGGAACGGAAATTTGTGGCACACCTACACACGTTTACTGCATCAGTTATAGCTCACGCAGTGCGGTGTCATAAGAAAGTAAATTAAAATACAAAGTAACGATGTTAATGATAAACAAGATGAAGCACCCACGCGCGATCATGGAGTCGAAATATAGAAACAAGCTCTGTTTTTTGAGATTTTACGAAGACCATTTATGTTGCATAATTAGATTTAACATTAAACTGGTTCTTATTCGGTGTATACAATAATCAGCTCAGCTAATTCAGAAAATGTAGTTAGTATTAAAATAATTTCATGTGATTGAACACGGACCTGCTAACATTTAAAATTAATTTTAGATGTTTACGAGCCGATGAGTCATATGAATAAACACGTCAGAATTTTAAAATCACAGACATTCAGCCTCTGTTTTTAATGGCAACAGCTGCTTCAAAGCTTTGGTAAACTATAAAAGCACTAGTCATCGACAATAGTAAAGCAAAATTTGCAATTTGTAATTTTCATCTAAGTAATAGCATACTCACAGAAATATATGTATGGTGCGATAAAGTTGAAGATGTACTTAGAACATTGTTCACAGATTCGGGCAATAATGTCAGGAATAAGGATGACATAGAACTGGTAATTAAAGAGTATAATTTAAACATTCAAGATGATGGCCTCAAAGTATTTCATCAGAACCTAAATCAGAAGTTGCAAAAAAGTTATGTCGTCAGGTAACTCGCCATTAAAGTGCTCTCTCTTACTATGTTTACTATAAGAATTTGATAGTTTCATTTTTGTAATCACGATGGGGATGACACGTTAGATAGAAGGATAAAATAAGGAAAGAAATACCTACAAAGTTGCATTGAATCGGGCTCTTTAAACTTTCTGAGCATTTATTACTTTAACTGATGTTTGCACTCGCGAATGATAAAGCACATGCGCTTGCGATGCGCCAGACTGGTTTTCACTCAAACAATCCAAATGCCCACCAGTCAGAGAGCATAATTGTTTTATGCTCTTTCGTAAAATGGGAACTAGTGTTAGAATCTTACGAAAAGGTGATTCAGACTTAGTTTAAATATAAAATATATAAATATCTTAATACAATTTTACCTGTTTACTTGTTAAATTTGTAGAACGAATAATAATCATTCCAAGCGAAGAAGTGCTTTATACTCTGGAATACTTCAGCAATTGTAGAACACGCGCATTTAGACATTGCAGTGCTTTTATGAAATCTTTCATTTTTTTTCTGTTTCCCTCCTTTTATTGTATTTTACGAAAATCTTTTCTTTATATTTGACAGGACATGCTGCAAAATAATGAGCATTTCCAAACACTATTAGGGAAGTATTGCTTCTTTAAAATTATACAGAGGACACGAAGAAGTATTACTTAACGTCATCTATCATATTAAAAGTTTTTATTTATATTCGATTTAAGAACTTTGCTCTTAAGACATGTGCATAATAAAAGTTACATGAATATAACATATTAACGCAATTATTTTCAAATTTATTTAGCGTTCATTACTACAAAAAAAAATCCGTAAACAATTCAGAGCTATTTCTATTTTATTCTCATTAGCAAATCAAAAAAACAAAACAGAAGAGTTGGGCCACTTTCACATTATAATACATAAATAGGATAATGATGTAACACAGAGGGTTTTGTGGAGATCACAATGTGTCACCCGGCACGCACCTATGATGGTACTCGAGATGCCTAGTAAAAAGCCGAGGTAACGGACCCTACCGATATGGCAGGATTTAATAACGTCTCTGGCCCTATAAGGAGAGAAGTTTTAGAGGGGAGACGACTTTGATGTCGATATTCTATTTGCAGCATTGGCAGCGTGACGTGGCCTTTCTCGGCTCGGAATTTTATTTGAGGTTTTAAGCATTATATTATATTATTTGAAATGATGTCCATCACGCACCATCGCTTTCGTCACCGGCATGCAGGGAGTTCATTCTCACACTTTGGAACTAAGTGATTGCGTAGGTTCTGTACGGTTTCAGAGAAACTTTCGCCCGCTTATACTCAGTTTGTGGACTTAACTCCCTTTGGAAGTTTTCTCAAACAAGGACAGGAATCAGGGTGGTGTATTTGAAAAGTGTTTACAGATCGTTTTAAAGTCGCGAAGCGGGTGATACCCCTGGTGCTACAAACGGTAGGCCATATGCTCTTGCCATCTTATCTTAATGGTATTAAAATAATTGGAAATACTATTCATAGTGTACTTTTATTATTTTTAAAATTATTTATTTCATATTATACATACTACTTTAATTCAATTCTTGGAATTAATTATCTCTTTATTTGATACAAGTATACAAATGACTTATTAACAATTTTGCCTGTTTTTTATTATAGCTTCTGTATCCATTTGCAATCAAAACATTGTTACGTTAGTATTAGAAATATTAAAGACTTCTTAATTTTTAATTTTTTCTAGTTTTATATTATTTTAATTATTAAAGACTTGTTGCCCGTTCCGGTTTTGCATTAATAATAAGACAAATTTGGTGTATAAAAAAAAATTTGCAAATATTCGAGTGTGTTATCAATATATTGAAGATCTTCTGAACTCTCTTCTGTTTCACACGGCCACTCACTTCTCTTATAGTAAGTAATATTAAGAACTTTGTCGGACGATTTCATTTAGAATTTCTTGTTTGCATAATTTGCAAACCTTTTCCATAATATAGGGAATACAACAAAAAATAAATAAATTCAATTTGATGGAATTGTTCGAAAGTTTACGCGTACTAACATTTCAGCGATTTATTTTTATTTATATAAATAAATATCATTCAATAGTCACATTTAATATCGACAGTACTACAGCACTACATATCTTACTAAGGGACTGACAAACCGGTGAGACAGGTCTAGAACTGAGATCCGAAGCTGATTCTCTATTAAGTCAAAGGACCTATGATTGAGCGACCCACGTTCAGGCGTCACCCTATCGCTTGCAACATCTACAATGCGGAATCAGTCCTGTTCCGCATTAGGTAGGCATTTTTTTTTCTAAATAGAGAACTAGGAAAATAATTAAACTTGTACCTGACTTGAATCAAGATAGTCAACATCTTCGTTTGTTTTATTTATATAGTTTTCAATGTTCTTCGGGATCATTAAAAAAGGTAAAACTATATAAAGCACAATAACCCTTTAAAAAATTGTCACCATCATCATAATTCTATATACGTCACACTGCTGGGCACAGGCCTTCCTACAGAGACACACGAGGAGCTTGGGCCATAACACCACCACGCTGGCCCAATGCCGGTTAAATTTGATTGAGCCATCCTGGCACCGACCATGGCGAAAGGTTGCTTTGTTTATCGTAATCGAAACCAGAGCGCTAAAACCACTACGCCAGTGGACTTCTCATTAAAACATTGTAGGTTTTCTTTATTAAGAATTACTACCTATTGGTAGGTATTATAAATCTGGGTAACATCTCTATTAATGTTCCTGGATTATATTGAAACCTTTTTTTACTATATAACCTAACAGTTTTCTCTTTACGGGCATTGCAAAGCATGCCGGGTTCAACTAGTACAATATGTGTAGTAAACATTATGTTTGCAACGCACAGCACGAGTGAAAATGTTATCACTATCGATGAATAACGTCATCGGGAGCCAATCATAAATCAATTTTATCGAATGACCATTTCAAAACTATCAAATTAAGCGAAAAGCAAAACTGTAACATTGTAATCTTATGTTATTAATAAGAATTACGTTATAACTATAAGATAAAGCTAAGGGCAATATTTAAACTCCTGACCCCTTGACACTACACGCCCCGGTAGCTTTTCTCGTGAATCTTATAATTACGAATAAAATAGGTCGTAAATAGTAAATAACTAAAAAAATATCAATAGCAAGTTTTTTAACAGCACGTTTCATATAATTATGTCTAAATAAATGGTAATCGAATAAAAATAGCAGATACTTGTATTGATAAACAATTAGATCACGGTAGGACAATAGAGATGTTGCATAAACTTGAATAAGGCACTATTTTTCACAAATTCACAAAATATTTTCCCATAATAACCTTTCAAACTCGAAAGTTATGGAATATTATTGAAATTGGTACTGTTTAGAAAATTTCTAAAAATGTTTTCAAAATTTATCATAATTTATAATGACTAGTTAGATTGCTTACATCAATTAAAACATCGATTATTATGACAACTAATCATAAGTAACTAACTTATTCACATTATAATTGTCTACTTACTAACTATTATTATAACAATTTTAATGTTGTACCTAATATGCAACGTGTGACTTCATTTGTTTCGCAGATTTTATATGGAGCGTTTTGGTTAGACGATACGGTATAAAACATACCACTGTATCAGTGGAACTATTGGTTATAAATAAACTGTTTATTTTCAATAGTTCTTCAAGAATTCTAAACTTCTTATTTTTTTATTTATTCTTTATTGTATGCAAAAAAACTTAAAACAAAACATGATGTACACAGGCGATCTCAACACAAAACTGTGTTTTTTACCAGCAAACCTTTGAGTTCAGAGAGTGATTTTGATAGGTATTTATGAAATAAAAAAAAGTTGACAACTACCCTATTGAAAATGCCGGCGGATATTGCAGGATCCAATTTTGCATATCTATAGCTATTTTCCTTAAAATAGAATAAAACAACAAACAAACATTTATAATAATGTTAAAATCAAAAATTAAGAATATTTTCCTTAATTTATTTTTGCCGTTGTATTTTTAATAAAATGGCTCATATTTTTAAATGCGCCTGCTTTATACGTCACATTGTTACAATCTCACAAGAAGGTGGGCAATTAAAACTAATCCATTATTATTTCGTGTCATGAACACATTTATGTGTCATTCGTGAATGCAGTTGATTTTGCTAGTAATTATAATTATTGTTGACAGTTGTAAGTATGTTACGTACAAAAAAGAAATAAAAAAAACAATGTTCGGATAATTACAACATGTAGAAACAACGATAATGAATTTTATTACTATTACATTGACTAACGAAGATGTAGGTAAGTAGGAATAGGTATTCGTAGAAGGAGCTGTAGGTAAATTCATTAAAAACAGAAGTAAAAACCGAGGCCAAAAACTAAAAAGCAGAAAAAAAATTATAGTAGGAAGGTAGGTAGATACTTATATTTTTTTAAGTTATTTATTAGAGTCAGTGCTTTATTTTCTATTGTTTCTGGAATCCTGTATAATTTTGTCGGATAAGTAAGAAGTTTAATTTTTTCACAATTTTAACGATTACTTTTGAAGGTCAAAGCTAGATGTAACCGTCAGCATATTTTGTTTCTTAATATCGTATCGTACCAATGAAAAGTCATAGGAGAGCGAAAATCCGCAATTTCGCAAATTGACGATTGAATTATTCCAGTTATTTTGATTAAATAAGATCCAAATTACTAAATGGATTTCGATAAAATTTCTATGGAACCAATTTTAAAGCATACTGTTTAAATTATTCAAATCAGTTTATAAATGTCAGATTTCTGAGGTAGAAAAAATTTAAAAAATCATAAGAAGTATTAACTCCTTTTTTGAACCTGGTTTAAAAGAAGTGGTGAGATACCGAAATATCAATTCTAACATCCCAGAATTGCATTAGAATATGTTTAGAATAACCACTCATAACGTTTTAATTTGCTTTACACGCCACACACATTCACAAGTAAAAATCCAAGTTTCATTTATTTCAGTAATATAAAAACGTCGTTTCTTGCTGGATTTGGAACCACGATTCTTGTGATTGGACTACATAGCCCAACTACAAGAAAGACAGTCCGCGGTGGTGTCTCTAACTGTATGTACCTAAATATTTTTTAAAAATTTTTGCTCATAAAGTTTATGTAATCTTATCAGTATCACGGTACTTGCACCATCTGCATCAAATATATATTTTTTAACATAGTTTACACAATAACCCAATAGTTTTCCTTAAATCTGAGGTTGCTTACTTCAACTTTGGAATTGTAAGTCTTCAACTAACAATCACGGCCAACACATACATATATGAAGTCAAAATTAGCTAAATTGTACGTCAGTGCCAAAGCATCGGATAACCAAGTCACGTTACCATTTGTTTTAGCAATAAAACGGAGCGTTAAAGTCACAAACTAAAACAGTTGTATTAGTCACACTAGAGCACAACGTACCATAACTATTGTTTCGAAAATATGTTCGGCATAAGAAACGCATACGTTCGGTGTATTTCTGGAACTACCGTTTACATTACAGCTGGAGTTTTTGCAAACGAACACATCTTAAGAAACAGCTTTAATTTTCTCATTGTGTTCATGTTATAAGACTCACATTTTATGTTCGATATTCTCTTTGACTGGTCACCATTTAAAGTTGATAACTAACAACTGGCCAGTTTTCAGTTATTGCGGCATTAATTACAATAATACATAAGTAATAAACTCCTTTACAACTATAGTTTTCAAGAACGTATCAAATGTCATTCGCATCGTTTTATGTTTCCATTAGGTATTCAATGTACGTGACTAATGTACCGGTACAGCTCTTTTGATCAGCAATCAATATTATTTACCATTAGATTTACATTCCCTTTGTTGAATTCCTTAAAATTATCGAGATATCCATGGACTTCTATATGTATTTGAAGGGCTATTTATAAAATGCATCTCCGTAAGTGGTATCGTACATCAATATGTCATGGATGGACTGGTGCATTGGTAGTCCTAATTGGAAATAATAATGATGGAACACAACAACTGCAAAACATTTAACAATACTTTCACTGGTGGCTACAACTGAAACACTCGTCCTTATGGCACCGTTGACAATATATTTTATGTAAGTACTTTAACACATATAATAATTATATTCACATTTATTATCTTGGCCAAATTTTGCAGCATAAAAAGCTTGTGCTGTGGATTCATGATAATGTAATAGAAATATTCGTAATAAATAAAAAATATCAAAAATTATACCTCTATAAACATGTAAGGCTCCATGAGTCGAGTTACTGACCACTAAGTCTTGTTCTCAAGGCAATATGACTGCAAATGGCAAATTTTAACTGATATTTTTCAACGCAGCACAGGACAATTTTATATGAATTGATAAAATCATAAAAAGACCGAAAGTTTATTTTAAAAAGACAACAGTAACCATTCTCAAAGTTTTCTCGCACTTTCTAAGTAAGAAGGTCTCTACTCAACGTAGATTGTTTAACATCAGTTGCGATAGTAGTCAAATAACAGTGTCTGCAAGTTTAAAACTTTGTTCGTAAAAGACGTTATCTTTAATCAGGTGTCGCCCTAAAAGCAGAGTATTATTCATATTGTCGATTACGTTATGCTACTTTATTTATGCATAACAAACAAATTCAGGTCGGTCGGTGTTTCTTGATATTTGACCACAACGCGTTGTGTTAAGAAAACCCATAATGCGATTGGAACGTTAGCTTATGCAACCAATATATAGGATACGACCCATAGTCCCATATTCATTTATGTACAACCAAATGTTTTATAAAAAGAATACATAAAATAATTGAGTTCAAAGGCGAATCTATTCAGAATATAGGCATGTGTTAATAAATACTTTATGTAGGTGAGCACTACAATTTCTTTTTGCAATGCCGTAGTTGCATCAGATAGGGTTCAGAACACGTTTTGGCTTGTCTTAATTACTGCAACCTGTGGTCATATATCATTAAATGCAAGACAAACGTTACATGATCTTTATGAGTTAGCCACAGCCCGATTTGGGCATTTTCATAAATGCCATATAAGCATGAATTTCTCGATGTGGATTTCTTAACCATACACCACGGTGTGATGTATTTCGCTCAAAGAGTGCGTTTTTTGAGCCCTACATAAGAAATAATGAAAACAAAATCTTTCTCGAAAAACATTCACTACAAAGTCACTGACACCACACACTACAGCGGACATTACAAATTTGGTACATGTAATATGCTATTATTGAAAATAATAAAGTGGAAAGGAAAAATTTATGATTACGGTTGCAGTTGAGAAAATTTTTAGGAAATAATAGTCCAATACGCATAAAAAGAAGCAGATTTTGAAAGGGGTACAGTGCTTGCTGAAGATTTTATCGATAAAAATTATTAACTTAGATCGTTGAACTCGTTCCTTATATGCGTAAGAGCATGTTCGTTTGCAAACGAGGACGAGTGTCGATGAATGGAAGCTATCACAAGGGTCAAACGAAAAGCGACTAGAATCGTGAGCCACACCAAAGAAGTAATAGCCCTGACATAAGTCACCAAATGTAGTATGCTGCCAACCTTGTCTTTCTATCTGTATGACTAACACACTGATACGATCTCTGCCTGCGTAAACAGTTAATAAAACAACTTTATATATTGAGATATTTATCAATATTAACTGGTAAATACTTTTTTCAGTAGTAGGTGCTATTTAGATAGTTTTAATTAAAAAGAGGGTAATGAGATAAGTAGCGTGAACAACTTTATTGCTTGTAGTTGCATAAGTTAGGTGTATTATCTTAATTGTAAGTTATTAGTAATACATACTCGTAAGTTTCACTGTGTATCTTATAATTATTATAATCGTAAATTGCTTTATTTGATAAGGTTGCATTGTTTGAAAAGAAGCTGGTCAAAACCACTAAAAGATTGAAGTTTCGTCGTAACTTGACTGCGCGCTCTTAAATGTTGTTTCTTGACATTCAAGTTAATTATTTTTTTCTATTGTTACACATGAGGAGCTTGGGCCATAGCACCACCACGCTGGCCTAATCGGTTGGTGGGTTAAAGCGGTTGCAGTAACAACCGGGACCTCGTGTTTCCCTCATGTAGGAAGGCCTGTGCCCAGCAGTGGGACGTATATAGGCTGGTATTATGATGATAATGATTGTTACACAAAACTTAGCACTCATTAAATGGCTATACGGAACAACCCACAAGGGAATATTTACACAAATGAGTATTTACTTGACTTTACATGAGTACTTACTATACTTTAGAATATAAACAAACTTTCAATATTGAGCATTCATCTTCAAAGTATCTATAAAAATAGTTGTATGAATTAATTTGAATATCAATATAAAAGCAGCTAGCTCTTCAATCTAAAAGTAGTTCAAGGTGACATGCAAAATGTATTTAAAAAGTTGATGTCAATTAGAGGGCTGCTTCGTGATGATAGAGATATACATTAAAAAAAACGTTGGAAAAACTGTTTTAGTTTTGAATATCGCTGAAAGAATCTAGAACGTCGTTTGATGTTTTTACGCTCTTATTTAATATTACAGTTAAAAAGTGTAGCATATGCAAAGTTGCGTAAAATTTTCCACATAAAGATACTAACAAAGTAGAAAAATGTTAATAGTTAGGTGTAGTAATGAAAATTGAGAATAACATTGATAAAACGACAAAAATCAACACGAACCCCGGACAGCCGGACACCTCAAGAGTGATACAAACTGACTGTTTACACGTCATTAGTACAAACACTGACTACGTTGCGTTGACTCTTGACAGTTGAATTATTAATGAGTAGACAATTACTTCACTTGTGTGCACACAGAAAGTTCTCATTCACGTCTTGAGAAATGGTTTATGAATGGTAAATAAGTTGTAACGTACAATGTGCGACTATTAGACGCTGCTAGCAATAGATAGCCAAATTCAGAAAATTTATTGAAACCCCATCTTTTTACTCCATCAGAATATCAAATCATACTAAAGCGGTATAAGAGTGTCTGTAGTATAAATCTGATACATCGTACCTATGTAATTATCTAAAGTGTACAATATGTCTTAAATTTTCGAAACCTTTATGTTACTAGGTAGACCCGTATGTAGGGTCGTCTGGGTCACCGTCTTTCTTATTTCAGCCGTAAAACAGTTCGCTGTGTTTCGGATTGAAGGCAAAGGTAGCCAGTGTCATTATTGGGCATGGACAGTATTTCATTTGAGGATTCTGAGGCCTCAGGATGACAACACATCTGCAATATCAATATCAAGTGATTTTTCCTTGTTATTGCAGGCGTCTATAGGCGGCGGTAGCCGCTTACCACCGTGTGGGCCTTCAGCTTGTTTGTCATCAAGTTGTATAAAAAAAAGATATCATGCTTATTTAGTTGAGTTAATAAGCACCTAAGTAAACATGATGATGATGGCAAGTACATATATAGAAAACAATTATTGAAATTAATATATGTATAAATAATTTGACTATTGCTTACATCTGGATGCTCTTTGACTGGCACATATACTTTTTCTGTGAGTGTAGTGACCATGCCTTCTGCCTCTGGTAGAATGAGGGGTTCTTTCTTGACTCCATTTATTTGGAATAAGCTTGCTCGTACTTTGGCTATTTCTGTAAAGAAAAAAAATAGTATTAACGACGGGACACCAATAAATTGATAATATAAAATTTGTAAAATTATTTACGAAAATTAAAAAAATCCACTAGAAAATATTTTTAATACAAGACAAATATCATGGCCTGACGATTAAACCTTTACATTTTATTTTATATCTACAAAAATATTTTTCTTCGTTTCAAAAACTACAGACTATTTGATTATTAGTAAGGTGTGTCGCTCTTAAATTGTATAATGGTAGGTATTACAATTAATTTGACGCCTGAAGGTTCATCAGTATTCAAGCAGTTATGACATCACTTGACAGGCGTACTATTGATAGATTATGAGTTACACCTTTAATGATATGACATACTGTCATCCGTTGGCCTCCCGACTTGCGCTGATGCAATAGAATAGGCACATCCTATAACTTCGTGACTGAACGTTTCAAGATAAATCTAAAAGCTATATCGTATATCAAGGAATCAGGTACTCTTGTTAGGAAATAATAGTTGGAGACATAGATTAATGTTCTTGGAAACTAAGGAAATATTGATAAATCTTAATCGTTATTGGAAGGTATATTTTTGTTGTGTGAGAAATCTTACAGTATACAGAAAAATAAAATAAAAGTATCCCAAAATGATGATCAGTAAATATTTAATTATGAAATAAAAGCTTTACGTATATTATGCTAAAAAGCAAATAAATAAAAGTCAATCTGAAACGTAAACATTTAAATGAAAATAAATTGCCTTCATCTATTGAAAACTCACACAGAAGGCAAGGCGGTAGATATTGTAGATCTTGGCACATCTTTTGTACTTAGAATCTAATTCATATACAAAAAGAATTACGAATATTCAACTTCCAAACAAGAGTTTTCATCATGGGTTTCCCCACGCAAATGAGGAATGGCTGAGCAAACTTGAGATCTAGCTTTTTCAACCATCTCCAGATAAAGACACTGACTCATTGACTAATATCCGGACTGCGTAATCAGACGACCATCTGTTTTTGTAACATTCATAAAAATGTGTCAAGACTTAACATGAGTACAATATAACCGGGTGTGCTTACTTAATTTGCAAATAAGATTTCTTTTTCGCGAATATACTCTTCACTTTATATCTTGTAGGCCGGTTCCAGTTTGGTAATGGCAACAACATTAGCTACGGTACTTCGTATTCAATATTAAAAGCCGAATACTGAAACGCTTCTTAAAATTGATACATATTTTAAGTATTGTTCAATATTTTAAGTATTGTCAAAGTCAAAACATTGGCATTAGCAAACGTCAATGGAACCTCCAAAAAATTGACGTTTGGATATTAGCCCCGATTCTGAGAAAACATACCTAATCATTATTTGGAAAAAGAACTCGATGCAATTAAATGTATAGTATAAATAAATACGTTAAATAAGTTAAGTTATTTAAATGATTTTAAAGGATTTAAATTTTGGAATTTTGCAGTTTTGAAACTCATGGCACGGAGCGATATAACTACTACCCAGATGGGGGCAGATCCCCCTGACCACAAGTAAGTCCGAATAGCATTGTTCAATCAATGTCGAATAATTGCAATGGATCAATTATTGAACAGTTGAATTTTGAAGTAGATACTACGTTTATGATAAATTTCATAATGCTATAAAATCTCATGGCTATAAAATCTCATGGCAAGGGACATAATAATATACGCTTTGTTTTCGGTGGGAAATAGTGGGAATTCACTTTTCATCGCATAATGTCGGGTTTGTTATATAAAAATCTTGTAGACGCTATTTTTATTTACATATTTCAGTAAATTTATCTTTGTAAACGAAAAAGTATATTAATTTAATGAAGATTCTTCATTTGCATCTTTTTTATCCGAATAAAAGAAATCATCTACTAAAAATCTAATAAAAAAATTCAGGTATTGGTAGTTTGAAGATATTTTTGTAAGTAATATCTGTGGACAAGTCCTTTATTATTAGTCAAAACATTTTATTATTATCGTAATCATATCGTATTGATATTGGCACCTTCAAGGCATGTCAGTTAATTAAAGCAATTACTACTTTCTCTGCAGTTCCTGCGTTTTATTTAAATTGCTAATTCGATTACATTGATTTCGTTAATCTTGGCAACAAACACAAGAGACCGACGCACGTATCTGCCTCTTCAAAGTAGGTCCATCGGGGAACTGGCGACAATGCCGAGAGGCTTTCACGCCATATAAGGGTGGCCGAGTGAAGCCAGGACTGACCAGCGATGGATTATGTATTTAATTGCCGCCTTCTCTCACATATTGATGGCTGAAGATTTTTGGGATGGTTAAGTTTGTCCGTTAAGGAGAACGGCATTACAACAAAGTGAAACAACAAAATTACCATAAGAATTAAAGAATACCTACTTATCAATTATTAAAAAATAAAATGGTTTCAATAGTGTTTTACAAAACTGTAGCTATTGCGTATAATAATTATATCTTGTCCTGATATTTACGAGTAAATCACTATTTTTATCTGTTTAGTTTAGATAGGTACAATAATGCTAGGTAAGTATTACATACTTATGCTTCCTGATCTTTGCGACACGTCAACAGTCAAGCAGCCTTCATCATTGATAGCATTTATCAATTTGACGGGCTGAGAAACCCAATGGTCAACATTGCAAGGTCACATCAAGAGCTTTGAAAAAAATCCTTTTGAAATTTTGTCTCGACGGACGTTGACGGGTGTCGAAACACTTGTAATGGACGTTCGAACAATGCAGCTGGTATTGTGCCGTCAAATGAGACTTCCAAACAAAAACAAAGGCTATATTAGAAGGCTGTTTTGACGCAGGTGATTTTGGGGGCTGTCCGACCGACCGTCACTTTTGTACATTTTGATTAATGTATTCGAATTTAACTTGAACCAGTTTTTGGATGTCGCCTGAGATGTTACAATTGCGCAATGTGAGAATGTCTGCTCCGACATACGATTGTTACACCGAGCAAGGATCTATTGATTCGGTCTATTTAACTTATCGTCCCAGACCAGCCCACTGGCGTTTTCTGAACAATAGAAAACTGAAACTGGAATACATATATTAGACTCTATTAAGAACTGCGGGAAATTCACAAGATAAATTACTTTACATATGCACAGAACTACTTAGTTAATACGTTTACTCAAGTTACCACAACCGCAACAACGTGCAACGGTCACTTATTACAAGTAAGTAATTCTAGATGCCGAGGTTGTCTTAAATAAATGTTCTGTTATTATACCTTTACGATTAGAGAATATACATTTTGAGATTTTGTGAATCCAATCAATCTATAATTTTAATACCTACCTATTTCATAAACATTTTATATCCAAATATGAAACTGCTATTCATGTGTCGTCGTTTGTTATTTATTAAATAAGTTTGTGTAGATAATATCGGTAGTTAAGATATAGCCGCTTATCTCACCTTATACTTTTACTTTATATAGTCTTTAGAAAAATAATAAATAAGATTCAAGTTACCCACATCTAGATATTTCATTTAAAATCTTTGACTTCTTTCAATGGTACTCACATTGAAAAAGTTAACTGACACGAAACAAAACGCTTCATGTTTATAATTGTGGACTATCATAAAACAATTTTCTCTCTTGAGCATTGCGACAGTGTGTATACTTACCTACTAGTTAATGCAATGCGATCTCACTTCCATTGTCAACGCTAACAATAGCACAGCCTGCGTGTCGCTTTGGGTTTTAATCCCCGTCTCCCATATTCTATTATAATACATTTATATGTAGGCTGCATGTAACTAATAGGATGTTTGAGGATTTTAATATCTTGTTGGGCATAGTTTTTCTGGTAGGTAATCAAGTCTCACGAACTCAGGGGAGAAAACATGAACTTCTTGAGCTACTTTCTGGACTGTTTTAACATCAACCGTTGTTTCATCTTCTAAAACCATTTCTGTTATTTCTATTATTCTATTTGTTTTTTGCCACTTCACTCCTGCCTGCTGTCAGAGTAAGCATTTTTTTTTATGTCGCGTAGTTTATCTTAACTCCAAATATGTTATAGAAATCTTTCAAGAGATATATTTGTATTATTATTTTTAAGCATTAGTTTGTGTCTAATTTATTTAACTAAAGTATAATATGTCCCCGAAACACAATACGAGATAGTTGACTATATGATATTGCATTAATTAAACCGGTAGTGTATAAAAGAACATTTGAACCCGACTCCTGACCTTAAATATGCCCCATATCAGCTACACGATTGTATAAGCATTTGCATGTCTAAAGGTATTTGGACAATTATAATGTAATAATGTTAAAAGAATTTTACAAATTAATTATTAGAAGCAGACTCAGTATCAAAATCACTTTCGTTCTCAGATTAGCTTTGCGGAAAAGACTATTTCTTTCATCGGCGATGTTACAACTGATAGTTTGTAATTTTACAATGTAGGTGCGGGCAATTATAACGAACATGCACGAGGGATGGACGTGCGGCGTCTAGACGGTGAAATTACACGGTGGCGGCGGAATATAATGAATGCATCATTAAACTTAAAGTTAATATTTAGAGCACAATCGAAATCGGTTGCCTTGCGTAGGAAAAACTATTTATCAAAAAATTTACTCATCTGAATACAGTGTACCTATAAACTATAACCCACATCATCTGCTAGGCAGTGACGGACGGCAAAATGCTTGCAAAATTTAGGACAATAATTTACATTATAGTCGAGATTCAATTTGCGTCTGGGTTATAGTTATACACGATATGAGGGTGAATTTAAAACAATGTGACTCTAGAGGGAATTTTCTCACGATGAGCAACGATGCGTAAACACTGCGCTACGGTTAGTTTGCGTTTGGTTGACTTGCGTCGGCGAACTACAGACAGACACAGACACTTGAATCACGCAACCAATAACATGGTAACAAGTTAAGTAACTATAAAGAGAATATCGAGCATTGAATAACGGTACAACACTTTGATAAAAATATATAATAAATTAAATAATGTGTAGGTAGTAAAAATGACTACTGTATTTAATTAATTCAATACTAAAAACCTTACCTACAGTAAGAAAAAATAATTAGATTGCAAAAAATATAGCTCATCGTAGCTATAATTTTGCTACTATTTTGAAACTTGTACATCAGGAAAGCTAGAAATGTAAGAATATTGATGAAAAACTATACTAAGTTTCAGTTTTCTTATAGAACTGTAATAAGACAATCAAAGAAAGAAAATTAATGAGCGACAAATTCGAAAAAGTTAACATAATTGTGGACTACTCCAACTATCGCGTTTGAGGGAACTATTGTTACATTGTGTACGGCGACGAGGTAATTTGTAGTCTAGCTAGATACAGGTTGACAAATAAAATAAATAAGAAATAAATCCGGACGTAGGTCTTTAATTACTCGCTAACACTAATGATAAAAAAGGTTAATTTGTTTTAGTAAGTAAACTTAGGATAAAACGGTTCCTACTGATCAAAGAATAATATATATATATATATATTAGCCATATTAGCCATAAACAACACAAAGTTATTATTAAATTATCATTCTCATAATAATAAATTATGGAAGATATTTATGCAGTGGAAGATAGCGGATGGAAACAAATGGAAAGGCAGCATCAAGTTGTATTGCCGACATGATAGTTCTAGTCTTTAGATAATAAAGTTGAGCTTCACCGCTGTATCAGCAGTCGGCACAGGAAGCGCTATACAAATTAAAACTAAATACCAATATCGTGAATTACGATTACATGGTTAATGTTACACAAAAGTTAAATTTTAACGTTTAAACTAAATATCACTTCTTATATAAATTCACCATAATTTTTTGAAAATCTGATCTAAGCTAAATGGAAAAAATTGTCATTGGCAATGATACACAAATGTATCTTTTCAAGTCTATCTCTTTATGCAAGTTATTATTCTTCGATAGAATCATTTACTATCGTCTACTCATCTATTAATCATATTATTATATTGATTTATAATGATATGAATAACACTTCAATTTAATCTTTCTTCATCTGACACATAGTCTTCGAATTAGTGTACCTACTAAAAATATAGCATCGGTTCTTTGTAGTTATTTCAAAGAGAAACTACAATATTGGCTGACCGGGTCCTCAGATCTCAGTGATGGCTTCGACCCGTATCATGGCCTCCCATACGAGAGCGTCGTCAATCACACTTTACGTATCTCGATCTTGAAATGGGAATCTTAGTTCTTGCAAGAATTATATTCAAATGTGTGGAGTGATTATCGCTTCACTAAAAATATCAAAAAAGGTCCACTAATGAGGCTGCAAATCTAGCGTTTTAGGTTGACGTTTCATTAATATGATTTTTGTGCCAATACGAAAAATAGCCTACATTAGAATACATTACATTAGAATCGTAGAGACCTGATAAGCAATTGTGTTGTGACGTGACTCAACACCCAACAGTTTCCAAGACACCTATTCGTGTTTTAATTATTTTTAAAGACACCTACTACTTAATACCTACCTTATACTTAATGAAACCACATTATTGAAAACGAGACGGAACCCATTAATGGAAGTGACATCCTACTTTCCACGTCCGATACTATGGAGCGATGTCTTAACGTTATTATTGCTATTGATGAAAGTTTGAAACCGGATGTAGAGTTGTTTATACATTTCCTTGTGCGAACCAAAAGCAAAGCTTTACAAAAGATTTTGTTTTTAAATACGATGAATCCAAAACTTTGCTCAAACATAATGATAAAATTAGTGTTTATACTTTTCAATGCAATCAGTTTAAGATGCAACTTTAACGAGAACATTACAATATTAACTATAGCGTGTGGGATGAATGACTATAGAACTTCTTAGAAAAGTGACGAAAAGAACACGTGACTCATTTTTAATGACCACATGGTGCACAACATAAATGTACAGTTCAATGCAGACGATAAATATTGCAAAACCAAATGCATATAATCTCTACCAGGAGCACAGTAGACAGGTATATCAGTTACCTACATATTACGAAACGTACTCAAAATGGAAACCAGTTGGAAATGTCAATGCAGGGTGTCTATAGGTACGATTGTGATTGAAACGCTTTATCGTGATATCTTAATCTTTGTGCGATCAAAGGGCTTCACCGGTTATGGTAATAGAATAATGATGAGGTTCTAGATGTGTATATGTGATGCAAATCAAGTTGTACGCAAAAAATATTAATGCCTATGCATTCCTGGAAAATTTTCCTTTACACTAAACATGTGACTTAAAATTATAGACGGAATCCCAATTAACAGGAAAAATTTGGCTTGTTACATATAAATATAAAAGTATTACGACGACGATCACTTACAATCATTTAAAGTGTTTATCAATTTTCCAATAACTGGTCTTGGAGGAACAGCTACTTTTACGGCCAGTTCCACAAAAGTTAACGGCATCTTAAGTGCGTACTTTTGCAGTATGAGAACATAGCAGAAGCTTGTGCTGTATGTAGTGCGGTATATCTTTACAAATATTACGAGTAGAATATGTAAACTGTCCAACACGCGCTTAGGAGAATGTGTGTTTTCATAGAAGCTGGACTTAGATTTACGGCGCTATTTGTTAGAATTTACGCGTGTTCGACTCGAGTAAATAAGCGTGCCAGTTAAGAGGATCTAAATGTGTCGAATTTGAAACCGGACCAACGGGTGTTCGTTCCGCAGATGAATTTTCAGAATGCAGGCCACGTCCCTTACTATTTATTCTCTGCACACTGTCCGCAGTTGACGGTTCTTTTATTATAGCTATAAAGCGATGGTGTAAACCAGAGATTTTCCTGATTTATCGCCGAATATTTGTTTTTCACGGTTTGTTTATGACGTACGTTTACAAATATAGAACGGTTTTTCGTTGAAGACGCTAGTTTCCTTTCAATTGCTAGACCGGTGCCAAAAACGACGTGTCTTAAAGTTTCATATTCTCACGCACTATAAACTACAATTGTGCGTTTTGTATAGCAGTATGCAGCTTTTATGCACCATTATACCTATATGTTCAATAGGTAATAGAGATTTTATAGCCTCCGGTGCGGCATTGGTATAAAGGCTTATAGTGTTCATGGAATATTAAAACCAGAAACTTATAACTGTGTAAATGTGTAACTGTGGTATTGATCCATCCATATACAAAATTTGTTTGATAATAGTATAAAGAAATACCATTTTGATAGGCATCTGAAGCACAATAAGCTAGCTGTCAGAAGTCACCACCTACCAAACAGTGGGCCGAACCAAACACTCAATGAGAGGCAAGTAGGCGGGACTTATTATCAATGAGACGTAGACAAAGCAGTAGAAGCCATTGGATCAAACATTTTCATAAGACATAACTTCACAGAATAATTATAGTTTATACTTAGCTCGGGGCTTCTAAGGTACAATTTCATTTTTTTGGAATTAATTTGCAGTAAGTAGATACCTGTAGCTGAATTTGTGTGAAATTTATTATATTTGAAAAAACCATCGCTTATGAATTTATTAACATACTTAGTTCACGAAAATATTATCACGCATTTTGCACTATAAATTATCATTATCTGACTCGTCACTCGTGTAAAATATAACTTACATTACAATATATCACACTCTCTACCTACACCCTCACGGCGAACTCAAGAGCAGTAGTGTTATGAGAATATTAAATAAGTCCTGATTATAAAATTAAATTGAAACTCTAATCTAGCTTTCTCAATGTGGAAGTGGATATAAAAAGATAGCAAATATTAGAACTGTGAAATTCCATTTAATTTTAAACAACCAATAAATAAATAAATAAGAGATAATAAAAAGGCAATATTTTTTCAAACCATATTGAGAATAAAAGATGGCCTAATTGCTGTAATAAAATCTAGATTTTGTGAGTGAGTAAAATGCAACCTATTTTCATTATCAATCTCAATTTATGAGTTGATTGTTTTCTTTAAAGGTTACCTCGTATTGTAGTTAACGCAATATTTTAACAAAAAGTGTAAAAGAGCAAATAGTCAGTAGTTAACGAGTCGCTGAGGTTTAGTGTAAATATTTGACGACATGAGCCAATTCGGCAGCTCTTGGCACGCACGGTTGAACGAATAGCTGACAGGAGACAATTCATAACGAATTCTTGATGCACCTAAGTAGCGCCCCTCAGTGCTTCGGAGATACAACAGATGGATGGCTCTACAAATAGAGGAATAAAATGGCATCATTCTCCCTTTTTAAACAATTATTTACTTGAAGTGGTTAGCGGTGTCATGCGGCATCACTTACATTTGACACAAGCTAAAAAAAGCAAATGAATATAAATACTTAAACAATTGCATTTTTAATTTACTATTACATCTGTAATAAGTCCCAGTTACTGATAATAACAGCAAAAGTATTAAATAAATGATTTGTAATTAACTTTTGAAAACACTGCGTTCATTTTTTAACAAAATTCTAAAAACACTGACTTTGTACCGCTGGAGCATACCAGCGATTAGTCTTTCGGCCTATTCTGTAGTTTGGTATTACTACTATCCATGTGAAGTGATAAATAAATTTACAGGCCTCGAAAGTTTGAAGACGTATGAAGCGATGCCAAATGGCATCGCCAGTCCATAATGGATTAAATCGATGTTAGTAAAATCAGTCTTTTAGAATCTCATGTTACATGAGGAACCATTCCTCTTCTTCATTCACCATTCCTGTCTTGAATGATGCTTGGCTGATAGTAAATCTTTACTGTCTGCCAGGCAGTAGAATAAGTAAATATTACCACAAGGTAAATGATTCCTTATGGGTTTCATGTCAATACATGAAAACTAAGTATTTCGAAATAAAATGATAAAAAGCAAAGGTATCAATTTCTGACAAAACTGTATTCAATTCAGTACCTAGTTAATTTTTTAACGAACAAAGCATGTGAAATAGTAGCAAATTATCATGTTAAAGTTTTGAACGCACACACACAAACAGAATTCAAGTTTATTATTGAATCCGCTTACGCGTTGTCGGTACATTCATAACAATATAACGATTGGCGTATATTATCATAATGGGTAACAAAATATAGTTTTTATGACTCCGTTTTATGGGGAATTGTTGTCCAAGGTTTCTATAAAACATTGACTATTAAAGATATAATTAAATAAAACTAATCAGGTATTTTACAAAAGTAGTCAAGTAACAAATATAAGGACAATATTACACGTCAAGGAGTACTGTGGAGCTAATTTTAGTAATGAATTCAATGTCCCTAACCTACTATGAAACAGAATAGTTGTATTTACATTCCGAACCTGAGCGGACTTGAGTTTACGCAAATCTTAGATAACCGCGTAGATATAAAATATAATTCGTATACAAATACTAACAGACGGTCACGGATAACTTATTTATTTAAAGGCTATTAAATGTACCCAGAAAACTGTTTGAAATTAGATTGATTTTACAACAAATTCTTACCTAGTTAAAAAAACATTAAAGCAACCACACAAAAAGGCAGGAAAATTGGAAAAATTGTATTTTTGACAAATGAAAACCTTTAGAAGACAAATACGATACAGTGTCGGTAATGCAAGTCTATATTATTGACAGTTACATGACAGAACTGTCAGTAAAGTAGATAGGTGTATTATTAATCGTATTAATAAGATACTGACCGTAAATTCCACAATAGAAACGAAATAAAAAGGGACCCCATTCTAATATATGAAATGAAATTTTAAATTCTGAAGATTTATGATCCTTTTGGAAATTTTGAATTCGAATCATACTTTTCCGAGCATTATTTTTATTTATTTATTCAAAAGATACATCGTTTTAAAATTCATATATCTGCCAAACTGAATTATAGTTTTTGGGCAGTAGTTCTCGCTATTATAGTAGGTACTATTAGGTATTCCACAGTGATTTGTTTCCACATTAACTTGTATAATCTTAATAATATTTACGATCCACGTCACTATGGACATAATGACAAGACAAGTAGTTTTTTAGAAATACTTTTTAAGTGGTTTTTTGATTTTACTGTATTTCAAAAGGGCTTCTGGTAGCTCATTGTGTAATGTCGGTATAATCTACCTTCTCATGCGCTTACCAAAGTAATTTCGAACTTTAGGGGTCGCGTATTAACACTTGGTCAATTGCTGGGTTAGGTAACCATATACCCGTTTCTTTTTATAATCCTGTTTATTAAACTGTTCTAATATTAATTTAAGTTCTACTTTTTTATCAAATATAGATACATTTATTAAACTAATTAATAGCTCATTTATATTGTCAAACTTTTTAAATATTTTGCTAAATTATTAATATAATTAATAGTCATTGATTGGGGTGTTTCTTACCTGAAAATAATATAAAAATCATTTAAATATAAAGATAATATTTTCCTTTGTTAGGTAATCTTGCTGTTTCTGATAATGCGAAAATGCTGTTAATATTGACATTACAGCAAACAAATGCACTAATAATACTCAATTAGTTTAACTTCGTGTAGGTAGTTTTTATGGATTGAGCAGCAAAGAACAGGTTTTTAATTGGATAATTGGTTGTTTTACCTAGTGACTTCAATTTCTCTACTTTAATTCCCGTGACTAAACCAATATTTTTTAAGTAATACAAGTATCTAAGTACAAAAAAATAACTAGTACCTAAGTAGGTATACAATCCATGTTCGATGAGATAGTAGTTCCGATACTGATAACACAGAGAGAATTAGAAATACACAGAGAAGCATCCTTGTTACTTAGAGAGCCAAAAACATGAAAATGACCAACATGGCGATAGACTTTACACTCAAATATAAGCTCGTAACCTGCATAATAACACCTAAGAACTGATGCTAGCCACTCGTCAGCGGGACAGCTCCCCCGGAAGTGATTGATGTCTGGCGATTAGAAATCCTCCAGAGGCGAATTCGCCCCTCAAGGCTTGAGCACTCGCCAAGGTTCTGGCCTCCTCAAAACCCCGGTTACGCTGTTAAGGCCATCTGCGGCCAATAGCAATAATCCGTCCTAAAAACAATGCTAGCTACTTACTGTTACAATTAACAAATAACGACGAAGCGTACATAATAGGTTTTTGAATTACAGAAATTGGAAACACATATAAATGAAAGATGAAAATAACAATTAGCCGTCATTATTTAAATCAAGAGATGAAAAAGAAGTAAACATGCAGCAAGTATTTGATTTTTCAATTGATTACACAATGTCTTGTTTATTAGAAGCAACGTAAAGACGAGAATGAGAATTTGTCACAAGAAATAAAGTTTGCAGACTAGCAATAAAAGTCATTATGATGAGTGATAACAAGAAGGTGGAAGATTGTCTCATAGAATAATGTCACAAATAATGAAAGTAGTTGCGACAAAAGAGGTGTGGATTGAGATAAATCGTTTCACATGGTCTTGGCGTGAAGACAGGTCTAGCATGCACTTTTACTGTGCCAACATTAAAGTGGTATTCTTGTCGTGTCAACTAAGTATTACAAAATTATTTTGACACAGTCATCAGCATTCGAGGCAGGTCTTTCAAATACATCGAAAAGAATATTATGTAAAATAACATGAATAAAATAAAATGAATTCATAAAATTATATATTTCGCTACATTTATAATGCCAGAAAGTTAAAATGAAAAACCTTATGTAGGTTTAGTTAGATTAAATTAAGGAAACTTGTCTAAAAATGTCTGAAATCATAAATAAATAAATATGCTTACAATTTACCTAAAATTTGAAAACTTCAACTTGAACTTTCTTTATTTGAATATTATTTTTCATGTAAGTAATTGGTAAAAATTTAATGTAATTAACTGTATCAGAATGCTAAACTACCCAAACTACTCAGAAACTTGGTAACAGTAACTCAATTTCATAAGATACAATGTTTAGTTTAGTTGGCATATGACATGCCGATTAGTGATGCAAGACGGAGACTCACTTTGTGTTTGTCTGGCAATGTCCACTACAAACTTGCAACTGGTGGCACTTACGAACTACTGAAGTTTTGTAACCGAGCGGATTTCATAAAAGCAATCGATGATGAATTGATGAATGGAAACGTTTTATTTTTGAATGACACTAATATTGTTCGTGCGTGCCAAGACGTTAAGATACTCATCTTTTCTTTAAAAATTACTTATAAAGGATGGGCGATGTCGATGTCGCTTAGTAAATTAACTTTCCGTATCTACTCAGCGTTAAAATTGTGTTTAAGTTATAGCCCGAAGTAAGTACCTGTGTTTTATCTTAAGATTAGTGAGCTAAAGCACAGCACTATTCTAACCTTACAGTAAATGATTAGAGCAGACGGAAACTCAGCTTAAGCCAAAGTTTAGCAATAGTATTTATTTTGTCTATACCTTACCTTATTTAAAAAAAAACTAAAGGAAGTGGAGCAGTCTGCCTCATATCGACTGTACCTATATTGATTACTTTACTTTTGTGTATAGCTTATGTTTAAATGAGTAAAAGGTTTAAAAAATCTTTATTACTGTGTGTAAGTCTTGGTGTGTATGTTAATAAAAAAGTTCTTTCTTTCAGTCTTTAACGAGCGACTTGTGTTACAGGCTACAACACTATTGCAGATCGCCCATGAGAAGAGCTGATCAGCTCCTACCAAAGTAAATCCAAATATAATGATAATGGCTGCACTCGAAGTTCATTAGAAACCTGCTGCTGCTTTACCGCAACATCATGGCGGTATCTTTCCTTTAAACGCAGCAAAGGATGGGCAATAAACTCCAAACGAGGAGGCTGATCTTCAAACACGGCCATTAAAACTAACTTTTGACATAGAAACTGCCCATTTGGCAGAGATCCTCGAGTACAATAGGTAGATAATTGTAGGCTGTGTATGTACAATTCGTATCGAAGAATTCATTTTAAGTTCTTAACAGTTATAAGCAATATCCACTTAATCATCAGCTATTTTTGATGGCTAAAATGTGCAAGGAGATGTTAAAGTTTTTGGCCAGCTCATGAGCACCACTTTAGATTGTCAACAATAATGTACTGAATAACACGGTTTCCATTAAAACACAAAACTCTTTTATTTTATCGCAAAAATATAACGAAATAAAATCAGTAAGTATTGTATAAAATGGCTACATAGTAGTCATAAAATCAAACTGCCCAAAAAAGCATTGCCCATAGCCGCAATAACGCTGTTAAAAAGTTGACTTAAATATCATATCGACATTTATCAACATTGTCATTTCGTATTTTCAACCGTAAATGTTTTGGGTGTGCTTGAAGTATTGTTCTTTTCCAAAATTGTTTGACTCTGGCTATGAAGAAATAAAAAGACAGTATTCAACGTAAACTTGCAATAAAAAAAATATTTTAGGACATTGACATTTTGTTTTCTTCTAAATGGCGTCCTCTGTGATGTTTTTCAGTAAATAGAAATATTTTTTGCGGCTTCTATCTGTCAAGATTTATGGAAATGATAAGGTAAGATGGATTTTTACAAAAATAACTGCACGAAAAAACGGTGGTCATGAGCCAAATCCCATAGAAACTTTTACTATCTCCTTTAGTACGAAAAATATCACCGCATCTTGCGTTGGCATTTGATGGCGAATTTTGTCACAAAAATTGTAACACAGCTTTCACCGCCGCCTATTCGCAGAACTATAGGATTTTTGAGCCCAAAATAGATTAGAAATATAAAATGTCACTTGGGTTCAACTGTGAATGATAAGTACGGTATTCAAATGTAAAGTATCGACGGTAAGTCTGAAATAACTGTCCCTATATCGTTGAAGCACTAATGCATGTCTTTTGGCACAGCTCGCGAGCAGAATAATAAGCGAAACTAAACAGACAGCGCGGTTAATAGCTTTGTTTGTGACGAAAATTCCTCTGAGTTGGTGACGACTCATTTCGTCACAGCAGAAAGAATGAAAATTATAATGTTGCTCTTATTTTTCAGTAGATATTTTGTTAACCTTGATCTAAACTTGTGAAAACACTGGCCTCTTTCATACAGGGTGGTGACGGCAATACCACAATAAATTAAAACATGAGCTAAATTAGTTCATAGAAATGTTTTGCAAGTTTCAAATACATCATAATCTTTTGATAATTTTAATGTTTAATTATAAATATTCAAATGAATAAGATGTATTTGTTAGTTGAAAAACATTTCTATGAACTAATGTAGACCATGTTTTAATTTATTGTCGTCCCCACCCTGTATATTTAACAGTTGTTCAAATAATAATTGTGCATATTTTCTGTAGGTGGGTAGGTATTTATTATTCACCATTACAATAGAATCGTTTCATCGTAAAGTTAATGTGATATAGTAATAATAGTAATAAATTATAAGAAATCTTTAAAGGATGAGAGATGCTGTAATAAGTATGACTTTCATCTAGGGCGCCCTAATCGCATAGTTAAAAAATCCGTATTAATTTTACTTCGAATCAGCACTCACTTCATAGTAACAATAAGTATTAATTTACATCAAAACCTTCTTAATCTCGCTAGTAATCTTTGTTTTTATTTCTTTAAACACATAAACCCACTAATCTCCTTGCTCTTAACTTTAGAATTAGAAGCAAATTGTATTGGTCATTCAAATATTAAATGTTGTTCTACATTTTACGCTACACCTTTCCTATTGATTTTTAGCAGTTAAGAAAAGAACACGTGGAGAGAAAGCACCAAATAACATTATTTGTTTTGGCTTTTAACTAAGATACCTACTAGATCGAAATTGGCTGACATCCCAATTGATATTATAACTCAAATAGACAGTTCTGTTAAATTATATTGCAACACAACTCTTGCTGATTTTGTTTTGGTTTGTCTATATAAATTAATTGGCGATAGATAATTAAATTAGTCTTTGCTTAGATCTCTTTTTAATTAATATAACCATTTTATCCTCTTTGTTGTGTGAAATGTAATCAACAGAGAAATTATGTACGCATACCCACACTCTTGATTTAAAAGACCCTATTTTACGATACGTAATTAAAGGTTAGGTTTTATAAGCACATGCAACGTCAATTGTTACGTTTAAAGCTCGATTTTTATTAAGTTGGGGGTCAAAAAATTTAAAAGAATGTTAACTACGAACAACAGCGGTGCAAAATGCGATCAACATGAAGTACCTATATTTGATTAATAATTATCACTTGATGTTTTGTTTTCTATCTTAGGAGGGTTACATAACAATATTGTCAACATTATTGTTATGGCGGCAGACTTAGGTAAGATGATGGTAGCTAGCTAGATGTGTTTGTGTATTGTGTGCGGCACAAGCTTAATCTGTAATGACGTACCCACATATCACAAAAAATAGATTTCCTAATATAGTTAAGTGCTGGCAAGCTGGTAAGAAACTAAAGTTTAATTCAAGAAAGGTTTAATCTGTTTATCCAAGAAACGCCACAACCGTCTAAAATAAGGTCATTGGGACAATTTATTCAAAAGATTAGCTTTTAAAGTATCATCAACATAAGTATTAGATACCTACCTATAATATTTCTTAGAGAATGAATGTCTCATGGTTCCAAGATTTTCCGTGTAATCCCCTATAGTGTGATTTAGTTGATGCGAGCCTACAGAAAAATATTTGTCTTGGCGCCAGTCGCTGTATCTATTACAGATTCCGGTTCTGTATAGCAAGAGCTATGAGTTCCAACCGCTAACGTCAAGACGTCATCTCATTTGACATGAGTACATGATGAGCACTAAAGGTGCATTTTATTGATTATAGGGCAAAGGAACATATCAGACCACCCACGGTTGGCTCACTAGCTAATTGAACTCAGACACCATTGTCCAGCGAACAGGGAAGTTCAAAGTTCCTTCGATTAGATGTCAATCAAGAATTTTTTGGTCATATTCGTCATCAGTGGTCAATGAAATCACCTTTTGAACTTATTAATCCCTCGGCATTGAATATTTAAATTAAATTGTGAAATTTCAATTGAATTTGAAATTATTAAGACTTGAAGAATACAAAACTTGTTTTGCTGATGATGCAAAATTAAAGAAACATGAATTAGCGATATCTTAAGTAATCAATCAGGTAAGAAGGCGTCAAAGCGTTGACTACAAACGTGTGTTTAATAGCTGAGATCAATTAAATAGTCGTTGTGATACAAACAGTAGCATTGCACTTTCATTTAGTAAAAAAAATAAAATAAACAGACCTATTGAAGCAAATAAGCCGCAATGTTTTAAATTTGTGATTAATTGCCGCATTTTCTAGGCGGTACTGCACCCACGTTATGTCATGTGCTTATTTATAACCATGAACATCGATTTCGTCTATGAGTCTAAGTAAGTACACATAAAAATCTCGAGTAGGTACTTAAAACTAAAGGAATTATAATTAAAACAGATCTGGAGGTAGACGCCACTTCAGTTTCTTTGCAGGAGTACAGATTACATATGTTATTTATGTCGACTGAGAGGGACTAATTCGAATGGCTTCATCAAACTGTACCCAAATGCTGATAACTTAATTACTTAATGCCATATTATTAAAGACGTTTTTGGACTCTAAACAAGGCAGTAATTTGTTGATGTTACAGTGGACAAAGAACTTGTTACGTTGTTTGTTGTATTATTTAATGATAAACTTGTAATGAGCTTGTAAAATATCTAATGATGTAAAATAAAACAATTTATTTCACTTTTCATAGCTTTTTTGAAAAACCACGATAATGACTCAACACCACCTTATGTGAAACGGTAAGGAAAGTCCATATACGAAGACAGCTCTGCAGTTTGAATACTTATAGTATTCTAGCCGCCTCCACCTTGCGCCTATAAGGTGCCTTCCCACGTCTGTTTTGAAAGACCCCATGTCATGGATAGGACGGAGAACACAAGTGCGAATACTTCGCTTCGAATATTTATATGAAAAATGTTTCAGTCAATTGCAAATCGATTTATTAGTCAGAATTTATAAACACTGCACACTCAACCAGATCCTGCACTTCTTCTGAGACTTGATTCTGATATGAGAAATTATGGAATACGAAACATGAAGCTACAATAAAGTTTTTTTGAAAATAGTGTCCCTGTCCCTAAATGTAAAAATATATCCCCAATTCGGACACTAAACGAAACAGTAACTTTGTTTCCATTTTAGTTAAGAGCTTAATAAAACAGTCCAATAACAGGCATAAAACAAACACTTAATTAGTAATTAAAACCAAACTAATAAATAATAATAATAACATCACGCAATATTGTTATGCAATACTTAAGAAAAATAAGTTGCCTATACTTAATATGCAATCACTTTTAAGTCGTCCTACACATTCAAAGTCGGAAACGTTGTGAACCGAAAACATGACAGCACTTCCTAAGCTAATTTTGATTAGGTAGTTTATTTTAAGTAGTTTGAGTTGCATTAAAGCAAATGTAACTTTTAAGACAGTGTCATAAGACTTAGATAAAATAGAAGTCATTCTTGATGTTGTGTCAACTGTACCACCTACAGTCATGACATGATAATTCTAATACCGAAGGTGAATCGGTCGCCCACATGAGTAACAGTCATCAAGTCGTCTACCAAAGGCAACCGATTTGCTGCCTAAGCCACCGGGCTGCTCATGACGAATATGGACATTTATATGGTACCTACGAGTGTAGGAGGTAGGTATACTACAGCCAGGCTTCTTATACTTGTATGGTTATGACAATTAGTTATAAAAGCAATGATTTGTTGAAAGCTATACTTACTAATTTCTAACTTGTCTTATGTGATGAATGACGAATTAAGTAGCAAGATTTAAAACAAAAATAATGTACCTGGATGGACGCCTTTTAATTTATTTATTGTAAAAATATTTACATGTATGTATATATTTAAATTAAGGTACAAAACAGAACTAAGTGTTGAAAAGAAGCTAAAATGTATGTACCTATGATTACTATTTTAACATTTAGAGTTTAATCAGGTTTTGGTGCAATGAGATCTATTCTATCTATACCACCTACATCAGTTATTTATTACTTTATTACATTGTAAGTAGGTGTATGTTTTGGCAATCTCCCAGATATATAAAGCCCCCGAGTAATTAATATGTTGAGAATTTAGAAATAATGGTTCAAAAACACAAGAAACATATAATTTTTCAATAGATAATATAATAAAGTTTTTTATTGAACAAGTGTGGAAAACATAACAAGATTACGGCCCGCCTGAATACATGTCATAAAGTATATTACAATTTTGGATGGTAAGAGGTTACCGCAGCCTAAAACACTAATAGCTACCTAGCCCAGTAGGTACTACTCTAGTTCTCTACTCACGCATTGTCTGCCCAATAAATACCAAGAATAAAAACCTCTCATAACATTTAATTTTCAAATCTGTAAGCGACTCTTTACATTACAAAAGGATCGTGTGATTTGTTCACTCCTATTTTTTCATGTCAGGGTAGATATTTTGTAGAGAAAGTAATGAAACTTCACTTAGGACTTCCTTAACAAAGGAGGTACTTAAAAAAATTAGTTCTTATAATATTTCTGGATGGAACATGAAAGTTTATCTATGCTCAGATTTTATAAGGGACGTAGGTAATGAAAAAATAATAATTGATAATACAATACTAAATTGTAATACAAATGTTTACATTAGATTATCAAAACGATGTCTGTATAGTTATTTGCGCTGCTTGTTTGTAAGCATTCGTGTTTGATAAATCAGCTACTGCAGACAAAGGTATAAACTAACAGTAGCCTCAACCACACCTAAATCATGTCACGGATAGAGTTAATCCTTTATTACATAGTTCACGATCAGCAGATAATCCAAATTTTGATTACCATACTATATTAAACTTGATCTTTCATGGTCAATTATTCAGCATTCCTACCGTAAGTAAGCGTAACTAATTCAGTTAAATAGGCATGAGATGAAAAAACTACATAAAACAAAATATATCCTTCAAATTTAAAACATATTCTTCACGCAGAAAAAGTAGGTACATCTATACTTAAAGTATCAACAAAGCCTAAGGCTACACTAGAAATATTATGTCAATTTTTATGACTTTGTTCGAAATGAGACACAAGTGAGCCATTGCACAGAGAACAGAATAATCATTGAAGCCAAAACCTAACATACTTCGAACGCTATAGTAACATAAGACGTCTGCTTCCACTTTAACTACCGGTACACCAAGAGAAGCTGTAAACAATCAAATTTCTAAAATGGATTTTATTACCAAAGCAATTGAATCCAATGTTGGTGCTACTCTTATAACAATACTCTTTGTATAATGCCCCAGTTTCATTATAGATCTTAATAATGCCGCATTTAGGTTTAACGGAGGTTGATTTACCATGGAAGAAGGGCTGTTTATTCTAGGTGACGGAATTGTGGTTGAAGCCACAATATAAACGAAACTGTTATTTCATTGTTTTTGTCCATTTTATAACTTGATTGTACTTATAGATACATGTGTGACCACAGTTTTAAATAATAGATTTCATTTTAATAAAAACGAGAATAAGAAGTAATTACGAATCGTTTGTTACAGATGTAGAAAGTAGTGTAAAAAAATTTTCAACATTTTGTGTGCCAAGTTATTTTCTAATGGAGACGAAAATATACCTATTAGTAAAATCAGAAAATACAATGGAGTCGATGAAAACAATGAAACAGTCATAAGTATTGATAAAGTGACACAAAGAAATGAAAATCACAGCATTCACAGCCGTTCTATTTTGTCACCTAAATACGGTAGATAGAGTGCTTATAAATCCAACAAAAGATTATAGGTAACAAATGTGGAGCAACAGGAGGAAACAAGAGAAACTCTATATTGCCTGCGCATTAAGCAAAAAAGGAAAAAAGCAACTAACGGTCATCCCTTTGTCTTCGTGAGTAAAGAAAAATCATTGTGCAACGCGAGAATTGTTTTACAAGAACTAGACGTACAATGAGTAAAGCAAGTATAATTTGTGTTTTTGTTCTAAGTGCACAAGCTGTGATAATGCATGAATGGCTTTACATTAATATGTTTACATTAAACAATAAATACATACCTAGTATATAATATGCTGTAGCCCAAAATACATTACACATTATTCTCACACTTGAGAATTCCTGAGACAAATGCAATACGGGTTATTCGAATTTTCCTTTAATTAAAAGACATAATGAAAGGTAAGGCTTAAGAAAAAAAAATGATGCATCACTATCAAAAATCAATTTCCACGCAAAAATGAAATTTTTAGATAAGTGCTTGTATTAGTGAAGTAGTATTTTTTGATATGCCTAGAAAAATCAAATTAGAAACCATTAACTTTTGGTTAGCATAATGTTTCGTTTTGGGAGGCCGTGATGTCAGTTATCACCCGGTAGAGTAAGTCATGCTATATAGGCATATATTATTAGATACGTAAGTAGGTATATTAACAACACCTTTTTACTCTTCAGTAGCATGTATAGGTACAACATATCTGTAATTAATTATATAAATACATCGTCAACTGTGACAACAACAAAACGTCAAATGAATGTTAAATTGAATGACTAATAGATTCTGCGATGTAAGATAGATAAGGTTGATTCGAGGCAAAAACGGCCTAGCATTTTTTATATAAGGCATTTTGGAGATTACCTCATTCTTGTGTTCGGCGCTATCCACACATGACGTCACTTTACAAACTCTGCTTACGAATAGGATCCCAAATCCCAAACAAGAAAAGTGAACTTGTCGATTCAATAGACACCTGTAGATTTGTATAGAGGTGTTACATTGAGTTGATAGCAGGTAACTCGCAGGTAACGACGGGGGACCGATTTCGAAGTGTAAAAATTAGTTTAACTGTTATAATTACATTAGTAGTAAGTACCTAGGTACCATACCAAAAAAATTTTCAGTTTTTATAAGTAGATATTTCTAAGTACCTACGTGAAATTTGAACGAATGCAGCAGCTCACCAACCAAATGTAAAACACGATGTTATAAATGTTTCTTTACATTATTACCAATATTTTAACGACAGAAAGTGATGTCATTCTCATCGATGGAAAGATGTTCAAAATAGTCGGGAGTTTAACAGCTCAAATTGTTCAAACATAAAATTACAGAATTGAACCCACCACGTGCTGTATCAATTGAATCTATTGTCAAAATAAAGGAAGAAAAGTAAGCATGCGTATACATACTTAATGCGACGACATATTCGTTTCAATTATTAAAATTCCCTTTTTAGTCGTGGTAGAACAGAAACGTTTAAGTATGTTATTTTTGTAATGATTGTTAAATAATTTTATGAGAGCTATATGAACCAGTCGAATACACTCCAATCACAAGTTCAAGGAAGATTAAAAGCCGACCGTGCAGTTAACTATATTTTTCGCTTTTATTCCAACGGCATAAAGTTTGATTTTGCTGGTATAGTTTGCGATAAACTTTTCGAAACTGCAATCACATTGTTACTTACGTGGCGGCGGACGGCAACTTGATTGTACCGTTAAACGAGGCGCAGAACAGAACTGACCTAGTGCCGGGAAAGCTATCAGGGACGCCAGCATACGCTTCGTGCGCCCAATATTAAGATCAATCATTTCTACTAAGAAAATATAAAAAACTAAGCATGCAACATCTTGCACACTAACAAACCATACGCTATTAAAATCAACGAAGAATCAAAGTGGATGTCTTTTAATTAAGCCCATAGACCTGCAGGTAAGTACTTACCTATTGGATCTACAAATCTTCAGACAAGCTGTATTGCTTGCTACTAGAAAAACGGTCAGTTGTGTCATATCATTCGCTCATAATGAACACTAATTTGATGCAAGTGGAACTGATTCAATTGCTATCATTCATCAAGAAACGGCAATGACCTTTGTCGAAACAGTAGTATACTTGACGAGAAATACGATTTATTTAAACGAATGAAATGTAGCCGATGCATCTTGTACGTAAATTAAGATGTGTCGCTGATCATAATATTCCTAACATAATATACGTATAATATTTAAAGAGTTTCTAAAATTTGTGACGTGGTCTACACCATCAAATTGATTTAAGATGGGTGAATATGTGAAAATACTAAACAGTATGTATATTTATAGAGGGAGCGGGGTCGACGTTCCTTTCGGATCTCACACGCCGCGCTTGCGGGATGCGATGGGATCTATGAAAGGAAAATAAAAATAACGCACAATAAAATTAGTTTATTTTCTACTTATACCAAAGCATAGTGAGGTATTATTATTATTCTACTATATATTTAGATAGCATACCTAAATTTATAAAATAAGTCATAATTGAGTCCAGAAATTTCATTTGCGTTTTCGCTTTAAAGCCATATTAGCAGTGTGAAACTGGAAAGTTGTAAACAGGTAACTGCGCCGCGTTGGGTCGTGCGATACCTATTAAGGACATATCACGTCCAGTTTCCGCTATGTGAATCTTAAGTTGGAGTAAAAGAATATCATAAGTACTCCCAAATAATATCAAAGTAGTTAAATATCAAAGATGAATTCAAGATGACAAAGTTGCACTATTAATGACAACACGTGAAGAAAATAATAACCTAGCATTGACCGCATTTACATGAGATATGATAGGATTTTCTCCCTCTTTATTGCAAGCAGCTGGCATATTTTCACTAGGATCAACAGTTTAAAATGTTGTGTACTGTAAATATGTAAATTCTAGAGAGGCAGCCTTTATATGTGATTTGTCTTTTTGATTCATGGAATGAAATTCATGGCATGGAACACTGAACATCACTAAATTGTATTTCGGCAGATACTAATTGAAAATATTGAGATACGTTTATCGTGGATGAAAATCATTAAAAAAAATTACGACTCAATACGTCCCACTGCTGGCCACAGGCCTTTTTACATGGAAAAAACACATGAGGAGTTTGGGCCATAACACCACCACGCTGGCCCAATGCGGGTTGGTGGGTTAAAGCGATTGCAGGAACAACCGGGACCAACGGCTTTAAGGGCCTTCCAAAGCACGGAGGAGCTCGAGATAACAAACTTAGATTGACCCATCCCAGGATCGAGCACGGGGAAAGTTGCTTTGTTTTTCGTATCGAAACCAGAGCGCTCAAACCAATACGTGGCGTATTCCTCCTCGAAAAAAAAGAATACGATTACCAACTTAATGATAATTTCTTCCAAAGATATAGGGTATCTAAAGCTGCTTAAAGATCAAATGCAAAGAAAACTTTTAAATACCTGCCTATACAATTATAATTAGCTAATATGCTCAGTACTCACTCCAACGTGCTTATTAAAAGCTACGGCATACAGAGTCCGGTGACATTTGTGGCGACTCATTCATAATGTTCGAATCGAAATTAAAAATAGCAGTAGCCACGTTTGAAGCGATAGCGAAAAATATGAAACAGGTGATGTGAGTCTGAGAGTACGCGTGTAGACAAGATGTGAGATGACAAACAACCTTCGGTCGTTCAACTTTTTTACAGGAAACTAGTCCAACTGGATGAATTTCAGACAAGAATTTTTGTGTAGTATTTTTTCTTTAAATAATTGTTTGAATCTTAAGATTTTTTTAGCTGGGTAAGGTTATATTACGTCCAACATTTTACCCCGGTGCACACAATTGCATCGGGGAAAATGTCTAATAAAACTTTTCCAGGCATACGAAACTTTTGCATGTTTTCGAGCAAAATGTCTTGTGGAGCTTCTAAAATAAAGTTACACTAACTAATTACCGGTTGGACAGTGTCCCAGAAGATAAACACCTAAACCTCAGCCAAAAATACACAAGATGGCGTCGGGTTCATAATAAAACAATTTAATGGGCCAGCGCGCTTTCCGCGGTGACGAAATCAGCGCCGACGCATTCTGGTTGCGTAACTTGAAACGCGATCTGTGCAAGAGAAAACTGCTAAGGTCATATTAATTAACCACATTAAATTTGCCGTTTGAATTCAACTAGGTATCCTAAGTAACTACAAACAGGCTTGGTCGATAAATTATTGGACCAATAAACAAAATTTATTAATGGCAACATAAATTAAGTATTATGTTGTTTACCCCAATGTTTCAAACACCGGAAAATATATAAATAAGTATTTAGTATTTCGTATTCAATTGGGCGCAGAAAAATATGATTCACGGATTATTTTAGCCTTTCATTTTGTATTGAAAACAAATCTGTTTATTTGATCTACAATTTAAATTAGCTAACGTTGTTTTTACTTGTAGACATTAGGGTCTATTACGATTAATTATCAAACGTTTTCTCCCAGGTACGGCAGGGGCTATGAACAAATGAATCTGAGCGATTGTTTACGCGTGAACGAGCGATGGGAGGACGGGTGCGGCGGAAACACTACGGAAGCGCGCGTCATTGGCTCGCTGCTACCAGTCCAAAACTTGGCCACTATTGCGTTTCATTCATGCCACGCATCATCCGTTTGCAACATTGCAACCAGTAATTTTCTAAGAATTAACGTGAACATTCGTTTCATCTACGTAAAAAGTATTAGATACCAGATGATGAATCTATAAATTAGAAAATTTTTTGACCTGATACTGCATCCTTACAAAGACAAAGTAAATCTCAGCAAGAAATTAGAACTTCTTTTAAAAATTTGACGGTAGTTCAAAAAAATGTACAAGATTGCCTGTAAGATTTTAAAATTAGTTAAATTATCTCGGTTCATCGGTCGCGTGTATAAGCCCATTAGGCGCTCCCATCCTTCGTCTTGTAATTTTTACAACGCTGGCAACCCCGCCTTGCATTGTTGTAAAGCTTAATGAGCATATTTTCAAGCTTGACTTTATTTCTGTCGAACGAACTTATGTCTTATCATTTTCTAGATGTATCATGAAACACGTTATTGTAACATAGGTATCAATTTAAAATGCCAACCTAATTATTATACAAAATTAACATAGTAAGAAACCGAAAATTCTCGAAAATTCTTAATGTTTAGTTTTCCTGACTGACAAAACCAAATAGGTAGATCTGTAACAGTCATATTTATTTATAATTACATTTAGATTTTATTGTAGCAGAGAAGAAATATTACAAAACTGATGTTTTTTCATGTTCATGGCATGATGATGACCAATGGCCGCGATGTTTTTTAATTAATAAACAGTTTATTTACTTACTTTATACTTTGCAGCACCCAGTGAATTTAAATATATGTATCACTTACCTGTAATAAGAGACAAATATAGGTAAGTACCTAGGTATTAATAATAATTTATTATTTATATTTCACATAAACCTTACTATCTTGCTCGTTAATTATGTCTATCAACATTAGGTACCAATTAATTACTTAGTATTACTTATGGCATATGAGCATATATTTCGTGTAAACAAAAAAAAAGACTGCTGACGAGACAAAGTACATAGTCTAAGTATATTTCATTACATTTAAATCTTAACAGACTTTGAAAACCACTACCACCCTGCGCGTTTTTATACAGGGTGTAAGGGGGACGCTCTCGAAAACGAAGGCGGACGGTAGTGCTGGTGACCCTAAACGTAGCTTGTTTGTTATAAAATAAATTTGAAATCGCGAATAATAAATCCGGTGTTCCATACAAACAGATCATGTACCTAGGTATTACAATTTGTATAAACTATTATGATTTTTGCGCGATTTCATATTTATTTCCTAACAAGTCGTGTTAAGGGTGACCAGTACTGCCGTCTACATTCGTTTTCGCGTCCCCCTAACACCCTGTATAGATTTTGAATTTGGAAGCAAACCTATGAATATTCAATAAAATATTGTTACTTGTGAGGTATCTACAAACCCGCCAGAATAGATAATCTATTGTTAATTGAACACCAGTATCACTCAGTAGCTCACTGCTAGCATTTTATAGGTACTTACATTGAAACAAGTGCCAGGTACTTGGTGGTTTAATAAAAAGAGGGAGCGTTATCAGTTATTAAGGATCGCACGAGGCAACTGTTAAAAAGTAAACGAAATGCAGGAATGGTCGATGATGAAAAGAAACATGCGGGTATTAAGCGAATTCTATATCAGTTGTACAGTTAAGCTGTGATAACACTGTTAGAAGCGAACGGGGACCCCGTATTCATCGGAATGAGTCATAATAACAATCCCAAAATAAAATTTACAGCTGTTTCGTAGAATTTTGTTTTAATCATTCACTAATTACTTAAATATTACAAAGAATGCGAAAATGTAGGCAGTAGAAGTACAGAATTTGTAATTTAAATGACCTAATTAGATGAATTGGCCGAGATCCAACTATCAAGGCGAGTTGCAATTCTTCGTATTTAAAATAACCATTTAATTTGTAAATATCTTAGTCTCATTGATACAAAAGTTCTTGGAAAATATCACTGAAGTAAATTCTCAGTCGTTTTAATATAATTCAATATACATATACAATTTTATTCGTTTACCTGAGGAAGTCTGAAGTAGGCATGTATAAAACCAATATTCTTGTTAATCATGATATTAGAATTACAACCCTTATCTGCAGTAACTTTGTTCCGGATAATATAAGTCAGTATACCATAAGACTGTAATTTAAATAAAAAACTAAAGTATTGAATTTAAGGCGATATATTGAAAAAAATCGCACTTTTATAAGTAATGTCATACGTTGCTGAAAGATCTTACGAATCTGAAAATCAAATATACGTTACTTCATATCCTTATCTAGATACGAGTAGAACGAAAACACGATTAAAGCCTCGATAATTTTTATTTCCGAAAAGACCTCTTATAAACAAGAAAACTTAAGATTATTGGTGAACGATAATTTGTATTCAATAGGAAATTACTTTAAATAGTAGATATCATTAATATTCAGAATCGTGTAGAAGCGTTTTTTTGTAGTCCATAAGGTTATTTTTTAATAAAATAATTTGTGTATTTCGTTTACTTTTCACCCGCGATCGCTGTTTTGTCTTTTTTCCTCCTGCTGAGTCAGCCATATCTCTATCCCTATCGGTCTTGGCCGAAACAACGTTTCGATAGATCGCCTTAAGTTGTTTAGTGTCTTTAAGACTGACATTTTATTCATAAACCATTAAGTATGATTACATGATTCAAATTTTCGAATAATCAATGCCACAATTTAAAAAAATAATTTCATATCATCATGAAATATCGTTCTCTCGTTGTCATCATGAAATTCTTCTTCCCAAAATTATTTCAAAAAACATTTTAAAAATTCACTCATTACGGCTCTATTCACATCACATATATAAATTTAGACTCTGCGGGGGTTCGTTTATTTTTTCTGGGATATTTCTAATAGCAGCAATAATTTAAATCTGTCTGTTATTATTTATTCTGTGATAGCAGAACCAAAAATCGGTCGTGTTCATTGCATTAATAGAAGGCAACAAACGTTTCAAGTAGCTGTAATTAAATTAACAGATGACGACGTACAGGCGACCAACTGAGGAAATAACAATGATGTGCTAGACCAAATAGGCTGAGATAGCGCTATCTGCAGTAGACGCGTGAGAGTGAGAATATTAATATGAAAATATAGACGGCAAACTTCACATCTATGAGTCAAGCTAATGACGACAACTAAGAAAATTTACATAGACTGGTTCCTTCAGCTCAGTATGTATAGAGAAAATTGTGATTTTTGGAAAATTGTGTAAATTAATATTTTGTTTAATATCAATATCAGTCCACACAGTAAGGATCAATTTAATGCATCATAGTGAGGTCGACTACACATCTTGATGAATAAATTATTGGTAAATCTCGTCGTATTTATGAATCAAGAGTTCATTTCTGAACATAGCAATTACACAACAATATGAATGAATTGGTAAACGTTATGCATTCACTAAATTGCTTAACGCAAAATGAATGGGACCCTTAACTGTACACTAGAGCCAAAAGGCAGACTGCCGGCGCCTGCGCATCCCACACATGTGGCGCAACAGAAGCACTTTCAACATTGGATGTTTGTGTTGCTTATTAGTTACACTTGCCTATTGATTATAGAAAGCAAATCTCTGGATCCATGTGAAGAAACTGTGGCCATATTCGATGTTGATGTCATAATAATTTTGTAGATCTTATCTTACAAGATACTGCTTATAACACTGGCACAGAAATATTTGCAGCAGCAGTATATTAGCTCAAATAAGGGAAGTAATCTATTAGGTAAAGGGCTTAATGCGGTATTATAACTGTCATCAAGGCAGACATGTCCACAGATGTCGTCAAACGGGCGCCACCTACGTACTTTTGTAGAAAGTTGAAGAACTAGACCGGCCTAGTTTGGACGTATTACGAAATAACTCAGAATCACACGGACTGTTTTGATTTTCACTTTGCAAAAGCAAATGTGTGTTTATGGGGAGTTCACGTGGGCGCGTCGACAAATTTAGAAATTTGCGGCGATTTCATGAATAAGTGATTACTTACCGAACTTATTACTTGAACACGACAAAATAAACACCACCAGTTTATCTTGATACACAGCTTACACTGTCAAAGTGGCAATAGTTGCTAACTATTGAGTTATTATATTGAATGTAGTGTGATAACAGTAATTATTATTAGGTAAATGGAAACTGTTACTAATGTAAACATATCAGGTCAGCAGACATGCGCGGGCGCTTAGGTACGTGCATCATGATTATTGCGGAGCGTGAAGGCCGGCCAAGCGCGTTATCGTATCCCATTATTAAGGCGAAAAATATCAACCCCATTTTTATTTTTATACACGGATACAGTCGACAGCACATCAAGCGTAACTGTTTGACCTTGAAGTCGTCCTTACTGCGCTCGTAATAGAGGCGGCTTTCGTAGTGCAACTGTTACACTCGATGTGCGGTCGTGTGTACATGTACCTAATACTGTCAATAAGAAATTTAAAAAAAATGTGGTCCCGACACCCTAGTGTAATGTATTGACGTTCGTTAAAGGATACTAACATTGAACCTGGATTTAATTGTCACTTTGCATGAAAACAACAAAAGCGCCTCTCTTGTAAAAACCATACTTTTAATATTGAATTAGTAAAGCGGTAGTTAGGTACGTTTGAACTACCTAGAACTTGCACAAAGGCATCGCGATTTTTAAGCGCGCCATCACGTTTTTATTCCACATACTCGTAGGGGTTTCTTTGTTGACGTTGGTATCGATAGAAAGGAGCATCTAACAGCGTGTTTTCATTCCACATTTTATATAATTCGTGTGCCGTGTGCATAGGCTCTTAGCAACTTTGTTGAAATGAATAATTACCGATCTCGGCATGTGCAAACTTGTCAATCACAATGTTCTGACTACCCGTTTTACTAGTAGCTCAGGTAGGTACTTATTTGGCAGCCATAGCTTTACTTATTATCATAACATAACCTTTGGAGCGAGGTAAGGCATAGTGGTATTTCACACAAATTTTGAGCGCCCAACTAGCATAGTAGCTTCACCTTATAGAAGTACAGCAAACTTCCTGAGGAGTGGACAAAAGTATATCTCTCTCTTCGCCCGTGAGGAAGAAACAGATAAAACACATTTTGTCCAATTTTAAAATAAGTGACATAAAACTACTTTGTAGTGTAGTGTTCTAGCTGTAAAGTTAAAATTGCCAGAGCTCATTGAGAAAGCTTTGTGTTGTAAACAGGGGAATTAGTCTCATATGCTGTTAATATAACAATATTTAATATGGTTTTGCAAGTGAAAGTTTAAAATTTGAATTAGAGTTATATACGGGGTATTTACCATGTAATTTTATAGTTGGGAGTTCCTAATTCAAATGTAAATAACCATGAAAGTATAAAGTGCTATAAAGTTTAAAATGTTCAAACTAAAACAAAATATCTACACATACATCGGCAAGCTTTTTATAAACATAAGCAATAAACTTTTGTAAGGAGTGAATTCCGTCAAAGGAACGATAAATCTGTCAAAATTTTAGTAATATCGGCCAATATGTAGGTACTGTTTTAAATATATTTAATCCGACAAAAGTTCAATGAGCAAGAAAAACCTTTTTCGTCTAAGCATTAAGATAGATTTATTCATCTATTGTGTTAAGTGGGTCACAGTTCTCCATAGTTACATACATGTTTATTTACTTTACCGCAAATACTCATTGTAGAGATCTAGGTACCTAGTACTTAGGATTGTAATATGTGTGTTATGTCCGCAATGGTAACGATTCGAAATCGAAATCAACATAAAGTATTATAAAATAGATCTCATTAGTCTATAAAAATAATTTATTAAACATAAAATAAACGTTTTTATAGACATTGGGCAAGAAAACCGTTACGTGGAGTCGGACAGACCAGATATTTCCATGGTGTCCTTAATATTTGGAAGGCCTCGGGCTGTAACAGACTCATAACACAACGCACCCACGGCATTCCGCTTTTGGAAAGATAACGTGAAGACATCCGCTGGATTGTGTAAAGCACAATAGGAAGTTCTTTACTTATCACTTCCAGTATTGCCAGTGGAGTGTCTCAATAAAGCATAACAACAAAGAGCTTTACGATTTTATCTCAACATATAGGTACACGACATCCCAAAAATGTTTAATCATCATTATTTATGTGTGTTCTCCTATTAATAGCATTTCAAAGCTATGACAAATATAAACAAGGTAAATAAACTCCAAATGTTATACCTATCTTTGTCCACAATCGAACAATTGCATTGTCTGCATCAATGAAAGGCCTCCATATTACTTAAGAGTCGACCTAAACAAGGTACCTAGGTATGCGACAGTGTCAAGCGTGTAGCTATACCGTAGGCGTTTTGTGAGGGCCACAATTAAACTAGACAGGTCCACCCAGCAAATCACCTTCGTCACCCGTGGGCTGTCAGCTCCCACGCTTTGACTCCGACCTTTTGTTTGGGAAGCACGGCTTAACAATCAGTCTTACTCTTAGCTCAATTGCACTCTCTGAATATTCACGTATGCTAAGGATTGCCTGCAAGAACGATTAATGCATTACAGATATTTATCTAAAAACCTGGCGTATTCAATGTAGGAATCAAGATAAACTCGCCAGTTGTCATTTACTTAGTGGTGTTTGGTACCTGAAATATCTTGTTTAATATTAACATAACAAGTTCTGATCGTTGTGTTCGGATCAGAATTAAATCGATTAAAATCAGTTTAGAGTAATAGGAACTTTTTTATATCTATGCGTGTCGGTTTACACCTTTCTATTATTAAAAATATAATACCATACCAGAAGTAGTTTAACTAAAAAAGAATCTTTGAAAACACACATACATAAATCATGCGATGACCCGTGTAGGAGTTGAAATGGTTACGATATTACAGAATCGAAATCCAAATACAAAAGCAATATTAGGAGATTGTTTGGCGCTCCGCGTAGGCTTCGGTATCCCACCCACAGGACAGGTTCAACTCAACATTCTGAAGCGATCGATTTTCATTTCAAATTACAGTGCTCGCGCGCCGCCTACGCGCCCTTCCCGAACGCATTCTTTGTACTTTGTACTTACATTCAAGTACACTGAACACGATGGTCACCCCACTTCCATTAACATTCCAAGCGAACGTGATAGATCTAAACAGTGGAGAATCAAGGGCACAGGACTTACAGCGAAAACTCTTTTCTTAATTGTGTCAGTATTTGGTTATCAAACTCGTTGACAATGAGCATCGTCCTCAAAACGTATAATCACAAGATAAAAGCTAATGGTGGGTAAAACGTATGACGATCATGTGAACTTTATGATTCGGAGTATTGTTTGGGATTTTCAACGACGGTACTCACACGCAACATAGTAGGTACGTATTTTCACAACCTTAGAAAAAGTACCTCTCATTAGCAGAACGATCACGTAGTATAAGATGGAGCGTTGAAGCAGTGTCGTGGGAATGATTGAAGAATAGAAATATCACATGAACCAGTTTTCTAAAGTTGCAGAAGAGCTTATCAATAGTCGGTGATGCGTCAATGTACTAGGTAGGTATTCTCAATATTTGCAATACAGCTTAGTACAGAAAGGAAAAGAAAAAACAATTAAGAATAGACAACATTGAGAAAATATAGGTGTCCTAATCTTTTCTCATTAGTCATTACATTATCCAGAGGTCATAACATCTCAATAGCGATGGTTGTTTTGAATTAGGTATACCTACTAATTAGGCAGCCCACAACATGTTTCAACACGTTGGAGAACGACTGGAGCAGCCTTGGCTTCTCTACACCTCCACGCAACCCACGACTACCCTCATTTGGTCATTGCGTGGGCGCATATGCCTAATCACAGCTAAGCAACCTTATAACGGCCCAACTAAGACTCACTTTTGCCACCAGGTTGCGGAACCATCTATATCAAAGATATACGTGGCGCCTACGCTTCGAAACGCAATATTTTAAAATATATTACTTATAACTCCTACTTGTTTATTATGATTTTATTTTTAATGATGAGAGGTCGACAAAATAATTATTGTGTAGTTTTAATCTGTCAAGCGGCGTTATGCCTCCGAAGGTATATGACAGTGAAAAATCAACTGTGTCTAAAATCTGATGCTAGACGGGAAACCGTGTGTGTGCAGCATGTGTGTGTGAGATGTAGGTATATTGTAGTATAGGTATCGGCTGGAGATGATGATACGCGTCAAGTGGACCTGAATGTTTTATTTAAGTACCTCAATATATTATTATTTATATTTCCGCTGCGATAATTGAATCCTTATTATGTAAGCTTATTTAATCAGAAATTAACAGAGAAGGTCCGTTTTATGTATCTCATCTTCAAACCTAATCTCATAACATATCTTATTTGTCAAACAGACTATTGTTCTGTCGTTACAAAGTAACCTAGGTAAACGCTTAACAGAATTTAGGCTCCAAAGCAGAAAAAATCTTAGAAGTAAATTAAAATTCTTAAATTTCCTCTACTGCGTTGTTACGTTTTGTGGTAGAACTCATAACAATAAGTGATTAAAGGCTATTGGACTTAATATTTAATCAGTTATCAAGTTTAACTGCAATTCTACAAGCTGAGTACCTGTGTGTAACATACACTGATAAAGTTATCAGTAAATCTGACATTTTATTGCTTGTGTATTGTTCATATCTTTCTTTAATCATAAAATCACAAAATGATAGTTCATTGATGTCTTTATATTATTGTATTAGACTAAATAGTATGTTTCTGTCATGTTATTGATAAATTAACATGTTTATTATTGTTAGCTTATTGTTATCTATTGATGTTCTGCAGCGTTCTTCTTGAATGAAAACATCAAAATATTCCGATTAATATGCAAACATGAACAGATGAAATTGCTCGTGATGATTTATTAATTCATGTTTTTAAATGTCAGTGAACACAATGTTGGAATTACACTTGTTGAACTTTTATTTACCACGAACTTCAAACATCATAATTCAAAACAAGATTAGAGACGTCGTACAAACAGACTGATGTAGATTTTAGGTACCATCAGTAGATACAACTAAAATAATTCTGCTGGATTAAGTATGTGAATATTCCAGTGTCTAAAATAGCCATTGAAATTCCTTAGTTCGACGAAATACGATCCGACACGGCTGTCAGCTGTCAGTTCGCCGTCGATATTTTCGTCAAGTCTTCATATAGCACGATGGACTGCCGACATATGTGTCAAATAAACCATAAAATATTCTTTCCTTCATCAGTAGTTAAGTATTGGGTAAAATACATGTTCAAAATGATTTTAATTAGGTAGATATAGTTGAAAGCTTTCAATTGTCATATCAAAACGAAAAATATTGCACTCGACTCAAAAAACCTCGATGAATAAGGCAAATGTTAAATCAACAAGTTTCTCAGAATGATGTAAGAAGAATATTACAAGTAAGGTTTTCATTGCGGCCACGCAATTTAACTGCATTAAGCTCACTAAAATATCACCAATGTGTTTACGAAACGCTTGGTACCAAATGCGTCGTCAGAATCAGAAATGAAATATAGAAAATATTATTATTTAAAAAAGAAATTTATTGGAAATATAGCCAACACATTTATTTATTAGTTTCGATCTAACAGTGTAGACATTTAATTATGACCAGGTGGCAAAATTGCAAATCAATATTAGCTGAATAATAACCTTATTCGGTTTATATGTACCTATTTGTAATTTAGCCATCTGGTCTTAGTCTATGAAACGAGATGTAGATCAAATACGTGACACGATTCAACTATTTTAACGACAGATAACAAGAATAGTGATTTTAAAATGCTTTAGCCTTAGCGATTGTAAGTAAAAAGGTGGGTTTTTAAAAGCCATGCAAAAGTTAATATCTGGTAAAAGCAAGCAGAAGTAAAAATAATTAGCAACAGCGAGTAATAGATGATTTTCGATCACAATTAATTCATCTTCATTATACCTGCTTGTGTGAGGTACGGTTATCATTCTAAATATCAGTAGAGATAAGGATATCCTGATCAGCTGTACAAGATACCTGTTCTTCTACGGGTAGAGTTTCGCAAATCATCGCAAGCGAAGTTAGTGATATTGCTTTAAGAAGTAATATTAGGATCAGTCATAGACTCTTGGTAGGCACTGAAAAATTTGATTGATATATGTTTAAAGTGATATCACATAATTATTGTTTATAGACAGTTTGAAGGTTGGTAAGTACTGTGGTAGCCGTTTCAATATCTTAGGATAAGAATAATAATAAACCACTGCTCAAAGGCGCTACATTATGAAACGCTAAGTATCGGTAGAGTAGACCTCGCCTTGCTACAAAACGTGATATGGAGTCTTAATGAATTTCAACTTATGCACGGGCGCTTTTGACATCAACCATTTGATTCATTTTCAATTTGGTTTGTGTTAATTTAACAGATTTATCATTGTCTAAATGAAATGCGTGCGATTTTGCATTTGCATTGATTTTGTGACAGTTACATGAAGTAGGTAGGTAATTTTGATTTAAAAGAAGCCATTTATGAACTGTAAGTGATTCATTAAGTAAGTAGTTAATTATGCAGGTGTAGCAGAAGAACATTAAATTCTAAATCAAAGAAGATGGTTATATTCATTAATTATCATGATAAAGTTTAATAGTAGACGTATTTTAATGATCAATGTAGGTACCTGATTCCCGTTCTCTGTAAAAATTACTGGTTTAGGTATAATATATTCCCATAGCAGGTAAGCTTTGCTCACTCATTATGGTGACAAAGTTGTCGTGGACTAGTTTGTTATTGGCTGTTATGACTCGGACTCTTGCTAGATAATATTATTTCATTTTATCCTGTTTTATGGCTGCTTCTTTTTACAGTGTTAATTCTATATCATTATCAAAAGTACTTGAAACATTGATCAGCAGAAGTTTAAGCAACAGCTTTGGTAGTCAAATGTTAAGCATTTCAGTGGAACATTTTAAAAAATAACATTTAAAAAAGTTAATTACAGCACTTAAAGAAGAAAACAAGTCTAAGGTATATAGGTAGGTTTAACGGTGTTCGATAGGAAGTGAATATAAAATATTATCATATTTTAATTAGTGAAGGAATCATGCTACACAGGCATTCAGTAGTCAAGATAAGGACTACAAAGTATACGCGAACTGGTTAGCCGCAATAAAACGAGGCTACGGTAAGGAGCAGTGCGCCTGCGTCGCACTACCTACAAATCTCGTATGGCTCACAACTGTCGACGTACGGTACCTACTACCTATGTGAAGTGGCGACATTCCGCCAACTCGCACGGAATGCACACCACGGCCCTTAAGAACAGGTTACCACCAGGACTTGTGATCCTTCTCGAGCGCCCCCATTACGCTTAAATTATAACCTCAAAATTAACTCAGATCAGAATGAGATTTATTTACCATAGCTGTGACGGCGAAATGTGGACAGCAAACCCGTTCGCTGCCATCATTTCACCGATTTCTTTCGTTGACAACAATCTAACGATCGCTGACCGCAAATCGTAATCGGAGAGACGTTCTGCTTTACTTCGTTTTTCAAAGGATCGCATTACAAACACCACTGGACCATAACTCGGCGGGGCGAAGACAAAAATAAACTTAATATCGAGTGCGTTGTAGCATTTGTCGACGCATCCGATTTATGATCTCTGTAGTGTCAAAAAAAGGTGGTAATGGCTATTGGACTCTTAAATCGATGAATTATAAATAGTTAAACACTATTTTAACCTACCTTCATCCAATAGTCGTTCCATGTGCATGAAAACATTCGGGAACGCAGCCAGTTGCTTCCTGTCTTTGAGCAACTGAGCTAAGTAGTCCGCTATACTTTGCGTCGAAGGATTGTTATTATCACACATTTTGAATACTTATACAACAAGTAACACGTTAAATGTTTAATCTAACACTATAGAAATAGTACTTTAGTAACTAGTTATATTTTGTGAGGTTTGGTTAGAATTGTTAAATTCACTTCCACACACATCGAAGATCTGATCACCACTAAATGACGAAGTTGACCGAAGTGAAGTTGTGAGCGAATAAAGCGCTGCGGCTGCGCTCTTGTCGAGTGGATTTTTTGTGAGCGCGTGCGACTTCTGTCCGCTGTGTAGGCGTAATAATAACGTATATACATCTCGCTTGCACTCGCTCGCTTCGTGCGTCCGTCTCCCTCTACACTGCGAACCCGACCGCGGAGCAGTCGCCATCTAGACAATCTAGTGTTAACCACAACAATCATTCATTAAGGACACTGGTAATTATGCTGTACAAAATTAGTGATTGCCGAACGGAGTAATAAATAATTTACTAGATGATTTAAGCTATTAATATGGTAAATGTATTTGCAAGAGATGGGTTGTCTAATAAAAACATATTATATTTTTTGGATATGTACTAACCCACTTACCTAATTATTCGTGTTGGCAGTACAGTGGACAGTACATCAAGCGTAACACTTTGCCCTTGAGCCCGCCGATATTCCGTTCATAATAGAGACGACTTTCGTATAGTGCAACTGTAACACTTGATGTGATGTAGTCTATATATTCGTTCGACAGCACATAAAAGGCAGCGTTTGGGCTACAAAAGACAAAGCTCAGCAGTGCAGTGGGACAGCATAATAGGTTGATTTAAATAATATAATAGAACTTTACATATGAAATTGCCGATATAAGGAACAGTTGAGAATTTTGTTATTTCCATACAAACAATTTATAATGTTATTTCAATCAAAATGTCTGAATAGGATTTGATTGCAAACTTGAGGTAGATATATGGAAAAGAGCTATGCACTGCGTATTTCAATTTCTCAAAAACAGAGTAGGTATACTATACCTAGAGAAAGAAAAGACGTTTATTTGGACACAATTTTAGGAAATAACAAAAATTTAATAAGTAGGTAGGTACCTACCTACTTTTAAGCTTTTTTCTTATACAACTAGGTATATACTTATAAGATAAATAAGCTGACGACCCACCTGGTGGTAAGCGGTTACCGCCGTCTATAGACACCTGTAATGACAAAGAAAAATCACTTGATAATACAGGTGCCTTGTTATCCTGAGGCCTAAGATGAAACGAAAGGGAAAGGTAGCCAGTGTAGTTACTGGGCATGGAGGCATGCCCCGTAACTACACTGGCTACCTTTCCCTTCAATCTGAAACACATCGAACTGTTTCTCAGCTGAAAAGAAAAGCGGCGGTAGGTAGGTACCTACCCAGACGATCCTACATAGGTACGCGCCCTACACCTATTAGTAACAAACAACCAAGTTTCTAGTTAATAATTAAACCGACGATACCTACATTGAAAGTGGTGTTTTCAATTACTACCTATTATCACAGAATAACGAATAGTCTAAACTAAACTATTATTAAGTTTAAATCTAAAAAGTAGTAAGTACAGAATTTTAGATAAGTACCTTTATTATTATTGCGATAAAAATTTACGTAGGCAAAAAATAACTAAAAGTACGTGTAGGTAGGTATATCTATCTAAGTTACAGACAATAAAATATGAGGTAAAAACGGCAACTTCATAGGTGTTTTAGCTGTTTGTTATAAATTAATAGATAGGTAATATAATAAAACATTAGTAGGTACCTACATATCTTCTTATCTTATTTTGTATAATTTAAATTTTAAACTAAGTAGGTACCTATCTGATCTTTGGTGTTATTGCATCCTATTTTGTAATCTGTGAAGTCAGACTTAAGTGTTAAGGACCTATCAGATGAAGATCCTCTTATTTTATTTTATTTCTTTTGAACATTGAGTTCTAAGAACCATGTTTCTCTTATTTTTATGGTATAAAGCATCATATTATTAGTAGATACCCCTATTTTTTAATGAGAACTTTACAACTTCTATACTTACTTTCCTTTTCTTTTTTGAATTTTCTACCACAGTTTCGGAGGGTGATGGTTGACTTAATAAAAAATATCATAGTTTTAAAATAATTCCGCAACAAAATAATGACCAAGTAGCATGCACGCATTTATGATTTCCAAGATGGGTGGGCGCGGGCGGGCGGGGCGATCAATGCATTAATTGTGAAGGAGTTTTATAAAAAGGATTAAAATTTTAATTTAAGTAAAATCATGTAACCAGGGTAGGTTACATGTTGTTATTTTCCGACCTCCACGCGTACGAAGTCGCGGGCACAGCTAGTGTGATATAAATATGAAAAACTTACATTACGAGACAAACTGTGAAATCACGAAAAAATATCAGCTGTTCCACACAGTTGGTCTTATAGTGAAAGTTCACATTCATGAGTAGAACACACTGTAAAAATTTCGCTCATCCTTATGAAGTTACCCTGGGTAAAAATTCGTTTCCAATACTTCACAATGGCGCCTCCACTGCTGTCGTTTTCATATATGTTTTGACAGTTGAACGCAACCACAATTGAAACATACTCAAAATCAAAAATATATTTATTCAAGTAGGCTCCTAAGAAGCATTGATATAAACAAAAAAGCCCTTTTTGTTTATATCAATGCTAATGCTCCTTTGAATTTGCAATAGGTAGGTACTTTTTGGGTACCTATTGCACCTGACTGAACTATCAATTAGGTAGGTACCTATTTTTCTGCGCAGTTCCGCCCTATATCTTATTTAACTCCTCCGCAATTAAAAAGATACGCCCCGATAAAATAAATTTTAACTGTTCCTGCACATTCGATCAATTAAAATCACCCGAGTTAGTTTCATTTTATCAATTTCGTTAAAAGGATAAATGGATAATTGACCCCTATCCGATGTTCTTGGTGGATCTATCGAATTAGACGAATTAAGCAGCAAGCGGTTACACGTTCCACATACCACACAAGAATCATGATTACGTCCTTCAAAATCTTCAAACCCTCTCGGATCAAAGGATTTTACGATAAAACGCGTGATTTATAAAACTACGAGTATATAAATGTCTAGTCTATGTATAAAACCTTTGCATCATATACAAATGATTACCTTAAAAATTAAAGTTATCAACAGAGGAGTGATTTTAAAATAAACATTTCGATGTACAGACGACAGCACATCAAGTGTAACAGTTGCACTACGTAAACCGCCTCTGTTCCAAACATAGTAAGAGCTCAAGGTCAAACTGTTACGCTTGATATGCTGTCGACTGTACCTGTTAGCACTGCCTCCTAAAAAATATAGTTTCAATGAAGCAAACTAAAATTTAAAATTTCGTTGTTTTTTCATCATATAAAATATATATATTTTTTAGTTTTTGACATAATTTCATATTAAAAAAAGACTAAGCATACTAAAAAAAGCGGAAGCGAACTACTGAGCTACCGGGAACTTCGGAGGCTCATAGGTAGAGTATGAATTTTTTCTAGTTTTTCTGTTTCAGCGTCGAGCTGCCGACAAGTGCCTCGACATTATGCTGAGTCCTTTCAATGTTTATGATTAATTTAAACTTTGTGCGGCGTTGACTAAATGTATTTCTTTGTTCTTTGATTCTTCTTTCTATTATTTTTTATCTTTTGAGAAGTTTTTCTCAAGAGTCAACGCCTCAACAACGCACAAGTAAAAATTTTCAAGCTCGTTTATTAGTCGTAGGTACTAAAACTTGGAATTATTTACTAGCACGTGTGAACCTTCTTTCCTTCAGCATGGGTTCCTTCAAAAGGTGCATGTAAAGGCACCCTATAGGCCGGCAAGGTGGAGGGAACAGTGTCATACAGTGTGTCCATGCTGCATTAGCTGTCTTCGCGTATGGATGGACTCTTCTTACCTTACTTACTCTTACGCTTCTCATTAAATGATGTGTTGAGTCATTTGCCGTGCTTTGTATAAAAAAATCAAAGATATTAGGTATCTTTCAATTTTTCATACTACCTTACCTTTACAATGTCGAAATTACCCCCGAGTCCTTTTTCCTAGTCTACCTACATTATGCTTACTACCTAATTGAATGGTGAACGGTGATATAACAGGAAACGCTCACTGTGTTTCGGATTGAAGGAATATGTCCATAGGAAGCCAGTGTGCAGGGGAAGCAGGCATGGAAGGCATTTGATCTTAGGTCTCAGGATGACAACGCATCTATCTGCAATTGATTTTTTCCTTGTTATTGCAGGTAACTATAGGCGGCTGTAACCACTTACCACCTGGTGGGCCGTCAGCTTATTTGTCATCTAGTAATTTATAAAAATACATTTTTTTTATTCGCGATGATTAAAAAAACATCGCCGTTAAATTATTGTTGTTTAGCAGTTTTTGCACATTACTAATACAACAGAGATACAAAAGAAACAAAATGACAAAAAAACACCAACCGAATTGAGAACCTTCTCGTTATTGAAGTCGGTTAGTAAAAATACAAAGTAATTAATGTTTTGTTTTCTACTAATTTGGTTTTGGGTTACTTATTTAAAAATTTAGAGGTGTACGAAACAATGTTGTCTCTCTTTATTCTGTGTGTGGTTGTTGAGTAGTAAGTAGTACACTAGAACCTATAAGAATCCGACCCTTCTAAACATTTCGATTAACATTTATAATTCTGTGAAATATACTATGTGGTAGACCCGTATGCAGGGTCGTCTGGGTAGGTACCACCGCCTTTCTTATTTCAGCCGTGAAACAGTTCGCTGTGTTTCGGATTGAAGGGAAAGGTAGCCAGTGTAATTACTGGGCATGGACGGCATTTCATCTTAGGCCCTAGAATGACAACGCACCTGCAATATCAAGTATATTTTCCTTGTTATTGCAGGTGTCTATAGGCAGCGGTAACCGTTTACCATCAGGTGGGCCGTCAGCTTGTTTGTAACCTAGTTGTATTATATATATATATAGGTATATACAATTGGACGGACATCACGAATCTTTATTGGTACCTTTTCAATTTTTAGCACTTTCAAATGGTGAATAAGTAAGTAGGTAAGTAATTAATCATTCTACCTAAGTATAACAATAATACAATTTTAAAAAATATAGGAAAGCTAGCGTGATATTGAATCTATGTTACTAATATTAAATCGTTAACTGCTCACACAAACGGGATGGATAGAAAATTAATGGTTTAAGCAGCTTAATGACGCCCTTAATGATTTTTAAAGATATCAACTGTAAAAACTATCTTATGGTTGTATGATTATCATTCCCTTTGACTTCCGGCTAAATAAAAGTCGTAAATATTTGTAAGCAGTTATGAAAACCCATTCTGTGGGGTGCGTCTGGGTAGATGGCACTACACGTATAAAAAATGTACTCTTTTGATGAAGGGAAAGGTGGCTATTGTAATTACAGTAGGTATTGTTATTAATCTGTGTTACAGGGCTTGGAAGCCATTAATAACCCTAGCCTCTAGAAGTAAAGAATATTATGAAAAAACATCATTAAATAGATACTTAATAGAAAAACAAGGAAACCATCTGAGCTACTAAGTCCTGGGTACCTCAGATGGTTTAGAGCCTATGATCTGAGGTTAGAGCAACTCACCTGAATCGTGTAAGGTCGCGGGTCCGATCCGCTCCTCAAGAGGTGAAATTTTTCTAGTTTAGATATATTTTTATTTTGGTATATATATTTTTCAAACAATAATAATAATGTTTGAATAAAGTTAAGGAATAAGGAAACCAGTTTCAACGAGAAAATACGGATATGAAGGTATTTATGTAAGTAAGTAAGTATTACTCAACTAATAATAGTTGCGAAATTTGATTACATGTAATTAAATACTTCATACGGATTAATAAATAGTTTTATTTCGCAATGATGATGATGATGACCGCCTGTTTCTTCTTATTTGGTAAATATATATTTATTCACTTATAATGGTTAAGTACCATTAGCTAACAAGCTTGCTTAGCAGCCTGAATGTGCTGCGAAACGTTTAAAGTATTTAAAATCGTTATATGACGACATTTTTCACCGATACGCGAGTTTGACTTCCATAAAAGCCTTGCGATTATGCGGCCGATCCCTCTATGGAAGCTGGCTTAGAGTCCGATTATTAAAACGCTGCGAAACTTGGATATACGAAGATGGGATTTTATTCAACTTTATTTAAATAAAACGTAACGTGGCGTTTAGAAAATTTTGTTCTGGACTTTAAGAAATATCTTCTTCTGTCGCAAACGTGCGATTAAATATACCTAAGTACTTGGCTTGATTTAAAACTAGTTTTAAAACAAAATGGTTTTAGAATAAGTAGACTTCCTAGGTTTATTTCTACCAAGCTGGCTCAGTGCCAACAGATTTATCAGTTTATAGTCTATCAAACAGTTGTTGATATTAAATACTTCCTGAAAACGCTAATGCTGCTATTAAAACCTTCCGATTTCGTACACAGTATTAAGTAAGTAGTTACAAATCATGAAAAATTATACAATATTTTTCAGTTATAAGTATACCTACTTTGTAAAACACTAACACGGTTTTTTTATAAAATGTAGCCCTGAGCTTCAAAGGAAAGTTCAATCTAGAAAGGAGGGTGAAACTAGATCAAAGTTTATCGATAAAAGCATTGAAAAATTATTTTTAAATAATTTTTTTGGCAATTATGACTAAAAACTTAATTTCTTGCAATAAAAATAAACTTAGGTCTACAGTCCCTTGAGGCTGCGAATTAATCAGTGTGGCGGTGGTAACCGCTTACCACCAGGTGGGCCGTCAGCCATCTAGTTTAATACAAAATGTAAAAAAAACAATTCGGCCCGTTTATTAGGTCTTGTCACCCTTTTTAAAGAAGAGTTTCACTACGCCTGCTCCGATGCCATGCCTTTGTCTTTTTACCTTCGAGCATAGCCTCTGAAGAGCTTTCGGGACCGGTCGTCCACCTGTTTTCAAAGGCTCTGCTGTAATTCCATCGTCGCCCGGCGCCTTGTTGGACTTCATCAGTCAATACCTTTCGGATTTGACATTGGATTCAATGCCCAATCCTGCTTCTTCTTAGAGAAGCGATCACCGAAGGATTTTACCTTTTGGAGATCGCTTCCTGTTTTGAACGAATTGATCACTGAGATGTCGATAAATATCGAAGTCTTAGTCGACATGATGAAGTCGAAAATAAATAGTAATGAACCTCTTAATTCAGTTCTTTATCTCCGAAGATTTAATCAGATATGGACGAATTTTAGTTAGATTCATGGGAACCAACCTGGAAGTATACTTATTCCAATGCAAATTACCCATCATAAACACCACTGAAAAAAATAACAGGAAAGCAAAAATTTGCAATGGCGTTTACATTGACCACTTAACTAATTTAATTTACGAACCAGACGGCTTAGTCGATTTTATAAAATTTCTAAAACACCAATCTAAAAAAACCCCTTTCAATAAAAAAAAATCACTAAGTCGGTTCATAAATGACAGAGAACTAAAGTAACAAACATAAAAAAGACATACAACCGAATTGATAACCCTTTACTTTTTTTTTAAGTCGATTAAAACAGTCCACAATACCGCCCACCCCACCGCTCTTGCCAAAAAACGCAGAAATTAATGTTTATGGTAGGTAATATAAACATTCATGTTTGCAAACTACATTGTGTAGGTACATATTTATTGAAATTCATATACATAATATAAATGATAAAAAATCACAGTCATAGTTGTTTACATTATAATGAAATTGTACTTACTGTTTACATTTTCGGAAAATTACATTGTTGACTTATTATTTATTGTAAGTAATGGCTACATAATTTTGCACGTGAAAGTGTGAACAAATTTCTGAAAACTATTAGTGTAAATATTTTTGCCAAAAATGTGTACTACATTATTGTGACGTACTTACTTTAATGGTTACATAATTTATAAACCATAAAATTGACTATTTATTTTTGAAATTTTCCGAGAAAAAATTATTTGAAAATCTGACCATGTATTCATTTAATTGCTCGTGCCTGTACAACGTGCTAAATAGTTAAGTTACTTTTTACCAATAAAAGTTCGTTGAAAAGCTCGAAAGATTGCTAATTAGCTTATTCAGAATTATTCAGAAAATAAAATCAAATGAAAGTAACGTCAAGTCTGTCAAGATTTTACGTTCATGTATGTAGGTTGGAGTGCCGTGCGCACTGGCAGCGTCTTCGATGTCCGGCTTTCTGCCTACGAGTTGGGTTGAGGAAAACATTACGTCACCAAGCAAACGTGACTGTTTTGTATAAAACACCATACCGGCTCGGTTGCAAACTAAACGTGCAAAAATATTTGAATCATCGCGATTGAACACTTATACAAGCCTCAGAATTATCCAAAAAAAGAAATTCTTTATCTAAAACTCAAAATAAAAATGTCACTACTCTGTAATCGGCTGTGAATGTCATTTAACCTAAAATTACTAGAGTAAGTACAACCTAAATTACTAGAGGCCGATTACTAGAATGGTGACATTTTCATTTTGAGTTTTCGATAAAGAATTTCTTTTTCTTGGGTAATTCTGATACACCTTGTATAAAGTTTCAGGAGTTAACCGCCTCTTGGTCTAGAGATCCGGAGTTCAATTCCCGTGGGGGCAGAAATTTTCTGCTCGGTTTGGTTGATAAAAGGACTTCTGTAAGTCCGCCTGGCTAGCTACATCATCTTACCAAAGTCTGCCGCCATAACAATAATGTTAACAGCATTATGGTTCGGCAGTTGGAGGAATGATAGCCAGTTCCTCTGTGGTTGAGGAATCTGGATAAGGCCAAGAGTTATCTTGTTAATAAACAAATAGGATGCCGACATAACTTGAATGTACAATAAAACTGTGATGAATTTGCACCGAAATACGAAAAAATAAAATATAAAAACAATAATCTGACTTTGATACCGTGATAAATTTTGTAAAAACCTATGTAAGTACTGCCACCATTATCATGTATAGACGACAGCACATCAAGTGTAACAGTTGCACTACGAAAGCCGCCTCTATTACGAACGCAGTAAGGGCGGTCTCAAGGTCTAACTGTTCCGCTTTATGTGCTGTCGACTGTACATTTATGGACAGCTAGTTTCTAGATTGTTATACAAACTATATTGTACGTAAGTACTTATGATGTTTACCGAAGCATACCTACGTGATTTAATTTTAGAAAACACCAACTAGATTTACTCCTATAAAAAGTGATGCGAGATTCTGATGAAATATTGGTGCATTGTCAAACTTATTAAAAATACTAGGTTGGTAGTTGGTACTTACTCCATTAGTGGCTACCTGCAACACAAGTAAACCTAAGTACTAAAGGTTGATTATATGTATTGTATTAATATTAAAAATAGTACAGTATACAGACATCATTAAAACTCATGCACATCATTGAATAAACTCTAGTTATAAACAATAACCCTAATTAGTACCTATCGGTTTATATCTTCCTGTGTGTAATGCAGTACATAAAATGCGTAAGATTTTTATCTACCATCTATAATAAAATATATATCCACTAATATGAAGAACATATTATAAGCAACAATATTCATTTTAGAGGAACAAGAGCAGATTTTTGATAAGAAAGATTCAATGTGGGATGTGTACAAATATAGATGCCGTGATGAAAGTGATGAAATGTTTTTGAATTCGAACATGGTCTGTCGTAGAAATGAAGAGACAGGTCAAGAATTTTGTTATGAAATAATCGAGAACAAAAAACCAAAAACATATGCAATACTTCAAGAAACCCGAACAGAGTTTACTAGAAGCAAGCTAAGAACCATTTTAATGATATATTCTAATTCTGCTTGGAAAGCATTTATTCTTACAATAATATTCATTGCTTACATATTAGACTCGTGGGTCTTCACGTTCTGCAAAATCAAACAAAGACATCTTTCGATAATAATTATTCTACTATGTTTTAACTTCATATTTACCCTTGATGTAACTATATTCTGTGGCTTGAAATTTTTTAAGAAATGGAGAAAAACTTTGAACCTTGTAGAACCCGAAATGAATCGTGTGATTTTGGATATTTTGATATCAATGCCTTATTCGTTTATTTATTTAGTGAATTACAAGAATCCCTGGTTTGATTGGTACGCCATTTCACCAATCATGGCTCTTATACGTCTGTACAGAATCATAGAGTACTTCTATAATAAATCATCTGAAGCTGGAAGCAATCAGTGGACAACTTTCTTATTTCAATATCTGATACTCTTTTTGTTATCTGTCCATACATGGACGTGTGTTTGGTACCTTTTTTCGGACCGAAGTTTTGATATAAGTAAATATCGCTCATCGTGGTCAGCCGCAGCCATTTATTTGCCGACAGAAATCACTTTCGACTGGTACTTTGTCTGTTCTTACTGGTCTGTCATGTTCCTGACAACAAATGCACTTGGCGATTTGTATCCAGTAACAACAACAGAAAGAATTACCGCAATTTTAGCAATTCTTCTGGGTTTTTTGTTAACCACAGTAGTTTTTGTAGGATCTTTAACTTCGCAATTTATTACAATTACAACTAGACGGTCGATTTACGTGAGACAATTGATGAAGATAGGAAATTATTTACGATTAATAAAAATGGATTCGGAGACCACTAAACGCATTATAAGGTTGGTACTCTTTAATCTCCAAATGTTACCTGCTAGGTTTTCTAGCTTATCTATGTATAAGCATAATTCTCCATATGAAAAATAAAATTTCATGTTCATAGGTATTATGAAGATTTGTGGTATCAAAAATCTGGTGTTTTTAAGCCAAAATTAATGAATCTACTACCGTATCCTCTACAAATGGAAATTGGTTATGATTTGAATGCTGTACCACTTTATAGTTCTTTGATATTTCGTAAACTCCCGGAAGCATTCCTTAGAAGGCTCTCTTTAGATATGAGTCACCAGTTTTATTTACCCGGTGATATTGTATATAAAAACAATCATAACAAGACTAATATGGTAAGACGTTAAATTTATTAATTCAGTCGCCTACACACGCGATTATATAAAATAAGGAAGTTACTTTTTCTTAACAACAAATCCACTTGGTTTCATATTATGATATTATTTGTGCTAAACCTACATCTAAGACAATGATTATAACATAAGTAGTTAGTAAAGTAATTTATTAAAAAATAAATTCTAGTAATATAGAAGTATACTTACATAATTTCTTACAAAGTAATATTACACATTACGTAAAGTATTGACATTTAAATTAATATTAAAAATAGTTCCCTTTCCTAGATGTGCAGTTAGGGAACTGTTATCTGATGTAAGAAGTAAGTAGGTATTATTCATCAAATTGTGTATGATTTTAAAGGTATGTATCACCAGTGGAGTTCTAGAGTTGCTATCGGACGAAGATGATGAAAGCCCAATGATATCGTTTACAAAAGGAACCTGTTTTGGAGAAATTGCTTTAGCTTATAATATACCTGGTAAGAGCCTATATTAAATAATTATTTAATAAATTATTTCAATTAAATAAGGAAAAATATTTTTAATGCTAATTATTAATAGCACGATGTACTGTGAAAGCAGCAACATATGTAGAATGTCAAGTATTAGAAAAAACTAAATTCATAAAGCTTATGTTGACTTATCCTCAACATATGGATAATTTAATGAGAGAAATAAAGGAACGGATTAATAGAGCTCACGCTAAAAAGAAAAAACAAGCAGAGAATGCTCGCATAACACTAAATATTTACGCTTCCAAAGATCGTAAGAAGAGTAGTATAAAATGCCTGAAGGACAAACTCCGTTACATTCAAGGTAAACCACTAATTTGTTGCAACGCTGAAATTGAATAGTAAATAGATTTTATCACAATCCAGATATTATTTACTTGCAGGTAAAACTGACGAAAACTTGACAAAAGAAGGTGAACTAGACACTCATTGTTTAGATCTATATATTCTATCAGAGCATGTGCAGAAGAGAACAGAGTTATTTACATGTCTCAATTCATCATTCCCCTGGATTATGGAACATAATTGCTGCCTTGTCAAATATTGGGAGCATTATATGTTATTCGTTGTCTTCTACATTTGTTTGGTTTACCCTTACTTTATTGGTATAAAAAGATCTTTTCCCGGTGGTCTACTGTTTTATACACAAATAGTCATCACTATATCTTTATTACTGAATTTACTCATGTGTTCCATAACAGCAGTAAAAACAAAGAAGAATTATCTGACAAGCTTTCGAGAGATATTAAAGCATAGAATGAATACTTTAGGGTTTTATCTTGACGTAATTGCTATTATTCCATTTGAATACATAGTCACAATACATACAACTGTCAAATACCATGATAGTTATAGAGATCACCTATTTTATTTGTGTAAGGGTACCAAATTGTGTTTAGTGTGGAGAATCTCTAATTTTTTTGAAAAGCTCGAACGAAAGTTGCTTCTCAATTCACTGGTAGTGAAGGTAAATACAGGTTTTCAATTGTGATGATTGTTTTCTACTTATGTTTTATTAGGCTGATTAATATAACGTTGTATTTTTAGATTGCTAAGTATTGTGTCTATATTTGTCTATTATGCTATTGGTGCGGTATCATCTTATTCATGGAAGCGTGTTTTGTTAATCGATGTTCCGAAAACTCTTGGTTTAGTAGAGCAGTTCTTTGGGAACAGAAAATAAGTGGTTTGAATTCTAGCAAGTAAGTCAAAATTTATTGAAAATTCTAACAAAGTTGAAGCCCATAATCTACATGATACCATCCATAAATTATTGTGTGTCTGCGTTTATCATTTTGTAATGATGAGGTATCTCTACTTTACTGGGCGGTGGCGAATTAGCGATTAATGTTTCAAATCCAATTTTACAGGACGCAGTATCCCATAGTAACTTCGGTATACTTTGCAACAACAATATTGTTGTCTGTCGGCTATGGAGATTACCTGCCCGGCGATAAATATGATATGGCATTAGTGGCTTTCCTCAGTCTTTATGGGGTATTACTGATTGGTTACTGCGTATCCGAGTTCTCCGCTGTAGTCACGCATTGGTCGAGGTAAAAATGTTAATAAGTAATTGTTCCTGATAAGTACTAGAACTTAGTTAGAAACAAGTGGATGTTTTTAAATTTCTACAAATATTGCAAATATTTGTTATTAAAAACTACTTACTAAGTATGTATTATATTTGGCACAGAACAAAAACTGCGTTCTTAGAAATCATCATGACTATAGATAAATTTATGAAAGAAAACAACATGCATCATGCAATCAAATCTAGAATTATGGCATTTTACGAGCTCCAATGGCAATATAATTCGGTGAACGTTTAATATAGTTATGAAAACACAATTTATTATTGAATCGTTAAACACTTTATTTATTTTAATATTTTCTCAATTAAGGGTGTAGAGCTAACAGAAGAAAACTGGCTCAAAAAGACAGTAATACCCTCAGAGCTTCGAAAGAAAGTTCTTCATCAAGCAAGATTTAAAGCTCTGACTTCAATCCGATTTTTTCAAGTAAAAAATGTTGCTTATATTCAAACTTTAACCGAATGTAAGTTATAGATGTATCCCAATTAAATAATTCTAACAAACAATTCGCTTGAGATGAATGAAGATATACTTGAAGTTCATAAATATTAAATTTTGCCTATATTTCCTATGCCAGGACCATAAATTAAAAGTCATCATACTTCAACTTTTTTTTATTCATGTTCGTTGGTTTTGTTTCTCAAACCATCCTATTAATTACCTATGAACATAAGGACGTTTATTAGTAAGTTAAATTTTGAAGTAACACGATTTTTAGTTCTGCTTCAAGCACTCAAGGTTACGGGGCAGTTCTTAATTATTTTCAACAACAACGAAGCTGAGAAAAATATATGTCTACATACTTACAGCTGCAAGAGATACAATACTTCCGCCTGGTGAGATAGTCTACTACGGAGGCACAGTATCCAGAGAGCTATACATAATTGAAAGTGGTTATTGTCTGGTAACTTCTAAAGAAATGAGAGAAACAAAAAAAGAACGCGTTATAGGTCCTGGAAATCATTTGGGATTGCTAGTACTCTTGTATGGAGTGCCAGCGGTCAGCACAGTTATTACCCTAACTCATTGTAAGGTATGATCTTTTTTCTGTTATAAATAAGAATACTGTAAATATTATTGACATGCACTATGCTTATAGCTGCCTACTATCTCAATTAAGCTACGGCTCGAATTGGGCTAGCAAGATCACGTTATATAATCATGGCTCTCTAGCTGCTCTCAGTATATGAATCAGTATCCCTTGAGCTCAGCTTTCAGTGTGCCATGCATAGGGACTTTATTCGCTATTTGTTCGTTTGTTTCTTTATTCTACCTAAGGATATTCAAAAGCTTAGATTATGTTGGATATAATAGGAACTTAATTACTTTTTAAAAATTTCCAACACTTTCGAGATAAGAATATAGGCAGATGTAGATTTGAATATTACTGCATAAAAGATATTGTTGTTTTCAGTTAATAAGCATCAATCATTCGGCGTATACTTCGGCTTTAAGTTTATTTCCTGATATGAAAGAACACGAGGGTCTTCTGACAAATAATGAATTACAATTGATAGAAGTGCAGGCGAAGTCACAAAATGCAGGAGCTTATTTGAAACATTGTACTAGATTCACAGAAAAACCACAAATTAGAAGGATAACCAATTTTTTCCAAGAATTTATTAACAGTAAGTAACTATTCTTCTGCATTAGATTTCTAAGCCCGATTACAATCTACACGCGCGAATGTTCTAAAATACATTTTAACGGAAAATATCAAAGATATAGGACTAGAGGATGAATTCGGATATCTGCCGAATCCGAAACTAAAATATCCGAATGCACTTCACTTTTATGAGGTTCTTGGCGATACTAACTGCATAATTTGCTCTGCAATTGTTAGATATTGTACATATGTTAACAAGTGTTTGTAAGTTTGGTTATTACGTTAACTAGTTATGGTTTCGTAAATAATTACCCGTTAATCTCAACTATTCATGTCAGTATGCCCAAAAGCATACGTCAGAATTTGGTATAAAAATGCGAAAACACACAAGTTATGACTTTTACTATGACTTTGTTTTGGACCACTGTGTATATTTTCCCAGATTCATTTATAAACGTGTCTGCCGACTATAAAAAGAAAAAAGAAAGTTATCTCAAGTCTTATGGACAGTTTCATATACTGAACAATATTGCCCCTTATTTGCTAATGCCTATAGCTATTAAGCCCAATGGGGTTTTCCTTCAAGTTTGGGCAATTTTGAGAGTTATTACAGCTTTTATGCTGTGCATTTTAATACCGGTATATAACACCTTTATTATTGTTCATTTAGAAGTATTGAATTAAACAGTGTCAGTTACAAAATCTTAATAATTTCAGATTGTCATATCGATGGCACCATTATGTGATACTTTTAACATAGCAATTGTAGTTTTGGAAGCCGTATGTTACTTAGACTTATATATAATGCTCCATGTGGCATATTACGGTCCTAAAAACCAATTAATATACCACCCTTACTTGACTGCAAAGCACTATTTAAAGGTATGTTTCTGCTCTTCAATTTTCTATCGGATCCTTACTTTATAAATTATAATTTAATATCATCATTATATTTACTACTCCTTTTATGTTTCTCCCAAGTATAAAGGATTGTGCCCAGCACTGGGACGTATATTAGTTGGTGATAACGATATCATTATCTATGTTTCAGGGCCCTTTTATAGTAGATTTTCTCACTTGTTTACCATGGTATTTTATATGGAAGTTATTTGTTCCAAACCATGATGAATATCACACTGTTGAAGACCATGAAATGAACCATCATGTTTTTCACTGCAATTTAAGAATAGTGAACGTTTTGCAAATATATAAACTGTATAGTGCCTTCTGGACTGAATCCATAGCAGCACTACGAAGGGTATATTTATAATAATATTTTGTCTTTGTAGAAATTAAAAAGGTACCTACACTGTTTCAAATGATTAATTCTTTTTAGGCTTACCTGATGAGTGTTGTTCAATTTTCGCTGCTAACCATATTCTTTCTAAATCTATATGCTTCAATTTTAATTACAATGTCATGCAGATTTGTGAAGGCGTCAGATCCTAATGACTTTGAAAGGGCTATTGAACGTTTGTCACTAAAAGGCCCTTATATAAATGCCACATATAATCCCGACGGTTCTATGATTTGCCAACGTGGTAAGATTATTTTTTGTTGATCATGCTCACCGAGTAGTGCTCCTATATGACTCAACTGTTTATAAACAGAAATGAGATGTAGGTAGATGACCCGAAAGTTCCGTAAAAACTCAATAAACGTTTACTGACAAACTCCCAATATAGATGTAAGCTAAATGGATCTATTTCATCAAACACAGACCAAGCCTAATCAAGCAATAAACGAAGAACTAATACCGTATAAGCTAATTACAAAAATCATCAAGATCAGTTAGATACATTTTGATGATTTTCATACGTCATGAGAATTGTGAGACGTGCCTAAGCGTATTGTTTTGTTTTTCAGGTTCTTGGATAGATATTGCAAAGATTTTAAATGAAGACAATTTAACTCCTACCAAAGTATACCTATTGGCTTATTATTGGTCGGCAACGAGTTTTAGCGGCGCGGGTTTCGGTGACATCACGGCTCAGGACACCACCCACATGATCTTGTCCATTTGTATCAACATACATGGAGTGCTGTTTTTCGGGTAGGTATAATTATTTATGATTTTAAATTAAAATGCCGTGAATATAGAGGTGCATGAACCTGCCTAAGTTTATATTAATTTAAAATACTGTGGGAAAATCTTTGTCTGTAAATAGACAGAATTCAATAGTTAGACATAAAAAATCATTTAGTGAAGGTAAAATCGTTTATATGGGTGCTGCCCCATTTAAATGAAATTGACAAATATGTAATTTAGGTAGGTATAGAGAGGTATACTCGAAATAAGGCGAAAATAAAAAAGTTATATTGCTTAAATATCTAGGTAGGTAAGCCTTTATTAAAGTAATAATAAATTTTCTTTTATTATAGATATGTCTACGCGATAATAGCTTCCTTGAAAGCGGTAGCAGATCAAGTGATGACGAAATTTCAAGAGAATCTGAAACATCTAGAATTATTTTTGAACAGAGAGAAGGTACCGTTCATACTGAAAAAGAACGTATTGGAGTTTTGGAAATATCAATGGAAAAGAACTGGGGGATGGTCGGTAAGTAAAGGAATGATGATATTATCATGTGAAAACATGAAAATTCATTTTTTGATTTATTTTTATTATTCTGTAATTTCTCATTTTAAAAGTAATATTACGCAAATAGCAAGAACTTCGTAAATTGGACCTAAGTCAATTGCTTTGTTTTACAATAATTATTTACCTATTATATACCACTACGCTGTAGTGAGCTGATCGCCAAATGAAATAATTGGCTAAAATAAAATATTTTATATAAAGATTCAGGTCCATCATAAAAAGTCTTAGATTAAAATGAATAACAGATAACCATGAGTTGTATGTAATTTAAGTCACTCAAGTACTAAAGTCGCAATGCCTATTAGGTAATACTGTCGGCTCACGACTGACGTTCTAAATAATTACAAGAAACAATACTTGTCCTGCGTGGGTCCAACAAATACCTATAAATCTCGAAGTTTAATTAAGTTTTAAACTTTATTCTTTAGCACTGAGTCGTCAGGTATACCTATAAGTTACAACCAAATTCAAACGGAATATTCTTGCTAAAACTACTACAGATAAACTATACCAGGTACCCAAAGAACATCATAATGAAGTTCCAACATATTTTTCAATTTATCTTAGTGTCTCAAAAACTACAGAACTCGAAGCGCCAGTGTCAAATCAAACTCTACCTATACAGAGCATACCTATTTGTATATCAATTTGCAAAACAATAATATCTGTTTTATTATTAGAAGTACCCATGAGTTACCATGAAATTAGGTAATCAAACATTTAATTTAATTATAAAATTGCACAATATTTATATTATAATAACTATAAATTGATTCATTTTTTTTTTTCTCTTTGGGACAGCCAAATTGTGTTAAATATGATATAGGTAAATTATAATAATATTAGTAACATATTAATAAACATAACAAAATATAATAAACGATTAATAAAATAAATAATGACATAAATTAGTTAACAATATTAGAAGAATAAAAGATAGTAATTTGAAAAGTAATAAATTCAATGACACAATATCCTCCTCCCTTCTAATTGCTGTGCCCGACAGGGTCCATGACGTACAGACAAAATATTTTATTTAGACCTTAAGACCATTGTGGAAAAGCAATAAAGTTGAAATTGAAATTGAAATTGAAATTAAGTCAAGACCGCGCTCACGAGAAGGCTAGCTTTCAAATTCGATTGATTGGGACCACGGTTATATAGTCTTTGATTGGGACGCACCTCAAAAATTTACAAACTTAGGATTGTTTTACACGGCGATAGAGTCAAAAGTTATAGGATAGTTACCTATATTATTGTAGGATCTAGGTTTTTCAAAAAAAGAACACTAATGACACTGACAAAATCTTGACGTCAAACTTAAAGGCGTATTAGCAATACCTATAGTTTCAGTAGTCAAATTAATTAACAATGCAATAGCTTGAAATCTAATCTGTATAGGTATCTATAGAATATAATATTAAAACCTACATTTCTTTGGACAATACTGCAATACGTAAGTATATTGAAAATATCGTAAGTTCCACCTACGACACCTGCAATTATCTATTATTCTTGTCGCATAATTACTATGCAGACTCTATAATACCAAGTTGCAAACGGCTATGTTAATCGTCCTGTTTACTTCTAAATGTTATCAAATAACATATAATAACGACTTTACGTATTTGGTATTTTAATTGTTAAATTATCCTTGTTTAGCACCAATCCATACTTGGTAAGCTGCATGCAAATTTAAACGAAGATGCAGTGCTTTATATGTATGAGAAGACGTTAAGAGAAATACCTTTGTTCGAGAACGTAGAGTATTCGTTCTTTCGTGCATTTGCAAAGAAACTTACTGAAGAGTACTTTCAAAAGGGATACATGGTAACAAGAGCTAATGAAGTTATAAGCATGATGTATATCATTTATCGGGGCAAGGTAAATATTAGTAGCTATAAAACTATCCTGCTCTATAATTTTACGAAAAGATGTTAAAAGTATAAAACAATTTCGTAAAAAAAAATTAAAAGTTAATACAATAGACCTACGTTATTTATGAAAGGTGGATATAATATCGGATATAAACGAAGTGGAAGCGTGTATGGGACCCGGTGGCATATTTGGTAATATCAGAGGTGCATCCAAATACCTCACCATGTCAAATGTGGTAGCGTCGAGAAACATTGACTTGTTGTGCATCCAAGGGCGAGAGTTTTACGCTCTTTTGAAGGTAACTTTAATATAGTTAACAGTAGAGAATGGTTTAATTCTCTACTGTTAACTACTTTTAAAGGTAACGCCGATTTATGTATGTTATCTTAAAAATATTTGGTGCATAAAGCCTTAAATAGAAATTGCTTCGGAAAATGAACCGCGATATCTACCTATTAAACTGTCAAGCAACACATTCTAGACACTATTTCTAACTAGCTAGTAAACTAGCTCCTGGGAGTCTTACACGGCTACACAAATCGATAAAATACGTGTAAGTTTCCATAATTCAATCTCTATATTTTTTCATTCCCGAGATCGTACCGATATGGAAAATTCATGCACCTTGCTACATCTAAGGTCTCTTAATCTGTGGAGAGACATTTCAGAATACGATGTAAAAGATATACAGGATGACAGCTATATGTACAGTACGACAGCTATACAGTACCTATGGTGCCGTCAATTAAAACATGGGCTATATTAGTTCATAGAAATGGTTTGCCACTTTCAAAAACATCTTATCTATTCATTTGATAATTTCATGACATTTCTGTGAAATAATGCAGTCAATGTTAAATTATTTCATACAAATGTCATTAGATTATCAAATGAATATGATGTTTTTTATAGTGGCAAACCATTTCTATGAATTCAAATAGCCTATGTCTCTATTTACTGTCGTATTAACGGCACCAAATAAATGAATTTCCTGACGACTTTATACAGGCGTCAGGAAATTCATTTATTTGTATTAAATTATGTGTTAATTTACTACAACTCCAGAGTTATCCATCAGTTTTAAGGAAAGTAAAACATTCTGTTGATACTGCGGCTAAAGATTATGTGCTGCCAACTGTAACTTCGTCGGAAAGAACCAGTGTCGAAGTAAGTTATTAATGTAGAATGAAACTTAATCAAGGCCTATTGAGTATCTACTAATAATCTACTATTGATTTTTTTCATACAGACGGAAAACTATCCTTTATCATATGAAGCGGGCGATGAGGATGAAGCGGAAAATGATATTGATGTAAATTTATATCTTGAGGTAATAAGGATTATAGGTAAGGTGACAGCAGTGAAGTCCGTCTATGGGGCAAGTAGGTAGATATATGCAGCCAGAATACAACTTGAAATCAGTTTTCATAAAAGGTATGTAGGTATTTCATGGTTCATTTTCTTCACATTAATGAGATGCTGTATTACCGACTGAATTATTTAAATGAATGAAAATAATTTTAGTTAATACCGGCAGAGCGCCGTATATAGATTGCAAGTTGCATTTTGGCTGATTATTTCGACTTGCCCCATAAGCGGACTTCCCCGTCCCCGCTGTTCCCTTACGTACTATTTAAAGTTTGTTATAGCTTAAAGATAATAATACATATATGTCCCACTGTTGGGCACTGGCCTTCCTGCACGGGAGAAACACATGAGGAGTTATAAGCACCTTATAAATGTCTTCTCTCTATTTTATTAGTGGGTATTTATTGAAGTACCTACTAGTATGTAACCTATCAGCAGATTCGGACAATCGTAGGCATCGGTATGAGTCAAGTGCGCAAAATCCTTTATGTATTGATGTGAATGGACACTATAAAAAAAACTAATAATTGCTAGTTTGCTCAGCTTTTGATTTTCTAAGAAGTTTCAGTTTGACCCTCTTAATATCAACAGTCTTTCTTATAAACGTAAATAAAACTGTTTTGGTTAAAACACTGTAAAATGTCTTCTTTCTCTTACTCGCATGTCAAATAAAAAAGATAAACGGCAAACGGCAAATTACAGGCACGGTAACGTTATCTATCATTACCGTGTCACATGGTAAAATAATAGGTACTCCTTTTTTCCCACATACAATACTTAGTGGAGTTAATTTTTCAGAGTCCTCAGAAAAGTGTTGCCGAATCTCATGGATCAAAATCAATCACATCAGTTGGTAATTTGGAATATGTACCGGCGTCATTTTTGCTTCTGCTCCCACATAGGTAACACTTTTTCAAGAGTTCTTGGCTAGATAAAATTCTTGTTCTGGGGTGAACTTGCACCGTTCACAATCCGAACGACTACTCGAGCATGTTTACCTACCCCTAGTTTAGGTTTCAATCGAAATGAAAAGAAAACGATCATCGACGTGTTCGCCTGTCAAATCCATTTATAAAAAGTGGTGTCCAATAATTCACAACAGAGGCGCTGCTGCCGTTTTCATACAATTTGACAGTTATCACGACGACGAACGTAGCACAGAGCTACCAGAGACTTGAGAAAACCCTATGTATTTGTTCCAGTCTTTCTGTTTTTGGGTTTAAGGAATCGTTTACCTTCGCTCGTTGGCATTATATTTTACACCCGGTCCACACCAGCACCCGTACCACCATCTTTTATCGCGATCCAATTTAGGACCTTGAGTAGAATCGTTAGTTCGTACTACTTACGACGCTATCTACGACTATGACAGCGATGCAGTTTAAGAACCAATACTGCAGTGTGATTCACAAACAAATATTTTCGACATCGAGCTTGACGCCTGACAAAGACGACGAGTTGCCATTGGTTTTGATGTTTGCGCACTGCGCTGCGCGAAAGCGTATTCACTAATCTCTACGTCGCGTCGGTCTCTTGGCTGTGTATGATTGTCTCTGTTTTGGTTATACGACATGAAGTACAATCGATATTTTTTGATTTCGTTTTTGTTGTGATAAAATTGTATCGCAATGACTTCATTTAATATTTGATTAATTCTGACATAAAGGTTTTAAAAATCAACAACTTCTTAGTTCCGATTCATGCCGTGCTCGTCGTCGGAACGCTGGTGTCGCCAACAGTTGTCAAACAAACGCCAAAAGGTATGACAGCGCTGCCAACAGCCACGAATACATGGCTGCTGACTTAGAGAATCGCATAGCTGAACCGAGCGGAATATGAATCGCTTTTATAAAGATGGTGGTAAGGCCCCAGGGCATGATTATTTATTATTATAGCTATTTTTGTAATTTGTTTCGAGCATTTTTAGGGTTCCGTACCCAAAGGGTAAAATGGGACACCATTACTAAGACTCCGATGCCCGTCCGTCTGTCCGTCTGTCACCAGGCTCTACCTCATGAACCGTGATAGTTAGGTACCTACAGTTGAAATTTTCACAGATGATGTATTTCTGTTGCCGCTATAACAACAAATACTAATAAACAGAATAAAATAAATATTTCAACTCCCATACAACAAACGTTATTTTTCGATATTGATAACGACAACCAGCCCGCCTAGCATGACCACCGAAACGCGATATGATAAAGCCATTTATCGCTTTGAACTGTCAAAAATCATTGGATATAACCGCCATCTTGAAATTTTATCGAAACTGCGAACATGTCTTTATAATATCGCGTTTCGGTGGTCATGCTAGGCGGGCAGGTAGACGCTTGTTTATAGATTATGGTACGGAACACTTCGTGCGCGAGTCCGACTCGCACTTGGCCGGTTTTTGTAAATAGTAAGCTTATGGAATATTTCGTTTATTAAAAACTAATTGTTTTTATTCGGAATGCTGATAATTCGGTATCTAGGTATCTATCGGTTGTGTAATGCAATTTTCCTAAATATTGTCACGGTTTTCAGATGGTTACGTAGCAGTGTTTTACCGGATAGCAAACTAGTCATGCTGATGGGTAACCCAAAATATTTAACTAATACTTAGCTACTTATTTTAAAACTGTTTATTAGGTACTATAATGGAGGTTATTTTTCAGACCAATTAATTCTCTTTCTATCATATATGGACTTTATGTTGCTCGTCTACCAAATGGCTTTCCTTTCGGTCCCTTACTATTTTTACATTTGCGTTACAAGTGATATCTTATTCTGGTATAAGCTTTTTCTGGACATTCATTGTGGCTACATGAATAGATATGGAGAATACGTGTTGAATCCGAAGAAAGTTAGAAAAATGTAAGTAGGCATCGACGCATCAACGAATGAAGTGAAAAAAATTTGTAACGGCGATGTTACCCACGCTTGCATGTCACCATTTTTCTCATATTCAGAAAATATACGCCATTATTACCCAAAAAACAATTCACATCTAAAATTTATAGCACAATTTTGAAGTTGTAAGAATCAACGTTAGATATACTAGAAGATCTATAACCATGATCATAATATTTTCATACAATTTATTCAAAATATAAAAGTTATTAGATTGCTCTATTAAAACCATAATATTAGGATAACTAGATATAAGTAAATAAAAGCATGGGTAGGTACATTTTGTTATAGTTATGCTCATTTAACCTACTTAAAGAGGTTTTTTTAGAGTAAGAGTAGGATGTACCTACTTATACTTGCAGATTGGTCCCATTGAAATTTTGTTAAAATCAATGCAAAGATTTTTTTTAATAAATGTACCTACCTATGCAAAATTGCGTATGTTTGCTTATCTTTGTCACAAATCTAGCCTTTGTCTATGCTTACCTAAGATAATTGTGAAAATTTTTACAAAAATAAAAACCGACTTCAAAACACTGAAAAGTAAAAATAAATAAGTTTAAATAAGTAGGTTAATCCCATGAAAATTGTTGTGGAGTCAGTGCTTTACTTTGTATTTTTTGTGGAAACTGCTTAGCACTAAAAAAATGGGTTCAGTAGATACCTAGGTATTAATTTCTATTTTTTTTGTTTTATTGTTTTGAAGTCGATTTTTTTTGTCCAAACTATTTTTTGTTTGTAAGTACCTAGGTAATATATGATTTAAAAAAATTGTTAGTATTGCGTTAATTTCCTATGGATGAATTTTTGTGGATTTTTGGCCGTTCCGTCACATAAACATAATTCTTTATCTACATATTGATCTCAAATATACAATTTCAATTCCGATATTTCTTCATGAATCATAATTTTCTTTAAAAATGTGAAACCGTATTTGTGCAGGTTTTGTGAAGTCTCTTAATACTATATACTTATTTGAAATATTTCAGGTACTTTTCCAATGTATATCTGCGCAGGCGCGACTTCTTAGCGAATATGCCGATATGTTACATAGCCTTAGGTCTTCCACTGCATCCAGTAATGCAACAGGCGTTCTTCTGCTATTTACGTTCCCCGCAGCTGTTCAGAATAACATATTTACTAACTTATAAAACCCATCGAAAGTTCAATATTGGTTCAGCGAATTTAATATTTAAATTAGCGTGAGTTACTGTTATTGCTAGCCTTATAACAATTTCATTGTCTTAATAGAGATAAGATCAATGCCACGAATTTAAGCATAGGTTAATATGTATATATATTTAGACAAAGATACGTAGATAGCTACTTATTGACTGTAGAATAATATTAGTACCTATAACTTTGTCTGTGGGTATGGTATTCTTGTATACGGCCCGCCTGATGGTAAGCGGTTACCGTACCCTGTAGACGGCCGTAGCATTTTGGAATACTCGTGCATTGCCTATCGTGTAAAAATCAAGAGAAAACGTTATGTGGACAGCATAAGGGACGAGTACCCCTGCTCCCATCATAACGCTTTCTAGCTAGAGCTCTGGTGACCTTACTCACCGCAGAACAATACAAAGTAGTGTTATTTAGCTGCGTTCTTCTGCAAGTTGGTGGTGCCACCCCGGTCAAAATTCGAGTGGAAGTAACTTAATATGCCCTTCCTGTCATAAAATAGATAGATTTAGTTTACATCCTGTCCTGAAAAAGGATAGGCCATCTTTGGCGCGATAGCCGACATCCACGCAGGCGGAGCTGCAAAGCAGCGGGCAACTACTAATCTGTAAAAAAATATATTTTTATTACGTTTATGGGCCCTATGTGCCCCAAATCCATTGAGCAGATTGTTATAAAACTTTTATAGGGTTCTTTGGGGACGCCCGCGAAGGATTATTAAAACTTTTATATATTATAAAACCTAACAGTTTTCTCTTTACGGGCATTGCAAAGCATGCCGGGTGCAGCCAGTATAATATAAAATAAAGAGTAAAATCCAGACATTATTCCTCAGATCTATCGGTATATGGGCGACGGTACTTTCGCATGTGAACGCTTGTTTGTTTTTCAAGCTGTCATGCCTCACACAAGTGCACTGCACATCAGCTAATTGGATGTCTAAGAAGGAACTTAATTTGCAAGCTAAATATGTCGAAGTAAGTTGCTTAGGTACTAGAATTTTAGGTACTAGGGGGAGTATACTAAGCTCCCGATGTTCAAATACTGCGAAGTACTTATTTAAGAGTATTTTACCACTTTATAGTAAGTTCAAAGTGGTAAATTACTCCTAAATAAGTACTTCGCAGTATTACTGGACATGGACGGCATTTCATCTTAGGCCTCAGGATGACAACGCACTTGCAATATCAAGTGCTTTCCTTGTTATTGCAGGCGGTGGTAACCGTAAAGCGGCCGTCAGCTTGTTTGTCATCTAGTTATAAATATATATAAAAGTACCAAACTACTTATACCGAATTAAATATTCATAAACTTTCTTGCCCAAACAGTACAAAGGGCAGACTCAATGCCATACGGCATTCTGTACAAGTCAAACAGTATGGTAGTAGTAATAAAAAAAGAAATATCAGAGTAAGGAGGCGGCAGTGCAAAGTTATAAAAATTGTTAAATAAGTAATAAATATATCTGTCGCAGCCATCTGGTTAAATTTGCCACTTAATTGGGCGCCAAGGCAGTTCATTAAACGCCGCCATGGATGCATTCAATGAAATGCCTAGGCCGATAGTTGAATAAACTAGATTCACTCAAAAAACAACTCGGTGTATTGAAAGTGAGCTTGATTGGACGTCTATTTTTATGACCACTTATAGCCAAATTTATTTCAGTTTTATGTGATTATAAAAAACCTTGAGCCTACCAATCAAACAATAACTCTTCTTGCTACGATCTGCCTAGGCATCCAATGACTTCGATAGTTACTGTTATCCTTCAGACGTTTCAGCCATTTGCCGTTTTGAACTGCCTAGGCGTCCAAATGCGAACAATCCAGATTTACGTTACCTATACCTACATTAGCATTCGTAACAAAGTAAGAGACGCCAGCGGTGTGAGCATAAATATTTGATTAAGCAAAATTTGACAATTGCATTCGACAAAAACAATATTTTCGAGTTGTAATTGCAAAGTTAATTATGTTAAATTTTGTCGATCGATCTTTGCTTGCAGGTGCAGAGATAATGTGGCTTGGTTGTATAGATACCTATTAGTAACTATGAGGTATTACCTATATTCTATAATACATAACATTTTTCCCATCAGACTGACTACTTCTCTATCTACGTAGCAGCCTTATGGTATATGATAAACTTGCTAACCATTACTGGAACTGGAGATGTTACATCGCAGAACAATTTCGAGGTCATAGAAACTATAATTGTGATCATCGTTATCAAATTCTGCACAGGTGGGTCTGTGAATATTTTGAAAAACAACCTGAATTAAACAATACCTTCTTAGGTACCTATCATTTGATTTGTTTAAAAAGTACAGTCGTAAGAGTGTCGCATTTCAATGTTTGATTTTGTGCGTTTATCGCCTACTTTATTGTAAGATATACAAATAAAGAAAACGATGACAAAATTGTATGCTCCAGGCGGGAATCGAACCCGCGTCTGGTGGAATCCGGCCGGCACGTGAACGGGCGGCGGCGGCGTCTCGGCAACCACTGCGCGGTCGCGACGACGCGCTGCGAGGCAGACATCGAGACAGCGCGCAGTGGTTGCCGACACGCAAGACGCAGGACGCACGCAGACCTCGCCGACCTCCTCTTTTGAAGGACCCCATGTCATCGAACGGAGGGTTCGATTCCCATTTTATCGGAGTGCTGCCAAAGGATTCCAAGTTTTAAAAGTACCATAAAGAAACGAGTAAAAAATAATATCCCTTACGTATTTTATTGCTATTCCCATAGGTTTATTGATATCAGAGATGTCTGCAATGATCACGGCTCATTCTTCTTCCCGCATCGCGTATGATTATGGCATCAACGAACTGAGAGACGGCCTTCGTGATATGGATCTGAGTGATCATCAGATGAATAAAATGTGGGATTATGTTCGCGAGCTATGGAATAGGCAGCAAGGGCGACAGGTGAAAATATGAACTTCTAAATATTATATCATCTAAAAAGACTAGGTCCTCCTTTTTATTTAGTGTTAATTGTTTTATCAAAAAAAGTTAGGTTGAAAGAGAATTGGAAACTTTTTATTATTTATACTGACACCACCCGCATATCATGTAAGCTGCATTCCTTCGAGGCTACATTAAATGGAAACCTTCTGGGTAAGCTCGCTAAATCTTCGACCCCCTCTTAACTGATTATATCTGATTTTGGGAAATCATTACAATTCATTATACTTAATCATTATCATTTCAGTCGAAAGACGTGCACTTCTGGTAACCTCTGTAGGTTAGAAGTATAAAGTTAAAAAAACTATACGAAGATATGAACATAATTATAATATTGGAAAATTAAGAAACGATTATAATTAATGTTCAACTTTTTGAGCCTTACATCAGCCCTTTAAGTCGCATAATGTCCAAGTTTCACTGATCGATACACTAAGTATCAGATAGATTCTATTGTGTCTGTTTTTCTAAGTACTTCGCGAATAAAACAAAATACTCTTCTGTCTGGCAGTGATTTTTAAATACATTTGTTTACGTTTCTTTTATTATGTCTACACTGTACGCCTACACAAAACTACTGCAAGACGAATTACTTCCTGTAACTTTCTTAATACTTTTGGATTTTCGCGGATTACACATTTTCTACGATATAAAACGAACTGAAATATATATCTTTCAGATGCTAATACTCCAATAATGTGTTTTCGTACATTTTTCAGATGCCTGAGTTAGTTTATGCCTTGCCGTTTCGACTGCGTTGCCAAGTGATGCAGGCGGTGTACGGATCACATATACGAGAGTCTATGATATTCAGCAAGGCCGACGATGACTTCAAACGAATGCTGGCTATGTGGATGAAACACTGCGTTTTTTTCCCGGGCAATTATATCGTTCAATGTGGCGATTCTGATCAATGCATTTACTTCATACATCGTGGTGAGGTTAGGAATTTGCAATTATTATTAAATACAAATGAGACGAATTGTAACGTAAGAATACGTATGCCGTTGACGAGGCGGCCTGTGCCCCTTGCTATGCAGGCTGCTCACTCAGGGGTACGGGTTTGAATCCCGGTTGGAGCAAAATAAGTAGGCGAAAGCAGCACTTCGGTTGTTGTTGTTGATTTGACAACTGTTGATAACTCATTGGTATTTACGTGAGAATAAAACTAAGAGCCCATTCACACTAGTTTGTCCAGCGCAGGCGTTCGATGCCGTGACAACGCGAACTCTCCTCTGCATTTAAATGTACGCTGCACAACGAACATCGGTTCATCGAACGCCTACGTTAGTCAAACGCTAATGTGAAGGGGCTCTACTCATCTGTGTATTGCAGGTGGAGGTCCTAACCGTACATGCAAACTTAACGGAATCAATTTATGATATATTAGGTCCTGAGGATAGTTTTGGAGTAGCCCAGGTTAGTAATAATCATGATTATCATCGCACATAAGCAACAAGAGTATCACAATGTATAAAAATACCCTTTTCATCCCCCCATCTCGGAAAGAGTATTTCTGCTCTTCGATATCTGAGTGCAAAAGCCGTTTTTATCCGCTAGACTAGAGGATAAAGTAAAATTGAATTTAGAACATCGTGTGCACTAAGTTTGTGAATTCAAAACATCATTAAACCTCTTTAGTTCTACCTCCATGGTGCCGAATTTATCATACAACCTTTTAACTTGTTAAAAACTCAGACTCGGCACCTTCTTGGTGTACTTTTTGTGTAATTTGCTATGGGCGCGCCATTTTCTTTTCACGACATATTTGTTAAAACAATAGGTTTAAAACAAGAAACTTGAATACAAGTAAAAAACCTCAAATGAGCCTCAAGTTTATTTGACGCCAACAGATTTTGCACTTAGTCATTTCCTCGTTGAGGTGGGATGAAAAGTTACGTGTTGCACTCGAGTGCAAAGATTTTTCCCCTCTTGCTCTTTTGATTCCCTCGCTAACGGTCGTGATTAAAAAAATAGAATGCTTCGCTTGCTCGGTCATCAAAATTGAGCACGTGGTTAAAAAGCAACTTTGCACTCTTGTATTACAAATAACTATTTCAGCACATTTGCTCAAAAAATACAATTACGAAGCCTGTATACATTGTTCCGAAGTTAAACGCACCATACAACAGAGCGTGCGGTAAAATAGGTACTCACTCCGTTGTATGGCGCCGTGTGTAGGTACCTATTCTTTACGCTATTTTCTTTCTTTAAAAAAAATATATATAAGAATTCGACCAAGCAGTTTCACGTTATAAGAATAAATAGGCTGAATGATCGAACCTCTTTGGAAGCGCTTTAGCTCAACAATTACATATCTCATTTTAATACTAAAGAGAAAATGAGATGAAAGATGTAGTTCTTATTTTCAACACGCCCACGTAGCGCCATTTGAAAATGTGCGCCATTTTCAAATTAAGAACGTCAAAGAATTTAGCGACTTTCCGACTGTTATTTAAAACAAAATAATATAAGTGTTGTACTGTTCTCTCGCAAATCTGTTGAATAACGTTGTATGTATGACACACATGCGGATATTGGTTTTGGCAAACTCGTGACTAAGGTAAGCCGTTTGTAAAAACCAACTTACCGCTCTAGTATTATAAATAACTATTACTAAGTGCAATATTTTTACTTCTAATATCTATATTATACTAATTTTGTAGTACACACGCTCAAGTTATGTTCAGTGCATCTAGTTCTCTCAATATTTATTCAAAAACGATGGCTGTCATATAATTTATTATTTAGAGAGATGTGTGCAATTTTCGACCTTATTGAACGCGATAAAATGCAGGTTTTAGGAAGCAACTTCTTACATTACCTTTCCTAAAAGCTATTTAAATTTATTTCACAGCTTCAATCAAATTCTTGCTATCTTTTTTATATACTTGAGAAGGAGATATACTGTACTTAAATTTAGATTAGAGTGTCTTTATAATTTTAATGACTAAGCTTCATAAAGTACTTGTAAAATAACTCTTATTCCAAGTGTATTGGTGTTATTATAATCAATGTTTGTTTTATTGTTATTGGGCCTAATTCTGGGAACACACTTTAATTCTAAATTTAAGTACAGTATATCTCTTTCTCGCAATAAGTCATAGGAAAAAGATAGCAAGAATCTGTTTAGAGCTGTCAATTAAATTTAGATAGATTTCATAGAAACCATAGACAATTTTAGACGGCATGTACATAAGGTCGAAAATTGAACGCACCTTTCTAAATGTCAATTTATATGACAGCCATCCTTTTCGTATTCGTTTTGAAAGAAAGAAACAGACTGAACTTAAATTTAAACTTAGCATGTGTTCTCCAGAATTAGGGCCATTGTGTATTGTTGTGTTAAGTGCAATAAAGTCATCCTCGGCCATCTATAAATGTCAAATACGTGCGCCACGACATTTGAAAGTCTTTCGAATTAATCGTGAATGTGCGAATACGCGTCTATTCTCAAGTCGATGTGTATGAATAGGTTTTTTTTTTATACAACTAGATGACAAACACCTAGATGATAGACACCTGCAATAACAAGGAAAAATCACTTGATATTGCAGGTGCGTTGTCATCCTGAGGCCTAAGATGAAATGCCGTCCATGCCCAGTAATTACACTGGCTACCTTTCCCTTCAATCCGGCTGAAATAAGAAAGGCGGTGGTACCTACCCAGACGACCCTACATACGGGCCTACCACTTAGTAAACCGCCGGTGAATGGTTCACCGGCAACATTCAAGTGACGACGCTGATGAATCTAAATGGATGTATAATACTAAATACCGCCTTAGTATCCATTTGGAAGTCAGTGGCTAGCTTTAAACTGATAAATAATCAGAAAATATCCCTATTTCCAGGGACTGTTTATTGGAGTTTCTCATCATTTCTCGTTTAGAGCGAGGACTGTGGTCGATATTGTGTACCTCAAGTTAGAAGATTGGAAATATTTACTAGATTTCTATCCGAAATCTGCTAAACTTGTTAGACGTAAAGTGGAAAATGTTTATTTAGCTATTTAATTTTACATTCCTATTATTTGAATAGAAAGCTAATGTCATAGAGCTACTTTTAATTCTTATTGTATCGATTTGTCATCAGATAATTTAAATAGAAAATAATAAATAATTATATGTAATCAACAAGTTGTTTATTATTTCAATAACCGCAATGGTCCACAAATTAAGTAGACAATTTAACAAGTTACTTGTTTTGTTAAATTAAAAAAAAAAGACTTTACTTCTAACTACTATAAATAAGTAATGAATACCAAATTCACTCGCACGGTCTCCTCCTTTTTCTAGTGACTCGTTGGGATATCTCCGGGATCACTTCTTGTGTGGTCTGTATGTCTTCTGTGGACTCTTGAGTCTGATCAATTTCAGTGTTCTCCTCTTCAGATCGGTTTGATGTTTCTAATAACTGGGTTTGTGATGAGAGTCTGGAACTGATAATTTATATTTTGTAATAAACTGGAGTATAAAACTCATGTCATGATACCATTCAATTCAAAGAGTATCACATCTGTAGATATATACATTCAAGATTCATACGACCATTTATTTGGTTTGACTATTTTACATCATAACCTGGATTTCAAGAAGGTTTGACCAATGGCGAGTCCTTGCGAATAACCTCTGGAGGATTTCTATAGATATGTATCACCTCCAAGGGAAGTGTCCCACTGTTATTTAATCTCCAAGGTGCTCCTGAGGGCACCTTTTTTTTATGACTATTGCTGCTGGCCACAGATGTTTTTACACTTTAACCGGAGTTTTAAGGAGGCAACAAGAGGGCGAATTCGCCTCTAGAGAATTTCTAATCGGCAGGTTTCAGTCCGGAGGTGGTGTCCCGTTGTCGCTTAGTCTACTGGGCGCTCCGCCATGAAGGCTTAAGGGATCTTAGAGCTCTGATCTCGGCTCAGCTTCCGCACGCGTAGCACAAGGAACACGAGAAGCTCGAGAAACGGTTTTGTCTACAACGTAATTTTATTTTTGTCCTGCCTTAACCCGAGAAAAATGACATTATGGTGTACACAAAACCGTTTCTCGAGCTTCTCTTGTTCCTTGTGCTACGCGGTCAGGTGTGTCGTCGTGGAGGAACGAGAGAGAAGCGCCTAGGAGACGAGTTAGACCGCTTATTCGCAACCTTGTATGCCTTGGCAATATAGTGCCCGTAACCGGATAGTCATGGTCATGTAGTAATTTCTGTCTAAAATGCATTTAAGCCGGGAGAGTAATCAGAGGCTCTCACAATAAGCGGGTTAGAGTGGTGGGGTGCTTTGTCAAAGTAACGAATGTAGGCGACTTTCATAGCTTGTGGTGTAACAACCCATTGTCAGGAACAGCAATATGTAATATACAATAATGAGTAAGATGATGATGATGTAGTAATGAGTTATTATGTGGACTATTCTTGTAGTGCTCAAACAATCATCAGTAAGTATTACGTAATCACTAGTAATAGTACCTACTCACTGTTATGTTGCACTTTATCATTTTATCATGACAAAACGCCAAAAATATCAATAATATCATGTCAAAAGTCATGTCTTAATAGGTATTATTATTTGTAAGAACTTAACAATATCAATAAGAACTTCAAAGATTGACGCATTGAGTGACTTACTTTTCTCCATTGTGCATTCTTTCCAATTGTGAGGCACTAAAATCAGCTTTGCAGCATGGCCATTTCTCCACCTTTTCTAAATATTTATTGAGACACCTTGTATGGATCGCAATTGCACATGATGGACAGTTGAACCCCTGGAACGTTACATATATTTTTACAAAGTATATGAATAGTGTTAGTTTTGTAAGTTGTTTTAATAAATGAAAAAAAGAACTCAGTATGACACAAATATTGGTATGATTACTATGGTTGATCATACTTATACAATTAGTAGTAACAATAATAATAAAATTGGATAAAGTATACATTGTGCCGCTGGTACTCTCTAGCACAGGAGTTATACCAAACAACAACATAGGTATATACAGGATGGTGCTGTCAATGCGACAATAAATTAAAACATGGGCTATATTAGTTCATAGAAATGGTTTGTCACTTTCAAAAACCTCCTATTCATTTGATCATTTCATGACATTTGTATGAAATAATATAACATTGGCTGCATTATTTCATAGAAATGTCCAGAAATTATCAAATGAATAAGATGTTTTTGAAAGTGGGACAAATGCCTGGGACACTCAAAAATATTCAAACTTCTTTCAAAAAGCTATAATATTAAATCCTAATGTTAAGTTCATATAGTTTGTTGCACAAAATATAATCTATGCACTTACTCTAAAAACTATCTGTTTACACAAACAACATTCCTCAATAGCCTCTGGCATGTTCTGACGAAGATATCCTTCAAACTCATGTATGGCACGAACTCCCAGGGCATAGTTGTTTTCATCCTTATCCAAATAGCGCATTCTGCACCAAGTGCTCAGAAGTTTCTGGAATTAATGTTAAGATAATTTAAGAATTTTTAATGATAACTAAATAAGATATAGAAAAATAGAGAAATCTAAATAAGAATAAAACCGTGTCCTGAGGTGGAGACCGAATCTATGACCTTTTACAATCCAGGTGACTGCTCTAACCATCTGAGCTACCAAGAATAATAATAATAATATTCATACACTCACACCATCTAGCCCAAAGTAAGCATCATTAAGAGCTTGTGTTATGGATACTAGATAACGGATAAATATTGATAATAATATGTAAGTATATAAGTATTAGATATATGCTAAATAAACATATAAACATCCATGACTTGTAAACAAATGCTCGTACTCATACAAACATTTGCTCCTACCGGGATTCGAACCCAGGACCTCATGACCGAGTAGCCTGCATAGCAAGGGGTACAAAACTACAGACCGCTTAACCAGCCGGTCGCCAAGAATGCCGCCGGTATGGTCGCCGGAAGAATTTGAGATAAGGTCAGGAATTTCTTATAGTCTATCTGTATTTGCAGTATAAGCTAATGTAACCCGCACAATGTCGAAATATGCTATTTCAACACGGGAACAATTATTTTTTAAATACCATATTACTTACATCGTAATAAGAGGCGGCTCATGACAAATTTACTTGGGTGTTCATTTAGAAGTTAAATTCTCATCCTTTTCAAACCCGACATATCAGACAAAATTAAATTTTAATTCATTAGGATATAGAATATTTTATGTCTGGGTGGTAAAGGATTAAAAATCATCATTACCAACCTAAATTATAAAAATTTACAAACACTTTTAATACCTACTTCTTACTATTTATTTGAGGAGCCTGGTGGCGTAGTGGTTTGAGCGCTCTGGTTTCGTTCACGAAAACAAAGCAACTTTCGCCATGGTTCCCTGGATGGGCCAATCAAATTTATAATCTTGAGCTCCTCCGTGCTTCCGAAGGCACGTTAAGCCGTTGGTCCCAGTTGTTACTGCAACCGCTTTAACCCACCAACCCGCATTGGGCCAGCATGGTGGTGTTGAGGTCCAAACTCCTCATGTGTTTCTGCCATGTAGGAAGGCCTGTGCCCAGCAGTGGGACGTATATAGGCTGGTGATGATGATGATGATGATGACTATTTCTTACTTCTATTACTATGCTTACCTGTCAAGCCACAGGCTTCAGACACAATTGGTTTTTAATTGTAACATGGCCTTTGGAGGTTTTACGCTTGACAAAGTAAGATCCAAAAGCATAGTTAAAGATTGGTTAATAGGCAAGGCAAGGTAAATTTATTATGACTTAAATAAATTAATTGTCAGTGTGTACTTAGTGCTGAACTAGTGCTTTAAATTTTCACACATCATTCCACATCAGATTACTCGCTACCTTGTTGAGTGTCACGGAATCTGTTTTCATTTTGTATTCAGGATATCTTGCACTTCATTGATATTAATATATTATATAATTTTAGAAATTAGATAAAATTTGATATAGATGACATGTTGAAAAAGTAAAATAAACTAGAGAACTACTAACTAAAAAAAACAATAAAATTCTGCCAACAATGCATGCAAAGCCATTTCTTACTTGCTGACAGTCAGCAAGTGATGCTTGAGAGTTGAGAGCAAGTTTTTTTTGTAAGAAAACATATGTGAAAAGAACCAAAGAGTAATGTTAAAGCTTTTTATTTTTTAACTAGTTTTTGTTTTACAAATTGTATGTATTTTGCTTAGTGTTATTACAAATTATACATAATTAAGTAGCATTTTACTTTAATCAATAACACTCTGACCCTTATAACTTTATAATATTTATAAAAGAACTTTCATTATACTTACTTGGGCATCAGTCTTAGTGAAAGAAGATTTCATACCTCCAACCAAATTAATAGCATGTATACCAGTAATCTGCCTTGCTTCCGTAGTCATGATCTGTTCTATAAGAACCCTAAAGTACTCCAATTCTGTACTGTTAAAAATATTCTGAGACTTTGTTGCATCATCAAAACCCAAAGAAAGAAAAATTAACACTTTTTCATTAGTGACTTCATCATTAGTCAATTTTATAGCCTGTTGATATGGTCTTATCTCATCATTTATTTCTTTAATTATATCATCGAGCGCTATTTGTTGTTCTTCTGTAAAGAGCGTAAAAATTATAAATTACATAGACGGTGTGCCGAAAACTATAAAATAAACATGTATCCTAATAAGATTTTATTGTAACAAAAACTAGAAACAACGCATGAACGGCAAATTTCATAAAATGATGAAATAATCATTTATATAAATAGCCTTTCATTATACACGTCGTAAAGGAACATAAGCACAGAACCTTCAAGAGTTGCTAAAACTTGTTCTGCATCTGAAAAGCTTAACACTCCACGACTGGCTACAGATCGTAGAAGAAATCTATGAACCTTGCCGTAAATCATGTTTACAATTTAGAGTGAAAAGATCTTCTTCTTTTTGTTTCTTGGCGTTGTCATTGATTTCGCCAGAATCCAGTTTTTAGCTTAGATCAGAGTGAAAAGATAAAAGGTTTATTTTAGATTTCGTATAAACACCAAGCATCGTCGGTTCGTCGTAGACAACAAACAAGAACAACACAAAAACAAGCGGGAAATTTTTGGCAAGTTTGACATAACAAGTAATGTGTTCTGTGTTCTGTGCAAGGAACTTGTTCTGTGTTTGACAATTGACATTAATCTCTACGGTCTGCAATGAACCATTTGCGCACATAGCGCGCTTATAAACGAACCAAATTGGAACGTATTCGTGCTAACGCTGCTCACGAAAAAGAGTAGTGCAGTGTATATGCTAATGTCTTTGATGTTATGACTTAGACTTTGTGAGAAATGCTATAAACCAAAGATTATATACTATAGATATGTTACGTTCATAGTAATTGCGGTTCAAATCTGTTCCGAGCAATCCAAAACTGCACACATTGACAAGTTTCACTAATAAGTAGAACAAAAGATACGAAACAGCATGAAAGGGAATGAGACAGCTATTGTTTTAATGAATCACTTCAAATTTTTTCTTGTGCATAGAGTGACGCAAACTGAGACAAGACGTCCCAATTGGGACGTATTTGAGTTTCACATCGGGCGCGCTTATAACATATCTGCTTCTTGTTTATTAAAATATCATTGCTATAAACATTTTATTTGTGAATTGGTAAAAAACTTGTTATCACACTTTATTTGCTAGAAATACACTTCCAAAATTTACTCTTTTATTAAAACATAAAATTTTAGAAAGTTTTTGTTGGGATCATTGACAGCAGTACACACGAATGAGCGAAAGTGTGGCCCAAATTGATGAGCACACAAACAGCGCACATAGCATCGTACTTATTCAATTCGGCCAGAGGCGTTTGCTTGCACTGTTTGTAACGAATGCATTGTTTGCGTATTATGGACCGTAAGGTATATGTTGCTGTTTTTTTAAATCATTCTTCCTGTAATAGGAAGGCAAAGGGAACTAATGTTCATAAAGCCATATCTTTAGTATTTCTTTTTCTTCATTTATTGCATCGAAATGCTGATGTTACACATTATATGTATTTACTTTTAATGCGCTATTTACTTTTGTATTTATTTTAAATAGTCAATAATTTAGACAGCGATGCCGGTTCGACTTCCGCCTGGATTTGTAAATAATAAAAATCTTGACTGACACCATCAAATCCAGGTAAAAAAACTGTTCCTTTAACCTTTTTTTTAAATTTATGACTATTTATGGCGGCGGTAACCGCTTACCACCAGGTGGGCCGTCAGCTTGTTTGTCATCTAGTTGTATAAAAAATATATATTGATAACAAAAGTAAATAGCGTGGGACCGGCCTCCTTTGCCTTCTATCTTCTATTAAGGGAGTTATTAAAAATTTAATAATATTGACAGTCACAATTTATTTATTAAATCTATATCACCTAAGTAATTATCTCAAATGTCAAGAGGCATTGAGCAAAGTGTTTATGTTGTAGGTACTCGATACCTTCGCTTATGTCGCAAATGGGGTATCTAGACTTTGCGAATTGAGAATTGCCGGGTACTTAATCTGCTTCGCTTTCATAGATTTCTTGAATCAAACACTATCGTAGATACATATAGTATATCATTAATCTGTGCAAATACTTACTAATTGAAAATTATCTTGCTATTGAATCTGAGTAGGTACTACAATTTACGTTCGTATTACCCAATTTACCATACATTTTACTCTTTTGTTCATATCACCATAATCTTGCCATTGAATCTGAGTAGGTACGACAAATTACTTTCGTCCTAACCAATTCACTATAGATTTTACTATTTTGTTCATATTACCATCTCTCTAAGCGATGATAATTATGGCGGGACCATACGGTCCCTAAATGGCCTCCAAACCACCCCTACAGCCATTCCCTGTCCACCGGTTACAGTCAATAATTATCTCTTGACGAGATCAAAAGGACTCACCCAATCTTTTATGCTAGCCTTCATGTTATCAAGAATTATTAATCAACTCACATTTTTGGCGCGCAGTACTCATGGTCTCTTCTTACCATTTCTCATCAGGTGTCTCAGGTGGTATAAATCGTTTGCAGTGCTTCCTTTTATTATATACAAAGCACGGCAAATGAATTAACACCATCATAATCAGAACTTGATTACCCTACAGTGGATCAAAGGGCACAGCGGGTCACGTGGAAACGACGCCGCTGATGAACTCGCAAGAAGAGGATCTGATAAGAAACCGGTTGGCCCGGAACCAATCATACCTCTTCCCTCTAGCTGGTTTAAAGGTATGGTATGCGAGCATACACATGAACCACTGGAACAGTCTGGAAGATTACAGACAGGCAAAACTTGCACTACCCCAAGTTGAGCCTCGGCTCTCCAAGACTCTCATTCAGCTTAGCAGATCACGCCTTCGCCTCATTACGGGCGCGTTGACTGGTCATAGCAATTTTAACAGACAACTCTTTAACTTAGGTATCACGGACAGTCCTCTATGCAGAGCATGCATGGAGACAGAAGAAACAGCCGCTCACGTTCTGCTGGAATGCAGGGGTGTGGCTAACTACCGGGCGAACTACCTGGGCAACCCGGGTAGCCTTCGGGAGTTGCTCGGCAACGTTAAGGCGCTAGGTGACTTCCTGGAGGAGCTGGGATGGCTCGTGTAACCCACCTCACCCTCCTCCGACGCAAAACAGGCGCAACTGACGTCGATTTGCGGAAACCGCCCGCACGACGAAGAAGAAGATGACTTAACACCACCTGATGTGAACCGGTAAGAAGAGTCCATATGCGGAGACAGCTAGTGCAGCTTGAAACACTCTGTTCTAGCCGCCTCTACCTTACCGGCCCATAAGGTGCCTTTTCTCGCTAACGTCATTCATTCTCTCTCTCTCGGTTTATATCAAAAAAGCCTTACCTATTCTTGCTAAGCTCGAGCTCTTTTGAGGATGTTGAATTCTGATTCAAAATGTTGCGCGTTAATCATTTCCTTAAATAACTAAAACTAAGCTAAGATGGCACGGTTCGATTAAAAACACAGCTTTTGAAATGTCAATCCCTATCGACTGCAGCGCTCAATTACAGGATGGCTAATGGTGACCGTGTTTGCTGGCGACACGAATTCCCTATAAATTTTCTAAATTTATTCGCGATCGAAAGATAAATGTTTGTCTTTAGATCCGCTGTGAGAAAAAGATTTTTATTGACAGTAGAAGAGGCCAGTACCTAAATACGAGTAGGTATACAGGGTCGTGCCATCAATGCGACAATAAATTTAAACATGGGCTCTATTAGTCCATAGAAATGCTTTGCCACTTTTAAAAATATTGTATTCATTTGATAATTTCATGACATCTGTATGAAATAATGCTGCCAACGTTACACTATTCCATACAAATGTCATGAAATTATCAAATGAATACGATATTTTTGAAAGTGGCAAACCATTTCTATGGACTAATATAGCCCATATTTAAATTTATTGTCGCATTGACAGCACCACCCTGTTTAAGGTGGGTAGTTAACTTTTAGATGCTTAATTCGATCTTAAAAACGTAGGCAATTAAACTATAAATATGCGTTAATAACAAATTTGGTAAATTGAAATATATTTGAAACCTATTTTGTTTAAAACTTCAATTTGTTTTTGATAATTGAGTTTAAACCACTTTTTGATTAACAAAGTGATTTAAGCTCAATTAGCAGAAATTGATTTTCATTTTTTATTAGAGTGTGGACATATATACCTACGTACCTACGAGTACTTACCTAAATGAGATAATAATAGTAATACCTTGAAAGAACAGCTTTCTAGCCGACGTGTACCTATCCTACATTCTTGCCAAGACTCGAACCCGAAAGAAGAATAATAATAATAACAGATCTTCAAATACCAGTCAAATAACATTCGTAATTATAAAAATAATATCCATCCATCCAATATTATAAATGCGAAAGTAACTCTGTGTATCTGATACTTTTTCAATTAATTTTGCTAGGGAGATGGTTTGAGACCCTGGGAAGTAGGTACTTAAATTACTTTTGAGGGATTGAAAACTAGCAGCAGATTCTAATAAGAATTTAAATGCCAGGCTAATCTAAATAGTTATCAGAATATTTTTAGAAAAACAGTATTATTCTTGAGTTAGAGCAATTTTTAAAAACTCACAAAATGGGCGGGAGCAGGAGCATCTGTCCTAGACGGGTATGTCGAAATGGGATGTGATATAATTAGGTCTGAAATTCGTATTCGACAAAAAAAACAGAATCCTAACAGTAAGGAATAGAAATGTTGACCACTATTTCCTGAAAAGAATATCTGATTTGGTTCACGGACAGATCCAAAATGGAATCGAGAACAGGTGCTGGTGTTTATACTAAACATATAAAACTAACTATATGAAAGCATGGACAAATTGGCAACTGTATTTCTGCCGGGGACGTGTGCTATTATTATGTGTAAGTAATGAAAATTATAGAAAAACGGACTAAGAATAAAACAATTTACATATGTCAAAAATGAGACGGATTTTAATCAAAAAATACAGAGACGGGGTTGATACTTACTTGAGAGACTATACTTATTCACATTAAAAAAACACTAAATAGGTACAACAAAAACGTAATGAATGACACATAAACCAAGAGACAGCGAAAAAACGTGCAACATTAAGACAAAACAGAGCAAATAAAAAGAAAATTTCATTACTTTTTTAACTGCAAAATTCTTCTAGGCCCCTTCGACATCAGTCTTAATATCAGCCAAGCAGTTAACTCACCGTGAAACAAATCAGATGTAGTCCTGAGCGCTGAACCTACAGCCAGTACAGCGCTCAGCTTAAATAAGCTTCGTAGGCATAACAGGGTAAGACTGATATGGGTACCCAGCCATGTGGGAGTGATGGGCAATGAAAAGGCTGATGAATGGCAAGTAAGGGCTTAGAAAACACATACCTAAGCCCTTTCTTTTTGCACTGTCACAAAGTTTTATAAACACAGCCATTAAAGTGTATGTTGAAAATAGACATAAAGCCGAGTGGCATAAAATGTCGGGATCAAAACACTCCAGATCCTTCCTAGTGTAGGAGCATAGAGTAAATACATCTATGCAAAAGGATGAACACAAGCTCGCTTCATAATTGGGGCGCTTACACGACTTTTGCTACTAACCACATGCTACACAAAATGCAATTCTCCCCAACACAACTTTGTCGAGCATGTGGTGAATGCCAGGAAACAAAGACGCGTCTCTTGTGTCATTGTGATGCTCTGGCTAGAACCAGAATGAGTCTTCTGGAAGTGGCATATTCAAAACCAGAAGACTACAGTAAAGAAATAAAGAAAAAAATATTTTATTTAAATTATTTATTTAGCGTTAGGCTAAATAAATCGACAAACAAAAACACACTTTGAATTTTGTCACCTCACTGGAGCTAAATATGGCGCTGTTGTCGGGAAAACTATCCAGATTACGCACTATCAAAGAACTTAGTTTTACACTGTGAAAAAAGATTGCAGTCGTAAAATTTTCATATTATCGACATATTCAGTATTGCACACGTATCCAATATTCGGTTCCGTTCCCCTACACTCGTTTTAGTAAAAAAATATTTCTCAAAACATGATGTTTTCAAATAGTTATATCTTTATTGTAAACTACACCTAAGGGTGGCAGGCTTACCTGAATAAGCGCTGGTAAGCGCATACCGTACCTACCTAGTGAAAATTTGTTGCAACAATAATAATATAAAGCGTAATTGGTAATGTTGACTGCTGTCAACATTAGGGAGAAAAGTTTATTTTTAACCCTCGATGCAAAGCTGAAGTGATCAGAATGGATCTTAGTTATGATTTATGAAGATCTGGTAAGGCGTTTGATGATAATGAACTCAAATCCTACATGGCAAAAGAGTTTAACTTTCACAGAACCGATTGTTTTTTTTACTGTAACGTCCTAGGCATTTCCAAGACATGCTGCTGTGACGTTCGGTGGTAAGGGAGGGTCCAAAAAGAAATGAAGCAACCGAATACGTCACATAAGGTATATTCAAATTGTAAAGTAAAGGTAGGAAAATAATCCGAAATAATAAGTTACTGTTATATTAAGGGGCTACCTCGTGCACACTAGCGACACCCATTGATTGTTATTAATTATGGTGAATTTAGAACATAATAAACAAAAACGCTTTAGAGAATTGCTAAAGAACGGTATTTGTAATTTTTAAAGATGTATCTTGTTTAAAGTGTCTACCTATATGTAACCAAATTTTTTATTATTGTTAAAAGTGGCCACTTTCGGCAATAATGAAAAAATAGGTTACATGTAGAGGAATATCTTATACCGAGCACATCTCAAAAAATTACAAATACCATTCTTTAGTCATTCACTAAAGCGTTTTTGTTTATTATGTTCTTTATTCACCACAATTAATATAAATCAAGTGGTGTCGCTAGTTCCGACGAGTTATCGCCTTAACATAATATCGCCGAGAGCGAGACACTGGTATAAGAACGGAGATAGGTACGTCTCCTCTGGTGGTAAGCAAAATAATGATTTGTAAAGATAAAACGGAAGTATGAATTTGAATTTTGAATTTATGTTGCTTTAAATATTGCCTGGAAATTTGGAAAGGGAAACGAGGTGCTTTAATATCGCAATGTTATAGAACCACGTTACACTGCTAACCTTGACCTGATCCTGCACCGTCGAATAGTCTGAGAATCATCTATCTAGATGATTAATGAGGCCAGGGGTTACTTAAAATTTTCAATTTTATATTATACACTAAACTACTACTCACCAGGAAAATATTTTAAGTCTTGTTTTTTGTGTACGATCTTCTATTTACGAGATATATATTAATTACCTACCGTCATAGAATAGGTACTTTTAGATTGCCTACTTAACGTGAGAAAAATAACCATATTATCATAAGCTTACGTCATTATTATTGAGAACCGCAAGACTTCCCCGGCGTTATCAGAATGAGTAGTAAATAAATAATTAATGCTCTTATTTTGTACGTCTTCCTAAACCAAACTTACATACACACACACACACACTTTAAATTTATTTTTTACAGTCCTTTTTTTTACCCGGTTGACTGGTAGAGAATGCCTATGCCATAAAGTCCGCCCAAAAATAATAACTACTGTTTGTAATCTGTATCAGGTGGAGGTGCTACTAAAATTGAGGCTCAAGCTTAGAGTGGAAGATATCACTACGGAAACCTAGGTGAGTACCTACCACCTGATTTGAAGTCAATAGGGATGCTCCTTTCTTCGAAATTCGGAGTTCAAATAAGCATGTATTTCTTTACTAGATGGTAGGCCCATATGTAGGGTCATCTGGGTAGGTAATACCGCCTTTCTTATTTCAGCGTGTTTCGGATTGAAGGGAAAGGTAGCCTGTGTAATTACTGGGCATAGATGGCATTTCATCTTAGGCCTCAGGATGACAACGCACCTACAATATCAAGTGATTTTTCCTTGTTCTTGCAGGTGTCTATAGGCAGCGGTAACCTCTTACCATCTGGTGGGCTGTCAGCTTGTTTGTCATTTAGTTGTATATAAAAAAAAACCTTTTAAATACTGCTTATGTACCTGATCGAATCTCCCTATTACAAAACACGGTAATATTGTTAAGAAAAGCAAAAGTACTCGGCCGCAGGCATCGCAGTCCTATTAAAGTCGTAATTGCTTCCCCGTTCCCTAATTACTACGTCCTGTGTAGGTACCGCTCTTCTCTTATCAATTATGGGAGCTCGCCCTGGTGCGGTGTGGGACCAGGGACCACCTATTTTCAAAGGCAAACTTTGTACACAATTATTGTATCAGTGCGGATGCATTCACAGCATTCGCTGGTTTGAATCTAATGTTGTAAACGTACCCATTTGAGAATGGGCGAAATTCTGAATAAAGATGAAAATAGAATATTACTTATGCTATATTGTTCAGATAAATTGCAGATTTAAACCATATAAAACTACTACATACATAAGATGGCTAAATAGAGATCTATTTCAGACGAACAGGGTAGATATATAAGAAACAAACTACGGAAGTCACCGCGGCGCAAGTAACTGCATTGATTTCTATAACCTGTCTTCTGTACATCTTGCGATTTGCTTTAAGCTGCTTTTTGATTACCATTATATTAGTAAAAATATTTGAAAAAAATTAAACATCTTTTAGAATAACTACCTTTAAGATCAATTGTATCGGCTTATTTTTATTTCTATTAATGCATTGTATTTCTATGATGAGCATTTCTTATTACATCACCAACCTAGATACGTTCCACTGCTGGGCTTAGGCTCCCTACATGGGAGAAACACACGGGGATTTTGGGCAATAATACCACCAAGCTGGCTCATTGCGGGTTGGTGGGTTAAAGCGGTCGCAGTAACAACAGCGACCAACCGCTTAACGTGCCTTCCGAACCAAGGAAGAGATCGAGATTCGAAATTTTGGTAAACCCATCCTGGGATGCGGCAACGAAAATTGCACGTGTTATCTATACTAGGGGCAGACCGTTTTACAGTGGAAACGCCGATCGGCGAGCCGCATCTCGTGTATGGTTAAAAAAACGCCGATACTCTTTTTCCACACCGAGTGATAGATTTGTACATTTTAATGACCAATTCATTAGTAAACACTAACAGTTCGCAATTTGTTTTGCAGTACAGGACATTTTATGGAAGTATACACAATTGTTACTTTTTGTTGATTCCTAACCTCTTTCGATCATGTATATTTCTGAAAATATGCGATTATTTTTGAGGGGGATGTGTTAGGGGATAGAAGATCCGCTCTCTCCCTCTCCACCCCCAAAACCGCCGTCCGTATGTATACATTTTTACCGAATTCGTCATACTTTCATAACCGTCATTTCCTGAAACGGCGATCAGGAAGCTGTTATACTGCCAACTGGCATACACATATTCAAAGCATTCTTTTTTAAAATTTTTATTAGTAAAGTTAAGAGCATATTGCGATTAACGCCGGTCGGCGTATGCCTCAGCGAATGGCTTAACGTGCCTTCCCAAACACGGAGGGTATCGAGATCAAATTTTGATTAACCCATCTCGAGATCGACCATGGCGAAAGTTGTTTTGTTTTCGTAATCGGAACCAGAGCACTTAAACCACTACGCCTCACCGAACTCGTCGCATTTCCTATATTACTTTCATTATTGCTAAGAATTGCCTTGTGACTCCATTCTTATCTGACTATCAAAATTATTAGAGGATACAATTAGAGGATAAATTATTAGGTCTCGTTGTATGGCAGAGTTATACAAAACAAACAAACATCTAAGTAGGAACTCATATTTATACCACGGATTTATAGTTATTATTATAAGGTAAAATCACAGAGTTTGCCGAACACCTTTTTGGGTAGGTAATTATAAATGTTTTCGTATGAAAAGTTTACCCAGTTAACAAAGATAAAGCCGAAAAGATAAACATGAACATAAATTCATTAGTTTTCGGTGCCCATGCATGCTTTTATAGAAAGCATAACTCGCTCCGTAAATTACCTAAGCTACGAGCGCTTTCAAAAGTTTTAATGGAGTCAATTTGGCCCCGCATTCAAAACACTGAACGTTCAGTGCGAGGAGCAGACCAGGTAAGTGCGATTTATATAAACATTAGAGCCATGCATTTATATACCGGAGACAATCTTTAAATATTTTATGCCACTTTAAAGCGGTTTCGACAGTGCAGTCAAAGAATTTCATTTCCGCACAACTACACAATCGAAAGTATGGCTCGCGCAGTAAAGTTTCGTTTGATAGTTTCATTATTTTCTAGAAACCGCGTGCTATTTTTATAAGTCTATAGTGTATATACACCAAATACAAATATCGTACACATACCATTGAAGTAAGGTAGGTTCGCTTATTTTACTCTGGATTTTTATTTTCAATATACCTATATTTCCCTTCTATTTTCGAAGGACAAGCGCCGCCGCGCCCGGTATACTATTTGCGACCTTTCTGAAAATTCATTCAAGTGCAGCGCATACATGAATAGAGCGGAAAGAGCGACTGCATGTTTTAATCGAACTGCAAAAAGAAGGAAAAATCGACATGGCCCATGGCAGACACGGCAGGAGTTTGAAAGTGTGCCAAATAGTAGTTAAAGTTTACCGCTTCCAACGCTGGTTGATTACACAGCGCTGGAAAAAGAAAACTTTCTTGTTCACCACTGGAAATATGAAGTCACTCGGTTGCTGAGTGGCCCAGTCTAGGAAAATTTAACCCGTGGTTGGTTTTATGTGAAAGCGAAATGGGATGGCTTACGTACACTTTGTTACAGGCGCTTTTAGAAATATCAAATTATTTTTAAGTATTGATAATTCGGTACATGAAAATTTCTGTTTTGGTAAATATCTTAGGAAGTAAATTACATTATTTTCGTGATTAAAACCTGCAATTTCAGTATAAATAATAATACCTACCAATTTTACTTAATTCAATACACTGATTAATCAATATCAAGGTAGAAGATTTACATATGAAAAACTACAAAAATTTCACGTTCTTATGTGGGGGGTATGGAAACAGCGATCTTTCACAATCCGGGCGACTGCTCTAACCTTATGAGCTACCCAGAACTTGGGATAGCCATGTGAAATTTTTCTAGTCCGTTTTTGTATTTGCGTTATGAGCTAATGTTCAAACATTTTTCTAGTTTCGATATTTTTATACTTATGTAAATATATTTTTCAAACATTTATAATAATGTTAAAATAAAATTAAAAGAATATGGTAGAAGCTGTGTTCTATCAAAAGTGAAAGATTTAAAATAATATCATAGTAAAAAACGAGTTTCGTATATTAAAACAACTGAAATGACGATGCAGTAGGTATTTTATGATAAGGAAAATGTATACTAAATTATCAAGTGACCCAGCGCGCGCGCTCCAGCTCCGGTGCTTCCCCTTTTACTCCATACTAGTCCGTACCTAATATCCTTGCCAAGAACTATAAAATGGCTGGAATCAGTCGAATTTTCATCAGAAGTCTTCACGCATTACAACAACATGTCTCGTCCAGTAACATTACTTTTGGGAGCAGTGTTAATTTTGTTCGTTGCTGAATCTTTCAGTCAGCGTGTGATATATCCGACATACCGACCACCTCCACAACGACCACCAGTCATTCGAACAGCTCGAGATGTTGGCCATGGTGCTCCTCAGTGGCTCACCAACGGTGATAAAGTGCAGGGAGTTCCAGCGACCGGTGATCAACATTATTTGCCACCATACGTCGATGTGAAGTTTGATACTAACAAAAGATACGCCTGAGGTATCGACAAGAATGAAGAATGATAAAGTAGTTAATAATGATAGAATAAAGTTTAAAAATAAATAACACAACATTGTATCTGCTGAATGGGAGATGATTAACACAGTAGTTTATTTATACTTTGATGCTTATTAAACATTTGAATTTATATTCGGGATATTTACCATGTAATTTATTTGTAACGAGTTCCCAAATATCGGCGCAGTTACAGGCGCCATGATCACTGGTGAGTTTACCCATGATCATGGCGTATAATCGTAATATCATTATTTGTTGATTGTATCGCGTGTATCCCTGCTCCCGGTCCCGGGTCTTTTTTGCCGTTTTATATTTTTGACCCTGGCATAAATAAATAATTAAGAAGTCAAGTTGTACCTAAAAATAAAATACGTTAGTGCTACATAAACTGCTAGTTTTTTCTGAAACTAAAGCTTTTAAAGGCTGCTAAAGTCCTGCCTATGTGCATTAGGCATATGCCTAATGCACATAGGCAGGACTTACCTAAATTGTCTCAAAATTAATCTTGTTTTTGATAAATCAAATTTTCCTTGGTTAACTAATATAAAGTTATTAGAACTATTACTTGCTAGTCATTGAAAATTTAATATACAGATTGAAGTTATGCGCGTCATAATGTGACATGCGATCAAATGAACGCGATGGCTGTCTTCGGGAATATTTCACTAACAATCACAAACTTGTTGGAATTTCAAGTGAAATCCCTGGATGACGAGAGCATTACACACGACAGAATTTGATATTATATTTGTGGGAGGTACTTGTGCACAAACCTTACTGAATGTGGTCTATTAAAAGTTTCGATCAAATTCGAAAGCGCTAGACGGGAATATTGCTGTAGTTAGGAAAATTATGTGACGGTACAAAATATCACAAAATGTCTATTGTAATTTAGTGTCGTAGTATATAAATAAAAATACTTCACAATACACTTCTTTGCATTACATTGACATCTTCTTTTCATTATTGCAAATTATACTTTTTTACCCCTGATAACTTGTGAAAACCTCAAAAATGCCTGAAGATTCACTTGGAGTTCGCACGACCGCTGATCATAAAATATCGTAAGCACCCGATACATTGCAAGTTGGGGATTAACTATCTACCGATCAGTTTTTATGACAGAGTGTTATTAATTATCGACCGCTGTCAGTACAGTTGTGATCAAAATTGAACCGAAAGTTGACTTGTAAAGGTTAGGGTACAAAATTTATTTGAACTTTACTTTGTAGTCGTCTCGGTTTGCAGTTCAATAGTTTGCTTCAGATTGAAGGGATAGATAGCCAGGGAATTACTGGGCATGGATAGCATTTCATCTTAGGCCTCAAGATGACAATTAATGCACCTGCAAAACCAGGTTATTTTTCCCTTGTTATTGCAGGTGTCTAATAGTCTAAAATGTAGGGTGTTTGCTAAATAGCATAACAAGCGATCACCTGCCCATGTTAACTTAGTTAATATAAACATATTGAGGTATTATCAAAAAATTACAATTTTGAAATAAATTTAAAATTTCTTCATACAAATAGTTCAGGCAGTGAAACAAAATGTATGGGAGAGTAAAAATTGATTTTACAATTCAAAATTTTAGATAACACCTTTGTATTTGTCTGACTTTACTAACATGGCTACACTAAAAAAATATTGAATCAAACTAGAAGTAGTTTGTTTAATGTAGGTACATACAATAACACACACTGGTCGAAGACTTCGCTCTAAAGAATTTTGTACATAAAGATCTTGCGCAATATTCCGAGCGTTGCACATCCGAGTTGGGTTTTCTGATTGATCTCTCTTTATAATATTAATATGGATACATTTCAAACGTTTTAGTAATAGGTAGGCAAAATGACGGCGTCTATTTTTGAAGATATGCCAACGGGCTAGCAAAGCGCAAAAGGTCAAAACATAGTAATTTAGTCATAGTACAATACAAAGTCAAATGTCGTTTAATGTGTACAATTTCGTTCGCTCTCATGCCAAAAAGCACGTTTGTAATTTCCAAAACACCCCATTAACTGCCGTTGCTTGTTTCCATACGATTTAATATCTCCTCCCGTCTATGAATGCAGCTCCGGAGTTGTGGTTCGACACAAAATAATTTCACGGGTGCTTTCGTAAGCAATTCAGAAAATTCAGAATGATACGTTTTAAATTGTTTGTCGCTTGAATACAACAAGGCTTCTTTTTAAAAATATAACATTTATTAAAAAAAAAACACGTTGCACATATTATGATTTCAATTCTTAATTTTTCATGCCAAGTATTTTCTTTTAACTAATAAATGTATAAGTATTCAATAAATAAGATTCTACAAATGGTAAATAAGTTTATTACTCGTACAAATGGGTGTTAGAGAGTTAAAAATGATATTGAGCGATTAAAATTAAGATTACAAGTTAAATTACTATTTGTACCGGTAAGATCAGTATATTGAGCGATTAAAATTAAGATTACAAGTTAAATTACTATTTGTACCGGCAAGATCAGTACCTACTTAGGTACGTAATGCCCAATTAAAAATGATGGTGTTAAACAAGTGATTAGACTTCATCTGAGGTTTATTGTGTACCTACCCATTAATAATTACGATGAGCCGTCAGTAAAATATAGTGTTCTAAAATAAGAGGAAGCAAATATAATGACAATTAAAAACAAAATACGAATAACAAAAAGTAAATAGGACATGAAACCGACCACCTCAGTCTTCTACACACATTGCTGCGTCATAAAGCTAGATATCACAATCACGCTATGGAAAGCAGCAGGTTATCAATAAAGAATAAATGAGTTACTTATCACTACCTATCGTAACAAGTTCAGTAATTTGAAGTGATATTATGTTGATTTTGCATTCAACTAGATGACAAGCAAGTTGAAGGCTCTCCTGTTGGTAAGTGGCTACCGTCGCCTGAAGGCATCTGCAATAATAAGGGGAAAAATACCATGTTTCCACCAGGCGAACCAAATTTTTGCTTGGAGTAACATTTCTGCTATAGAAAACATCATTTGTGTTACTGCAAAATCCACTCTTCATAGAGACCGTACCGGCCCGTTTCAATTTGGCTCATATTTGACTTGCACTGAGTACTTAGTTCCAGGTTCAATCGAATACATCACTGATTCTGTTTCAATCGGGGAGGGTCTATGATATTTTCTAAAAATAGTAATAAATGCGGTTGCATATTCTTCCTACAAAGCGACTTAAAATATACTTATATAAGATTTAATTTGATACAAACAAAGACATGTAAGAAAATACGACGTAGGAACAAATAAATGAAATGAAACACCTAATTGTCTGAGTATAATATTTTATGCATATTTCGTCTTCTAATAAGTCAGTTTTTATACAATTACCTACATTACATATTTATGTATTTATATATTTTGTTTAACCCATCAACCCGCATTGGGCCAGCGTGGTGGTGTTATGGCCCAAACTCCTCATGGGATTGCCTTATTGCATGGGAGAAACACTCGGGAATGCAGGAAGGCCTGTGCCCAGCAGTGAGACGTATATAGGCTGGTGATGATGATGAAAATGATATAATATGCTAACGCAAACCACTTTTATACTACTAGATGACAAACAAGCTGACGGGCCACCTGATGGTAAGCGGTTACCGTCGCCTATAGACACCTACAATAACAAGGAAAAATCACTTGATATTGCAGGTGCGTTGTCATCCTGAGGCCTAAGATGAAATGCCGTCCATGCCCAGTAATTACACTGGCTACCTTTCCCTTCAATCCGAAACACAGCGAACTGTTTCACGGCTGAAATAAGAAAGGCGGTGGTACCTACCCAGACGACCCTACATACGGGCTTACCACCTACCAACTTATATTTTGTTCTGTCTCCTAGAACTCTATGACATACCTTCTTGGTTGTAGAGAATGTCGTATGGTATTAATTAAGCCCGTCCTTTTACATACTGTTTTGTGCAAAAATAATAAAATTAACTACAAACATAAAAAAATTACCAGTAATAAACAACATTTGTATTAATGTTTAAGGTATGCCAGACTTCGGCTGGGCTATTTTAGGTCTGGTGCTAGTTTTCACTTGGCCAAAAAATAAGCCCCGTATCCAGTAAATAATTATTGTCATATTTCTATAAAGGAATAATGTTTCTATGTAAGTAAATAGTGTAAACTTTTTGTTTTTCATCGTTGATGTAACGCGATACGCGAGATAGGTACGTACACTTTGCACTGTCAAATTTAAAAAAATAACATACACTGTTTCATTCTTAGTTCATAAATAAGGCACATAAGTTATACATCGAATGAATGGTTTAAAAAGCAAATTATGTCGACATTAGACTTTGTAATTTACAGTCTCAAGAGGTTCATTGAGGAGAAGCCGCGCCGGCACCGCGGCAGTCTGGTAAGGGACTAAAAGTTATGGGGAATTTATTCTATTCAAAGGACACACGTCAATAAACGTAACTTTATGACCGAGCAATCCAAACCAAACGTACGAGTACGTAATTGTAATGAACGGACGGATTACCTTAGATTGGCCAATTTTGTCCCTCAGTCCCACAAAGTGTAAGAATAAATTACGAATAATTTTACATTGTTCTGTAAAGAAAGAAAATGATATTAACTGCTATAAAACAAGATCGTAAAAAAATTAATTGTTGGATACTGTTTAAGCAGGTAAGTGTGAGGGAATTTTTGAAACTTGGTCGCAGAACTCTTGGGCGAAAGCAATTCCAACAAAGTAGGTAGATAAAAGTTAAGACGCTAAAGAAGCGATTAAAAGAAAAATTAGCATTCTTTCAAAATTAATTACTTTTATAATAAAAGTTTTCATGGCTGAGTATGACGGAGACATTAAATTGGTAGGGACTTTTATCGAGGAGAAAAGAAACATAGTACCTTGCCTACTTATTGATTTAGTATTAGATATATTTTTTATTTGTTTCGGACTTGGTAGGTACGTTTCGCGGGTTTATTCAATAGCTCATTTGGATAGTTGAATACACACGACCGTTGTTGAGAGCTGATTCCCGGTCCTTGCTATATTAGAACCTTGTAAATATCCTTATTTGCACTTTATTGAGGTTTTATATTAAAATATATTGAAGAGAAACTGATTTTGGAAAGATCACTGCCCACAGTTGATAAATCTTGATTAAAGTACGAATATTGTAATGTTGTCTGTTTGTAAGAATTGGAAAAGCAACATTCATTGTAAGCTTTAACTGCCGGATAATACCATCGGTTATGATCTCTACTGCCAACAGCTGAGACTAAATCAAGATTTAGAGTAAAAGGTCGAAGTGAAAAAGCAGAAAGGATGTAGTTTTTTATCATAATAACGCCAGCAGATATAATCTGAAACAAAAAATTATCGATCTGATGTATAAGTATACTTGTGTCAGTCTCTTCGGAAATCTTTAGTAGTGCAAGGTAGGTCTCAAAAGAGGACTATCAAAACTTTCTTGTCCCAAAATCGCTACAGTTTTTTTTCTTTTCCTTTTATTCGTGCAATAAGTTTATCGATCAAAACAACATATTTATGTTTTAGAATGTTGTATTACAATATTCAATATTTATAGGTAGGGTAATCTCTCCAGTAGTGTACCGGCCCCCACCAATGTCCGTCCGGACGACAACATTTTTAAACATATTAGAAGCACTTGAATGATTTTGACTCTAAAATCAATCTTTATAGAAATTATTCTTAATTGCCAACCACTGAGGCGCAAGGATATCTGCCGTAAGCATTTAGCGGAGTTTTAGTTCGCATTTGAAACGGAAGGTGATTGTAAATGCGTTAAAACATCAACATTACTAAAAAAAAAATAGTGGAAAGGTGTTTTTAATCTGTAAAGCGGCAATATACCACCGTTGGGCGATGACAATAGAAAAATCAATTGTGTTTGGAATCTCATGCTTGATGAGTTCATGTTAATTTTATATTAATATCATATTTGATTTATGTTTAATGGCAAATATATATGTCCATTTGTATAATTTATGATGAAAATATGGATTTAATTATAAAACAATATCAAAAAATCAAGGGCCGGTGAAATGGAACAAAAAAAGTGTACTTTCAATGTCCGGCCTACCCCGGCCGGACACGGGCTTTGAGTATTGAACTAATTTATTGTGTTTTATTTTATATTAGTATGTTGTCAAGGATAATTTTACTTAAAATATCTTTTTTAATTTTGAATTAACGTCATGTCCAATCTTCGGCCGCCAAAATACGCTACACTAATATTACAAGTAAATGATATTATATGAGCGAAGAGAGGCCGAATTACTGGTACGATTGCCTAGTGACCCGGCCCTTAAAGAGACTAAATGGCCGAATGATTGGCTGTAGTGCTAGTCTCCGGCCATTCTCTTCATATTACAAATCATCAGCGCGTCTGTGTGTTTATTTACTACTGAAAAATGATTGGGGGTTGTTAAAGTTACAGTTTGAAACGAAGTCGTTTTGAAAAGTGGGTAATTTATTAAATATTAGCATCTTTTGTCGGAATGAATTTGTAGGGTTTGATTGTTTGATGCAGTCGTGTGGTATTAATACGCCTTGGTTTCTTCCAACATACATTTATTATTACTATGTTAGCATGGGTAGGTGCCGGCTTGATACCCCATGTACCAAACACCTTGTATATTTCTTAGGACATTAAGTAAAAATAAATAGTATTTTTATTTTCGCGGAGTAAACTGTCAAAGTTACTAATTATATTTCAATGTGTAGGATCCGCGGATTCTTAATGTAATGCCTGTGTTACAAAACCGTTGAACATAACTAGTTAAGAAATTGTGTTAATTGTATAAACATTCAAAAATAATTCTTATTAATGTGAGTATATGGGTTAGTTCCTAGTGTCCGGCCTTTAGGGTTCTGTTAAGAGGCCGGAAACTAGGTATGAAGTGGTCGGGCACTGGATTGGAGCGGCCGAACACTGGAAAAACGACACCTATCCGAAATTCTATTTTTTGAATATTATTTGCCAGCTTAGGTGTTTCAAAGACGTGTTAAATCTATTTTGTATTATATTGATGACACTAAGAAAAAATACTTATACACAGATTCCTTTGCAACGCTTAGTTATGGGTGAAACAAGTCGGGCTAACGGCTTAAAAGGCCGGACACTGGCCATTTTACCCTATGAAGAAACTTTTGCGCCGATCTTATGTACATTTTTTAAAATAAAGTATCCGGAATTTAAATCCGTAGTCTGCCTATTCTATACGCAGGTCTGTTTTCCGAATTGGAAGTTACGCAATTTATTTAGTATGGAATTGAACTATAATTTTTTAATATTCCAGTGTTGGAATAGCTGAAACGAAAAAAAGCCAGCAACACAATTTAAAATTTCCGACTTGCTATGCAAAAGGCGATCTTATAGACTAGTGATAAGGTCGGTTCAATATCCAGTGTTACGGTTGTTAGCTTTTGGATCTATGAATGTACGAATTTATTACAAATGTATAATTAAATCTGAGTTCTAGACTTAAATCAGTGTCTATATACGCTGCGAATTCGTATTAATGAGTACCTACATTTCGAAGTAAACCAAAGAGATTGAATGGTTAATCCTTTGCGTTCACAGACATTAGTTTTAGAGTGATTTAGAACTTCAGCACCAGCTAGACTGAATCTCTCTGGTTCAGTCTAATTTGCAAACAATTTACTCTGTTGATTATGATTGCGACATATTTAACCACAATTTAAACTTACAAATTAAATGTGTGAATTCAGAATTCTCGTTAGAATACTGCTTTTTAGGGGGTTTATGACCATTTACCAACTTAGGCATAAAAAATATCAGAAGAAAAAACAGCGCTGCTGGTAAAAGTTCTGTTGTGTTGTAATGGTAATTTTGAATCATCATTTCTGCGGACAGACATCGCTGCTAGACAAAGGTCTCCCTTAAAGATTTTCGCGACGGTCGGACCTGCGCTGCGCATGCAGGGGAGAGGTGACGTGCGACCTTCACCAGCCCCCTTATTCTCAACTTCGGAAAGAATTTGAATATTGGAAACTCTATACCTGTCACCATTTATCGCGGTGCGTCAAAGCGAGACGGGATGTGACTTTACGAATCGAATCCGTGTTCTGACAGTTGAGAATAAGGGGGGCAGGTCCAGCTCCAGGTCCATCTAGTTGGAGGCCATCGGTTCTACGAGCCATGTGTCCTGCCAACTGCCACCTAAGATTATACCTTAAGAAAAACTCCGAGAATCGCGGGCTCGAAATGAATACTACTATAATAATATCACATTTCAACCAGTACCAGTGATATTACTGGGCATAGAAGGCATTTCATCTTAGGCCTCAGGATTACAACGCACCTGCAATACAAAGTGATTTTTTCTTTATTATTGCAGGTGTCTATAGGCGCGGTGTTAGCTGCTTACCACTAGAGTTTGTCATCTAGTTCTATAAAAAATACTTGTTACAATAAAGTACGCGTTATAAACGCACAAAATCAAACAAATGGAAACAAAACTTGGTATTGCAGGAGCATTGTTATCTTGCGACCTAAGATGCAATGCCTTCTAGGATCAGTAATTAGATTACAATTATTATAATGTTCAAAATTAATGAGGATATTCAAAGCATAATGCCTAACTTAACTAAATCATCGGCATTTGAAAACAGTAGGTACTCGTTCTGGCGTTAAAATAGAAATATTCAAACTCAAACTCCATCATTTATTGCATACCATACTGTAATAAACGAGTAAACAATTATAACATATTTTAATATATGCTATAATATTCAGGTATCATTATGGACCCTGTCAGGCACAGCAAAGACATATCCGGAAAGAGACAAAATAATATAGAGTAGCAGAAATTCTTTGGGTTACAAATACCTAGCTCTGTGATCTCAAGGGTTCGGATTCAGCACCAGGACTTCTCTATTTTAGATTTTTTTATTAATATCTTTCAAACAATATTATTATGATGTAAAAATATTTTACATTTCAATTTCAATTGGTTTTTGTTGGTAAATTAATGCTTCCATTTTTTAATTTACATATACAATATGATAGTAATAGTTTTCTGATAGTAGATACTGAATACAGCGGAAAATCGTGCTGACAATTTCAAGAAAAGCTCCGCGAGCTTTAAAATTTAACTGTGGCTTTATGAACCTTCAGTTAAGAATAATAGTTTCACGGGATTGCAATTAAAATAACACTGCTTTACCAGTCAATGTTAATTGGAACGACTGCAAATAGGAAATTGAAATATCTTTCCAGGCACTGTGTATCCACATGTTTTTGTTTTGCTTTCATTTTAGTTAAAAAAAAACGTTTAGTTTTAAGTCTAAGGCGACGGTAACTATTTACCACCGTTGGGCCTTCAACTGGGTTGTCATCTATTGTATAAAAAATGGATTTTTCTCAATTCAAATCTCTGTTTGACTGGTTGCGAATGCCTAAGTACGCCATTGTAGTTTTATTACAAAGTTGCTATTTATAAAAATTACAAAAATTTGCATTGAGTATGTTTAAGCTTACGACTCTTACCTGCTCGCAAAGCGGGCTTTATTATGTAGATCCCAGTCACACTCGCAGTCATAAGTACTCTATTTCGAGAATGTTTCTGTTTCTGCTGTAGGTAAGATAAGATAAAATAAGATTGTTACTTGCAAAACACGTGTAGTATACAAAAATGCAGTTGTTACAGTAAATAAAGCCCCAAGTTGTTTGATATCTATGGCATGAATGAGTAGAATGCTTTCCCAAAAAACGTAAATTAATCTTGATACAAAATAGATAAAAACGAACATCAAAATTCATTGAAACTCCAATTCGGAGTATGGAGTAAAAAGTAAAACCAAAAGTTCGAGAATTTGCGGTACTTGCGCAAACATTCTACAGGTTCATAGATTTATGGCATTTTTATTTACGAGACTTGGGAAAAAACCTTACAAATGATTCTGCACAAAAAATATTTATTAAGTTTGTAAGCCAATAGCCAAAACTGTATAACTAAAAAGCATAATGAAAAGGTGACCAACTATAAACCACGCAGTTTTCAGTCGATCCCAAACTGCAGTATTAATTTGAAGTTAGTTTCTTTCGGCAGCCGGCGGGTTCCGCAGCTTCCATCGATTACTCGTTATGCTCGGTTAAGCTAGTTTTTTCTTCACCAAATTTTGTTTCGTTAAACATTTGTCTTTGCGGAGCGAGTTAGTTTTTCCCGGGTCGAGAAGATCCAGTAGGTTGTTTCTTTTTAAGAAGCCATTTCGCTTTTTACGGATACTTAATTAAACTAGATTCAAAGTCGTTATTAACTTTCTTGGGTTTAACATTGTTAAGGATTTCATAATGTATTGAATAATAGGTAAGTATTTATTATTACTAGAAAAAGAAATTTTCTAAGTTTTACAAAATTATAAATTTTAGAAAAATAAATATTTTTCTAAAACTTATAAGTTATATCAGGTCTAATCCTTAACGCTGTACAGGTCCTGAACAGGCTTGGTAGACTTATTAGGGTGAGACTGATCTGGGTGCCCGATCATGTGGGGGTGATGGGCAATGAGATGGCTGATGAATTGGCAAGGAAAGGCGCAGAAAACACATACGTGGGTCCTGAGCCCTTTCTAGCACTTTCACAAAGTTTCATAATCACAGCTGTAGTACAAATATTAAACACTCCAAATCCTTCTTAGGGGAGGATGGTAGAACTCAAGCTCGTTTCCTAATTGGGGCGCTCACATGGCATTTGACTTTTGCCCTAACACAATCTTGTCCAGCGTGTGGTGAATGCCAGGAATCAATGATCCAACTCTTGTGTTCTTGTAATACTCTAGCTAGAACCGCAACGAGCCTTCTGGAAGTGACATATGCGAAGCCAGAGGACTGTAGGCTCTTTCTGTCCAAAGATATGGTGAGGCTTATAGCAACTATATTCTGGACACAGGAAGAGTAAAAGCAAGGCAGGCCCAAAATATTCCAATAGTTCGAAGTGCACTATGACTTAGTCATGGCCCCACAACAAGATAAGACTTGTACATAAATTTGTAGAAAAAAAATCTTGTCTTGGAGTGGGGATCGAACTTGCGACCGTTCACAATCCGGGTGATTGCTTCAACCATGTGAACTACCAGGAATACTATAATTCACTAACGAATACTTTTTCTTGCTTAGATATTTTTCTAAGTACAAGTTAAGCATATATTGTAAATTTATAGATACAATTTAGAATATTTTTTAGTTTTACTAATACAATAATAATAACTAAATGGGCGTACCTACCGTACGTCCATTTAGTTGAATTCTTATCATCAATGTAAATAATTAATAATATAAATTGAAAATTTTAAGTAACCCTGACCTCATATCTTTCAACACCATCTCATTGAGACTATTCTTATTAGCTCAAACACTCTATATCTGCTGTAAGTTTCTAAAGAATTAAGCATAAAGCAGACGATCACTCGCCTGACAACGCTAAAACTAAATGATGATCGTCTAACTATATCATATTCCATAAATTGTAATTCCACCAGTTGAAGCCTATACAGCCATGAACAAGAAACATACAATTATTTTGTTTTCTTTTGATGTTTGTGTATATATATCTTTATGTGCAGGTATTTATGTACTTGTATGCGTCTATTTATAATACGTCTTCGCCTAGGCCCTGTCAGAATATCAGCGCTTCTGTGGCATTCTGCGTATGTCGCTGAAGCATTTGTGCTAAGCGACAAAAGCGTTCAATATGTTTCAATATAAACATATTGAACAAAGTGCAAAACCTGTTGGCTTTGCACTTTGTTCAATATGTTTATATTTTTAATTATATTAACTATCGTATTTTGTGACTGTAATTTGTTCTTTATACCTAAATATTGTAGTGTTAAGCCAATAGAAAGTTTTTTTTTTCTATCTTTCTTACAGCTACCTATTTAGTTCCACTAATTTGAAACGCGCTAAACAGTGTATGTTTTTCCTTGCCATTGCAATGCTATGGGCGGCTGTAACCGCTTACCACCAGGTGGACCGTCAGCTTTTTGTCATGTAGTTGTATAAAAAAATTGTTAAGTCATACCTTACGTGCAAAAGAAAATCTCTAAACAGTCTTCATGAATAGAGCTTATTAGCTTTAGTAATCAAAGTTAAACCTATCAATAAATAATTAAGTATATGTTAATCCTAAAAATATAGTACTTGATTTCAAAACTAATGATTCCTAAATATAATATAATACCTTTACGGAGAAAATTTTCACAAATTTCAAATTTTAATATCTCTATAATTTATGCACCGATTGTATGTAAATCAAATTACAATTACACTTTATTACAACTACTATTTATTTAAAGATTGCTTCATAAAAAAATTCACCACGAAAGTTCCGCGAAGAAACTTTTTGAGAACCAAAACAAACAACCAACCCATTTATATGTTTAGGTACCTATTCACTTTTAATAGGTAGTTATATTTTGCAGGTAGCCACTGGATGCGTGTAGCGCAGCACAGATCGTCGCGGAAATCATTCAGTCCAGCAGTGGACGTCTTTCGCCTGAAGTGATGATGATGATTGTAATTTTATTATTCTAATTATTACGGAGCTCCCAATCACAGTTATTAGTAAAAAATATTAGAACAGATATAAATATTAAAACAGCAGTTAATAAAAAAAGAACAGCATAGTTCTTTATTAAAAACCGATGGACTCACATTCATTCACATCGCAAAACATTTGATCATTATTTTTTATATCTTTTCATCCACCCAGGCTTATACATATTCGTCTAGATAGTCTAGAACGATTTAAAATTGACGTATTCGCCTCAAAGACTGGAGGCATATTTGAGCAACCACTAGTTCCTAGATCAACTTCTACCTAGGTTTAACTTAGCTCAGCCGGCTTTGCGAACGGTTGTTTACTTGGCTTGTTTAGTTTTTCTTTGGCCTTTTTCATTGTACGCTTTGCTCACTAGTATAGACTTATGTAATGTTTTTGTTTCACTCTTCTCTAGGAAAAATATATTCCTTATAAAAAGCAGCTATATTGCATAAAGACTCTAGTAGGTAATTAATAATGTTGGAGACTTATAAATGAAGCTGTACAGTGGAATCAGAACTAAACTGTTTTACCACATAATATTTTTTTGGCATACTAATATGTAGGTACTACACGCTGCAACTTGTGATTCGACTTAAGGTGAAAGATACTCTCAGTTGATAGGCAGGAAATAAAATAGATTTAAGAATATTTATTTTAAGGAAAAAATAAGCCAACCAAATCCTTTTGTTTTGTGAGTCATTAAAGGATGAAACAAAAAAAAATTAAAACCTTCTTTTTTTTATTCAACTAATGTCAAGTTAGTTGCCCACCCGGTAGTAAGTGGCTGCTGTCTTCGTCTAAACTTGAAATAATGAGAAAAAGCTAAGTTTTCGAAACATACCCGATATGATTTGTATAATAATACCTATAACTTTTATTACAAACTAAACCATCTGAATTAAGTTTATTGTTGACGATGAGAATCAGTTACTAGGCAGGTACTGAAAATTAGTGTTTGTTTCCCTCAAGGATTAAGGATTGGGTACCCAACCTACATAAACTGTTTTAGACTTAAAAACTATACCTAAAGTAATCGTTGACTCCAACTAAGTAAATAGTTGTTCTACAACAACTACACACATTCCATTTGCTGAAAGGGAAAACTAATTGTCAAGAGACTAACAACAACAGCAATGTTTCCTTTGATAATAGCAGTCTCCTCTCCGGTGACACGTCGTCATAACCCGATGTTTGGATAATTGGAAGTGAGTAAACCCGCACGAGCAATTTATGACGGGTAATAAATGGTGTCATGTGAAATATGGTGTGTCTGCTGTTGTGTACTCTGCTGTAATAGTATTGAAGCATGTGCAGGGTTAATGGGCTTAAAACGATTATTCCACAAGCAATCAGTCAAGACTGATGGTTTATTATCAGCTATGTAAATCACTGAGTTATAGCATAAGCTGCCGATCTAAAACATATTCCTATTCCAATTTTTCAAAACAAAAACAAGGCTTGAATTTTGACGACGTAACGACGAACGTAATGATAACGAATTGGTGAGTGTCGCAGGAAGCCTATGGGGGCGGGCAGCGCAGGACCGATTGGCTTGGAGATCCTCGGAGGAGGCCCATGCCGAGCAGTGGACGTCTCTCACCTGATATTATGTAGAACGTAATGACGTCACCTGCTTTGTAAATTTGAGTAATTATAAACTCTTTAATACTCACATCAATTGTGTGCAAATTTGATACTCAATGTGCTCTCTCTTTAATATTTTCTGTTCTACAAGGTGTTTGGTATATGGTGTAACAAACGAGCACCTACAAATGTTAACATAGTCATTAATACTATGGTGTTATCAAAAATACAAAATTGTACATGGGAGTTGTACTATAGCACCACGCTGGATCGATTTGACTAACTCACCCATCCCAGCATCCACCATGGCAAAAGTTGATTGGTTTTCGTAATCGAAACCAGAGCGCACAACCCACTACGACACCGAGCCCCTATTATTTATTTATTTCTAATAAAACAACACAATCAACGACTTCGACTTTCCTTTAAATAAATTAGTTGCACAAGTTACACTAATAATTTATAAAAATAATGTTTACGCGGACATTAATAACCTAAAAAATATTCGGGTTACGGTCACTCTAGCATGGCACGTATACTTAGCAGGCCGCTGCGCGCTGCTCTCGGCCGTCCGGCAAGATTGGTTATGATATTACAATATGCACCCTTATAAAGAGCTTATTTACATATTTACATTGGAGACACTGGGATCTTATATATTTGCGACATTCGTGCTCTATCTTCTTGTTTATAATTGATCTGTGGGTAGTCCGGATCGAGGGCAATTTATTTAGAGTCTGGTCATTGGTTGTCCATGCCTGATACGTTCATAGCACGGAGCTGCTGTGATACAATGTGATGGACAAATACCCTTAAAATTCCTTCTGTTTAGTTTATTCTATATTTGTAATTTAAGTATACATGTAACTATAACTGACAAACTTTTAAAAGTAATTGTAAAGTATCCTTTAGCAGATTTCGCTTTATTTATAAATTACTTAGCTCTATTATTTTGTTTGGTAAAACGAAGAACAAGTGCAATGTATGAATTTCCTAAAATAACTAAATGAAAAATCAACCCCAAAAATTATAAAAACGTGTCTACCTTACAAAACTAGATTTTTTTTTTATTAAACAGAGACAATCCAGAGGTTTTTTCTCAAACATGCTTAGAAATTTGAGCATTAATTTGACAAACTTCTTCTAGATAAATCGAAATTGCTGTATTGGCCAAATACATGCGAGCAGCGGCCGGTATGAAAATCCATATTTGTCGTGTTTTAGCGGCCAAATAAATTACTTTGTAAACTAATATCTGCCGTGCAGTTTAAAAATGGAACGATCTTTTTACTCCGAAAAATGGCAACCAAGGAGGTAATTAATCAAATGGTTTACTTAAATTTGGAACTGGAACATGAAAAAAAGTCCACTTTTTTCACAAATCCTTTCCATCCTAAGGTTGCCTGGAAGAGATCGCTTTTAGCGATATGGTCGCCCTTTGTACGTTGTTTAAACTAAGTGCATTGTTTTTTGTTCATGTGGTTGATGTATGTACAATAAAGTTATATAAATAAATAAATAAATTGTACATTCAATACTTAACTGTATTTTCAAATATAAAGTTCTGCCGAGGTAGGTACTGCTTAGTTTTAATTTCCGCGCGAGGTGAAATTGCTCGTTATCATAAGATTTATAGTTATTTATTTTAAAAGTGTATGAATAATTTATGTATGAATAAATGCATATATTTTTATTGAAAATTCTAAACGTGTCTATGTAAACCGTATAGAAATCTTCCTAAAACTAAACAAACGCTTTTGTTAAACTTTTAGTGTGAAATAAAAATGCTATGTTAACAATTTCGTAAGTGAAAACACCGAGCCAAACAATAATAACTGTTGGTGACTAAAAATTTATTAAGAGTAGGTGGTACACAAACTTTGGCACTTTGCCATTCAGCCATTTTAAACCTGCGGGAAACGGCCTTTTCATTATTTAATTCAACAACGATCGTATTTGCGCCAATGCCAAAATATATTGAGCGAGTTCAATAAAAGTTGGGCATGTGCGATTAAAGCCGCCGTGACCTGTCGATTTATAGTTTTGCACATTACGACGAGGTAATGAAATGCATTTATGCAGCAGTGTCACGATATTGAAGGGATTTTAGGGATAAACGGGCCTAAGCCGTGTCACCGGTCGATTTAACATAATATGATATGCATTAAAAAGACTTGATGAAGATATAAACATAATTATTAATGTTTTGTAATCTTCAGTAGGTATTTTCAGGATAAATACTTTTGCTCATGTTTATTGATAACAAACGCCTTTGGAGTCATTAATTTAATGTCTCTACATCTAGATTACGCACAAAAAGTAATAAATAAATAATATTATCTAGGTTGGGGAAAAAGTCTTTTCGCATTATTGTATGTGTGAACTTGCAATAAAATCTCTTTGGCTGTACTATTTGTATCTGGCTGGTTTTGGTATCATAAAAGTTTAGATTTTAAAAAAGATGATTCCAAATTCAAATTAGGAAAATGTGTGTTTTTCATTTGTTTTTCGTACTGTCAATATGAGTCAATCTAATGAAAAAAATCGATACATTTTAAAATTTTACTACAAAAAAATTGTGAAAAAAAATTTTAAACAAAAATTAAAACCGACTTCAAAAAACTGAAAAGGATAAAATAATTAAATTTAAGTAGGTATTCATCCCCTAGAAACAGATTTTGGAGTTGGTGCTAAGTGGTTTCTAAAAACAATAGAAAGTGAAGCACTTAGCACCAACTCCAAAATCTGTTTCTAGGGGATGAATACCTACTTAAATTTAATTATTTTATCCTTTTCAGTTTTTTGAAGTCGGTTTTAATTTTTGTTTAAAATTTTTTTTTCACAATTTTTAGTGATAACTTTCTACGTTCAAAGCTAGATGGGTGACCGTCAACTTATATTGTTTCCTACTATCGTATCGTTTCACTAAAAAGTCATTGGAAAAGCAAAAATTCGCAATTACGCATATGTAGACGACTTCATAATTTCAGTTTTTTTATATTTAAAACTAAAGTACCCAACTGTTTTTGAAAAAAATTTTATGGGACCAAATGGCAGCTATTCCGCATCGAACAAAAAAAGAATCACGTAAATCGGATCAGTAATCTCGGCGTAATCGGTGTACTTATATAGAAAAAAAAAAAAAAAAAAAAAAACATACTGGCCGAATTGAGAACCTCCTCGTTTTTGAAGTCGGTTAAAAAAGGGAAAAATGCAACGCAAGCCGCGAAAAATATTTGCGATGTTTATGGACCTAGTGCAGTGTCTGTGAGAGTAGCACAAATTTGGTTTAAGCGTTTTCCATCCGGAAATTTTGATGTCAAAGATGCACGTCGCTCTGGTCGCCCTATTACGGATAAAATTAATGCCATTTTTTAAAAACTGGAGAAAGATCGGCATATCAGTAGTTACGACGTAGCTGAAGAACTGGGAATTGACCACAAAACAGATTTGGCGCATTTAAAAAAAAATGGGTACACAAAAAAGCTCGATATTTGGGTACACCACGAGCTCACTAAAAGAAACCTAATGAACCGTGTACTCATTTGTGATTCTTTATTACGACGAAATGAAACCGAACCATTTTTGAAGAAGCTGATAACTGGTGATGAAAAGTGGATCACGTACGACAAGAACATGCGAAAAAGGTCGTGGTCAAACGCCGGTCAGGCTTCACAGACTGTGGCGAAACCCGGGTTAACTCGCATCAAGGTGATGCAGTGTGGTGGGATTGTAAGGGCATTATTCATTATGAGCTGTTACCACCAGGCAGGACCATTGATTCTGAACTCTATTGCGAACAACTGATGAGATTAAAGCAAGAAGTTGCGAGAAAGCGGCCGGAATTAATCAACAGAAGGGGTGTGGTTTTTCATCATGATAACGCTAGACCTCATACATGTTTAGCCACTCAACAAAAATTAAGAGAGTTTGGCTGGGAGGTGTTAATGCATCCGCCGTATAGTCCTGACCTTGCACCTTCAGATTTCCACCTGTTTCGCTCTCTTCAGAATTCTCTAGGCAGTGTTAGGACTGCCAAAACCACTTGTCGCGGTATTTTGGTCAGAAGCCCCAAAATTTCTATAGCAATGGGATCATGTCCCTACCTACAAGATGGCAAAAAGTTATCGAACAAAATGGTACCTACATACTTTAGTTAAATTTAAATAAACTATTTTAAAAAAATGTTTGAATTTACAAAAAAAATGCGAAGAAACTTTTTCCCCAACCTATTATATCTATCTCGTTGCCTTGCATAGGTATGTTGCAGTCAATTATCAAGTTGATTGGATGCCTAGGCCGTTGAATAAACGCCGACATCCAATTAAATGCCTAGGCCGATAGTACATTGAACTAGACTCACTCAACGCGTAACAACTTGGCGTACTGAAAGTCAGCTCAATTGGATGCCTAGGCGGATCGTCTTGTAATGAAGAGATTTGATAGAATGGTAGGTTTAAGGTTATTTTACTTAAGACCACTTATACCCACAACGATTTCGCTTTAAAGGGTCATATAAAATAACCTTGAACCTACCAATCACACGAACAGTCAGACTCACACAAAGGCTCTTCGACTGAAACGCCCTGCCTAGGCGTCCAATTGAATGGCTAATTTAACGAGATGACCGTCGTTTAAAGTTTAAAGAGCGCAACATTAAACAATTTGCCGAACGTCGTGTTCAGCCATATGATTAAACGTTGCGCTTATTGTTTTGTCTAGTTGTCCTTTAGCTGTTTCATTGGGTGTCAGCGTTTAATCAATAGCCTAGGCGTCTAATTAAGTGTCTAATTTAACCACACGTCACAAATAAATCGGTGCAGCACCTAAGAGTGAAAATGTATCAGACAGTCATTCAGAACTTTCTATATGTCTGCTATAAACCTTTTAACGTAACTTAACGTACGCTTTTTAATATGAGTATCAATCATGTTAGTGTAATTTCATGCTTGAAATTTTCATAGGTACCTAAACGGATTACACTGAGTTATTCCACGTCTGTTGCCTACCAACGCCATCTACGGAATGCCTCTTAAGCAGGCAGTGTCAATAATTTATATCTCGTCGTCATAGTGTAAAGATTCTCTACATAGTCTGAATATCGGCACAAGACTAACATTGTCATCTAACATTCTGCGGTCGTATAGAGGGAATCCGCTTCAGGTTATGCTGGCAACTATTCGCTGAAGCCTACCTCCTTGGTACGCAACACCTCTATGTCACGGCATCCGTTAACCTAATTTAGACATTCTCTCAAGTGTTTAAGGTCGGTAAACGCTTGCATTAACAACAAAGACGGTAAAACTACTTTGTGAAGCCCTGAAAATAAGCATGCCGCTGAATTCCTGTGGATATGAGGGTCTGATTTTGAGTAGAATCATTCACGTAAAGCATAAATGCGTTACATATTTTCGTTAAAAGATAAGTAATTTATTTGCACAAATTTAATTATTTTTATTGCATCAATTTTATTTAAACTTCAGATTCTTTCCCTTACAGATAATTAATTAATTAATCGAAATAAATAATTATTTTTTATATCTTCGTCTATTTTCATATTATACCATTTGATTATCTGAGTCTGGTTAGTCTGATTTAAGTCCTCGATGTGGGTAAAGCTGAATGAGTATAAATAAACGAAATACGAAGAGACAGAATTGACCGCAAACAAATTGTCCCTGTTACCGAGTTCATTGATTCCTAAAGAAAAAATATTGCTTGGTAAAATCATCAGAAAGTCGGTAAGGGCCGGAAATATCTTACTGTCGGAGTCTGTGCCCCTACTACGACTACGAGTTATACGTAGTATCCAGACCATTGTCACAGAGTCCTATGTACAATCTTTGACTAAGCATTGAGCATACTAATATTTTAAATCGTGTGCCTAGTAGTGGAACGTTTTTTTTTATACAACTAGATGACAAACAAGCTGACGGCCCACCTCATTGTAAGCGGTTACCGCCGCCTATAGATAACTGTAATAACAAGGGCAAGTCACTTGACATTGCAGGTGCGCTGTCACGTACGGGAGGACGTATATTCTGTAAGGTTAAGGTGCAAGGTAATCTTCTAGTAACCCTTATTAATCACCGGCAAAAAAGAGGGGTGTTATAAGTTTGACGTGTCTGTCTAAATATCTATAACAATATAGCACTTTATACTTTCATGCTTATTGACATTTGAATTAGAGTTATCGGCGCAGTTGCATGCGCCATGATCACGGATCTATCCGTGCAACTGCGCCGAAATATCGGGAACTCCCAACTATAAAATTACATGGTAAATATCCCGTATATAACTCTAATTTATCTGTAACAATGTTTAGGGAACGTGAGGAACGTGATTTATTTTTGACAGAAATTTTCTAGAATCCATTTGAGAGTTTAATAATTTTAAAAAGAAAAATGTGTAAATTTGCGTCCGACAGCTTTTTAAGGATAATAATTTATATCGTATGACGCACAAGGATTATTAATTTTCAATAATTTTCTCTGCACCTTTTCGATTTGATCTGTATCTTTTTCATATATGAATTCCAAACAACACAACCAAATTAATACAGATTGAACAACACGAAACTTTTTAAATAACTTGAATATTCTGTTAATGTACCCTACATTTAGACAACCGTGTTTATTATTAAATTATTTACTTTGTAAACGAATATAATTGAGTCCGTTTTTTTGTCTAATAATATGTATTATATGACACTTGTCTGTGTTTAAGAAATAATTGGTATTTATCACGGTATTTACATAACGAATCTAAGTAAGATTGCAGGCTGTAGCAGTCACTTGTAATAGTAATATCTTATATATAAAATTCTTGACTCATAACAAATTTACTTACCATACTTCTCCGAAACAGCTTGACCGATTTTCATGAAATTTTATTGTATATTCAGTAGGTCTGAGAATCGGCTATTTCTTTTTTTGGACATTTTTTTTAGAGCATAACCACGTTTGCGGGGTCAGCTAGTTTTATATATGATTGTATCGTCTGTACTGAAGGTGTTTGGAATAACCTACATAAAACAAAACCTCACTCGAAATCATCTTTTAGCTTAGGATAGCGAGTAAAACTCAAATCGGAAACTTATAGTAGAAGTAGTGTTACGTCTGTCACGATCCTCTGGGTCATTTAACACTTCAATTGATTAACGATTGAGGAAATATTTTGAGACAAGGTAGCACACGAGAATTTGTTATAAGCCTTGTGGCAAGGATGAATTATGGTGATCATTTGCTGTATGAGGTCTAGGAACTAATTTTATTTGCTAATGTTTGAAAGTCTATTTTAATAATTAATACTTTTATCATGGTAGTAAGACTCTACAATAGAATTGCTTACACTATTTTTGGGTATCTTTTGATTTCTAGAATGGGAATAATGAATTCGCTTTGTTCATCTATCCGTACGACTTGTTAAAAAAATTGAGATCGTGATAAAAAAAAACAGCTATTCCATACAAACAGGTCGTGCTAGTATTACAATTTGTACGAAACATTGGATTTTATTCTCAACATGATCCGTTGAAAAAAAATCACTGCCATCTGCGTTCGTTTTTGAAAACATTCCATTCCATTTCATTTTTTTCGATTACTGCCTCAGGACGCGAAATTTTTCTAGTTTTATATTATTTTAATTACTAACATTAATAACATTAATATTTTATGTTATATCTATAAATAATAATAATGCATTACGAAGTAAGTACGTCATGGTGACACTATAATAAATAGGAAAATAGTACGTCATCGTGACCTATAATAAATAGGAACATTCAGTTAGACATACACATTGTATATTATGATCCAAAAAATGCTTGACCAAAAGTCCGCATTTTTTGGCAAAACACCTCTTTAAAGACAGATATTAAAAAAATAAACGTTTATAATAATAATAATTCATTTATTTCAGATAACATTTGATCCAAATTTTGTTAGTAACAACGAGAACTTAAAAATAATGGAGCCAATGTTATATTATTTCATACAAATGTCATAAAATTATTAAATGAATAAGATGTATTTGAATGTTGCAAAACATTTGAAATATGGCACAAAGATACATTATAGGCAGCCTATGGAAAAGCATATAGACTTATTTTTAACTAGGGAATGCGGTCCCACGGGATAACGCAGACAAAGTCACGGGCGCAAGCTTGTATTTAAATCCTTTCAAAAGAATCATTGATACAGTATAAAATTAACACAAGCTGCTCAAAAGATTTGAGCAGCTTGTGTTAATTTTGTGTTTTGTTGTTTAAGAAAAAAAGAGTATTATAAATAATACTATTTTTTTCTGTACATCAGCAACAAAACCATCGCTCTACCAAGTCTAATGTCCCTCGAAACAAGCGGAAACGAGCGTAAAAAGTAAACAACCTCGCATTCAGCACAATTCATTTCATTCTTTACCGAAACCCAAGGAATGTAATTCCTCTGCACGTCTTATACCTACATTCACCGAAACTGCAGTTCCCATTTAAATTTAACTTTACGTACGTAAGTTCCTTTTGAGACACAAATTTGTTTCGCTGGCTGTGACAAGACGCTTTGCGCATTCTCTTTTTAACTTTTAATTTAAGGATTGCATGTTAGAGACGTAATTACTACTTTGTTATTTAGCACGTAATCTTTGTCAAGCGTGAATTATAATAATAATATTCATACACTCACACCTATTATCTTAGCCCAAAGTAAGCATCATGAGGAGCTTGTGTTATGGATTCTAGATAACGGATAAATATTGACAATAATATGTATATAAATATTAAAAACATACTAAACAAACATATAAACATCCATGACTCGTGGACAATTGCTCGTATTCATCATACCCGGGACTTCTTGATCGAGCAGCCCGTATAGCAAGAGGTACCGACCACTCGACCAGCCGGTCGTCAAGTGAATGGAACTAATTGGGAAATAGGTATTGGTTTAAACATCCTGAAAGAACTGATTTAGGTTTTAGATGTTTAGTGTTTTGAAAAGTAGGACACATCAATGAGCAGCCGTAACAATCGTAACGTAAGAGAGAGCGAGGGTAGGGAAGGGGCGTAGGAGATCGCCAGTGTTTTTCAAGAAACGCTGTGTTTGCCATAAAGGGGTTTGTTTCCCATAACATTAATTTCTGGTCACAATGAGGTAACCTATACAGACATAGGTAACAGATTTTTTGCATTATCTATGAGTGCAGGGACGGGGAGGCAGGTAAGGAACGAAAGTTTAGTGAGTACGGTCAGCAATAGAAGTTGATTAACACTTTAGTACTATGTCACACTACGTCATTCACAGTGTTCATACAAAATGTCAAGTGCAATGCCTTTAATATTGTGACTTCTGTTGTTGACTATACAAATTAAATTGTTTATAATTTAAACTTCATAAGTTAATAACAGTTGGCATATCTTGTTGATGTAAAACAATAATGTAAGCGGCATAATGAGAAAAGTGGGAACATTTCAAAATATGTTTTTTTTTGTGTTTACATAACAAAGTGCGTGAAAAGCAACGTATACATATACGCAGTCGTCTATTGTGGGATGGATAAATGTCAGTAGAACGGCAAGTTATTTCAAGCATTATTTTTGACGCCCTCTGCTCTTTGACATTTTCCTTTGAGCGTCTCTTGTTAGTCAATATTTTCACTAAAAGGGCTCTTTTGATACAAGAAAATTTGGTAAAAGAGTTTATTTATTAATGGTTATTTATTAGGCTTTTAAGTTTCTCCTAGAATTAGTCTTGCTGTATTTATTTTGCAAGAGAGGAAGGTTAGTTTTCTTAAAAAATATTTTACAACATTTTCAACGCGATAAATATTCACAATCAGAACCACAGAATACATCCAGAACGAAGATCACAGCCCAATAATACCAACCAATAATGGCACCCTGCTGAAAGGACTGCTCTCGGGAAGGTACAGTTATTATCAATATTTGTGTAAGAAAAAGAAATATGTTAACTCTTTGAGTTTCAATTTTGAGAAACGGGGCAGCCAACCAGTTGCAGTTTAATTACACTTGTATAATTACGAAAAGCTCCTCAATCACTTGCATCTTAAATCGAGTCAAAACTTTATTAATGATAATAAACCTTTTAAACTCATACACATTTACACAAACCCACACAACATAATCACATACACATTTTGTGTTTTACTTTCCGAAATGACTATTTAACTCGATTCTACAATATTAATTTCATTTATTTTTCAAAAGTTCCGTCTATAGACGTGTGATAATAGGTAAACTATATCTACGTTTACTAGGTTTACTTGGTTGGTGGTAGGCCCGTATGTAGGGTCGTCTGGGTAGGTACCACCGCCTCTCTTATTTCAGCCGTGAAACAGTTCGCTGTGTTTCGGATTGAAGGGAAAGGTAGCCAGTGTAATTACTGGGCATGGACGGCATTTCATCTTAGGCCCCAGGATGACAACGAACCTGCACTATCAAGGGATTTTTTCTTGTTATTGCAGGTGTCTATTGGCGGCGGTAGCCGCTTACCATCAGGTGGGCCGTCAGCTTGTTTGTCATCTAGTTGTATAAAAAAAAACGTACTATTATACCGGACGTGTCGGAAATAATCATGGTTATGATGATAGATAGATCCATAATTAAAATAATAAACGAACTTACATTAGGTGAAGTTCTATCTTGTTGTACCAGGCGCCTATCACAATTTTCAAAGATGTTTTTTTTCTTTCTTATAGTAACACTAAAAGTATATTATTACGTTCGAAGATATTTATGGAACAATCCCTTAATTCAGATAATACTTGTATTACTGGGCGTGTTTTGGGACTGCCCTCTCAGACAAAGAGTTTCGTATAATTAAGATAGAACCTCACTTGTGGTAAGTTCGTTTATAATCTTATAATTAAACTTTCTCCTAGTCCGAGAGGATTTAACATGCAGTTGTTTGAAGATGGGGTTGTAAAAAATAGAATTTAGAGATCTATTAGAGATATCCTTGTCCGATACACACAGGTCCTGTTGCATAAACACAGTTTTAGTTCTGTCAACACCGGATTGATTTTCATTATGTATTCGTGTGCGTGAATGCCAACACGGTTTGTTGTAAAACTCGTTCTGTAATGTTTTTGTGTAAATAGATTAAAATCAACAAAGTCTCACTATAAATTAGACCCCAACAAAATGTGATGAAATGAAATTTAAGTCTATTAGTCACAAAATACTAAAATCAAACCTTAATAATAAATGACGTAATAAAGTTCCTGAGTATTGGTAACAAAATACAAATAGAAAAACGCAAGTAAAACTATTTTATTATTGCAATAAACAAATAAATTCTTCATTTAGAAATAAGGACAGTGAACGTATATGTGCATATCTTTTTAATACAAAACAGCCTGCTTTACTTTAAGGTTATGTCAACGTTTGTTGGTATGACAATACATAAAAATAATATTTCCGGTCAAAACCAAAAACTACTAAAATAGTTTAATAGTTAGAAACGTTTAGCAGACTCTATTTTTCTTAGAAATTGGCTACAAGTAAGTACTTCTATTTTAAAAAAAATATAAAACTAGATAACAAACAAGCAGGCGGCCCACCTGGATAAGTGGTTACCGTCGCCATACAACTGCAATGACAAGAAAACATCGCTTGGTATTGCAGATGCGTTCGGTGCGGTGGTTGAGTTAGAGGTGCAGGTTTCGTTTTCTTTAAACCTTACTTCCGTAATAATTTGATCTATTTTGGTCGACGGTCTTTTTCAAAAAGTCAAACACCTAAAGTATCATGACAGTTCAGAAATAAAGAAAAATTACAAGCCTACAGTGACCAACAACATCATTGGTTGTAACAACCAAAATTACCAGAAGATTCAGGAGCAATGATTCAGATCTGGTTTGATTATTTCTAAAGTACTTTAGAGAAAATTGACACAAATAAACATGTGACCCAATGAGGTCAAAAGGCTGAGAAGAATTAATATGCCTTTTTTATGTTTACAACCCCGTTTCCATAACAAGAAATCATAAAAATAAATATCCTGACTCTTTGAACACAAGCTTTAAGCTTCTCAAATTATAAGCTTTTCACAAAGTATTTTCTTTTATAAAACGTTAATAAAATCATACAAATGACTCTGAGTGTCGCATACGGGATTTAATAATCATAATACTCCAATTTCCAACGCTAAAAATAAGTAAATTGAGTATTAAATATTTATAATTTTCGGAGGAAATATTATATTTTATATATAATTATTATATTTTAATTACTAAGTAATTTTTTAAACATTTACAATAATGTTAAAATAAAAATAAAAAAATTAGGAATAAGGAGGGGAAATTTAGGTATATTAAGGTTAGGTAGTTAAGAATATTATTTAAATTGATAACTTTAATTGAATCTAATTTGTTGATTGTTGTAACTTCACAAGTATAAAACCTGTGCGGAGCCGATAGCCACTAGCGGTTAGCTGGCTCAAATTTTTATTGAATTTGGCTGGCATCAGCTCAAACACAACGTTAGCAGAATTAAATTATGGCAGCGCCAATTACAGTCATTTTTGAACCGCAGTGGCTGAACGCCAATTTATGCTCTCATAAAATCGATCTCTGACATATGTTGCGATGAACGGATAATTTTCGACAGGTTTTGGTAGGATAATGAGTGTTTTTCAGGGTCGTTTTACACTCGTGAATAAAATAAGTTTTTTTCACGGTTTATGTCGTACCCATCACTCTTCTGGGGCAGTACCTAATACTTACATAAATATTAGACGGACGGCCGGAGTGGTGCTGTCCTGTCTACTAAACCTTAGGGCCAAATAACTCATTAGAAACGACAAGTTTTTTTTTAGGCAATATCATGACAGAAAGTATAATTACTCAATAACATTGTGAAACCATAAACAAGAAATGGAACAGTCCCAAGAATGAAATCAATCTAACCTCACTTCGGAATTTATTTGACTTTGCCAACTGTATTTTTTCGTGTCGAAAGAAAGTTTCAACAATCATTTTTCTTTTCTTTGTTTATTTGAGAGAAAATGTGATTCATATTAATTATTTAACTGTCTGTTCAAACCCCACTTTAGAACTTTCTTATGTAAATGTCCTATGGTTTATTATAAGTTTAGAATAAGCTGGTATCGAATATCTCTACAAGTCTAAAGACTTTAGAAAAAGGTTCGCAACAAATCATTAGTAAGCGTTCACTGGGAATATTTTCCCTGCTTCCAATAGGAAGGAAAAATTTCCCTAAGTTGCTGCAATACAACACACAGCCAAAAAACGCTTCCACTCGATTTTAACAGTGGCGGCAATGCGTGAGTTTCTATTACTCTTGGTGTTGCTACAGGCCTTTATGTTTTTCTCGGAGAGGAATCCGTTTACAGGCCACCGTGGGCATGTGTGGTGGTCTCCCAGTGCCTTTTCGTAACGACGCTAGGAATACCCACTAAAATTTCCTGGTAACTCCAATGCCCTTCGTGGGGGTAGCCTGGGCTCTGGCTAAGCAATTTCACCCAGACAACCCAGCCATCCGGGGAGGTTTCGCGCCGATGGAGATCACCAGTTACATGGGTAATCTCAGACGTGACGGTTTGAGCAATGCGTGCGTGGGGGCCGCCCACGCAAACGGCTGCACCTAGAGCGTAAGAAGTCGGGCGATCACCGGCACCGTTGCTTCTGATATGGGTGGTTGTTATTCTCCTCCCGTTCTCTCTTGCTGTCTCTTTCTGCGTGAGCAGTCTCGTAGAAGTAGGCGATAGTCTCCCATATTCTCTTGCTTCCAACCATATCACGTACGATGGTTGGCAACGAGAGGTGTACGCCGCCGAGCGCGCACGAAGCTCGTGCCGCTGACGTCGGCAGAAGGGGCACTCAACAAGGTGTGCTCGATTGTATCGTCCGTTGGGGAGTGACAGTGATAGTGTTGCTCTATGCCTACAGTAACTTTAACTTGTGTGCCGCTTGCATTAGGCGAGGTGTCAAATATAAAGTACGTGCACGAGATCGGTGTGATCACCTAAATAGCACCGAAAAATTATGCTTTTGATGCTATAAGTATATTCGTCTTCTGGATTGTGACATTAATAATTGTACTGAGTAACATTATTCCATTAAGTACGTACCTTTTTCATAACAATGCTTTTATTCAACTTTGCCTTCACTTAAAGCGTTTCAACACAATTCATTTCTCATTTCCCCGTACTTTACTGATCCTCGTCCGGTTACTGGTTCTCATCTCGTAACAGGTAATTTGTTTTACTTAAAACGCGTTCTATTCCAACAAATACCAGTTAATTCTAGATTCAGCTGAGGTTATAAGCTATCTCGCTTGATTACAGCTATCTGGTGAGAAAGTGAGATTCATTTTTGAAGCTTTAGTTTAGTTTTAGGAACGAAGAAGTTGTAAAAAGTGAATATCATATTGTATTACAAAAGTTGAGAGTTTAATCGAATTTTCAAATATGCCCCTTAAGTGATGTGGATAAACGGAATACGAAAATATCCGTCTGTGAGTTTTATTTTCTATTTAGCTTAAAATTTATTATAAATACTTAACTCAATTTTGACCTGACAATTTTATTGTGGGTTCTGCTAAAAATAATACTCCATAATACTCCTCCATATTTATGTGGTATATCTGTTACCGGTAAAGTATTTAAATTAGGCAATCTGTGAATAGCCTAGTCATTCTTTACCATGATGCGTTCCTTTTAGAAGTGTGATTTGACTTTTAGTTTAACTATTAATACAGTAACTAGGATATATCAATACTTACCGATTGTATAGAATACTGTTAAAAGAACAGGCAATAAAGCATAGTTCAGTTACGAGGATCGTAATGTATAACGGTAAATGATATAAAAACAACATTTTAAAACAATAGAATTAGGTTGCGAGGAGCGATGCGAAGAGCAGTTAGGTTGTACAGTCGACCACAGAAGTAGCTGAACACCATAGTACCATGTCACACCGATCTTGTGCACGTACTTTATAGTTGCTACCGTACTATATTGACGCTAGAGTCGTTGTGACATGGTACTAAAGTGTTCAGCTACTTCTGTAGTCGACCGTACATGAACCAGAGCCAAACAAGCTTTGATGTTATTTTATTACACACATGTAGAAAAATAAGTAAATAAGTTTGTTGAGCATGATAATAGGCTTGTCATCGCGAATGCAAAACATTACCGATTCTTGTATAAGTAAATATTTTAAGCAATTTGCATACTGAAAAATATATTCAACATTTCCTGTTGATATTAGGCATTACATACATCTCCTGTGAATCTATAAAATGACTGAATACATACATTTACGGTAACATATCAAATGAATTATCAGATCTAAGTAGGTAATTCGAGTTATCCCAGTTCTTGGTGATGATGTTCCATGAGACATACAAGTACACGTATGTATAAATTACTCTATGCATACAAGTTTGTTAGCGCAAATTACTTGTCAAACATACTAAGTAATAACTGTAACCTTGGTTACACAATTATATTACAAGCCAAGATCATTAGTGATATTATTGTAATTTTCATGATACTGTGCTTAGGATCACTTAATGTTGACGTTGTTATTATCTAATATTTATCGTGTTACAGAAGTGCAAATTGTCATAGAGATTACATAATTATTATGAAACATACTGCGCATAATTTTGCATATTCAAAAAAATCGCTTTGTCACCAAATATTGCTTAGTTAAATAACTTGAAAATAAAAAGTTTTTAGTATCTTCTTAATGTCCCATAATAATATTTCAGCATTATGCTTTATTATTATTTCAGGAGCTTGCTGCCATAGTCGTTTGGTCTTATTGATTTAAATTGTTAATATGGATTCCAAGCATAAGATATTATAGGTAAGCTTATCAGGTCCGGAGTTCTATTTAAATTTCCGTGTCTTTACCATCCGAACTATCTTGAGGCTTAAATTTAGCGTTAATAGAAAATATAATACTACATCTGTGAATTTGTACCTAATTAGCTTTCTATCAGTATAAGTGTCTGTTAATAACAGATGATGATTTACCGAATTAAAAACAAAGATTTTGTGTAAATAAATACATCACCACAAAGTTGCCTCTAGTGAGAGATAGCTTGACAGCTTTTAATATTCAGTTGAAAAAGACTAGTAAATAACAAACACTTAACAAAAAAATTTTAAACAAATATAAAAAGCGACTACAAAATACCAAAAAGGCAAGAAATAATCATGTTTATTCATGCCTTTATCTCATAAAAAGGTATTTTGTGGAGTAAGTGCATACGAGTGTAAGCATATAATAGGTACGCATTGGTTGGTTTCCAGATTCATACCCAACTAAAATTAAATGAATGCAAATCAAGTCATTAACATTGTACCTACAATGAACTCCTTAAATAATAACTATTTATTTCGTAAAAGAGAGATAAGACCGCTGCACACTTTTCTTATTTTACCACAAACGGGAGGCGCACTTTCATTTATTTATTCATGGCAAAAATCTACATCCTTAAATAAATTACTTTGTATTCCTTACAAATATAAGCAAGTTAGACTAATGAAATAAAAATGGAGTATAATACATCAAATTGAGAAGCTAACTGTTTTTTCTTTTCAAATTTGCGAGAGCCACATAGTATGTCCAGCCCAGCCATTTAAAATATTTTACATTTAACTCGTGAAACACTACACGTCAAAGGGAAATATCTTCAATAGAATATCTATTGTATATTATCTAGAGGTAGTTACTTCACAAATTGAATTTACCTAAATTTAAGATCATTGTAGCCTTCCTTTAATTTGTGTAACATAAATTCAATCTCAATTAAAGATTTCATAAATTTGCTCGATTGATTATTGTCCTAATAGAGGTTTGTAATTAATACTTAAAATTATGTTTATCAAATAACCGATCAAACACAATAACGTCAATTAACACTTTGTATGCAAACTAGAGTTGCGACAGCTGTTTGTTTAACCCGGCACCAGCTTATAGTCAATTAAAGGATACAATTTTTAATTGAGGCAGCTATCCCCTTGCAAAGTAAATCAATTAGTTTGTACGGGCAGGTCTTGCTGCTAGCAAATTGATTTATAACGTACCATGGGCTTAGGGCGGCGCTGATGAGTGCATAAAATATAGTTAGTCTAGCCGTGATGCATGTAGCTCATAAACAGATCCATATTCATTTAGCTTACGAAAGCAAAAGCAGAATGTTGTGTTAAATTTAAACTGATCTGACCTTAAAAAATGTGTTTACATACAAATAAGAAATATATATAAATACAAATAAGAAACATAGCTTCTGTGGTCTTACGTTATTAATTATAAATTAAAAAAACGAAATGGGGATATAATTTTTGTATTAATATGTATGTAGGTATAAGGTATATTTTTCAATGAATATCGAAGGTAATATACCTATTTAATAATGTTATTGGCAAAATGTATATTTATAGAAAAAACATACGGGCCATTGGGTATGTTTATTGCAGACATAAATAAACAAATTATCATGTGAGACGTTAATATTTTATCTTGATCTTTGAAAAAGCAAAATCGATATTGTAGTTAGCTAAGTATCTGCTGAAAACCATTGTATTTCTCTCTCATTAAACCTCTTTTCACCACATTTGCAATTTAACTGCGTGTAATTAATTTGTATGTTACGTCAATACGTATTATACGTACCTTCCTATAATAATATCATGACTCCGCCGCGCAATATTAAAGCAGTTAAGAGTTGTGAGAGGCTTTACTTTAATCTTGGCACATAATCATAACTTAATATTCTTGTCGAAGTTTGACTATTCCCTTCTATTGAAGTAACTTTAAGGACATATCACTCGCTTCAACTGTCATCGCTTCACGATCGTCATTTTCCCTGAAATTGCAGAAGTACAATCTCCGAACAGGTATATTATTAATAATTATTGAAAAATAAAGAATAACTAAACATGAAATTGAAATGATTATTGAGGAATTATAATATTTATTTAGTAGAACCATTCGGAGTCATATTTCGTTTTCCAAATTAATTTGGAGCTTGTTTAGATTTCTATTTTATAGCATGACACAGATGCGAGTAGAAAGAAGATTCCAGCTAAAGGACATGTTTCATACCCGGCCAGGTATATGAACAATCACGAGCACTAAGATTTATATAATTTTGACCGTCAATGGCTCTTATTACAAATAGTATAAGGCACACGAGATGTAAAAATCTCAGTGCTCGTGACTGTAGACTAAGTATACATTTTTTGGACATTTCCTTTTAAACCTATTGTAGTGTTGTAGGTACTCCTTCGGTAAGTTAGGTGAAGTTCTATCTTGTGCTTCAATAGGTGCATTTTGCTTGTACTGTTTGCCAATGTTAAAATTCTCACTCAGAACACTAGGTAATAAAATAAAAATATTCGACTAGGTGGCAGGCCCCTATGTAGGGTCATCGGGTAGGTACCACCGCCTTTCTTATTTCAGCCGTGAAACAGTTCGATGTGTTTCGGATTGAAGGGAAAGGTAGCCAGTGTAATTACTGGACATGGACGGCATTTCATCTTAGGCCTCAGGATGACAACGCACCTCTTGTGTGTCATCTAGTTGTATAAAAATAAACTTAGCAAACTAAGTCGAGTATTTATTTTATCACCTGATGTTTTATTTATTTATGAAAATTTAACTTAATGACTCATTAAACATTTATTAGAGAAGTAGAAAATAATTTTATTGTTAGAAGATATCAAAGTTTTTAGATATCTTACAATTTAGCTAATACGAAGTCAAATACAAAAAGTATCTTCGGAAATCTTGAGTTGGCTTGACGAAAACTTCTGAGGATCTTGTTAAACCAATAACTCAGAGCCCACTTATTTCAGAGGCAAAAAGTATACAAGATTAACGATGAATAAAAGATCTCCTTATTTGGTATTGGGGCCAGGGCCTATGGTGTATAGGAACTTATTTATTTATGGAGGTTGAGTACGCTATGAGATATAGTCCATAATACAAAAAAAATATCTACTCTACGTGATCTTTCATATGAATGCGCTGAATATCCTAATCACGCTGAAGGAAAGATCGTCCAATAAGTATGTATGTTCGGGATATGTTAAAAATTAATATAGTACATTCACAAAATAGTGAATTATACTTTTATTTGTTACGACGGTAAAACTTTAGTCCGAAACAATTTGTTTCAACATTCTGAAGCTCCAAGGATTCTTCAAGGATGACCAAAAGGGCTCTACCTTTTGTTTATCCTTGAAGTACTGAAGCATAGAAGAGAATCAACAGTTTTCGATTATATTATCGTTCTCTAAGGTATAATAATAATATAATATTTATTCACTCACACCTATTATCAATCCCAAAATAAGCATCATTAAGAGCTTGTGTTATGGATACTAGATAACGGAGAAATAATGATAATAATATGTATATAAATATTAGAAATATACTAAATAAACATATAAACATCCATGACTCGTAAACAAATGCTCGTACTCATCATACAACCATTTGTTCCAACCGGGATTCGAACCCGGGACCTCTTGACCGAGTAGCCTGGGGTACAGACGACTCGGCCAGCCGGTCGTCAACCGTATAGTTTGAGACTTATTTATTTTTAATACTACGTACCTATCCGCTATCACCTAATATACCAAATACGCATTGGGACAGCGTGGTGGTAATATGACCTACAGTTACGGTGGGCCAAAACTCCTTCAATATTTTTCTCATATAGGAAGGCTTGTGCCCAGCATGAGATGTATGCTGTTAATAAATGATAATGTCGTAACTATGTGTAGATTACAGGTTTATTTACGAAAAGTGTAATTTTTTTTTCTCTACAATACAAAATTATACAAATAAAATATTTTTTAGGTTGTGCTAAGAGTTAAAGAACAAGCGAATACCTATGTTATCATTGAAAAAGAAAATGAAAATATCTTTATTCAATTAGGCCCCCCAAGAAGCACTTTCGAATCGTCACCAAAAAAAACCCTTATGTCTATCACATAAAAATAATATTAACTAACTAACAATTTTATAATGTTTGTCTCTCTGTCTTATCTGGATCTACGTAAGCTAAGAATGTTATAATGTCTGTCTATTGGTCTGTCTATCGGTCTGTCTGTCGGTCCGTCTGTCCGTCAGTCAGTCAGTCTGTCTGTCAGTCAGTCAGTCAGTCTGTCTGTCTGTCTGTCTGTTAGTCTGTCTGAATTTACACCGGTTCCAAAAGTTGAACTACCGAGAAGATTCCGGCAACAAACTCGTGTAGTCACTCTTTTCAATTATTAAGTTACAATGTTTAATTACACAGTAATAGTATTTAGCAGTGCAGTGTCGCACAGAGTATAAAAAAAGGTATATTAACGAACCAATAAGTACATAATGACAAGAATATTTACTGTATTTAAAGGCTGTCCGACAATGCACCATAACAATATAGGTATCACAATACACAAAGGTCAACAATTAATATACAAAGACCTAATAAAGCTAAACATCTTTCATTAATTTAAAACACTTGTCTGATCACGTCATTTTCAATAATAATTGTATTGTTTTATATATAATATCCTATAATGCCATATACCTCAAAAATCCCTCAAAAATAATACTATTGATGAATATGTAGGTAAATTATTACAAAATCAAGGAAGCTTAGAGATGACCATTTCCACTAGTTGCACCTGTTCACAAGTATGACGCATGTGCCAGCCATCGCTCCGCTCAACCATATTATAGAAAACGGAGCGACCCGGCACACGACGCCACCACCGCAGAAACTTATAGAGAGCATAACATCTCCCAGCAACTAGAAAATCAGTGAAATGCTATTGGTGGAAATAACTATATGACACTATAAGTTACAACCAATCATTTTTGTCATTTATATAATCGTTAATAGTATAGTAACCTTAGGACATTAGAATTTTCTTAATGTGCATTTTAAATTTGTCAAATGGCAAGTCTAGTACATTATTAGGAATCTTGTTATAGTAAAGTATGCTTTGACCCATAAAAGTATTAAAAACTTTATGCAGTCTTAGAGACGGAAAGATCAACTTATTATTATTTCTTATATTTAATACATGTACATCGCTGTGTCTTAAGTAGGAATTTAAATTATGACGCACAAAAAATATGCAAGCATAAATATATTGAGAAGCCACTGTTAGTATATCTATTTCTTTAAATACGTCTCTAAGAGATGTTCCAGCAGCAAGGCAGTAGATTGCTCTAATTGCACGTTTTTGCAAGATAAATACTGTTTTAATGTCTGCTGCTTTACCCCACAGAAGAATACCATACGACATAATACTATGGAAGTAACTAAAGTAAACCAAGCGCGCTTAATATTATAGAATTACCAGCGGCTCGACTCCATATGATTCATTTGATATAATAACGGTAAGGTACTAAGCTAAGCTGGCGTCGAGCTCCTGGTAAGGTTTCAAGAGAAACATCTCTTCTCACGGTCAGCAATAGAATGAATTCGATGAGAGGGAATCCCGTATTTAGCGCGGCCAATCAATGAATTTGAATTTTGAATTCGGAAAGCAAGAAGAGGTGCTTTAACATTGCAATGTTATATACACGGTGCACATGGTATAACAAGCGAGCACCTACCCATGTTAACATAGTCATATAAATAACATTAACACAGTCATAGTCAATTTTGAAATATCCCATACATTTTGTTTTAGTGGCCGAACTTTTTGTATGAAGTTTGAAATTTATTTCACAATTTTGAAAATTTGATAACACCATAGTATTTATATGACTATGTTAACATGGGTAGGTGCTCGCTTGTTATACTTTCTATCAAACACCCTGTATAGTACCTAAAGTCAGCAACAGAAGTCGATGAACACTTTAGTACGTTTTGATAGTAATAATATTATTTAATACACGTTAGAATGGAGATAATATTGAGATACTCTTGACAATTTGTATGAAGACTATGAATGGCGTAGTGTGACACGGTACTAAAGTGTTACCTGACTTCTCTTGCTGGCCGTACCATGTTCCTGGTGTAATTCTCAAAAATGAGTTGAAACTACGAATAAGACAATTATTTCTTTATTTTGTCAAAATAAATCGTTCACGGGACCAGATATTCATTTGCATTACCGTAAAATATGATAAAACAGCGCCCATTGAGCTTAAACCATCAATTTTGCAACACTGCGGTCCCTTTAATAAATTAATCAGGGAATGCATTAATACGCAAGTGGGATAAATTGCTCGGTAATGATTTTGCTGGCGCAGCCTGCTCGAATTTATAATTTCAACAACGCAGCTAATTACCTGATTGAACAACACGTTATTTGCCTAAAATTTTAGTTTAAATAGTTGTCAATTCAATTTATAATTATTATTTTAATACCTACATTGTGGATTTGCTAAGAGTGATGAGTTCAAAATTGATTAAGTACCTATTATTTTTTAATCGACTTCAAAAACGAGGAGGTTCTCAATTCGGCCGGTATGTTTTTTATTTCTTTGTATGTACACCGATTACGCCGAGACTACGGAACCGATTTACGTGATTCTTTTTTGTTCGATGCGGAATAGCTGCCATTGGGTCCCATAAAAAAATTTTCTAAATCAGTTGGGTAGTTTATATAAAAAAAAACTGAAATTATTAAGTCGTCTACGTCATGCGAAATTGGCGGATTTTTGCTTTCTTATGACTTTTTAGAGAAATGATACGATAGTAGGAAACAATATAAGTTGACGGTCACCCATCTTCGACCTTAGAAAGTTATCACTAAAAATTGTGAAAAAAAAATTTAAACAAAAATTAAAACCGACTTCAAAAAACTGAAAAGGTTAAAATAATTAAATTTAAGTAGGTAGTCATCCCCTAGAAACATATTTTTTGAGTTGGTGCTAAGTTGTTTCCAAAAACAATAGAAAGTGAAGCACCGACTCCTAAAAATATGTTTCTAGGGGATGACTATCTACTTAAATTTAATTTACCTTTTCAGTTTTTTGAAGTCGGTTTTAGTTTTCGTTTAATTTTATTTATAATATTAATTATTATGCCAAAGTTAAGCAAAATCTACAAAACCTGATAAATTCTTGTTAGAGTTCTGTAGGTATAAAAAAGCGAAAGCTACTCTTAGTGCCAAATTCATCCGTTTGTCTGTGTGTATGTCATATGTGACAAAAAAACAAATCTTGCTTGATTTCAGATGCAGTGAGTTACGGTCAAACTTCACTTCAGGTAAGTTTATTTAACCTTCAATTATACTTGGTTGCTGCATCCTCGAGATTTTCTTATTTACCAAGTAGATGTTTAGATCTTTAAGGCGAGGTATTCCGAGCGGTCGAGGTAAAAATGCTTCCTCAGCCCCCGCCATTAACTAGCGTAACGTAAGCAAACACGACGCGCGCGAGTGACATGGCCGCACCAGCGCGGCCCGCTCGGTCCAAGCGGTATGATGTACCATAGTAAAAAATATACAGTATAGTCCACATTTTTCCGCTTGCACCCAAGATGTAATAACATATGACGTTTATGACCCACTAAAGAAAAATCTTTGGTTCAAACGTATCTTGAATAGTTATTAATTATCAATAAATTAGTCAATAATTAAGTTGAATAAAGAGTCAGCCTGAATATAGGTATGAATGAACGACCACGTGAAATTTGGGTAAGTAGGTAGTGAATAAAAAATATGCAAATATGTGTAAGGTTTGGTAGGTGGGTGCCTCGCACGCATTTTTCATCGGGAGGAAAGAAGGAGGATCGTCTTAATTTGTGTAATTAATTTGGGCTTGGGGTATTAAATTACAAGATATGTAAAGTGTGATGGTGACAATGAAAAGAAAGTGACAAGCTAACAATGTTACAATGTCAGTCTGTCTATCGGTCTGTCTGTCTGTCAGACAGCCGGTGTCCGTCAGTCTGTTTGTCTATTAGTTTGTCTGTTTGTCAGTGTGTCTGAGTTTACACCGGTTCATTTACATTTAAACTACAGAAAAGATTCTGGCAACAAACTCGTGTAGTCACTCATTTAAATTTTTAAGTTATTATTATTATATAGTAATATAGTTATAAAATAGTTATTATTATTAAGTTATAGTACAAAATCAATATATATTTTTGTTGTTTTCGGAGGCCATGATTCCGAATACAACCCCAATTTGGAGACCCAAAATGGTGGACGTGCCTTTATAGTACTAAATCATTAGGGGTATCATTTTTGTGGTTTTCGGGAGTTCCAATTCCAAATAAAACATCTATTTCGAGATCCAAGATGACGGACGCCACTTTTTTAGTATAAAATCAATGTGTTTATAATTTAGGTGTTATTTGGGGGTTCCGATTCAAAATAAAACATCTGTTTCGAGATCCAAGATGGTGGAACATTGATTTTTATATAAAAAGTTGCGTCCGCCATCTGGTATCTGGAAATTGATGTTGTAATTAAAATCGTGACCCGCAAAAACCACGTAAATTATACCCCTATTGATTTTGTACTACAAAGTCATGTCCACCATTTTGGATCTCAAAATATCTATTTTGAGATACTCAGAATCGGGACCCCCGAAAACCACAAAAACGGAACCCATATTGATTTTTATAAAAAAAGTTGCGTGTGCCATCTTGTATCTTGAAATTGATGTTGTATTCAGCATTAGAACCCCTGAAAGCCAAGAAAATGATGCCATATCCATTATTTATATAAAAAAAGTCGCGTCTGCCATCTCTAATGTCAAAATTGACGTTGTATCCAGAATCGGGACCCCAGAAAATCACGGAAATGATACTCATATTTATTTGGTACTATAAAATCACGATCGCCATCTTGGAACTGTAAATTAATGTTATATTCGGAATCGGGACCCCCGGAAACCACAAAAATGATACCCATAATGATTTTTTATAAAAAAGTTGCGTCCACCATCTTGGATCTTGAAGTTAATGTTGTATTCAGAATCAGGACCTCGAAAACCGCAAAAATGATACCCATATTGATTTTTTATAAAGTTACTGAATATTATAGAAATAATGGTCTTTATTTTCACTCTATCGTCCCGCTTACGTTACCAGTATATATTTAGGTGTGTTTTTGGGATATTTAGTAGATCATAACCTGACTAGTATGGTATTTCAGATTCACGTAAGAAAATTCAGATGCGGGTGCTTTGGAAGATATCTGCACATTCATTGCCACGGAAACCAGTGGCTTTGTTTCCAGGCTAGGTTGACCGGAAAACCCTTGTTGAAACAGTTTAATGTGCATATTCTAATAAACAAAAAAAAACACTATGACACTTTCATTTCAATAGATTTCTCAGAATAGATGTAATCTGTCAAGTACCTTTGGAGGTCTATGTAAGTTCAAAAATCAATTGTGTCTGGAATCTGATGCTTGAAAGCACTATCAGAATCGGAAAAAATAACGGCTTTTTTAATATGGTAAGCTGCAACGAATAAACAGGCCCCGAGAATGCCAATACATTCGCCTGTAAACACGGAGCATTCATGCCGCCTGAATGCTCATTGTTAGTGCTCAGCTTTTTAACTGTATAAAATTTTAGAATTTTGGTAGTATGGTAAAAAGCCAACACAGCCAGAGGGAGATAGTTTTCAAGCATCTGTGTGAAATTACTACCAATAATTTTATTCCTCAGTCAAGGTATTATTAAAGTTTTTTGATAGACTAATTATTATTTTTTACGAATATTATCCTTATCTTTCGATTATTGTTTATTGCTTTCTGACCTACGTTTATAAATTATGTAGAAATAATGCACCGAGTTACAGTAAGAACTAAAATTATTTTACTTAGAGGTGTGTCGATGCCCGAATACAATAAGCGAATGACGACGACGACAGAAGACAGGTGTACCAGAGACTATATGGGAACTAGGAAATAGTTTTTCTTTTTGTCTTAGCTCTGAAATTGTTTTCGATGCCTAGTAGGTACATCAAAGAGTGAACTACTTAGCGAATAGGAAAATAAGAAAATCTCGATGATGCAGAAATGAAGTGTAATGGTGCATCACCGCTTTAATTAGTTTTTTAAAAACTCTAAAAATAGATAACCATTTTTCATTCTTGTTCATAGTTACCTGATCTCGTGTTTCTAATACAAAGAGAAGGCCAAACTCGTTCACTGAAGTGTGTCTAATAATATCCAATTAGATAATGAATGGGGTTCTATACAAACGTTTCGAATAACATAAATCAATTTTATCGACACACGAGCCTACAGAGTTATTTAGATAGGCTTCGAAACTAAATTTTGGTCATAAATGACTATGTTATTGAAGAAATACTGTAACTTTATATTACTAATTGACGCTGTAAGCTCGCTTAATCTTAGCAGTTGAGCTGAAATACTTGCGTTAGACTTTATATCAAAATGGTTAAGAGATGTTTTCATTACAAAATACCTTAATTATGTATTAATAGAAAAATATCGATGTTAACAGCTTTAGGTAGCAAAATAATCAATGTATTTTATCTATCAAATTATTTTATCATTATTGACGCAAAAGACAAAAAAACATTTCCAGTGTTGATTGGGTACATACTGCAAAAACGTATCTTTTTTTTGTAAAATGCTTACCCAATAGATACATAATTATCAAAAAAGTATTTCCAAAGATGACGAAGTCGCTGTGCAGCACAAATCTAGCATGATTGGCTGAAGGTAAACTAATGTCAAACTAGATGTAGCTTACTAATGTAACTATTACAGTTACATTATTTAGCAACATCTAGTACACCAAATTCACGCTGAAAGTATCGATGTTCTGATATCGTTCTCATGAAATCGATATGTCGATGTTATTGATGTTGTCCCGATAAGCATCTATATTTAATCACCATTGATTGTCGTTCATATCACTTTGTGAGACAGGCAAAAGCAAATAAGTACTTTGGCAATATATTACTAGTAGATGTGAATTACTTGAAAATTTAAATTTAGTTCATAAAGTTTCTTGTATGTACATTATATACCACCGAAAATTGTATTGATAACCACAAACGCTCATATTTCGCTTTACAAGGGCCTCAGGGCGATGACAGCAATATCCGAAGTTTGGAAACTTGCGTCCTTTCCGTTACCTTCGTCATCTTTAGTTTAATGAGGTCGTTTTATTGGCGATTCTGGTCTGATTTCACAAAACACTCCTCATTATTACACAACACAAGCCCCGCAGCGGCTATCAATCACAGGTATACATTCATTTTATAAACGTCTGCTTTGAGCAAATATATTCAGATTTAACTTTATACTCTAGCTGGCGTTTGAAATGAAATGGGTAACCGAATTTTGATGTTTTGGCCGAGTTTATGGTGAATATTTTAACGTCAAGCACAAAGTAACTAAATACTATTGGTGTACAGGGATCATTAATTTTTCACTGTTGATCTTAAAATATTGTAACATATAGTATCCCAATCTTTGGAAATATATTTATTTTTAGTGCTAGAAAGATCTTTGGAATTTTAAGTGCTAGAAAGGGGTGGGTAATTTTGAAAGAGACCGTGTACATCATGATAATAAAGGGATAGTTGATAATCTCTTGATAATGATACAACCTCGGCCTCGCTCGTAGATATACCGCGAGGTAACTACCCCACTTTAATGCATCTAATCATCGAAAGACGTGTGCTTTTTATATGCCGACCCCTGAACGGCAATAATAGCCCTTAAAACGTAACTTTTGGTGCTGGGCTTTATCTGAAGTCTGTTTTGAATCATTACCGTGTTACAAAGCAAGGTGTCAAAATTATGTTTTAGATAGTTAGTTTTATTTACTCCTGACTACAGCATAACGCGATGAATATTGTAAAAACGATGTAATTTCAGGTTCTTAGATAAGTACATTGGGCAATATAATTACACTAAAATATTAATATATTTTTCATTTTGTTTAACAGCGTTTGGTTTCTCAAACGCTGTTAAGCTGCTACAAAAAGTAAAAAAAAGAGTAGATCCTCAACAGTGTGAATAAAACCGATGAGACTCTTGAGAGTATGTACGAGTATGTGTACGTATCATACATACAGCATAAATTCACACGGTAGGTATAACTCCGCTTGGTGAATTAGATTGATCTGTAAAGTGGTGGTTATTTCTACAGAAAGACGGCGTATTAATGATATTGTTAAATCTGTCTGAATAGTAACTTCACAGCAATAACGTAGTAATGAATTATTAACAGATCAAGCAATTGTCTCTGCTCTACGCGGCATCGGACAAGCTCCAAGGATTATCCGCAAGCAATACGCCTCTGTTTGAACAAGCTATCGCTATCGGCAGTCTCGGCTTATTTGCTCTTTACGCGTATTTTGTATGAATGCTGGCTGTTGATAATGAATATTGTAATTAAAGCATTCGTGTTTAGTTTAAAAACGATTTTGGGACGCTAGAAACTTTGCTAATTTGCTTAGATACCTTTGTTTATTGTTATACATTTAAGCTTTATTATTCGTCTGGGGTACAGAACAAAGAAAAGAGATATAAAAACGGGCGCAAAGTTAACAGTGCTAATGTTTCTAGAAAATACTGAATACGCCAATACTATTTGTATATTTATTTTATGTAGTAGGAAATAATTAAATTGAAAACTTTCTATAATAAGTTCTTATTTTGTATGGCTTTATTGCACAAAAAAAACCCAAAATATTCTTTACGCAATCACTAAACATTAGTACATTGAGCGGCCGTATCGCTAAAAGCGATCTCTTACAGGCTTACTTACTTTAGGCTCTGCTTTAGGATAAGCAGGAATACTAAACTATACTACTAAAGTAGAGCGCCGATGACGATATTAGACAAACTAATAGTGGGAAGTGTAGAATTACAATGTTAAATAATGAAAATAGGTCAGATTTTTATTTTGATAAAAATCTGATAATATCTTAGAAAGTTAATTTTTAAAGGAGCTATTACCTACTCGTACTATGAATAAGTAAAGTAAGGTAGAAAGAATGATAAGACCTTAGAACAAAAGAGTGTTTTTGATTACTTAGAACAGTGTATTGAAATAAGGAAATAAAACTTATTTTCAGGCCGGTTTAGAAATCCTTCTAAGGATTCGTGGAAATAATCTCTAGAGGAATAAGAAGAAAATACCGCTATTATTCTATTTTCGAAGTATTTGATATTCGCAAAAGGAAACTAGACAATATAAAAAATACATACCAGAATTCTACTTCTTAAATCGGACGTGTTGTCTCATTCCGTCCGCTTGAGTGGATATCAAGAATCCTGATCTATTTGTTTGGCGTGGAAGGAAGGCAGTCGGAAAATGTTGTGTACTCTCGCATACTCTGACGTTTGACTGATGACGCTTCTTATGTCTTGTCTTCGTTGACTACGCTCACGCCATAGAAATTAGTCTTTATATATTCTTAAAATAAATGTGATGAAACTCTTGCAAAGTCATAAGCTATGATTTTTTTTAGCAAAATATCTTTCTTTTAAATTCAACGAAAGTGGTAAGCAAACATACTGCTCATTTTTTTTAAAACCACTAAGGTGGCAATCAATCATACGGCCCTCCTGATGGTAAGCGGTTACCGTAGCCTATGGACGCTTGCAACACCAGGGGTATCACTCGCGCATTGCCGACCCTGTAAAAACCTTTTCACGCCTTCTTTGAAGAACCCCATGCTGATCTCATTCGAGATATTCTCTGCAGGGAGCTTATACCACAAACAGAGCGTACGCGGGAGAAAGTAGTGATTATTTCCCGAAAAGGTACCTTATGATGACAGCATGGGAGACAAGTCTCCTTGCTGCCAACTCAACGCTTCCTTGTTAAGGTACATAGTACATATGTCACCTAAATAATCTGCTTATTTTACGTGTTGTTTTACGTTTTACGATAGGCTTTTTTAATTTAAAGATATGAAAGTGCCACATGGATCGAAATATCGTAAACTAATTATATTAAAGATTTATCTAATCAATAGAGTTAACAGTTACCTTGGGACCACCGTTCTGAAGACCGGCCTTCGTAGTGTAATTGTTACACTTATGTGTCATCTGTACAAGAGGAAATAGAAATATCTCCGCCGACCATAGTGCACTGTGAAATTTGCACCAAGATATTATTATAATAATTATGTTCATTGAAAGGCAAGCGGTGTAGCAGTGAGCTTTTTGTTCGCTCGTATATTGGAGGCTCAAAATGATGTATTATTAGCTATACATTTTTCAATGCGAGAAAAGGTATGTACGTCAATAAGAAAATGTATACCTCGGAACCAGTGCAAAAATACTATCGGAACTTTCTAAGAGTTTTTATGGTTGTTAGTCTTAAAGCAGATGTTACTACCATTGAGCTTCCTTTATGATGGCAAAATGATTATATTTCAAAAGGTATCCATACGAGTATTTCTTTAAATACTGACGATGCTGCTATTTTAGTTATTGCATTTTACCTATCAGCAATGGCATTCCAGACAAAATTGATTTTTCAACTGTCTTAATTTATATTTATTTTTTTATTGTCAGTCACAGACTTCTGGAAGTCTATTTTGAATTCGCGGATACGCATCCCGCCTCAAGCGGTGTCCTTTTTCTAGTTTATACCTGTATTTGAAGAACATATTTTTTCAATATTTCTATGCTACAAAAAACTGAATTCTGTTTGTGCGTTTAGAAAAAATAGACACCTTCTCATATTCTAATATGAAGTTTTTTTTTATTATGATGTTCTTTTATGTCACCACATCCCTATTTCCTTGCTGAACAAGTGGGATGAACACTTAAAAGTGGCGATATCAAATGAATAAGATGTATTTGAAAGATGCAAAACATTTCTATGAACTAATATAGCCCATGTTTTAATTTATTGTCATATTGTCCTAACCACCCCATATCGCCATAATGTAGCCGTATAGTCTAACACGGAGCCTTAAAGTCGAAGTTTCTTAAAAGCAGAAATTATGCCTAAACGATCTTAATTTTCTTCTGTTTAAAAGTTTATATACATTTATTACTATTCATTGTTAACGTATAGGGCGTTCACGATACGCCTTGCACGTTTTATTGAGCACGTAGGAAGTTAAAGTCAGGATGGTTTTTAAAATAATATTTCACTGCTAACGCTGAACAAAATAGAATAACTCCTACATAACCCAATAATCTATCTATTTTTATATATTTAACCCAATAATGCCAGACAGTGAAGGAACACAACTTATATTTATCGCTTTAGAACATTCTGGAACATGCCATTTAATAAAAGTCTTAGTAAATAGGTATTGGTAGTGTAATAATTACACAGTAAAATTATGTTTACCCAAATTAACCATCATTTAAACCTTGGTTTATGGATACTAGTTATTGGAGAATGGAAGCTTTATAAAAGTTACAAAGTAAGAAATTGACGCAGTTTTTGCATCACCTCAAAAGCGATTGTGTAAAAACCATTACATTTCCGTATAGGATCATGAGAATTCCCAGACAATTGCCAGTTTTGTTCGAGTGCCGTAGAACCCTTTCATTGGGCATGCCCTCAATCGTTATTGCTTGCCCGACGCCGAGCAATATCAAACCCAGTGATGTGAGAACAATTCTTGTTCTAATATCGAATAACTTCGTAAACAAGAGGAAACAGCGAATACAGCCGAAAAATTCTTAAAACTTTCAAAAGAAAAACCTTTGTTTCCGGACATCTCGCAACTGTTTAGTAACAATGATTTACTTTCCTTTTACAAGTTTTTCAATGTTGCTGTTGTTAGATCTTTGAAGTTATTTTCGATGATTTCTCTGATAGCCATTTTTATTGGAAATTCATGCCCCAAAAATCACCACTGAAAAATGAATTTTCTGGCGTTTATTTTTTCGCCAACGACGATTATTTATTGAATCGTGCTCGTCAGGCTGCTATTTATAGGTTAGATTCCTTGTTACATTGTTTTTCGAAGTCGTGTTGTATCATAGATAATTGAAATTTAACCCACAACAACACATAAAAGGGTCTGTGAATACCGTTCGCGTATATTTTTTTCGTTATCATTTGTTCTAGTCAACTTTATAATAGTAATTTTCTCTTCCATTGTGTTGATTTCCAGCTCTATACAACTGAAAAAAATATGCTGAGTAATATAATTTTTATAAATAGCCGTTTCAATTGTAAATTTGTATCGTCCGTTATTTGTATTCGAAAAAATAAAATATACTTATTTTTTGCAATGAATTGACTTTAAAAATTTTATTTGAACATTTTTTCAAAAGCATTATTAGTTAAACATTTGAACACGCGTTAAGTGATGATATTATGAACTACGATAGTTACAATATGATAAATGTTTGAAAGAAATGTGGGAAAGTGTCTAGACTAGAAAACATACATAAATTAATGGCGAATTTTAAGTCCCACCCGAACTCACCTTTAATCTTTAATAATCTGGGTATAGTCTTGGAGTCGACTCGAACAGTCTCTAATCACCGAGCTACCAAGGACTTCAAATAACCATGTCATTTGTTTCAAATTTCAATATTCATCATCATCATCATGATCATCATTTCAGTCGAGAGACGCCCTCTGCTGGGCGTAAGCCTCCCCCAGGGATCTCCAAACCGATCGGTCCTGCGCTGACCGCATCCATCGGCTTCCCGCGACCCTCACCAGATCGTCGGTCCACCTTGTGGGAGGCCTACCAACGCTGCGTCTCCCGGTACGAGGACGCCACTCGAGGACCTTTCCGCTCCAACAGCCGTCAGTCCTTGCAATGTGGCCTGCCAACTGCCACTTGAGGCTCGCAATTCTTTGGGCTATGTCGGTGACCTTGGATCTCCTGTGGATCTCATCATTTCTGATTCGATTACGCAAAGAAATCCCGAGCATATATAGCCCTCTTAATTGCCCTTTGGGTGACATTGAGCATTCTTATGTTGATTGCCTTGTTGAGTTTCAATATCAGTTCTGAACATTTAATTTGCGCAATGGTGCATTCATCGAGGATGCATACAGCTAATAACATGAAAGTACAGAAGGCCAAGAAGAATAATGGGCGCAGAAGAATGAACAGTCAAGTTTGAAGTTACTGACCGCTGCTTACATTATGTTGTAAGTATTGTATCTGTTATCTAGATATTGTAAAATACTTAGTTAAATTGTGATAAATGTTTGGAAGAAATCTAAAAAAATGTCTAGATTAGAAAACATACATAAATTGATGGCGGATTTGAAGTCCCACGCGCACCCACCTTTGATCTTAACCAATCCGGGCATAGTTCTGAAGTTGACTCAAAACTCTTAACCTGCCGCACTTTAATGCGAAAAGACTTTTCCCCCAACCTAATAGTATGTATGAACTTGGCTGGATAAAATCACTTTGGCTGAACTATTTGTATCTGGCTGGTTTTGGTATCATTCAAAGTTTAGATTTTAAAAAGATAATTCCAAATTCAAATTAGGAAAATGTGTGTTTTTCATTTGTTTTTCGTACTGTCAAGATGAGTGAATCTAATGAAGAAATTCGATACATTTTAAAATTTTACTACAAAAAAGGTACAAATGCAACGCAAGTCGCGAAAAATATTTGCGATGTTTATGGACCTAGTGCAGTGTCTGTGAGAGTAGCACAAATTTGGTTTAAGCGTTTTCAATTCGGAAATTTTGATGTGAAAGATGCACGTCGCTCTGGTCGCCCTATTACGGATGAAATTGTATTCCATTTTTGAAAAACTGGAGCAAGATCGGCATATCAGTAGTTACGACGTAGCTGAAGAACTGGGAATTGACCACAAATCAGTTTTGGCGCATTTAAAAAAAAATATTTTTTTTATATACAACTAGACGACAAACTAGCTGACGGCCCTCCTGATGGTAAGCAGTTACCGCCGCCTATAGACACCTGCAATAACAATGAAAAATCACTTGATATTGCAGGTGCGTTGCCATCCTGGGGCCTAAGATGAAATGCCGATCATGCCCAGTAATTACACTGGCTACCTTTCCCTTCAATCCGTATAAATAAGAAAGGCGGTGGTACTTACCCAGACGACCCTACATACGGGCCTACCACCTAGACACAAAAAGGCTTGATATTTGGGTACCCCACGAGCTCACTGATTCTTTATTACGACGTAATGAAACCGAACCATTTTTGAAGAAGCTGATAACTGGTGATGAAAAGTGGATCACGTACGACAAGAACATGCGAAAAAGGTCGTGGTCAAACGCCGGTCAGGCTTCACAGACTGTGGCGAAACCCGGGTTAACTCGCATCAAGGTGATGCAGTGTGGTGGGATTGGAAGGGCATTATTCATTATGAGCTGTTACCACCAGGCAGGACCATCGATTCTGAACTCTACTGCGAACAACTGATGAGATTAAAGCAAGAAGTTGAGAGAAAGCGGCCGGAATTAATCAACAGAAGGGGTGTGGTTTTTCATCATGATAACGCTAGACCTCACACATCTTTAGCCACTCAGCAAAAAAAAAGAGAGTTTGGCTGTGAGGTGTTAATGCATCCGCCGTATAGTCCTTAACTTGCACCTTCAGATTTCCACCTGTTTCGCTCTCTTCAGAATTCTCTAGGCGGTGTCAGGTTAACATCACGAGAGAACTGCCAAAACCACTTGTCGCGGTATTTTGATCAGAAGCCCCAAAATTTCTATAGCAATGGTATCATGTCCCTACCTACAAGATGGCAAAAAGTTATCGAACAAAGTGGTACCTACATACTTTAGTCAAATGTAAATAAACCATATTATAATATGTTTTGAATTTTCAAAAAAAATGCGAAGAAACTTTTTCCCCAACCTATTATATCAGCATTCTGTTAATAACAAGAAAAATTTACTTTCTACAAGTTCTACCTAAACCAATTAGGTAAGGGTCGCATGGAGTGGATCATCTTCTGCGTTATCATCTTACGGCTTCAAAGGTGCTCCTAAATTAAACTCGCTAGTCACTTAAGTGGCTACTTTCACTTTAATATTCGTATGAGTAAAGTTAGAAGGTATTTAAATAAACATAAACTCGAAAATTATAAAGCTAGTACCATCACAATATACATTATACAATACTCAAATTGTGCTTCTGAAAGTCTGATATAAAAATGGAAATCATGCATAAATATGTGTGTCAACTCCCAATAATTAAGGTACTGACGGCATCGTATTAAGAAAAAACATGCATAGACCAAACAGAAAACCAATACTGCTTATTAGGAATACTCATCGTAGGTACACTATATCAGTGTAAAGACTCTTTATTTTCCCTTCGGGGACAGAATAGATCGGACCATCTGAGATATTTATTATTTATTTGTAATTGAGAATTTATTATATTATATATTTATTAAGAAAACTGACTAACTGACTTACATATCTACGCACAACCCAAACCACTGGTAGCGGTGATTGCGTCTGGTCGGGCCTCAGGAGATGCGTGTTTGATTCCCGCCTGGAGCGTACTTTTTCATCGTTTTCTTTCTTTATTTGTATTTCTTGTGATTTATTTTAGTTTCGTTTAAGTATAGTAATTTTTGTTTAAATTATCTTGTCTCAGAAACAGTGAAGTCATAGAAAAAACAAACTGGAACAAATCAACAACTAGCAAATAGCCTTATCGTTGACAATGATTAGAATTTTGATTTCCAAGTAGTATGCAACTTTAAACTAGCCAGTATTATAAGTCGGCTAATAGACGAGGCCTAAAAATGAATAACCTCTATAGTTAGATTAAAAAAATGTTTCGCTTATTTCATTTATAGCAAGTGATTTGTCAATTTTAATGCTGTTATTAATCGAGTGGATTACATTCGCGTGCGTACCTTGTAAGGGCTACTAAAGAGAAGGAAAAACAAATTTTTCCCGGCCCAAGAATGATGGACAAATTTCCTGGTAAACGGCTCCTTCCGCACCGGGACTATTTGTCTGAATTTGAATCGCATTTGTTTCCAGACAAATTTGTCTCCTAAGCCTCCCGGGTATATCCTGGGAACGCTTGCGGTGCTCTGTCTCTTTTAATTGAATAAAGACTTCACTCTATTCTCTTTGTGTAATTATCTATGGTTGTTTTGTTTGGAACAAAACACTGTTTGCTTAAAATATATTGTGTACTATATTTTAGATAATACAATATGGAAATGGATAAAATGTAACCTGCAGAGCTTTGATAATTATCAAAGCTTTGAAGGTAACAATAATTTATTAGATTATTACTTTTTGTCATAAATTGATTTCTGTTATATACTTGCAAGATCTTGTTCGCAATTATAAATGAAAACATAAGTTTTCATTACTTGTTGTTTATAACATTTAACAATTTAATGTACATATTCAAAGTGAAAGAAGTTTTATTTCGCTTTTTTATCGTCGTCGTAAATCTTCAGTGTAAAATCCAGTATGGAGTGTTTACTTTCTAATTTTCCGGTTGTCTTCTCGAGGTTGGAAGCAGACGGGACGACGCCTGGTATGTTATATGTGTCACGAGAATCTAATACAAAATTCTACTGATAGATGGTAAGCGCTCAAGTAAAGTTTAATAACGTTGAAAAGAGATTTTAATCGCTAAAAGTAATGTAAGCCTTTGCATACATTATTATGCTTTATTATACTCTAATACAAACAAAATAACAACATAATATTGGTATGTCTGCGGTGTTGATAATCTGTAACAATTTCTTAGAAACGTTTGAAATCAGAATAAAGTAAGATATTAATGTCAACAAACAGTCTTACTTATTACAATTGTATTAGTTGAAACGCGGTTTAAGACAAAACATGTTTTAACAATGTTCTAAGTAAAATAAGTTTGACGAGTGTTTATAAGCAATGACTGTATTCATCATCATAATCACCAGCCTATACAAGACACATGAGACTGTAATAGCCTGTGTTTAATACTACTTGACTGTAGATGAAAAAACTGTAAGTTGTTTTATAATCATAATTATTTTATTGTAAACTAATTGAAAGAATGAAAAATTTTATCGGTCTGACAATGTCAAAAAACAAAGGAGAGTAAGAAAGATGATATTTAAATTAAGATGATAATCATAAAATAATATGCAAAGAGTTTTTATGTCCCTAACAATGACCGTTACGGCTAAACATCCAAATTTAATATACTATATGAAAACACCACTCACATTTTTAAAAATTGATTGAAAAATGCATTATACGTATTTTTTTAATTTCTTGTGTGAATTGAACATAACATCGTAGTTCTTAATGCTAGCTGTGTAAGAACAATGCTGGATAATCGAAAGTACAAGAACCTTTACTACCGAAAGTAGAGTAGCAAAATTGCCTATCGCGATCAACGATATGATTTTTCTGCTCATAAAGATTATTCATTTATTTCTGGCATGACAAATTTTTTTTTAAAAGCGACCCTAATATTATATTGACCAGCCCTGTAGTGTTGTCAGTAATTTATATTTACATAATAGGAAAATTCTGTTTTTTTTTAATTCAATATGTCTTACGAAAATATTTCACAAAAATAAAAACGATTATTCATCGTCATCATTTCAACCGAGAGACGCCCACTGCTGGGATACGATAAAACGATTATTAGAAAAGATAAATTATTATCAAAGTCGAAATAGAGAAAGATGGTTATAGGAGGCGAACTTCTTATATGTAAGAAACCTACTAATTACAAATCCTTTTGCTGCAAATGCTGCGAATGAGCAGCAGCAGATTGTTTACATTTTTTCAGTGGGAATAAAAATTAGACTATAGATTTTAGAGACTGCTTAATTTGACTATGTTAATACTTTCTGACTTTGAAAATACTGAAAATGTATAAAAGGACCTGAAAGGACTCCAAATGGACGGTAGTCCTTTGTTCATAACTAAAAACGATTAATAATATTGAAATATTATTAATCGTTTTTAGTTAAATAAAACAATGTAGAGGACGTACCTAAATAAATGAAGTTTTGTATCGAGATGGTTATTAAATTTGTTTTTTATGAAACTTACTTGTTTTTATTCGTCAATATAATATAAATACCGCGGTTTACATTGAAGCAAGTACTGAGTTCGAAGTTAATCTGTGGTCGCTGGAAATAGTTTTTTTTTTATACAACTAGATGACAAACAAGCTGGCGGCCCACCTGATGGTAAGCAGTTACCGCCGCCTATAGACACCTGCAATAACAAGGAAAAGCACTTGATATTGCAGGTGCGTTGTCATCCTGAGGCCTAAGATAAAATGCCATCCATGCCCAGTAATTACAGAATTATCGCAATCTATCTTTTACAGCATAATATCGTCGTAGTAAATATCGAAGCATGGATTGCTATAAACACATTGTTGTGCACATCATCTTCTTAATAATAAAACTGCTTACTTCTACATTGCAGACAAGATGCCAAATCACATACCATTTTTTCTAATTGTTCAAGCTCCCGCGAATATTTCCCTTACTTTGTTTTAAGAGTGCAATTAAGACTATCCTTTGCATTTATCTTAATGGCGTGCTGATTCTCTAATGGTTCATATAAATTGCTTATTATCGGTCTCTGGGAAACATTTGCGATTGATAAGGAAACTTCTTGTAAATGGTACAATTAAAAGTGAAATATTTAGTAACAACGTGTCACGTGTCGAAATGTCAATGATCGGATTTGTTACCGGTATAAGTAGGTATAGAAAACATAAATCTCTGCAATTACCAAACGAGACTAGCAGTAAATAAACGAAAGAAGAAATATATTATAATTATTAATTTCTTGGTCGTAGAAGTACCTATTGACTAATTGACACATTGTTGATATTATTATATTTGTTTAGGGAGGTTTGCGTTGCTAAGTCTGATTTATTTAAATCACTAGCATGCTTTGCTTGCAATGCCAGTAGAAATAAAACTGTTAGGTTTTATAATAAGAATAATAAAACAAAATATTGATACAGGAAACTTCACAGGCGTCCCTAGAACACTGTACCAAAGTTTCATCACAATCTGATTAATAGTTTATGAACATACAAACATTGATATTTATTTATAGAACTCTATAAAACTGCCTTTGTACTAGTATTTTCAGTATTTTCGTATACATAGTTTCTTTATTTTTAATATTGTGTGTATACACGAAGTTATAAATAAATAAATAGATGATAATTATTATGTAATATATTTACTTTTGAATAAATAAATTTAATAAGCAACATTCTTTTCTAATCAATATTATAATATGTATATGTCGCAGGCAAATTCTTCACCCGAATGAGGCCATGCCTGGTGTGTGTGCATGAACGCAAAAAAGATTTCAACAATTTGTATCTAACTTAATGGCAGTCATTATCGGTTTATTCGTCTTCTGTGTGCTTAGCTCAATGAATTGGTAACAAATTGTACAAAGAGTTAAGGATGTATCCTTGAAAAAAACTTGGGGTTTTTATTGAAAAATAATTTCTAAGTGGTAGTAATTAAGTGTTATAAAAAAACTTGCCTTGCGTTTATTGATTTCGTACTTTCATGCTGCCTAGTATCATTTTGTCAAAATGTTAAGTTGTTATACCGCATAAGACTCCCGGCAGCATATGAAAATTAAAAGTCAATGACAACATGACAATAAAAATGTGTCTAGGAAGTGTAGTTGTTAGATTGATCTATATGTGACTATGCAACACAAAAACTTAACGGGACCCTCCAAAAATATTCTCACGTCCTTCGGGGATAGTAAATCGCCTTTTCTTTTTCATGGTTTTACACGGTTTGTACATTTCCCAGATAAATCTTTTTAATATGAGTTGCTGAAGTCTCATAATAATTATTGATTTTTTCTAATCAGTCTCTTTAAAACTTTTCGAAAATTTCTTAGTCGTTCCCTTTTCTTCTTGTCCATCATTTTAGATTCCGTTAGTGTGTTAAAATGTAAAAAATTATAGTTTTTATTTAATAGTTTTTTCCTATCAATAAATCAGAAATGGGATATGTAATTACAAAATTTAATTGTAAAACTAAATTGAAAGCACTTTGATTTTGTTTAGTTTTTGTTTTGTTTGATTGTATACATACATTGACTTATAAAAGGCATATCTGTGACGTTGCATGCAAAGTTATCTCTGTACGGGGCGATCATGTACAGTCGCACGCAGCTCTGCTACATATAAACTTACATTGTATTATTGTAACTATATATCTATGATTGATTTTAAAAATATTTGGTCTAAAATATTTCTTGGAGCTTTTATAAACAGGCAAACCATCCAAATTAAAATTTTAAAGAAATACATTCTGAAACATCTGTCAAAGTTTTCAATAGCACTGTTAGATTATCAGTAATTCCATTATGCTAATGTTGCCACCTATAACTAACTACTGCGGAGTAACTAACTACCTACGGAACCTCTGGTATCATTAGATACAATTAACTCACTTTGTATGTGAAGCGTTACAATAACTCACATGTTTTTGATAAAAGTTGGATGTACAAAAGTACTCAGTTGACCTTTAAAAATGCGAGTATAACAATGATACATACAAGTTTATGCTGCTCAGAAGTACTAGGCTTTTACTTTAAATGCTATTAGACAACCAAAGGTACTTAAAATAGCTGAAAGCAGTACAGTGAATTTACGGAGCGTTATATCGGTTCAAGTTTGTGCTATTAAGCGGCACTAGGCATTACTTACTACTTAAAATGGTGTTTTAAAACCAAAGCTACTGAAAACTGCTAAAAGCTCTATATTGGATTGACATTGCATTATAATAGTTTAGGTTTATTCTATTAAGCAGCATTAGAGATTTACTAACTACTTAAAATACGGCGGCTTTGTGGTGGCCTGCATTAAAACTAAAGACACTATTCATTCGATTTAAACTTGTGTTATTATGGCTTTGAGATGCCTATATAGAGCAGTAGACTGCTGGGTCTTGTTATTGTGTTACTTGGGGAACGACGCTGGGCCAATCAATCGGATCTTTGGAAGTTAGTAAAACCCTTTGACAAGCTGAAAATAAGCTAATGATCATAAAAACCCTGAACAGATTTTAATAAATCATAGCTAAGAACCATCATGATCAAGTCAGCTCTTAAAATAAAAACCCGAATCAAAATCGGCTTAGGAGCTACTATACACAGAATACAGACATACATACAGATACGTCAAACCTATAACACGTCCCTTTTAGTGCGGGGGTTAATAAGCAAATCAAATACTGTATAGCTGTTATAGTGGCATGTACCTACCTAAAGTCGACTCAATTCAATGTCCGTGAAATGCTTAAAATTTAAATGGAGCCGTAAAATTAAAACGGGAGTTCACAAAAGATGTAGTTGTACGACTCTTAATAAGGAAGTGATTTCAAGAATTATTATTCTCATTCTGCAATAGAGAACTTTTAACAAGAAAACTTCCAATGTTCGCGGCAACAATGTTCGTGGGAAGTTATTGTAGGTGGTGGCGAATAAATTCTGATCTTTCTATTAAATCGATCTGCGGTTACTAGTTTTAAGTTTACGAGTGCTTCTTGTTGTAGTTCAGAATGTATCAAAGTTGGGAGCGAATCCATTTTGAGGTAGTTTTTTGTGACAACAACTCAAGTAGCAACTCTATAAGTAAGCTCTGCTTCACATAAGTTATTACTTCCTTAACCAGTCTACAGTACTCGTAAATCACCTTAGTTTATCAAATGAATACATAGAAAACAAAACATACCGGCCGAATTGAGAACCTCCTCGTTTTTGACGTCAGTTAAAAATGAAGTTTCTTGCGCCGCTTCTCCGCCACAGCTACATTTATTTGTTTGGAAGTGCTGGAGAAAAAAACTTATAAAAACATAAATCTTTTTGATTTGAATAAAACACTTTTATATAACAAAACATTTATCTTGCTACAGATCTTGAATTGTTAACCCACGTCCTTACCAAGCCTAAGGATTTAGGAGACTCTTATGGTTTTTAATCTTTGCACACTTTATTAATGGGTAATAAAGAAACATATTAATATTATTATTTATGTTTTTATGTCAGCTCGGTAAGTAAAATCAGCTATGAGTTGAACCAAGTAATATTATTATTATTATTTTGTTTTCTACCATGATAGGACTCCCTTTTCGGGGGAATTTGCAATCATCGAGAGCTTTAACACTATTATTATTATGTATTAACGAGTGGTAAGTACTTTCGGTTCCGGAGGTTACTGCCGTGAGTAAGATCGCCATAATCAAAGAAACGTTTTATTGGAACCAAGGTTATGCTTTCAACAAAACGCGTCTAAAAAGAAAGGTTAAGTAAACTAAAAAGTTATTTACAGGGAATATAATAAATGCGTAATTACTTTGGTAAAACAAGTTATAAGCTTCGATAATCGCTTGCTATTAATACGGGGTGTATGTTGTAAATTGTATAATAATTGATTTAATTATATTAGATTTGGCCATTTGTACTGAAAAAAATTGACAACTAAACTTTCGACTACTTGTAAAATTTTGCTCATTACAAATGTTACCAAAGTAGTCTGGTTAAATATTTTTTGCAGTGTGTGTATATAGTCGTATTATCAGTGATGCTATCCAATTTTGTAGGTAAATAGGTACATATTTTATATTTGAAATAATACGATATTTATCACAATTATTATTTTTAGGTCTAAAATAAATATAATTAAGCCATCTCAAAATTAAGTTCAGTTTCCTGATAAGACTTCATTCGTTTAGTAGATTACCATATTTTATGTACCTTACCCAAACAGACGGATTCAACCATTTAACATAGAAGGCGAGATTCGTCTAACGATGCAACGGAGCTGTGCAAGTTGCTCAATATAACTAAGTTTCAACTTCCTTGTTAGTTCAGTAAAGTTTTATGAACTCCAGAGGTTGTAGTAACAAGTAATTTTATTATTTGTTCGAATATTTTAGTAGGGAAATAATTTCTAACGTTTTGATTCATGCTGCAAAGAGTAAATTTTTATGCTGCGTAGAACTGTTCCGTTTGACAATCAATTCCGTTTGGTAATGATGAAACAAGCATTCCAACTAATACAATATGTAAGTACAATTCAGAGCTTATGGAGGCTTTTAAATCTGACAATGCGTATATATGCGTAGGTACTAATTATGTAAGAGCATTAAATAAAAAAATATAGTACAAAGCTTAAGACTGAGGCCGAAGGAACGTTATATCACGAGCATAGATCCCAACTATCGTAAAACGTTACTGTCGCGTCTGCGTGCATATTTCAATATGAAGTAAAAATTTGAGAACCGCAGTAGTTTTCGCTTGATAAAGAACTTACACTGAAGCTACTTTTTCAGAAGCATTATTTATGACATATCGTTGGGCCACATCTTACGGCAAAATTGCCGCGCGCCGACATTTTACAATAATTTCGCATAGACCTATATAGCAAATATAAAATAACTCCAAGTAGCGATAGTATTTGTGGCAGAATCGTTTTCAGGGAGGTGACATTTCCATACATACCTATGGAGAATAATTTTCAAAGCACCTAGCGCTATTTAAGGACGGGAATAATAACCAAGTCAAAAGTTGTCATTATAATGTCACTGGAGTGCCGTCTATCATTACCACTTAATTATCATATAAAATATGTAAATGAAAATTGATTATTTACGTTTTATTTGATCAAAAAAGCCATTACTCTTTATCTTTTTCTCTTCTCATCTCTCTTTCTCTCTTTTTCTCTCTTACTAGTTTATATCTCTAGTCTACGACCGTTCCATTTGGAAATTGATGGGGGAGGCCTCTGTTTACTGGTACGATCATGATGATGAATGTTGCTGCTACTACCGTTTTTATTTTGTTTCTAGTACATACCTACCTAGGGCATACCTAAATGCTTATATTTATAAACTTTAAATTTTATACAACAGTTAAAATACAGGTAAGTCACCCACAAACCCACATTTTTACTTATCTCCACCAAAACAAAACGTAACACAATTGTTTCGCAAAGCGTCTTCGGTAAAACGGTTCTGGCATACAGTTAAAAGAAATAGGCCTTTGACGCGACGCCTCTCTCCGTGGAGCATCAAAAAGCACCACAAGATGTCGGATTGCTTGCAGCCACGAGGAAATGACAAGGAAATTGCCCCATTATGCTTGGAAACCGTGAGCTGCATTCGAATTACTTCTTCGCTTGTAATTTTGCATATCTTAAGGAACGACACGGAGAGAATAGCTTAAAAGCATCCACGCATTGAGTGTAGTGTTACTCTTGGCGGATATTGAGAAGATAAATCATACCATATGAGGTCCGTAATAAAATTTGCGGGTGACACTCTCAGTTCATTTTACTTAGGTCTGAAAAATTAATTAACACTTTACTTAATTTATCTTCACCCTTAGCTACTTATTTTACTTGCTCGTAAATCACTTTGTAATTTTTACTTATTAAATAAACTTAGTGTTAAAACACAGTAAGCAGAATTATAGAAGGACATACCTTTTAAGAAAGGAGAGGGAGGGGAAGAGTGCATCAGTTTGATGAATCATTCTTTGTATCTGTGTATCGTACATAGCTTCTAAACGAATAGACCGATTTTGATTCGGTCTTTTCGTTTCAAAGCTGACATGATAGCTTTAATTTATGAAGATTTGTTTAGGTGTTTGATGAATATCAGCTCATTTCGTACTCGAGAAAAGAGTACTTACTAACTTCGATCCGATTGATTTGAAATTCGGTTTACTGTTACTTCGATGGTATTGCCAAGACAATACCAATACCAATTGAGAAATACCAGTTGAAGAATTGAGCATCCCAAAGACTATCAAAATTTTAAGCAACGTGTTTGGAATCATAACAATATCTCAAAGACATTGTGTTGTAGGTAGATGATTAATAAGGCCGGATGTTGCTTAAAATTTTCAATTTCATTATTTAAACTAAGTATTACTAAAAATCTGAGTTCGTTTCGCGGGCCGCTTCTCTACAGATAAAATATTTTTCCCGCCTTATATTTTATAAGTTATTTCATCATTGAAACTGTTATGCACGCCTGTGTTATCTACTTTTAATCATCAGTCAAATATATTAAAATAATATAGTAAATCAGCATTTATGTTTATCAGTGCTTAGCTAGAATAAAAAATTATTTAGTATAAGACTCCAGGCAGTATTATGAATAAAACTTGCTTTTGAAGCTCATAATGTGATTTTAGTTGTTCATTAAATTATGTTTTGAATAATTTATTTAAGATTAATTCATTTGTGTTTTGGATGAGAAGATTGAGTTACCTACCACTATTATCTACCACTATCACATAAACACATTCATACGCACGTACCCATCCGTAATTGACATGCATCCCTTAATTCTTTGGGATAATTAAGTTTGTGACACTTTTAGATCAGTTCATTAAGGTCTTTAAATTAAAGTATCAAAAGTATCGATAAAACGAACGATTTTTGGGATTTTATTCCAAATAATTTTGAACAACAATATGATATACCTCTTTACAAAGCCAATTAAATAAGCTACTTGATTTTTAATCAATCGGATTTTTTTTGCCAGTTTGTCTAAAAATTTAAAAAATGTTCCAGCAGCAACTGAACGCAGATTTGCTTCTTTCCCTCGTTTTTCAAGTCGTGCAACATGTCAAATGTACCTATTTTTGTATTGTCTATTAGATATATGAAGTTTTTACTCTTACTTTGGCTCCAGCTCTATATTTTAAAAGTAAAAAGCAATGGTTGTCATATTTATGCAATCACAAAACGCAAAAAGCAACTAAAAATACTCACTCTATACAAGTAGGTAGTATTGCTGTTCAAAATTAAAATTATATTAAGCCCTGGCTTCATACATTTTATGATTCTCTCCTCTGTGTACATGAATAAGAATATTCTGACAGTCAACAACATTTTCAAATCGTAAAAATAATTTATAAAATTTTCTTTAACCCATACTTAGTAGGTATTGTTACGTAGGTGAAGAACTTGTGATATAGTTATTAGATAATGGATGAAGTTACATTAAAATATAAATAAATATAGGAAATAAAGATAAGTACATAAATAAACATACAAAATCCATAGCCCATGAACAAATGTTTGTGTTCATCCTTCGCATTAGAACCCTTTTCCTTTAGTTTAGTAGACGGTTACTGACCATTCGAACAAAGACGGTAGTGACCAAAGAGTATTGTAAGTAGTGACAGACAAGTTTCTCAGACTTGGAATTATCACTTTGAATTATTAGATATCCAATGTTATTTGAATTAATTGAAATTTTAATATAAAATTTAATTTTTACTTTCAAATTAAACAATCGAACAGTATTCGTCCATGTCAATGAACTTCAAAATAATAATAATAATATTCATACACTCACACCTCTTATCTAGCCCAAAGTAAGCATCATTAAGAGCATGTGTTATGGATACTAGATAACGGATAAATATTGATAATAATGTACAATAATAACATATAATATATAAATACTTCATTTATATTATTATTATTATGAAATACTTTTATAATTTATCGTATCTACTTTAATGCGTGTCACAACACAAATAAACTGCTAGTAGCGTCTGTAATATTGGGTCCGGAAATGGAAGTTTCATTTAAGCCCTGATCGGTAATGTTGTGCATATAAAGGCTTAATTGATTTTCAATTAAACTGATATGCAAATGAGCAGCAAGCAATAACAGACGGTCACTTGGCAATTTGCTTTCCGTAGCGTAGTACCTACTCGTAACGTATATCATTTTGACGCAGTTGACTTTAACATGTCATAAAATTAAACAAAAATTAAAACCGACTTCAAAAAACTGAAAAGGTTAAAATAATTAAATTTAAGTAGGTATTCATCGGGTTGGTGCTTCACTTTCTATTGTTTTTGAAAACAACTTAGCACCAACCTTTTTAGTTTTTTGATGTCGGTTTTAATTTTTGTTTAAAAATTTTTTTCACAATTTTTAGTTATAACTTTCTAAAGTCGAAGCTAGATGGGTGACCGTCAACTTATATTGTTTCCTACTATCGTATTGTTTCACTAAAAAGTCACAGGAAAGCAAAAATCCGCCAATTTCGCATACGTAGACGACTTAATGATTTCAGTTTTTTTTTATATAAAAACCAAAGTACCTGACTAACTGATTTTGAATAAATTTTTATGAGACTGAATGGCAACTATTCCGCATCGAACAAAAAAAGAATCACGTAAATCGGATCAGTAGTCTCAGCGTAATCGGTGCACATACATAGAAAAAAAACATACCTGTCGAATTGAGAACCTCCTCGTTTTTGAAGTCGGTTAAAAATAGATGACTTCCCACGGTTCAACTGCAATTACTGGTCCTGTAATGTTTTAGCAAAACTTTGATTGTACTTTTGGACAAGATTTATTAAAATAATTAGAAAACGACCATTATCAATATTATTTTGCTTTTCTTCGTAAACATTTCGAGATTATATGTGGAAAAATACTATTTTATTAGGAAATTATAATATTACCAACATGCATAATAACTACATGGACCTGAGCTAATCTTTCCCTATAACAAAGCATTGATAAAGAAATTGCGTAACATATATCTGAAGCACAAAAAAGGTAATTACGACCCATAAACACAACTTCAATCAAGGTTCGAACCCTTGTTATAATTCCAGCTATTAGCCAATAAGAACTTGAAGAGCCACACACGCACAAAGAGGGGAATACCGCTGGCACCCGCACAAGGGGGTTTAAGGGCACTCCACCACTAATCGGGCACGAGAGCCTCTCTAGAAGATCTAGAGGGTTCTTTCAGTGGATCACTATTCCACGGAACACGTTCCCATGGCATATAATGAATTTGCTTTAATTGGATTACTGTTAAATAAGCGGTTGAACAGCAAACGTTTGCACGTGCCTCTTTAACTTGGCTCTGGTTGGTCGCAGGCGCATTGAATGAAACTTTTTATAGGTGAAAATAAAATAATACAGGTATTCGTATTTTTAATAAACAATGTTTCATCACTGAAACAGTGAATTAATAATCAGATGGCAAGAAATTATTTTACGATCCCTTGCAATTATTTTTTCTGAAACTTTCCAAATAAATAACTTAGACGAATAGTTTCACGTTGTGTGTGTGGTATATGTGTGTGTGTGTGTGTGTGTGTGTGTGTGTGTAATATTTTTTTTTATCAAATAAAGATTCAAGTTTGTTTGCAAATAAAGATTAATAGTTTTATATCTATGCGTAACTGACTGAGTGTATGAATAATATTATTATTAAAGAAATCACATTTAAAAGGTTTTATGGCATTGTTTTTAATATAATGAAACTTCACTAAAACTCGACCGCAAAATTACGTGCATGAATATTTAGTGTGCCGTACATAAAGCGACGTAGTATTTATTCAGAAAGAAATGTTTAATGTCCGCCTTTTTCGTTCACTAGATAAAAGTGGATAAAAATATGTGAAGTGTTCAAAAAAGTCGTATCGCGGAACATTTACTTTATTTGCTCAGAGGCTGTTTGCCTCCAGCGGTTGAGACGCCATATTTTGGGATTCCCTAAGCAAGGATAAGTATAGATTTTATTTGAGTTTTATTTCTATTCCAAACCTTCCCTGTAAATAAAGCTTTTAGCTACTTTCTTAACGCATCTGCAATTCTTAATTCTTAACAAACGTGGGTGGTCACTGATCATCAGGTGTCTTGTATGATATTTTCAAGGCAATCAAACGTCGCTTCGTCCTTATGATGTAGACAGATCGCGCCTTCATGCCGCATATCGCGAACGTCATTGCAATAAAACTCTGGCAACATAGTTCTTAACGTATTTTCGCTTGCCTTGTAAATTCGAGGGGCTTTCTCTATCTTTAACCCTTAACTACCCAGCATACTTTTTTAACGTAACCGACCCAGTAGTGTCAAATAGACTCAACACCTAAATCTAGGGCAAATAAAAGATTAAAAGATAAAGTAAATGCAAGAGATTGTATATTAAACTTTTAATAATTACACATATTAACAGTGTTTAACCCTTTGGCGCTGTTTAATTACAGTTGTCACAAATATATTTTTTTAGGATGTACAGAACTGACATTCAGGTTGCATTTATCACACTGTTTAGAAGTCCTGGATTTTTGCAGAACAATATTCTTTCTTTTTGGAAAAGGATTGGATGTTTAAGTAGCTTTCAGATTGGATCCTACCACGTCTAGCATGGTTGCTAAGTGATAACTCGAGAGCCCTTTCTTGTTTCGTCTCGGTATATGACGTATTGCTAATTTACTTACGATTTCACGTATTATTTTTACGTGTATTTTTTTTTTGTTGGTTACAATCAAGATGGAAATTTTTCCATAGTATTAACGATGCAATGCCAACGACATCTTAGAAAAAACGCAATTTTACACTTTTTTTTTACGTTTTACTGAATATTCATGAACTATCTGGTCAAGACGCCTTCTTTGGCGGAGTTATAATATCAATTTATTTTGGATTTATTATTGTTTGCTCACATAAGATTCTTTTGTATAATCCATCACAGACAAAAAAATGACTGTACGATTCTTTTTCAGTATATTCGAGACCAATTTCATATTTTTATAAAAATCAAAGACACAAGTTTAGATATCACGGGTTGATAATTAGTGGGTATATACAAGCCTTATTATTTCTTATAGTTCAAACTATTGTGAAACCATTCTGTGCTAAAGATTTTGCAACATCAACACTCGTGAAATAATTGTGAAATGCAACATTTCAGTCGTTCCCTTTACGAATAACAGTAACTACGTGAAAACAAGACAACTTTCACGATAGCAGTCTGTTGTCGAAGGGTTATAGCCGGTTTTTAAAAAGTTACAGTTACTCCGAAACTGCGAAAGTAGGTTTGGTTCACATAACTGGTGGATTACTTTGTACATCAAATTTTCCGTCCTGTTTTGTGCTTCTTTGTCAAGGTATGGTATACCTAATAGAGGGTAGCTAGTTTTGCTGTCACAAATCCACCAAACAAACATACCATACCAAACAAACATACCATACAAATGCCTTTGAGTTACTATTTTTTGCAAACTCGATCTTATCTTATCTTATCATGGGGCCGTGACTATGCCACGATGCAATTCGACTCTTCAGGATCTTTTGTGCCACCCCTGACTTCACTCCTCCCACGTCCTGAATATATCTGCCATAAGCTTCACAATATCTTTGCGGTGAAAGAGCCTTTAGTCTTCTGGCCTTGTATACGCCACTTCCAGAAGACTCATTCTGATCTTAGCCAGGGCATCGCATTGACACAAAAGATGTTCCATCGATTCCTGGCCTTCACCACATGCCCGACGAGGTTGTACAGGGGAAATTTGCATTTTGTGGACCATGTAGTTGGTGGCAAAATGTCAGTGCCTGGAGCGAGGAAGCGAGCCTGTGTTCTACCGTTTGTACATATATATTTTCTCCATTCCCCTACCCTCCCCCCATAAAGAACTTGGATTGTCTTAGTCCCGATACCTTTTACCATTCAGTTTTGTTGACACCCTCTTTAATGGTTGTGTTTATAAAACTTTGTGTCAGAGATATAGGCTTAGGGCCCACGTACTTGTTTTCCGAGCCCTTCCATTCGTCAGCCTTCTCATTGCCAATCACTCCTACATGGCCAGGCACCCAGATGCAAACTCGATACGATATAACTCTATGTAAATGTCAATTAACAATCCATCTTCATATTAGATTCAAACAAAAGGTTATTGTGTCTATAGAACACGTGAGGGTTGATTAATTCCTATTATAGTTTATAACAATGAAAATAAAATGATTCATGATGAAAATATCTTCATAACAAGCTTAGATTCGTAAAACACTAGAGGTAGGTAGTTCAGATAAAACGTGGGTTCAAAAAATAAATACTTATGTTTTTGTATTTGAACTCAAAAGTATGTCCGCGAGACAAAATTATCTAATGGCTAGTGATTTGATTATTAATAATGTTGCTTTTTTCTTCTCCTTATTTATTAATTGTCATAGTAAAAGAAAACATGAAAAAGAAAACTTTGTGCGGGCGATAATTATAGCCTACCCTACTCGTGTAGAGATATCGCTTTTAGTTTAATCAATCGTTGCATAATCGTCTTTGTGGATAAAATTAAGCATATTTTCCCTTTCAGGGTTGGCAGAAATCAGGGTTCCATAATACTAAGTTTATTATTGATATATTTTTGTGCAAACACCGGAAGCAAAATCAAAACACATAATCAGAAATATCTTTATTCAGCCCCCAAGAACACAAAAGTTACAGTTTACACAAATCCTTTCCACCCTAAAGTTAACTGGAAGAGATCACTTTCATACTTTGTTTTAGCTTATTATGTTAATGTACAATAAAATTACGCCCAGCCCCGCTTTCTCTGTAGCAAAACCCTAAAGGAGAAAGTAAAATTTTGGGTCAGCTCATAAGAAGTATTTCAGATTGCAGACAAAAATGTATTGAATGAAAGGTTGGTTCCTTTTTCGCCGGATTCCAAACTCGTCGCATTCCAAGCAGGTCGGATTCTAAGCTCGTCAGACTCCAAGTTCGTCGGATTCGAAACTCGTCGGATTCTAAGTTCGTCGGACTCCAAACTTGTCGGTTTATGTACGGTCAAAGACATAAATATGTATACAGATGACAAGCTTAGAACATGGATTTGATCAGGCATGATTAAAATCAAATCTACGATTAGTGATTTATATTTTATGGCCACCACGTGGTCCGTAGTGAGGACCACGCTACGTTGTATCAAGGAACCGGCTGCTTATTAGGAAGGGTTGGTCAATGCTTGCGCTCACCAAAGGATATCTTTCCCTTAGAGAGACCGGGTGTGTACAAGATCGACTGTAGTTGCGGTAGCTCATATTATATGGTCAAACTAAACGCACAGTTGCCTGTCGGATCAAGGAGCACATCAACGCAGTCAAAAAGAACGACATTCGTGGATCGGCTATTACAGAACATCTCATAGAGTCAGGGCCAAATCACTGGATTGAGTTTTACAACCCACAGATACTTTCGACAGAACACCACTACATACCACGTTTGGTTCGTAAAGCGATAGAAATTACAAAATACAGTAATCTTAACCGAGAAGACGGGTTTCAACTGTCGAGGGTCTGGAATCCAGTGTTACGTTTGTTTGGAAAAAAAAGTCTTGTATCAGTGCCGCGAGTTGATACTGTGATTGTTGTGTGTCGAGAACCAATTTGTGTTAGTAGTGAGACTGAGTCCAATGGTAGGGGCATCGATCGTAGCAAGCGTCAACTGAAGAGGGTAGATCGATATATCTGCCCGCAATGAAGTTGACTTCTACTGGCAGCTTCAGCCGTGATCATGGCGCATTCAACTGCGCCGAAATATCGGGAACTCCCAACTATAAAATTACATGTAGTTTTAATAATTTCAAATTCAAATGTTAATGACCATGAAAGTATAAAGTGTTATTAGGAACAAATCGAACACGAGTGTACAGCGACAAACTTATAATCCGACAAATTTGGAATCCGACGAGTTTGGAATGCTATGAACTTAGAATCCGACTAGCTTGGAATCCGACGACTTTGGAGTCCGACAAACCTGGAATCCGGCGAAGAAGGAACCAATCGAATGAAATGGTTTCCTTTAATTAGCACAAAACGCTTTTATTTTATTGCAAAATAAACAAATAAATAACTGTTGCATAAAAATGGCATTATAGAATTGCAAAGGTCCCCAAAAATGTATACTGCTCATAACTTAATCGAACGACTTTAAAAAGTTGAATTTAATGTAAAAGATACTTATTGACTTTTATTCAAAATGTCATTTCGTTATTCGATATGTAGGTACTTTCGACATTGACATTTTGTTTTCTTCGAAATGACTACCTCTGTGGTGTTTTTACGCAAATTAAAATATTTATTTGCCGTTTCAGTCAAGTTTTATTAAAACATTTAGATTTTATGGTTTCTTACAAAAATAACTGAACGAAAAAATGATGCTTATAGCTGTTCCAACCCCCATACAAACTTTTCCCATTTCCTTGTATAGTAAATGTGCGACTACAAAATTGAACACGTCATTTCACTAATAAGTCTTATACAACGGACCAAGTTAATCTGCCGTGGTGTCGAATATTAATTTACTCAGATCATAATAAAGAAATGGAAAAATTGAAATTAATTATAATTTCAATACAATTTTAAACGTAGCTACTTTCGCGGGAAGCTATTACAATGCATAGCTTGTTTAATAATAGGCTTTTGAAGTGAAAATTAATAAAAAGCCAAAATTTTTATTTGTTTGAAATTATTCCTTTCAAGTGAATAAAAAGGTTCTTTGATTGTCGCTTTGCTGTAAACATCAAAGGAAATTTGATTTAATGTCCGTATTTAAATTAGTGTTTTTAATTTGGAAGGTTATTAACATTTCGGAATATTTTTGTTAGTAATTTGAGTGTCATTAAAATACCTACCTCTGAATAATTAGTATGGATTGCATAATTTAACACATTCGGGTCCATATACACACACAAATTTTTGACACATTCGGAAGTCAATATATTTAAGTAGCATAATATTATAAAATTTAAATATTTATATTATCTGTGCCATTCTTATTCTGTTCCTTCAAAGGTCATAAGGGAAGGACCTTTGAAGGAACTCCCCTTACACTCCAAGCAACATGCTTATAAAAAAGGGAAATCCACGGAAACTGCT